>CM060386.1:78251605-78884174 GCA_030545235.1 Helianthus tuberosus
CGATCATAGCAGAGACCATTGTTGTCCCCAGGGCTGATACGGTGGACTGGTTTCCAAGAATGCGGCTAATCAGGTGGCAGAAACTGAGCAACACGCAGTTGTGGGTGCTGCGGATGATGCTGACGAGGATGAGCAGGAAGGCGAGGCCCGTTGTGCGGGAAAAAAGTGGTGGTAAGTATTCGTTTTCTCTATGCGGTATCTTGCTTTCTCATTTTTATCACTGAGTTTTGTACATGTACCATCAGAGGATGCTGCCCTTTGGAGGATTTTTGACCCGGACTTCAAGGGCAAGGTTGAGGTGCTTGGTTGTGCGGATGGTGAAGAAAGGTTCAACTTCACCATTCATGACAACTTTCGGTTGCCTGAACGGGAGGCAATGGAAGCAGAGTTGCCGCAAGGCAAAGGTACAATAGATATACTCACCTTACTTGTTTCGTAAATAAGTTAGCCTTGCTGATTGTTTGTTGATGAATGAAAACGCAGGTGATCTTGGGGCTTTGGGAGACCCTGATACGGCAGGTGTTCCCAAAAAGCATGTGGAGAAAGCCGTGTGGATCCGCACTTCGAAGAAAAAGCATGAGCCGAGTTTTGTGCCTCCGTTGGTGCCGCAGGCGGCAGGTATCTCTCGTACTCGTTTACGTAGATATACTGATTGCGTGGTAGTGTTTGACACCCTTGAGGGTTTGGGTGTTCCAGGTGGTAGTGCGGCTGCGGGTTCCAAACCTGCTGATGAGAAGAAGAAACAGAAGGTAGAGGCCACTGGAGCTGGTGAGCGGAAACGTCCGAGGTTGAGAACGACTCGGACAACTGCTGTTTCGCAGCCAAAGCCTGCGGTCGTGACCGGTAAGTTTGACCATTTGTTTACAAGTGTTTGTCATTTATAACTTGTACTTTGTAGTTGTTTTTTGCTTGTTGTAGAACCGCTTGTGGAGACTTTCTCCTTCTTTGAGGCTCGTTCTTCTCCTCCGTGAGACGCGGGTGCGGATTTGGGAGCGAATAAGGAGTTTCGGAGTCTGGATATAGGAGTCTGAACATGGGAAGTATATTCTGAGGTGGGGCACGTGAATAAGTTTAAGTCCTTAAAACACTAATCCGTATCTCGAACCAATTGAACTTTGTGTGAAAATTTAAGTGGATCAGTATACTGACAATCTAAGTGAATCGTTTAGAACTTAAAGTGTTTAAAGCTCAACGGTACTAGTGATTTGTCCTAAACTGATATGATCCTCTGACGCGAACTCAAACAAAAATATTGTCTGTAAATATTTTTTTACTGCTTTATGTTTCAGAAAAATACAAAAAGATTTTGATTCTACTTTATTTTTGACAACCGATGTCTGAATGCTGAGTTTCAAAATCTAAGTATGATATGTTTCTGAAAATAAACAAGTTCATTAACTTGAAACTTGTAGTTTTAAAATCAAAAATCAAAAACAGTTTGTGATATCTTCAAGGTCATTAAATTGGACTTGGATTATTAACTGTGAGGGATTTGGATGCTTATATTGTTAAAAATCTGTTGAAAAGAGCCAGTTTCCGATCCTGTTCGCTAAAACTGCCAAATCTTTTAAGATTGTTGATAGGAGAGAATCAAGTATTCCTGGATATATCCATATTATTATATCTTAGAGCCAGGATCTTGATTTAGAAAGTTTAATAAGAGCCAGGTTACGATTCCTGGATAATTGAAAAAGCTTTCATTGTAAAAATATTGTAGCTTATGCTAAGAGAGCCAGGGTTTTCAATCCTGGAAGTTCAAAGTGTTTTTACTTATAAATGTTTGAGATTTGCAGATGTTGTACCAGACTACGACCCCGATAGCCGAGTCTAAGGGGGAGTCTGAAGACAAGCTCAACACAAGGGGAAGCGTGCATTCAAGGAGTCTGGTAACTATCCTGAAGGAGCTTGTAACCGGAAAGCCAGGTGTTGATCCCAAAAGCACGGAAGCTTGACGAAAGGGGGAGCCTGATAACAGAGTCTACTGAAAGAAGGAACTGAAGCTGAAAACAGATCCACGGGGATTCTTTTCAAGAAAGAGGGAGTCTACGTTGATAAAAACGTGATAAACTTTCAAGAAGACTCAGAGAGAGAGAGAGAGAGAAAGACAAGTCGCTACGAGTTTGACTACGGATTGACTGCGGCAATATCCAAGGGGGAGTCTGTTGGTGCATTTATGTCTATCGCCTCCGTCAATTCAGAGCGTAGCTGAAACAGTTTTATTCTAGCCTTATATTGTTATAATTAGATAGAAAAGGCAAGGTGGCAATATTGTAAATAAGAGGAAAGCTCTTATAAGCCTTGGCCTATAAATAGATGTGTTAGGGTTAGAGTTTAGAACTTTTGAAGACTTTTGCTAATTTGGAGCTTTGGAGATCTAGAGCTAGAGAGAGAAAGTGCTCCACGTGATTCAGGTTCTTGTACGATTTCAGATCTATCAATAGAATCACGATTATATTACGTTCTTGTGTGTTTGGTCACGTTCGTGTACGGATTCCGCACGTCACACGTTCGGTTCGCAATCGTTTCGGAGTCGAAAACCAGTCCTACAAAGTTTGAATTTGCCTTTTGCATATCTAGGTGATATGCAAGTATGTGCGGCTCAAAGTGTGTAAGTAATGAATATTTACTTTATCTTTGTGTGAGCGCGGGTGAAGTAGTGTTTATTTACGGCCAATGTTTCAGGCACATGTAAATAGTACTAAGTCATTATTTGCCATTTGCATGTTTAGGTGACGTGCAAGTATATGGATAACTCTGTTGGCTGTAAAGCGCAGTTGAGTATACTCTACACCTTTGTCGTGTGAGTATTAGTCAATTCCTGTTTTTATCCCGTTAGGGTTTAGGAATTGTGTAGGTTTTGTAAAAACCGTATGTGCGTATCCAGCCGGATAGACATTGATGTTTTGCCTTTGCTGGCCTATTACAATATTTGTGTGTGGTCACCACTTTGTGTGGGTATCGCGAATGAAGATTTTGCCAATCTGTTTTTGCAGATACCGTGAAGTGGAACATGCATTTGTAATAGAAGGAAACAAACAATATTGCATTGAATCGTTCATTTATTTATTGACAAATGGCCTGCGGGCCTGCGGGCCAGTAGGTTACATGGAAAATGTAATCGTGGCTTACATGTAACATCGTCGAAGTTGTTGTGCGTTCCATGTTCTTGCGATGGGTTCGCCTTCTAACATTTGTAATTTGTATGCGCCTTTGCCCAAGACCTCTTGGATGAGGTAGGGTCCTTCCCACTTGGGGGCAAGTTTCCCTGGGCGCTCTGCGTTAGAGGCCTCATTGTCCCGAAGGACATAGTCTCCTGGGTTGAAAGTGCAGATGCGGACGCACTCGCTGTAGTACTTTTCTAGTTTGGTTTTGTACTTGGCCTCGTTGATTGCGGTGTTTTCGCGCCTTTCTTCTAAGAGGTCCAAGTAAAGCCTGCGCTCGTCACTGTTGTCAATTTTGTTGATCGCTAACATTCGGGGTGAAGGGAGACCAATTTCAGCGGGGATCACCGCCTCAAAGCCATAGACTAGGCTGAAGGGTGTCTCCCCATGACTTGTCTTTGGGCTGGTCCTATGGGCCCATAGGATACTTGGGAGTTCATCGACCCAGCCGCGTCTGGCTGTTCCCGATCGTGCCTTTATTCCCTCGACTAAACTTTTATTGATGCTCTCGACTTGGCCATTCCCTTGAGGATGCGCCACTGAGGAGAAAACGTGTTCAATGTTTAGTTCTTTTAGCCAGTTTTGGAAATCTTCGGCCGAGAAGTTGGTGCCGTTATCGGTTACTATGCACATTGGTAGGCCGAAACGGCAGATGATGTGTTCCCAGACAAATTTCCTTGTTATCATAGCGGTGGTAGAGGCTAGCGGTTTTGCTTCTATCCATTTGGTGAAGTAATCGACAGCCACTATGATAAATTTGACCGCACCTGGTGTGTCTGGAAAAGGTCCCACCACGTCGATTGCCCATTTTTGAAAAGGCCATGCGGTGGTGACAGGGACGAGGTTGTTCTTTGGGCGCAAAGTCTTTGGTGCGTGTCTCTGACAATTAAAACATTTGCGCAAGACTTTGACCGCGTCCAGGTGCATGTCGGGCCAGTAATATCCGGCGTTCATGATCTTGGCCACTACCATGCGCGGGCCTGCGTGTATGCCACATATTCCGTCGTGTATCTCCCTGATAAGATATGTGGCATCCTGAGGGTTAACGCATCGTAGAAGTGGCCCCAGGTATGATTTGCGGTATAAAATACCGTCTCCCATCTGATAATGGCACGCTTTGTACTGTAACTTGCGTGCCTCTGCTTTACTTTCGGGAGTAACACCTGATTGCAAGTATGCGATGATTGGTGTCATCCAAGACGTTGTCCCGTATTGGATGACATTGACTTGGCGCAGGGGTACTGGGGGATTTTGCAGGATCTCAATACGTATCTCCTTTTCCAGATGTTGGAAGCTGGCGGATGCGAGTTTTGAAAGTGCATCCGCTGGTTTGTTTTCACTCATGTTGATATGTCGGATATTGAAGGACATGAACTTGGATTTTAGTTGTGCATGGCTTGTTCGAGATAGAGGATAATGATGTCTCCTTTCGCGGCATAGTCGCCGCGGATTTACCCCGCAACTAGTAGTGAGTTGACGTGTGCTTCCAAGTGTTGGACGCCGAGTTTGACTTCTAGGCGTAGCCCTGCTAGCAAAGCTTCATATTCTGTCTCGTTATTTGTACTTTTGAAATCGATGCGGATGGCGTACGTGAGCTCTTGACCATCAGGGCTTACGAGTCACAGACTTGCGCACGCACCGTCTTCGTTGGACGCACCATCAGTATATAGTGCCCAGATGTCTGATGAGGATGGTGAGGGTGTAGGGGTTTGTTCATCTTCGCATTCTTGAATGCGATTCGCCGGTACTTCGGCGGCGAAGTCAGCTAAGACTTGGCCTTTGATTGCAGGGCGTGGTTTGTAAACCAATGTATGCGCGCCCAGTTCAATGGCCCATTTTGCTAATCTGCCAGAGATTTCGGGCTTGGAGAGGATTTGCCTGATCCTGTAGTTGGTGAGCACGGTGATGACGTGGTTTCCAAAGTAATGGCGCAACCGTCTGGACACATGCACCAGTGCGAGTACCAACTTCTCCATGATGGAGTATCTTGTCTTTGGATCATTCAGCATTTTGCTGACGTAATAGATTGGTGTTTGGACTCCTTCTCTTTCCACAATGAGCACCGCACCTACCGCGTTGTCTGCGGCTGATAGGTATAGGATGAGCGGTTCTTTCTTGCATGGTGCAGTGAGAGTTGGGAGTTGGATCAAACACTCTTTCATCTCCCGGAAGGCGTTTTCTGCTTCTACGGTCCACTGGAACTGTTCCTTTTTTAAGCAGTTTCGAAGAGTGCTGATAAAGGGGTAAGATATAGCCGCGTGGTTGGCTAGGAATCTGTTCAGCGCGGCTAGCTGGCCGGCTAGTCCTTGCATTTCCTTTATCGTAGAAGGCGATGGCATGCGCTCGATAGCCTGAACTTTTTCCGGGTTTACCTTGAATCCATCTTTTGTGACGATGAATCCAAGGAACTTGCCTTCTTCCATTCCAAACGAGCATTTCCCTGGATTGAGCTTCATGTTGACGCTTCGCAGAGTTTGGAATGTTCTTTCTATATCTGTGAGCATAGTATCCTCCTCCATGCTCATGACGATTAGATCATCCATGTAGATTTCGACACTCTTACTGATTTGATTGCCAAAAGTGTCATTCATTAGATTTTGATAGGTTGCGCCCGCGTTGCGCAACCCAAACGGCATTTTTGTATAACAGTAATTCCCCGTAGGGGTGCGGAATGCCGTTTTGTCTTAGTCCTCGATTGCCATCTGTACTTGATGATAGCCTTTGTAACAATCGAGAAAACACTTCCATCGGAATGGGGCGAGGTTATCGACCTTTTCGTCAATCTCCGAAAGTGCGTAGCAATCTTTGGGGCAGGCTTTGTAGTCGATGCACATGCGCCAGCCCCCAGTAGCTTTTTCTACCATGACTGGGTTAGATAACCAAGTCTGGTATTTAACTTCCCGCAGGATGCCTGCGGAGAGCAATTCTTTGACCTGCTCGTTCATCGCCTCGTTCTTTGCGGATCCAAGGTGGCGTTGGCCTTGGATCACTGGCTTAATACCTGGTAGGGTATTCAAGAAATGTTGCGCGACTTCGCGTGGTACCCATGTCATGTCTGTGGGTGTCCACACGAAGATATCTTGATTCCTGAAGAGGAGTTGCTTCAGGCGCGCCCTTGTACTGTTAGACAAGGCGTTACCTAATGTCACTGTCTGTTCTGGGTGTCTTGCGTTAAGAACCCATTTCTCTAGTTGGGTGCTGGGGGTAAGCCTTGTTGTCTTGGTCGGTCGTAGCTCGTCCATTGTCATAACTTCTCTGCGGGCATAAATTATGGCCACCCCCGTCTCGGTTGGGAAACCGATGTCACAATGGGGGACAAACGTAATCATGTTAAAATCGCCTTGGGACTCTCGCCCGAGAAGTACGTCATATCGGGAGGTGTGGGGTAAAACCATGAAGTTTACCTACTCGATCCTCATGTGCCTACCGTTGGTAAGGCCCACGGGGAATGTAATTTGGCCTAGGGGAAACACCATTTCCCCCGCGAATCCGACCAAAGGGTAGTCTACCGGCTGCAATCATCTTTGTCTTCCTGATCGAACTAGTTGAAGCACTGCTCATAGATGATGTCAGAAGTACTGCCCAGGTCGATGTATAATCTCTCCGTGCAGTAGTGAGCTAGGTAGCCGGTGATTATGATGGCGCGTCTGTCGCGCGGTCCGCCACGAACTTTGGGGAAAACGACCTGTTCATCTTTCCAGTCGTTATCCCCTCTTCTTGCCGCCTTGCGTGGCCTTCCACGGCCTCCATTAATCATGTGGGTTAAGGCTACGTAAATGGTCTTTTTGCCCGTGGAAGTTCCCTCGTCACTGGGGGTAATGCGCTTGGTTTGTTTCTATGCGGCTGTCAACAGATGTTGCAGCTTCCCCTCTTTCTGGGCTCGTTCAATCTCTAATCGGAGACTGATGCAATTGTTGGTTGAGTGGCCTGAGTCCTTGTGATACTCACAGTAAAAAGTGAGATCTTGGTTCTTTTTGGACTTCATCGGTTGGGCCGGTCGCAAGAACTGTGCGTCCGTCTGGAAGACTTCTCTTGGCGACTTGTTGATCTCGGTCCAATTGCGGTCCCGAGATTCCTTCTTTGATGCCCCTTGTTCGCGTTGGGCATTGATCGTTGCCCTTGCGTCGGGCTGTTAGGCGCGCGAGACATAAGGTTTGGAATTGTTGCCACGATTCCATGTGTCCTGGTTGCGCTTGTTGTTGCGTTTGGCGTCTTGGCGGGAGGATTGACCTTCCGCGTGGGGCTGTTCGTTGGCAGTGTGCGGTTTGAGAGACCGCTGAGTTTGGGCGTACGTCTTGACCGCGGCCATGACGTCGTCCCATTTTTCTGGCAAGCCCTCCTTGCCTGAGATGGTCATAACCATTTCATTGTCCTTGACGGCTAAAATGAAATGGTTGCGGGCCATTTGATCTGTGATCCCGCCGATCTCAAGGCATTCTTTATTGTAGCGGATAACGAAAGATTCTAGGCTTTCGTTGTCTCCATGCCAGATGTTCATGACGTCCATTGAATCACGTTTGTGACGTCGTTGCTGGCTGAAATGTGCAAGAAATTTTGCTTGCAGCTGTTCAAATGAAGCCAGCTCTCCAACTGGCAAAGAATCGAACCAGGCCCTTGCTAATCCAGTGAGGGTCTGGGGGAAAAAATGGCACCACGTGGCCTCGTCCCACTTTCCATTGCACCCAGCGCCGGTAAAAATGTTCATGTGGTCGTCTGGGTCGGACGAACCACTGTATTTCCCAATCGTGAGTGGGAGTTCAGTCGTTTTGACTTCGGCGTGGGCGATCTCCGGAACGAATTTGGAGTTTTCAGACGCGGACTTTGGCCTGTAAGGTTGGGTTGGTCTGCGCTTTGCAGCGCGGACGTATGTAGTGCGGGGTTGACTGGGAGGAATGTAGTTGTATCCTCTCGGTCTACTGTTTGCGGAGTGGGATTCTCCGCAATACGTGTGGTCGTCTGGGTCAGTGCGATCATGCCCCTCGTTGTGGGGCTGAGGTCCCAGACGACTGTGGATGCCAGAGCCGCGGTGGGCTGTTGATTGCCGCCGATTTTCGCCATGCGGGCCTAGGCGGCTTTCTATTGGACCCCTACGACGGGATCCATATGTAGAATCGTCCTCATCGATCGTGCGGACGTCACAGTAGGAGGATCCGCGTTCTTCCACCCTATCCCGGGAAGCCGGGTTTACGGGTGCCCTACTCTCGTATTGCAAGATACGATGCGAAGGTGTGTATGGTGCGGGGGTGGGTCCTCCGTGTACCTACGCTTCGGCGCAAGCCTTATTGTAGGCTGCTGCGATGGCAGCCTGTTGTTGGTAAAACCAGGAAGGAGATCCATTCCTGGAGGTATCACGGAACCGAACTGTGAAAAATCTGGCATGAACACTGGGGGAGAGCCCCCTGTGCGGATGTGCCTATGTGGCCGATTGGTTGTATAGAGGTGGTATTCCCCATAGGTACCAAGTTTGTGGGGTTGAGATTGTCCCCGGTAGGATTGTTTTGACGATCAGATATGATCTTCAAGAAAGAGAAAGGATGCGGGAAAAAGTGCTAAGAGTAGCGGTGGCGCCAATGATGAAACAATGGTTAACCAAGAGAGGTTAATTCACTAGTCTCGTCAAGTAGGGTTAATCCCTTCTTTCCGAGGATTGGTGGCTGGACCGTCAGCTGGGCTGTCTCCTGCACAAGGGAAACACACTGTGACTCGTAACAAGGAGGAGGGGGCGGGGGGTGCTCCTTGTTACCACTCTCCGGCGTGAGAATCAGTAATTTTCTTGTGACGCAAAGTGTGTGATAGAAGTAGTAGTGAGAGAGTTGAGAAACGATACCTCAAACCTGGTTTGGGATGGGTATTTATAGCCGAGGAGTGAAGGAGGGTAGTGGAGTGGTCAGACTAACGACGCGCCGCCCTTATGCAGGTGTGTCAGGCTTGTCGGCAGTGGAGGTGAAGCCACGTCCTACTGCGGTGTCAGTCTGTTGCTTACGTATGGGCTGATAGGCGACTGTCATTGGTGCCACTTGTTCTGTGGTGTCAGTCCCACTTGCCTCGTGGGCAGGATGCAGTGCTGCGCCGCATCGCTGCCTGCGGTAACTGCTGTTGTTTCCGCTTTCTCACTCTGGCGAAGACTGAGGGATGCGGTGCCAGGCCGCATCGCCACTTGTGGTGACTGTTGCTGTTGTCCAGATCCCTTGTCGTGCCGAAAATGTTCATAGGATTCGGTGCTAGGCCGCATCGCTATGCGAACACCCATTTTCATACACAAGGTAAGTCTTCTTCCTATCGCTTGACCGATTGGATTCGACTGCTGTGTTCGCGAGTGCCCGCACGGACACAAATAAGTTCTTGCTGGTGGGGTTTTTTTTTATAAGGGTAATGGTCACTCGCAGCCATGCTGGTGCGAGATCTGGGACCATACCCCTTCAGGTATATATCGATTCAGTTTTCAGGTTATTTAGTTTAACTGTTTCAATTTTTCAAACGAAACAAAAAACCGAACTAAATTCAAATAGTTTGAAACTGAACCAGAAACCAAATTCGGTTTAATTTTTGGTTTCATCCAAATATTTTTTTCATTAGTTTGTTTTTTTATCTCGATATAAACGGGTTCGGATCTCATTTCAATCATATTTGTCAAGTTACATCAAAACAGAAGGTAGATGGGTAACAAGTTGCGTCGTCACCCCTTTTTCTGAATTGCAAACCCTAATCTAACAAAGACAAAACCCTGCCCCCTGGGGCTGAACAATTGCTGTGGATGACCCGTTGGACCCTGGTTAGGAAGTGGATAACTTCTTGCACTAGAAAGCCAAATATGTCAAAGACAAAGGGGACAAAAACATGTTGGTTTCTACACAAACTTTAACGTGCTTATTAAATAAATTAAAATAAATTGTAAAGTGGATTGGCCTAAATGACTAAACTTAAGTAACCATTAGTTGTTATTTAGATTATTTTGTTTAAACCAAATTTAGAGTTTGTGAAACCGAAAACCTGTAATCCGGTTTAGTTTTAATCGGTTTCAGTTCCATTTTAATTTTTATATGGAATAATGAACACCCATGGCTCTTCTCACAGCCAAAAACACATGGCATTCATCTCTCCTTGGTCATCCTCTCACATAAGGCCACTCGGGGCGCCCCGTTATCACCAAAAGACCATGCGTGGATTGCCGTTATACACCACCGACAGTCATCATCATCACGCGTGGAAAATTATAAGCGTGCTCGTGATCAGTAGCGGATCCAGGAATTTTAGTCAGTGGGTGCAAAAAATCAGCCTAGTAGATGACTAGATGTTAAGTCAAGTCAAAGTGGTTCAGTATGGAACGGGTGAAGACTTTTTGTGCCTTAGTTCAAATGAATTACACTAAATAAACTACATAAATAAATGTAAGCAAAAAACTTCGTTAATATGATAAAACAATACAAATTATAATTGTCCTCTTCGTGATTTCATCTTCAGGGTGATAATCCAAAATTCTTTTTCTATCAACGGGATCCCAAGGAAGATTATCTAAATCAACTAAACTTGGGCAGGAAGATGGTGTTTTTCGTTTAAAAAACCTTTCCATAGTAACAGCACTTTCTATACAAATAACAAAAAAAAAAGCTAACAATCAATATCAATTAAAGGGAATTTCTGATTACCCCTGTAACAGGTTTGCGATTGTCCTTGTTTGCGACTGCCCTGTTCGGCCGTTTGCGGTTGCCCCTATTTGCGAGTGTAACAGGTTTGCGATTGCCCCTATTTTCCGATTACCCCTGTTTGTGATTTCTTGTGTTTGTGATTTAAGATTTATGATACCCTACCCTTCTACCCAGCTATTCGTCTTCCACTCTCCCGCCTCCCACCTGACGCGAAGTCCAATATCAAACGACAAAACCTATTTGGATTTTGAGAACAAATCTGGGCTAGTGGGCTTGAAAAGTTGGGCTTAACTATATTTGGGGCACCAATAAAAACATGAATGGGGCACTTTCAAAATATAACCATAAATTGTAAAAATTATACATATGAATTAAAAAGTTCAGTGGGTGCATACACCCCCCCTCACCAATGAGTCCATCCGCCCCTGCTCGTGATCACGCGCTGTAAAACAAAACAAAATCAATTACCTAAGCCGCATGGTTGGTTTTGCTTCATCGGAGATGATGGATTTTTGTCCGGAGAGCTAGATTTTTGGTCAGAGATCTGGATTTTTGGCCGGAGGGGATGGTTGTCAGTGTATTTGTCTCTTGGGGAGGAAGAAGACATAAATAAAATTGAAAATATTCATATTTTCCCCTATAGTTTATGTAAAGTTAAAAAATGCCCCTTTTATTTAAAAAAAATGCCCTTTTTCTTTGTTTTTTTTACATTTTAATGTTATATAAATTTAATTAGTTTATGAAAATTATATTATATAATTCTTATTTCAATTAATTTCATTTCAATAGTTTATTAAGTTTTTTTAAACTTTATTGTTGTATTTATTTATTTAAATTTTATTGTTATATTTATTCAAATATTTAAGTAAAAAAAACCATCACTAGTGATGGGTATTTCCACTAAAATCCATCACTAGTGATGGAATAATACTTGATGACATGACGGAACTTAATTGAATATTGTGAGTAATGGAATTTTATCACTAGTGGAGCGCCCCTACCCTTAATATTTTATTGTACACTGATGGAGCATGCAAGAACTAAAAATCGCCCCCAAGGCTATCACATGGGCCCAAAATGCCTAAGTATGTGCTTTAAATACCCTAAAAACACCCATTCTAACTATGTTTAGTTTAATTACCTACTGATAAAAACCAAAGAGAAATAGAGATAAACTGAATTCCCTTACTTCATTCTATTCAACATTACAATATATAGATAAACATAACTATAAACCCTAAAGCCCACAAGTAATGGGTTGGGCCTAAGATGTCTGGTTTATAACACTCCCCCTCAGACATTTAGAATTATACACAGTTTAACAACATACTTCAGGATGATGTTAAATAGGTACTTCAGGACCTGAATAAATAAACTGATACTACTGGATCAGCTATGTTGCCTCATTGAAAACCTTACTAAGAAAACCCAGTGGGACAAAACTTAGTTAAGGGAAAAAGAGTACAGCGTGTATAATTCTCCTCCTGAATTCAACAAACATCTTTCAGTCTACGAAGACCGATCTTGTGTAATAACTGCTCGAAACTGCTTCTAGGTAAAGATTTTGTGAGCAGGTCTGCTAGATTTTCACTTGACTTGATCTGGCGAACATCAATTTCCCCTTCTTTTTGCAAGTCATATGTTGAGAAGAACTTTGGTGAGATGTGCTTTGTTCGATCACCTTTGATGTAACCTTCTCTGATCTGAGCTATGCATGCTTCTTGTATGTGATTAATCATTGATCTCAACCACACACATTCTCGACCAGCATCATATAGTGCTATCAATTCAGCATGATTTGATGATGTTGCTGTAAGTGTTTGCTTAGTTGACTTCCAAGAAATTGTTGTGCCACTGTATGTGAATACGTAACCTGTCTGAGATTTTGCTTTGTGCGGATCTGATAGATATCCGACATCAGCATACCCAACAAGCTGGGACTTTTGATCTTTCTTATAGAAAAGACCTAAGTCTTGTGTCCCGCAAATATACCGGAATATATGTTTTACACCATTCCAGTGTCTACGTGTTGGATTCAAACTGTATCTCGCTAGTACATGTACTGAAAATGCAATGTCAGGTCTTGTGTTATCGGCGAGATACATAAGGGCATTGATCGCACTTAAGTACAGTACTTCTGGACCAAGTACTTCTTCGCCTTCTTCTTGAGGGTGATAAGGATCCTTGTGTGGATCTAGCGGTCGGACAACCATAGGTACGCTAAACGGATGTGCTTTATCCATATTGAAACATACTAACATCTTCTGGATGTAGTTTGATTGATGGACAAATGTGCCATTGATCAGATACTCAAATTGTAGTCCGACGCATAATTTCGTCATACCAAGATCTTTCATTTCAAATTCCTTCCTTAACAACTGAGCAACTTTCTCTATCTCTTCAGGAGATCCGATGATGTTGATATCATCAGCATAGAATGCTATTATAGTGAAATTTGAAAGTGTTCTTTTTATAAAAACACATGGACTGATTACATCAGACTTGTATCCTTCTTTTTCGAGATATTCACTAAGTCGATTGTACCATATACGACCAGATTGTTTGAGACCATATAAAGATCTCTGGAGCTTTATAGAACATATATCTCGAGGTGTTGATTTTAATGCTTCAGGAAATTTTAATCCTTTAGGGATTTTCATGTAGATGTCATTTTCAAGTGTCCCGTATAAGTATGCGGTGACGACATCCATTAGTCTCGTATGAAGTCCTTCAGAGATTGTGAGGCCGATTAGGAACCTAAGGGTTATCGCATCCACTATAGGGGAATACGTTTCCTCATAATCAACTCCTGGGATTTGGGAAAACCCTTGTGCTACAAGTTAAGCCTTATATCGTACAATCTCATTCTTTTCATTTCTTTTTATTGTAAACACCCATTTATAACCTACTGGTTTGACGTCTATGGGCGTTCGGACTACAGGTCCATAAACATGTCGCTTTTCGAGCAAATTCAATTCGGCGTTTATGGCTTCTTGCCATCTTGGCCAATCATTTCTGTGCATGCACTCTTCTATAGTTTTGGTACGTAATCATTTTCATTGATTACATCCGTTGCTATAGCATATGCAAATATATCATCAACACGTGTTTTATTCCGGTTCCACTTTGTAGTATCTTGTACATAATTAATAGAGATCTCATTTTCGTTCAGTACCGGTGTTTCTTCTGTAACTTCATTTTCCTTTGGATTCATAGTTGTCTCTTCTGGGACATTTACCTCTACCGGGGTTTCATTTATAATCATTTGTGAGTTTTCACCAACTGCGTTACTTTGCTCTTTTCATTTCCGTGGGTTTTTGTCTTTGGAACCGATTGGTCTCCCATGCTTTCGTTGTATAGTAATCGCTTCTGGGATTACTTCAATTCGAGCAGGTGCATTTGATGCTGGTACATGTGACTTTGTCACTCTCTTCGTGTCTGTGAATGCATCTGATAATTCATTCGCTATTCTTTGCAAATGTATGATCTTTTGGACTTCATATTCACATTGACCACTTCGGGGGTCGAGATTTGATAGCGATGATGCATTCCACGTTATTTCTTGTGTTACCAGTCTTTCTTTGTCCTTATCTCCCCCTAAGACTGGGAACATCGTTTCATCAAAATGACAGTCAGCATACCATGCGGTAAACATGTCTCCCGTCATTGGTTCTAAATATTTAATTATAGACGGGGAGTTAAAACCAAATAGACACCTAGTCTTCTTTGGGGTCCCATTGTAGTAAGTTGTGGTGGCGGTATTGGTACATATACCGCACAACCAAAAATTCTAAGGTGGGACAAACTTGGTTCTCATCCGGAGACCAGTTGCAATGGGGAGTATTCGTGATCAGCAGTTGGTCTCAATCTAATCAGTGCAGCGGCATGCAAAATAGCATGACCCCATGCAGAAGATGGTAATTTACATCTCATTAAGAGTGGTCTATTGATTATTTGTAATCGTTTAATCAGAGATTCAGCTAAACCTTTTTGTGTGTGAACATGAGGTACTGAATGTTCAACATTGATCCCAATTGACATACAATAGTCATTAAAAGCTTGAGATGTGAACTCTCCCGCATTATCCATCCGGATGTTTTTAATTTGATTATCGGGGAAATTGGCTCTCAATTGTATGATTTGAGCTAAAAGTCGGGCAAATGCTACATTTCGAGTAGCTAAAAGGCTTACATGTGACCACCTTGAGGATGCGTCTATTAAGACTAAGAAATAGCGGAATGGTCCACACGGAGGATGAATAGGCCCACAAATATCCCCTTGGATTCTTTCTAAAAATGATGGGGTTTCATGTATCAATTTAGTTTGTGAGGGCCGAGTTATAAGTTTGCCCAGGGAGCATGCTGCACATGATAAGTCTTGTGGTTGCAAAACTTTTAAGTTTTTGAGAGGGTGCCCGGTTGCACTTTTGATTATTCGTCTCATCATTATGCTACCAGGGTGACCTATACGGTTATGCCATATATTGAATGTGTCTTTATCTAACAGCTTTTGGTTACTCACCATGTATGATTCGATAGGATTGATATTAGTACAATATAATCCAGAGGATAAGGCTTCTAATTATATACAACAGAAGTCATAGAAACAGCTTTGCATATGTCCTATATAATGAAGAGTGTACTTTGAATGGTCTTGACACTATTCTAATGTTATATAAATTTAATTAGTTTATCAAAATTATATTATATAATTCTTATTTCAATTAATTTCATTTCAATAGTTTATTAAGTTTTTAAAACTTTATTGTTGTATTTATTTATTTAAATTTTATTGTTATATTTATTCAAATATTTAAGTAAAAAAAACCATCACTAATGATGGGCACTTCCACTAAAATCCATCACTAGTGACGGAATAATAGTCGATGACATGACGGAACTTAATTGGATGTTGTGAGTAATGGAATTTTATCACTAGTGGAGCGCCCCTAACTCTAATCATTTTGTTGTACACTGATGGAGCATGCAAGAACTAAAAATCGCCCCCATGGCTATCACATGGGCCCAAAATGCCTAAGTATGTGCTTTAAATACCCTAAAAACACCCATTCTAACTATGTTTAGTTTAATTACCTATTACCTATTTATTTTAATTAACTAATTAAATTTAAATATATATTAAAATTAAAATTTAAATATATATTAAAATTTAAATTTAACGAATAGTGTTAAGCACATTCAAATTCAAAAATACCAATATATTAATATTCAAACCTAATGAATAGCGTCAAGACCATTCAAAAATAGTCACGTGGCAAACTTTTTTTCTTTTTATATATTAAAATTCAAACTTAATGAATAGTGTCAAGACCGATGAAAAATAACTATGTGGGAAACTTTTTTTCCTTTTTTATATTTCATTTTGATGACAGTTTTTTTTTTCATTTCATGATAATTATATTAATTAGGTATGATTTCATTATCAATTTATAGATTAACTTAGTTTTATTTATTAGGTTTACTTTTATGTTAGTACCCAACTATTATCAATCATCAATATACTAAAAAAAAGCCAATGAATAGTGTTTTGTCCATTTAGAAGTTGCCACATAGTAACTTCTTTTGTTATTGTTTTTTTTTTTGGTACAGTCATGTTCAGTATTGTTTTGTCCATTTTAAAGAATTTATGTCCGTTGTCAATACCTCGAAAACATATTATTTTGTTAAATCCGTGAAGTTCACGGGAATTAGCACTAGTATATGAATAATTAAGATGACTAGGAATTGGTTTAAAAAGGTTTTATAATAATTTCTAAAATATAAATATATATATATATATTAGAGTAAATTACTTTTTGAGTCCCTATGTTTAGTGGTTTTAACCATTTGAGTCCAAAATAAAAAAGTTTAACGCTCTGAGTCCCTAACCACTCATTTTATAATATTTTGAGTCCAATTTTTAACACTTGTACTTTTAATTTTGGATTCAAGTGGTTAAAATCACTAAAACACAAGGACTCAAAACGTTATAAAATGAACGGTTAGGGACTCAGGGCGTTAAATGTTTTGATTTCGGACTCAAGTGGTTAAAACCACTAAAACACAGGGACTCAAAAAGTAATTTACTCTATATATTATATACATTAAATTACATATAGATAGCATATCTTCACAGCTAGGTTTTCCTTTACACTTTTACAGCCGCCATGCAAACACCTCTTCTTCTCCGGCGGATTTTCCTGGTTCCTCCACTGGAGCTGTGTAACACCCTTAATAAAACCCATAGACCTATGAATTTTGTTCGTTTTCTGTCATTCATCGTCGTTATTTAAGCTCTCAAAAACCCAGACACTTTATTTCTCTCTCCAAAATCATAGTCGTTAGTCAACAGTCATCGGAAGCATGATCAATTTCAAATCCAGATTATGTAGTTTGAGAGAGATAAAAAAAATCAAAGGCGGGGTGATGGTGGTGGTGGCCATCGGAAATCAACCCGTTCTGACCCGTTCACGTAAGGAAATAACCCATTCTAACCCTATTGGGTTTGAGTAATCAACCAGTTCTTCATTTTCTTTGTTCTATTACAACTCATTTTGGCCCACTCTTAATATCAACCATGCCCAGAATGACCCAGCAGGCCGTTAAAACAACCCATAAGGACCTAAAATTTTGGGACAAGGTCAGAGTTGCCAGGCCGAGTTACCATACAACTTTTTCGGTTGATTTTCTTTCGGTTATCTTTTAGTGTTTTTTTCTACATTTTCTTTTTATTCTTGTAAGCGGTTCTGTTCACAACACGCTCGTAGTGATTTCAAAACACATGTAAACACAGACTAAATATTTCTTTAAACCTAGTTTGATAAATCTGAGTGATGTAATAAATGAAAGACAAAATTGCAGAAATCAACCTTTATGTTATACCCAAACTACACTTCGTACCTTTCACTATGAAATCGGCAAAAACCAACCTTTGTGTTCATGTTTTGCTACAGGTTCAACCTTTACCACTAACCTCGTCCAAAAGCTCAGTTAACTTACATCACATGCTTTGCATGTGAGGGTATTATGGTATTTTCCCAAACCTTTTATTTAATAAATTATTTTAAATCAAACTTTACAGAGTTGTAAAAGAATAAACAAAAGCTCAAAAACTTTGTGTCGTTCAACTTCATCATAATACAATTGCCATTGAAAAAGTAACACGGGCAGGTGTATCTTGTTCTGTACCGGATCAGACCAAAGAAGAGAGAAAGAAATCTTAAAACCACCTCTAGCCATCACCATCCACCACCATCACTGTCACACCCCCAAAATACCACATGCGAAAACCACCGCGAGGCGTGTAACGTACCAGGATCTAGCCACCAATCACAATGAACTCATAGGTATATTTAAATAAAACTTTCATTTATTAACATTGAGTGTTACAACGTTACAAATAATTCATAGTATACAGCGGAAGCGTATTTCATTCTTTAAGAGTTTGTAAACCACATGTAAAAACCATTAGTCTTGTGTTGCGATTCCATGTATCTCGACCCATGACCACTCCAGCCTCCCAGACACCAAGTTCCAACAATATGCACCTAAAGGCCTGCAAGGCATGTAACAACGAATCAACAACAAAGTTGAGCGAGTTCACAGTTGGTTGTCCATTTTAAAGTTGTTCCAAAAACCATAAGTTCTTTCGAAAACCATGAGTTAACCAATTCCTTGTTTCCCAAACCATAACCATAACCAGTGGGGGCTACCCCATGTTAACCACTAGACCCGTTACCATATCGACCACTGACTGAAGTAAGTTGGTGCCCTAACGTCAATGTCTATCATCATTGACTAGTGCCCAAATCCATTAGTTCACGCCCGACCTCTGCGGTACGGTGTGAGGCTTATCAGACCTAAATAGCGCTATCTAACTAATGACCCGCTCGCCATTGGCCCAGCGATTAAGTCGATATAAAAATGAGGGACATCATGATAGAGATTTTGGTCTTGTATCAGTGTTATCACCCTTCAATAAAAAGGATGTGGTATGTGTCCCCAAACCAGGAGATCACGCAGGCTCCTATTAAATCCTTAGTACATGTTATCACCCTTCAATAAAGAGGATGTAGTACGTGTTCCAAACCAGGAGGTCACGCAGTTTCCGATTAAATACTTTACCCATTCCCAACCACCGGGAATCCCATGCCTTGTAGAAAGTGTGAACTCACCTTAGGTTAGTTCGGCAGACAAACAAAAAGGTCAATCAAGCTGCTAGTGGTCAACCACGTCCTAACATGGTTACCGTACAAGTCAGGTCTAGGCTCAAGTAACACATATACGCTTCACACATGAAATAACAGTTCACATACACAGAATTGATCATGGCAGACACGTAGTATCATGGCAACTAAATAATCAACACCTAGCATGTTATACAGTAGCATACAGTTCACATATAAGATCCATTTGTGCGATTCAAATGATTGGGCTATTGAGGTTGTGCGAGCCCAATTGCCTTGTGCGATTCAACAAATGAAACCCAATAGATGTCCGACCCATCCTGTTGTGCGATCAGCACAGCCTTGTGCGATCCGCAACAGGTTGTGAGATCCATCATAAACCAGGCCCATAAACATACAAAAATAAACTGCTCTTGTGCGGCCCAATGTATTGTGCGATTAGCACCATCTTGTGCGATCCACAATACCTTGTGCGGTCATGCATAACAGAATTGTACATTGTGCCTAAACAGTTGTACCCCATGACTTGTGCGACTAGCCCTTTGTGCGATCCAAGGGCTTGTGCGACCAGATCATTTAGGATATAATCTTGTGCGATTGGAGGACTTGTGCGATCAGTTACAGATCCTAAAATCATGCGATTAGTTGCAATCATTCAAGCAGTTTCCTATTTTGCATTTAAACGATCAAATCAACACTTTTCCAATTAATTCGTATGAATTCCTAATTTACATCTCATCCCAATCAACAGCTCATCTAATATTCCATCATATTATCAAATTTAATGATTTCGAATTCTAGCATGCAACCTAAATCATTCCAACTTGATCAGTCATCAACAACCGAATTCATGCACTCAAAAGTATAATAATTCATATCAGATTCACTAGCACAATTTTCTATACACACAACCCTATGCTCATACCACCATAATCATTAACATCATCTAATAAAATAACAATCAACCAATTAAAAATCATTAATCAAGCTCGATCAACTAGTAGGATTTCTATTTAGAAATTGTGATGTATGCATAAGCAGATCCTAAACCATTAACTTCCCCACATGTGTTTCTACCATGATTACAACAGTTTTGGTATTACAAGTCATTCACTAAGAATCATATTAGTATATCATCCTATCACCATGCAATCGTATAATCAAGCACACTTCATTTACCGAAACAGCCATGTATAACAAGAACGTATAAACACTCGAGCAAGAGCAAGATTATACTAACCGCAAGGAAATCAAGATGGAATCGGTAAGGACCTCGAGATGAAAGAGAGCTATCGTCGGGTTCCTAGAGGGAAGGGAAGAGAGCTTTAGGGTTTTGCGAGTATGATAAGTGCAATGATAATGGGAGGGTTTTCACAAAACTAAGTGTATACTCGCTAGATGTGAGCCGAGCCAAACTCTCGGGTTTCATTTGGGCCGGGGGCTAGCCCAAGATAGTTGAAGGAGTGTTATGCGTCCCGGGGGTGTATTGTGCGATCAGTTATACATTGTGCAACTAGGTTATATATATAAGTATATTACACACCACCACGTAACATGTAACATTCAAACTCATAACTTTCCATTGAAATAAACACATCAATTAACCACATACTATTCATACAGGTTACATCAAGCAAAGTGAAAAGGTTCTAAAATACGAGTTGTCACATCATCCCCAAGTTGAAAGAAATTTCGTCCCGAAATTTAGCACGTAGTCACTAAGGAAGCTAGTTAGGTTGCGTGGTTTCCTGGTTTTCTTGTGGGTGTCACATCCTTCCCCCGTTGGTTTGGAATTTCGTCCCGAAATTCCGCAGTAGCTTCAGCCTCAGTAGTGGTTTCGCATTTCTCGAATCAATTGGGGATACTTGTGTTTCATTGGGTTTTCTCATTCCCAGGTAAACTCTGGGCCACGACGAGAGTTCCAACGAACTTGAACAATGGGTACTCTGGTACGCTTGAGAATCTTGACCTCCCGGTCCAAGATTTCCACTGGTTCTTCGACAAATCACAATTGATCGCTAATGGTGAGCTCCTTGAAAGGAACTATGAGAGTTTCATTTGACAGACACTTCTTCAGATTCGACACATGGAATGTGTTGTGAACTCCACTGAGTTCTTCGGGTAGATTCAATCTGTAGGCCACCTTGCCAATTCTCTCTGTGATTTTGAAAGGTCCAACACATCGCGGGTTGAGTCTGTCTCGTATACCAAAACGAACTACACCTTCCCAAGGTGAGACTTTAAGTAGTACTCGATCCCCAACCTGGAACTTGAGTGGTTTCCTGCGCTTATCAGCGTAGCTTTTCTGACGGTCACGAGCTGCCGCCATTCGTTGTCGTAACTGAGCAATCTTCTCTGTTGTGCCTACCACAAGTTCTGGGCCAGTGATTTGGCTGTTTCCAACTTCTGCCCTACAAAGAGGTGATCGGCACTTCCGTCCATACAATGCCTCGAACGGAGCAGACTGGATGCTGGTGTGTTAACTGTTGTTATACGAAAACTCCACTAAAGGTAGATGCCGCTCCCAGCCGTTACCAAAGTTGATTACACATGCTCGAAGCATGTCTTCAAGAGTTTGGATGGTGCGTTCAGTCTGCCCATCCGTCTATGGATGACATGCCGTGCTCATTGTCCAGACGTGAGCTAAAGGATTTGTGCATCGCTTGCCACAAATTAGATGCAAATCGTGGGTCGCGATCAGAGATAATGGAGGTTGGCACTCCGTGCCTAGCAACCACTTCTTTCAGGTAGATGACTGCAATTGTAGAAAAACCTATTCGTTTCCTTGATGGCTTAGAAAATGTGCTGGTTACGTGAGACAATCAACGATCATCCCGGTGATATTGTTTCTGTTTCAAGTTGTAACTAAACTAGTGACCAAATCCATGGCAGTCTGTTTTCGCTTTCCGTATAGGTGTTTCTAGTTGCTAACACTTCACCTTGACTTTCCCACAAGTCAACATCATTCCCATACCTAGCTTGGTGGGCCTTCATGTCCGATTACTAATACAAGGTTTAAAAATCCTAATGCCTCTCATCAAAACCCAGACGACTAGAATATCGAAGCCGGTGCTTTGCTCAACACGAATTCCCTACAGTTACCGTATAATGAGACCCACATTCGTTCCATGAGGTAACGAGTATCGTCCGACCTGTCAAAGGTGGCCTCTCCATGCCCCGCATGGGTTCAATCTTGAAAATCCTCTTCCTTTATTTCTCCAGTTTGAACAGAGCGGGTCTGATCAGGTAAGTTAGAGTCGATAGTGAGCTACAAAGTTCGTGCTCCTTCAAGTTTCATAGTCGCAATCATCCTAAAGTTCCCTCCAGCGATGCCATTAACTGATTTAGCTCTGTCGAAGCCAAGGTACATGGGAGGCCCTTGTGATCGGTCTAAATAACGCATCTGGTGTCGTCCAAGTAATGCCTCCATCTAAAATCCCAAGGCCACGTTTTCTCCGCCAGTTGTGTGCCGTGCAGTTCCTCTTTGTAACTCCATCACGTAAGTCATCACTCACTCGTGTTGCGTCGATGTGTAACTGGGACTCTGATTCTGACCAGCATGGTATACCACTATATCACCCGCACCCTCGGGTAAAGACGATGCTCGGTGCATTGCAGAGTTGGAATTCGAAAGCTGAAAAGACATCCCCCTGTTTGTCTTCCACGAACACAGTACCCTGCTGTGCTAAAGAGGTTGGAGCAGCGCAATTTCCAAAAATCCATCGATGAATCTTCAATAGTATTTAGCGAAACCAAGGAATTGTTGTATCCCTGAAGGGATCTTTGGTGTCGATCAGTTTCTAACAAGATGCGTCTTAGCGAGATCCACGTGTATTCCCACTCCGTTGGTTACATGATCAAAATACATCTCTCGAATCTAGATGTGACATTTGACAAGACTTCGCGCGTAATGGCTCCTCCCACAGAAGCGCTGAATAGGATACATATGCCACCCATGGTGTTTCTTTCTCCTGGTCAGGATTCAGAACGTCGTCCACAAATACGATCGATTCATGAGATCCCTGAAGCTGTTGGTGCGTTGATCAACTCAATGATCATGGTGCACAAAGTTGGAATGGCTGCATTGCGTTCGACATGCTGTTCTAAGAGCATTCTCCTCTTGGACTTCCATCTGATGTTAGTTCGTTTGCTAGCCAATCCTCGAATGGAAGCTTGTTCCTCGCAACTGGTCGACAGGTGACCAATACATGGTCGAGACAAGCGGTTCCTAACTGTAACCTTGTTAAACTCTCAATAATCGGTACACATACGAAAAGGCTTATCTTCACTGGTATTACTGGGCTCCCCAAAGCGAAAAACTAGATCCGATAAAACTCATGTCCAATAGTTCCTGAAGTTGATTAGGCAGTTCCTGCAACCTTCCTGGTGTAAGACAATAAGGAATACTAGTAACAAGGGCTGCTTCTGACATGATACCAGTCTGATATTCCACCTGACTATGTGAAGGTAAACCTGATAGTTCTTCTGGTAGCACTTAGGGAGAAATCATGAACAATTGGTGGATCCTCGATCCTCTTTTCCTTAGCCCTGACATCAGTAACGAGGGCTATCATGGCGGGGTAATCCTTCCGTGGACATTTCTGGCCTTCACTTCTGAATTGATGCTAACCTCTGCACCACTCAGATACTTTATGACAGATGACAACTTTTCCCCTCACAGGGTATAACTGCGCGATGTCTTGTTAACCAACCCATACTGACTACTGCATCAACACCATCGTGGATGGTAGAAGGAAGATCGATGTCGAAAACTTGTCCCTCACGGTTGAATTTGCATCCCTACAAACATATGATGCTTCGATTGACTTGCCATCAGCCTTTCGAGAAGCATCAGGGTTAAACAGGACAGAGTCAAAGCGATTAACTACCCGTACAAGCTTCCAAATTGCCACCATCCTGGCATCGCCCATGTCAACCCTAAATGCCCTTCCATGAGCATCATTTCCAGTGTTGATGTTTTCATTACAAGGATTTCAAGTACTGTCGTTGTTCCTTTGGTCGTTGTCCTCTTAACTTAACCACAGCCAATCCATGTTGTAGGCACCTTTATTTCCATACTGTCGGCTAGGGTTATGAATACCTTATTGTTGCTGTGCCTACTGCTCCCAATGTCGTTGCTCGAAACGAAGCCCTACGATTCTTCACCATTAAAGTCCATCTTTTCACATTCTGAGCCACGTCCTAAAGCGCTACGCACTGTGCTGGCAGTTACACAATCCACATTATAGCCGATTGTCATTGCTTATGTCCTGATTGATCTGTAAGAGTTGACTCCCATGAGTCGCTGACAAGGGTTAAGGATTCGATTGAAGCTAATTCGCTGGTGCTCGTTGCCGGTAATCAGGGTCGTCAAAGTACTGAGGTCGGTAAAGTACTACGCTCAACCTCCTGTCCATCGATGTTGAAAGTTGTTTGAGTAATACACAGTATGTTGCGGAAGTGTTGCAGAAGTGATCACACTTCGGGATCTAAGACGTCAATACATGAGTTCCAGCAAACGAAAAGGAGTAAGAAAGGTATTGATCAATCATTCGACACTGCGACATCCAACTCAGGGACGTTCGTATAAGCACCTAACATTCTACACGGTTCGCTAATTGTTCAGATGGGTGTTCAGGTAATACTAGATAGCATCGAGATTCGAAAGGATCCAGAGATGAATGAAAAGTTCACGTTCGAAAAGGGGACAATCACTGCTATGACCCCTATAGGTTTGTTATGTTTCACATCAATCAAATAACGGAACGGAACCCCTTTTCCACTTGTTAAGGCTCACTGAGACTCGCATGCACCCCACATTATTATTATGTGTGCACCCACAATAATATTGCGGTTTGCACGCTCATCTCAGTTCCTCCTAACTCATGTCAAATGGTTCCTCAAATTCAGATGTCAAACGGAGGTCGTCAAGGTAATAAGATCACAAAAATCAAAGGGCTATGGCATACTATCAACACATCATAAGGTAAGCAAGCAATCCATGCCATCATGCTATAGTGACGAGTGTGTGTTCGTATGTTTCGTCATAAACAAGGTGTACTAGTCACGTAATGTATGTAACAAGTAAGAAGGACGAACTTTGCAATCTGGAGCTGAGTGTCATGGTCGTATTCACGTTTTCAGAACTGTTCGGTTATAGTCTGGTTTTATAAAATGTTTTTCCCTTTTTTAAAACCAAGTTCACTATAACCAATGGCTCTGATACCAAACTGTCACACCCCCAAATACCACATGCGGAAACCCCAACGAGGCATGTGACGTACCAGGATCTAGCCACCAATCACAATGAACTCATAGGTATATTTAAATAAAACTTTCATTTATTAACATTGAGTGTTACAACGTTACAAATAATTCACAGTATACAGTGGAAGCGTAATTCATTCGTTAAGAGTTTGTAAACCGCATGTAAAAGCCATTAGTCTTGTGTTTTCATTCCATGTATCTCGACCCATGACCACTCCAGCCTCCCAGACAGCAAGTTCCAACAATATGCACCTAAAGGCCTGCAAGGCATGTAACAACGAATCAACAACAAAGTTGAGCGAGTTCACAGTTAGTTGTCCATTTTAAAGTTGTTCCAAAAACCATAAGTTCTTTCGAAAACCATGAGTTAACCAATTCCTTGTTTCCCAAACCATAACCATAACCAGTGGGGGCTACCCCATGTTAACCACTAGACCCGTTACCATATCGACCACTGACTGAAGTAAGTTGGTGCCCTAACGTCAATGTCTATCATCATTGACTAGTGCCCAGATCCATTAGTTCACGCCCGTCCTCTACGGCACGGTGTGAGGCTTGTCAAACCTAAATAGCGCTATCTAACTAATGACTCGCTTGCCATTGGCCCGGCGATTAAGTCGATATAAAAATGAGGGACTTCATGATAGAGATTTTGGTCTAGTATCAGTGTTATCACCCTTCAATAAAGAGGATGTGGTACGTGTTCGCAAACCAGGAGATCACGCAGGCTCTGATTAAATCCTTAGTACATGTTATCACCCTTCAATAAAGAGGATGTAGTACGTATTCCAAACCAGGAGGTCGCGTAGTTTCCGATTAAATACTTTACCCATTCCCAACCACCGCGAATCCCATGCCTTGTAGAAAGTGTGAACTCACCTTAGGTTAGTTCGGCAGACAAACAAAAAGGTCAATCAAGCTGCTAGTGGTCAACCACGTCCTAACATGGTTACCGTACAAGTCAGGTCTAGGCTCAAGTAACACATATACGCTTCACACATGAAATACTAGTTCACATACACAGAATTGATCATGGCAGACACGTAGTATCATGGCAACTAAATAATCAACACCTAGCATGTTATATAGTAGCATACAGTTCACATATAAGATCCATTTGTGCGATTCAAATGATTAGGCTATTGAGGTTGTGCGAGCCCAATTGCCTTGTGTGATTCAACAAATGAAACCCAATAGATGTCCGGCCCAACCTATTGTGCGATCAGCACAGCCTTGTGCGATCCGCAACAGGTTGTGCGATCCATCATAAACCCGGCCCATAAACATACACAAATAAACTGCTCTTGTGTGACCCAGTGTATTGTGCGATCAGCACCATCTTGTGCGATCCACAATACCTTGTGCCGTCATGCATAATAGAATTGTACATTATGCCTAAACAGTTGTACCCCATGACTTGTGCGACTAGCCCTTTGTGCGATCCAAGGGCTTGTGCGATTGGAGGACTTGTGCGATCAGTTAAGATCCTAAAATCATGCGATTAGTTGCAATCATTCAAGCAGTTTCCTATTTTGCATTTAAACGATCAAATCAACACTTTTCCAATTAATTCGCATGAATTCCTAATTTACATCAAATCCCAATCAACAGCTCATCATATTATCAAATTTAATGATTTCGAATTCTAGCATGCAACCTAAATCATTCCAACTTGATCAGTCATCAACAACCGAATTCATGCACTCAAAACTATAATAATTCATATCAGATTCACTAGCACAATTTTCTATACACACAACCCTATGCTCATACCACCATAATCATTAACATCATCTAATAAAATAACAATCAACCAATTAAAAATCATTAATCAAGCTCGATCAACTAGTAGGATTTCTATTTAGAAATTGTGCGGATAGTAGCTTCAGTCTTCTCCGTCCAGCGTACGAATGCTACTGCACCTCCTGTGCCGTCATAGTTCATTGGTTTGCAGTCGAGAAACTGCTTGAAAGTGCAGCCTTGAGCTGCGTTTCCTCCGGACGAATCTCCATGCCCGTTACGTCTAGAATTGCTTGGTCCTCCACTGTCTTGAGTACGGTTCACCTCGTATTGGGCGATAGCAGCGGAGATCCTTTCTTCCAGTAGAGCGTTCAGCTCTTCAGCAGTTCTTGGCAGTGGGGGAGGAGGAGGTTGATCATCATTGTGAGCATTCACAGCTTTCCTGGGTGCCATGTTCTAACAGAACATAACACAACAGGGTTAAACATTTGTTTGATATCGTCATACTAGACAGTAGTAGTATATATATTCACAGGTATATACCACATAAGTGACACCAAACAATTATTACTCTAGCAGAGTACTTAGTAGGCTTGCACTGAGGGAATCTACACGTGACAAGACTTGCTGTGGTTTCTGTGCACTGAATCCCATAATTATGTATGCATCCATAATTACGTAACTCCTTGCATAGTCCGCACAGTTCGTTTCATCCTCGTATTTCTTCTTTCAGATGGGCCATTGCTTTCAGGTAAAGTCACGTATACTCGTGACATTCTACTTCTAGTATATGCTAATTATCACACATAATTGCAAGTAATTTCTCAGTTAAAGACAAGTGCTACTTCGGTGCACCCTAAGTCTCGTAGTGTCTTTTCTTGACTCGTGTAGACAGTTTCAGGTAGTGGATGTCGCGGGACGTTTTATGCAATGAAAACTCTTTGAAAAATTGTTTTCGTGAAAGGATCCTAGAGATTGTAGACTAGACTCGAGAAGGAATCCTGGTTCACTACAATCGCAGCTCTGATACCAATCTGTCACACCCCTTTCTGCGGCGGAAGCACGAGGTGTGATCATGAAAGGTTTTCATTGCATACGATTAGTAAACATTCTACATGCTCATAAAAACATCAAATACCATACTTTGGAAACATAAGTTTAGCGTTTACATCGCTCGATAACATAAAACATTGTCTTAAAAAGTTTACACTTTATTTAAAGATAAACATAAGCAACATCCAAGAGCATAAGCAAGACCGCGCGCACATCCATCCTAGTTACCTGAAATACATGTGAGTTTTGGAAAAACGTCAACATAATGTTGGTGTGAATTCATGCAGTTTTTGTATTTAACGCTTGTATACTTTGTATGAAAATCATGACATGCATTCGTTAAATCACGTATTCAAGTATGAATCAAGTATTTCTATATGTATCAAGTGTTAATGGGTTGCAAAGCCATTAACATGTGACACGACATAGGAAGTCACCAAACCATAGGCATTTTTCTGTAGTCGATTCACGACTGAGACACAAAAACACTACTTGGTTCTAGTTGTCACCAAGAGTGGGGCTGCCCTGAAACCCATTAGATCTAACCTTTTGTTCTGTGGTCTAAGTATGTACACGATTAATGGTGCTTATGGTACCCTATTCGTGACACGATTTCTAACATCAATTCTTGGCACTAGTTTTCACCAAGAGTACTTCTCGTTTTAGTACATATCATACCATTTTGTAAATACTGAAGTATTTGTAGCATGTATTTCACCCCCGAATTGTAAACCAAAAACAGTTAAAGAAAAGGGGGAGCATGAACTCACAACTTTGCGTTCCATGCGACGTAAACTTCACCGGATTTGCATATAGTGCGTTATGACCTAAACGTGTTTTATTAAACGTTAGTCACTAGACTTGCGTCGCACAAGCACAGTCACTTTCTTTTGTATTTGTGTTGTTGTGTAAAAAATATTTTATATTTTTAACTAAGTATCTCACTTATATTATTTTCTCAAAAAATAATATAAGTATCTTGTGTTTTGCACTTTGCACCCGAATTATGTATCTCGAATGTTGTATGTGTATTTTTTTGTGTTTATACTTCTCATGAGTATTTAGTGTATTTTTAAGTCTTAATACACTAGCACGTATAACACATACTATATACACTTAGCACAAAAGTTAGTGATCAAATAATATATATATTTTTCTCAAAAAAATATATACGTACTTAATATCCATTTTTATTCTTGAAGGAATCCTCATTTCTTATCACCAAAAATTAGGGAAACCTTGGTAATATTTTTAAATACATTTTTAGGGAATAAGTTTCTCAAAAACTTATATTTTTCTAAGTGTCAAAATTTATATAAATTTTGACAGAGTTTCCCCTAAAAATGGAGGTTTCCCATGTTTTCAAAACATGTGTTTATTTTCTTTTAAATCAACAACAATCTCAACAATACAATCTTTATTTATCAAACTTGTCAAAACAAGCATATACCACAAACTTATGAACTTGATAGTTTGTAAAAATATGTAGTAAGTTACTAACATATTTAGTAGGTCTTGTTATCTTTAAAAATAAGTTTAGTTTCTTAAAAACTTTATTTTTAAAGAATATGAAGTTTCACAACTTCTAGTCAAGATTCACAAAAATATTTCTTTGTTGAACTTCCTTGTTACACAAGTGTTTACACACTTGTTTAATTACTAAAAATGCTTTTAGTTCGGATAAGATTCGGGTTTTAACAAAACTACTATTTTTGCTAGGTTCTTCTGAAAAACCACTTGTAGGTCTTTAGATCCACAAGTTTACAACTTCATTTTACCAGAAAAATTATTCTTATTCAAGTTTCAAGTTCATGGTGGATGGTTTCATCATCTTTCACATTTCTAATACTAACATACTACTAGTTCATGTTCTTGAACATGATCTAGTATGTCTAGATGATGATCCATCCCACTTTTAGTAACAAACAACATCAAATAATCACAACTAGACAAGATTCACATGATTTACACACATATCTACTCTTTATCCACCATTAATCACTTATGTTCGAGACTTTATGTTATGTTTCTTAGTGTTCATAATTTTTAACCATTAAATCACCTATTAACCACCATAAACAAGATCAAGATGGTGTTTAGAGACACTTACTACTAGCTCAAGGCTAGGGAAGAAACAAGACGTAAATGAGGTGGATAAAAGAAATCTAGAGAGGTTCTTGAGATTCCGAGAGCACCCGGCTTGTTTGTAGATCACCTTGCTCCCTTGGTTATGTAAGAAATGAGTGAACAAGATTTGGAAGTGGTGGTGGTGTGGTGGAGAGGGGGCGGCCGTGAGGATGGTGTGGAGGGAGAGAAGGTGTTGTTTGGTGAAGTGTTGAAGAAAGATAATGGTTAACCCAAGTGCTTACTTATAGACCATGTCTTCCTAATACCCAATATGCAATGTGTCTACTAGATATCCAATCATAACAATATAATAATCAAGAAAAATGAAATGGGTCACCCCCTTGGGGAACCGTTCGAATGAGGGGGGGGGGGGGTAAGAGTTGATTTGTGATGGTATAGTTAGTGATTAGTTGAAATCAAATGGCACTTTGTTAGGATATTGATGTGTTTGTTAATACATAGGGTGTTAGGGTGTTCGGGGGCCCTAACTAGCTCAGATAAGTCAAAACAATGTCTTTGGCAATATTTTTATGTTCCGGGTAAAGTCCGGTTTTTCGGTTAGATACCGATTCGTTAAAAGTGCTAAATTACACTTTTTAGTGTCTTTTAAGTACCTTTTTGTTGCACTTTTGATTCCAGACACTTAGGGAAGTATTCTGGGTAATAAAACGTAATTTCTGCATAATATTCCAGTGCCAAAATGCTGATTATAGCTGAATTATATAAAATTCTGCACTTAAAGTGCGTTTCGGGTGCTTTTTAGTGCTTATTTTTTCTTCCGTAAGGTATATATGTAAACCCGTGTATGTATTCTTGGGTTTTAATGTATTCTTGTCGTTGGACCTACACCTAGGCCCCACTTTTATTGTCTGACTGCTTTCTGCAGTTCTGTTGACACAGTGTGTCTTACCGGTGAGTTTACTATTATTTCTGACGCAACGCTCTCGTTTATGTATAAAGCAATATTTTGTACTATACAACGTGCATGAATTCACTTGTTTAGTATGTGTTCAGACAGTGTTGACATTTAAGCACATAATTGCAGTCATTGAATAATAACTAAAGTGTACGGAAATTACCGGTTCCGTGCCAGTTGTCACAATCTCCCCCCGTTAAAAGAATTTCGTCCCGAAATTCAGGCTGAACTAACTCTCACATGAGTCTTCTTGAATAGGTGGGGATACTTTTCTTTGAACTGGTCTTCGCGTTCCCATGTGTACTCGGGTCCGTGCTTAGAGCTCCAACGTACTTTGACAAGTTTCACACTGCTCCTCCTGGTCTTGTTGACTTTCCAGTCGGTAACCTCAACAGGTTGTTCTGTAAATCGGAGGGCATCATCAATATGCACTTCATCCACAGGGATGATTACGTCTTCTTGTGTTGGACTCTTCTTAAGATTGGATACATGGAACGTATCATGTACTCCATTAAGTTCTTCCGGTAATTCCAACTTGTATGCCACGGTACCAATTCTTTCCAAGATTCTGAATGGTCCGATGTATCGTGGATTCAGCTTTCCACGTTTTCCAAATCTTACTACGCCCTTCCAAGGTGAGACCTTTAACAACACTTTGTCTCCCACCTCGAATTCTACTGGTTTTCTTTTCAGATCAGCGTAGCTCTTTTGTCGATCTCGAGCCGCCTTAATGCGCTCTCGGATCTGCGCAATCTTGTCGGTTGTCTCTTGTACAAGTTCAGGACCAACCGTGCGTTTATCTCCAGCATCTGCCCAACATAAGGGCGATCGGCACTTGCGGCCATACAAAGCTTCGAACGGTGCGGCTTTTATGCTCGTATGATAACTGTTATTGTAGGAGAACTCCACCAAGGGTAGGTGAGTATCCCAGCTGCCACCTAGATCCATGACACATGCGCGAAGCATATCTTCTAGCGTTTGTATAGTCCGTTCGCTCTGGCCGTCTGTTTGTGGATGGAATGTCGTGCTTAGATCTAACTGAGATCCAAAGGCTTCCTGAAATGATTGCCAGATTCTTGAGACAAAGCGTCCATCTCTGTCTGAAATAATTGAGATTGGCACTCCATGACGTGTCACAATTTCCCTTAAGTATATCTCTGCAAGCTTTCCAGTGCTATCCTTCTCTCGGATCGGCAGGAAATGCGCAGACTTCGTCAATCGATCAACTATCACCCATATCATATCATGCCCTCTCGGGGTCCTGGGTAATTTCGTTATGAAGTCCATCGAGATTTGTTCCTACTTCCACATGGGTATCTCTGGTTATTGTAGTAGGCCGGACGGTTTCTGATATTCTGCCTTAACCTTAGCACAGGTTAGGCATTTTCCAACGTAGACAGCAACGTTGCTTTTGAGTCTCGGCCACCAATAATATTCTTTCAAGTCTTGATACATTTTTTCCGATCCTGGATGGATCGAATATCTCGATTTGTGGGCTTTATCAAGGATGACTTCTCGTATGCCACCATGGAGTGGAACCCAAATACGCTTCTTGAAGTATAAGGCTCCCTCTTCGTTTGGCACCATGTATTTCAGCATACCTCGGAGGTATTCAGCTTTACGGTTTTCTCCCTTAAGAGCTTCTTGTTGTGCATCACGAATGCGTGCAGTGAGGTTCGTTCGAATAGTCATTTCTAACGCTCGAACCCTTAGGGTCTTAACCCTTTCTTTTCGACTCAGCGCGTCTGCCACAACGTTAGCCTTTCCAGGATGGTACTTAATCTCACAGTCATAGTCATTCAGCAGCTCGACCCATCGTCGTTGTCGCATGTTTAATTCTTTTTTATCAAATATGTGTTGTAGACTTTTATGATCTGTGAAGACTGTACATCGAGTACCATATAAATAGTGTTGCCAGATCTTCAAGGCGAATACCACTGCGCCCAGCTCCAGGTCGTGAGTGGTATAGTTTCTTTCATGAACCTTCAATTGTCTTGAAGCGTAAGCGATGACTTTTTGGCGTTGCATGAGCACGCAACCCAAGCCTTGTCGTGAAGCGTCGCAGTATACCACGAAGTCTTCAGTGCCTTCGGGTAATGATAGTATCGGTGCATCGCATAACTTGTTTTTAAGTAACTGGATGGCTTCTTCTTGTTTGTAACCCCAGTCATATTTCTTGTCTTTTTTAGTAAGGGTCGTCAATGGTTGGGATATCTTTGAGAAATTCTCGATGAATCGCCGATAATAGCCCGCTAAGCCCAAAAATTGTCGAACTTCAGTTGGGGTCTTGGGAGCTTCCCAATTCTTTATTGCTTCTATCTTGGACGGGTCTACATGAATGCCCTTCTCATTCACAACGTGACCAAGAAATTGTACTTCGCGAATCCAGAATTCGCATTTCGAGAACTTTGCATAAAGCTTCTCTTTCTTCAGTAGTTCCAAGATGGTTCTGAGGTGTTGCTCGTGCTCCTCTTTCGTTCGCTAGTAAATCAGGATATCATCGATAAATACAATCACGAACTTATCGAGATATGGTTTGCATACGCGGTTCATCAGATCCATAAATACCGCTGGCACGTTCGTCAGTCCGAATGGCATCACGAGAAACTCGTAATGCCCATAGCGTGTTCTGAATGCAGTCTTTGGTACGCTTTCCTCTTGGATTCTTAGCTGATTGTATCCAGATCGAAGGTCGATCTTGGAATAGTAGCTTGACCCTTGCAATTGATCAAATAAGTCATCAATCCTCGGTAATGGATACCAATTCTTGATCGTGAGCTTGTTCAGTTCCCTATAATCGATACACATCCGCAGTGTTCCATCCTTCTTCTTCACGAATAATACTGGAGCTCCCCAGGGCGAGAAGCTTGGCCTTATGAATCCTTTATCCAACAACTCCTGGAGTTGTGTAGATAATTCTTGCATTTCGGATGGTGCAAGTCGATAGGGTGCCTTGGCTACAGGAGCGGATCCTGGAACCAAGTCTATATGAAATTCGACCTGTCGTTGCGAAGGTAATCCTGGCAGATCTTCGGGAAAAACATCAGGGAATTCCTACACCACAGGAATATCTTCGAGTTTTGGCTCCTCAGCCTTCTTATCTACAACGTGTACTAGGAAGGCAACACATCCTTTCTGTTAGAATCGGAGGCTCCCATGATAGTGTTTGTTTATTTAAAATGAATGATCAATGAATATGAAAACATGTTAGGTGCAGCGGAAATGAAAACAAACTTTGTAAACACAATCAAGGAAGGAAATAGTTTGATAAACAATTGCTTCACCTAGAGTCAAAAGATTACAAATCAAAGCAAAAGATTACAGTCATGCTTACAAACTATACTCCCCCTCAGCCTGATGCCCCAAGGTTGGTTGCACACAAGATGAAAGGATTAGACATGAGGAGAAGAACTCGCTCAGTCAATCAAATGTAACAGTACAGGGTACTGTCACATTTATAGGCAAACCAAACCACTGAGGTATCTCAGCTGACGTCACCATGAAAGCGACGTCTAACAGCCTAACAACCTGTATCTACTGTCCTTACACAAACACTGCTAACCTAACCACTGACTATACATAAAACAGACAATTTACTAAACACCTGCTCTCCCTTTATGTCAATGATTTCCTCAAGGTTGATCAGTCCTTGACTGGGCAGTGCTTTGTCATCAGTAGATAGGACCAGCAGTGTTGGAAACTTCAGGGTTTTCATCAGCAGTTGAACGGACAACAGCAGTTGAATATGAGCAGCAGATAGAGACCATCAGTTGTTATAAATCACTTTCAAAGGGAGAGCAAAGTGTAAACCGCTGCTTATTGTGAATCCTCTGTTGTGACCTGGTTTTGGCTTTACATTATCTGTTCCTCTGGTAGGGTTCAATCCCAACAATCTCCCCCTGGAACAGATAATGCCAAAACCTTTCATTATTCATGACCTTTATTACTCATCAAGAGTGCCTTAGCTTGTTCTTTGAATTCAGCTTCAAATTCCTTTGCACTCTGGTCATCTTCATCCCTGCACAGTGTAAGCTCAAGGAGATCCTACAAATCTTGAACACTAAGGCCTAGTGCTTCTTTCCTTGATATATGCTTCACATCGCCATTGGCTCTGACCAAGGTCAATACGTGAGTCTTTTGATCAGACATCCACTTTAGTATTTTTAAGCCAAGTGGGTTTCTTGGGAGAGACTTATTTGATGATGAGATGAGGGATAATGGCCTTGAAAACATCTGCAGACTTTCAGACATTCTTTTGAAAGCTTCTTCAATGACTTTGTCTGCTGCAGCTATATCTTCTGCAGTTTCTTGTTCAATAAATTCTTGTCTTTCAGCTTCTGTCTTGTCTTTAGCAGTGTTTGGAGACGCAGGTTTGTTTAATGCCTTAAAAAGGCTTTGAAGCTTTGTTGAAGTTTCTTCTTTTAGACCCATTTTCGTGATGGTATCTTTGAAGTACTCTGCTTCCTTTTCTACTACCTCTTCTTCAGTCAGCTGTTCTCCCTCTTTTTGATTTGTTACAAAAGTAGACCGGAACAGTGTGTCGAGGTTTCCCATCTTCTGTTCAAGCTTCATCATTTGTTCTTGCTTTTTAGAAGTGCCTAAAACAGTTATCTTTCTTTTCTTCAGCCTTTCGTAGGCTTCATCAGTCTGCTGTCTTGACCATTTTGATATGGCTTCAGCAGTATCCATTTTTGCATCCACCAGCTCCCTTTTCTTTCTTTTATACTCAGCAGTGAAGTCAGCAATGAGCTTTTTGAATTTGTTCCAGTTTGGAGCATTTTTCTTCTTTGTAGGATCATTCTTGATTCTGTCAATCCTCTCAGCCTCATGCTTTAGAGCGATTATTGGCCATTCTTCAAACTGTTTTTCTTCAGCAGGATAGAATTTTTCTTTCATAATGTAGGCAAGATATTGTTTTCTTAGCTCTTTGCGTTGTTCAGCCTTTTCTTTGATTAGTTCCTGTGCAAATTCTTCCATCTGCTTTACCTTTTCAAGGAACAAATCCAGTCTTTTAGCAATGCCTTCTTCGCTTAGACTTTCACGTTCACTTTCAAATTTAGCTCTTGCTTTAGCCTGCCTTGAGTTTGAGGTAATCATCCATATCCTCTGGTGGCATGTAGCCTATGAGTGAGGAGAATCTTCTTTTTGAAGGATCCTCTTCTGTATAGAATTGCCTCATCTCATTTTTGATAGCTTCAAGTTCCAGTGGATATTTTGCAGCATTAGGATCATGTATACCCTCATCGGCAGTGATTGGCTTTCTTATTCTGTTGAAGAGCTTTGGCTGTGAAGTAGAAGAGGTGAGAGCAGTGGTGGATGACTGACTCGCAGCTGTTGAGACAACTGGTGTCTCAACATCTGCTGGCATTACAACTGCTGATATGTCAGCAGTTGTCTTCTGCTTTTGAGCAGGGGATGAAAGAGGTGGTGATGAAGGTGGTGAATCATCATCTGATATGAGATTCCTTCTCCTTTTTAATGAAGAAGGAGCAGATGATGTTTTGGGTGGATCAGTGGTGGTAGATTTGATGGCAGTGGTTTGTGGCAGTGATTGACTGACAGTGTTTGAAACAACTTGTGTTTCAATCACTGTTGTCATTACAACAGATGTTGTAACATCTGTTGTCTTCTGTTTTATTACAGGAGACAGTGGTGATGGTATGATTGATGATGGTGGAGCAGTAGTTGTAGTGGTGTGTGGTAAAGTGGTGTGTGTTGATGACATAGCAGCTGTTTGGCTACTGACAGCAGTTTTTGTAACTACTGCTGTATCAGCTGTTTGGCTAACAGGTTTTGAGACCTGCTTTTCTTTTTCTTTTTCTTTTTCAGGCTCAATGTGGAGGCCATGCTCTATTCCCTTCGTATTCAGTTTTCTCAACAGCTTGATATTCTCCCCCTTTTTGGCATTATCTGAAGGGGGGTTATCAAGGAATGATATGGAAGAAGGAGCTTTGCCAGAGACACTTTGAATGCTTGCCTTTATAGCCTTGAGATCTGCTTGAGTGTCTTTAAATCTTGATTCAACCATGTTGGTCAGCATTTGTACTTGAATGGCATGCTTTTTGTCAGCCATAAGTTGCTGTGCTTCAAGCATGGGTTGAAAAATATTCCAAAGCTCATTTTCAGCAAATGCATGTTGTGCAGGTGCTTGAGCAGGAATAGCAGTGGCTTGTGCTTTCTGAGCTTTTAAAATCTCTTGCACCATCTCCTTTATTTCAGCAACTGATTCTTCAAGTTTGTCAACTCTGCCCGTCAATTCCTGATATTTTGAATCATCGCCTACTTTAGTAGGATCATCTGAATCCCCACCAGCAGTGGTTATATCAATGTGTGTCTTAGGGACAGAGTCCCAAAAATCACCCATTGATGCCCCTTGTTCTCGGTACTGGGGACTTCTTTCTTCAGCACTTGATAAACCTTTGATGTTACTAGTGGTCAAAATAGGCTCACTAGTGGTTAACATTGGTGCTATTGAAGAAATTGCCTTCAAGGGAGTCTGATTTATGAAACAACTGGCCAACTGGAGACCTGTTGATCCACCAGTTGTAGTTGCTGCTCCACTTGAACTACCACCCAGAGTTACTTGTAACTCAGGGGGTGTAACCTCCTCAATTGTTGCTGGGATAGCAGGAGTAGTAGCATCAGACCCAGTCACCTGTGGGGGTATACTCTCAGTGACAGGTGATAGAGAGGAACTGGTTTGTGTCTGAGCTATAGCAGCTGCATGCAATAAAGGTAGCATGGATTGTGGCATTATTATTGGTGAGGGGATGGGGGTTGAAAGAGACATGTCCTTGGGATCAGGACTGAGGAAGATGGATCCGAGTGGATTCAGAGCTTCATATTGTGGTGTCCCTGTGCTTACAACCTGATCCTTTTGTGAGGATGCAGGAGGAGTTTTAGGCATTGGTTGAGATCTTTCTTCCAACTGCTGTGAGGAAGTAGCAGCAGTGGTTTGTGGTGACTTTTGTGTTGTCACAGGCATTTCCTCTGGGATCTCATCTTCCAGAGTTGCCTTTGTTTTGGGTTTGGTGGGTTTTCTGGATGTTTTCTTTTTGGTCTTTTTAGTGGTGGCAGGTGTGGGTTTCAAAGCAGTGGGGGTGCTGCTCTGATCACCTGGAGCAGTGGGCTCAGCAGCTGATACCTGAGGAGCAGTTGTAACCGCTAAAATCTGCTCAGGTACCCCTGCTTTTGTTTTTATTGGTGCCATCATCCTTGAAAATGTTTCTTTTGTTAAGCTTTTTATTTGACAATGAACACCTTGTTTTAGCAAATTTAAATTTTCCTTTTCAAATTTTTGTTCAAAATAGTAACTCAAAAATCTTGGAAAAAGTAAAAATGCTTTACTTTCAACGTTTTTCACCATGTCATTGAAAATCTCCTGGGAGTAGTTGTAGTCCTTTTTATTCAAAATAGCGTAACCCAGGCATTGAATTTTCAATGGTATTTCGTTAAAAGATGTTGTTTTATTCGAAGCACACATCAGAAGTGTGTGAAATAAAAAATCTTGGAGCAGAAGGAAAATAACCTTTTTGTAAGGTATCAACCTTTGATTGTTCTGCATACCCCCTGTTTACGAAATCAGTTTTCATCTCGGCTTTCTCAAAAGAGAGTTTACCTTCCTGATCGTTGAGATTAAAGACTTCGGAGATCGACTGTGGGGTTATTTGAACTGCTTTACCCTGTATTGAGGAGTTAATGGCTATGACTTTTCCGTCTTGTTTTTCAAGCGACGCCTTTTTCCAAAACTCTCTCTGGGTTTCTAGATAGATGGGAGCATTTGCTGTCAACAAAGTCTTGTACTTTGATGCAGATAATGTCTCAATGATGGTGTCAAAGATGTGATTATCAGTAGGTTTTGTGAGTAAACCCAGATAGTTGTGAGATTGTTTAAATGGTATTTCGATGGGTTCTTCGGCCGTTTGAGTGTTGATGCACAAGAATGTCTGTTGACAGCATCTTCATCAAGTTTTAGTTCAAGAAAGTTAAGAATGGATCTTAAATGTCAAATTAGGGTTTTATTTAGTGATTTAGAAAGTGTTTTAGAGGGTTCCGTTTGAAACCAAAGTTTGAACAAGGGTTCCGTTTGAACTGAGGGTTCCGTTTGAATCTATTGTTTGAAACCGTAGGGTTCCGTTTGAACCAAGTTCAAATGGAAGGTTCGTTGTCTATATATAGGAGTGTAAGTGTCATATTTCAAACGGAACGGTACAAGGTCATTGTGAGAGTCACGAAGTGCTGTCGGATTTTCATAAGAAAACATTGTAAAAGCACACGGTTGATAATAGAAAGAAAGATTAGAAGATACAAGCTGTTTTGGACGTCGTTTACTTTGAGTCCGCCTTAGTATTTGATGTTGAACTACCTTAACTGACTTTTAGGGTCACGTACACGATCCAACAAGTGGTATCAGAGCTCAGGACGAGGAGTTCATACCGAATACAGCTTGAAATCATTGGATTATCTCACTTCTACCTTTCTTTTCTGTTTTAAACTGTTCTCGTGGTTAAAATGACTTGAAACGATCACATAACAAACGAAATCTACTAATAACTAATCTTTGAAAGTTTGAAATCAAAATTCGACCTAAAACCGATCTAAATCATACTTACCGTTTGAAAATTTTCGCGATTAATGACGTCATCGTTTGAAAAATGTTCCATCGTTTGAAAACTGTTCTATCGTTTGAAATTTGATAAATCGTTTGAAACTGTCGTTTGAAAATGGATTCTATCGTTTGAATGGTTTGTCGTTTGAACTGATCGTTTGAAACAGTTTATCATTTGAACTGTCGTTTGAAGTTGGTCGTTTGAACAGCCATTGTTTGAAAATTGTTTGTCGTTTGAAAGTTGGTCGTTTGAACAGTCTATCGTTTGAAACTATTGATTCAAACGGAACAGTACCTCGTTTGAATTCTTTGTCGTTTGAAAATTGTTGTCGTTTGAAACTTTTGGTAATTCAAACGAAACAGACTATTCCATTTGAACAGGTTTCTTATAATTTTTAAAACCAAAATTTGTCTAAGTGTTGTTTGATTTTACAGGTACATTCACTATGGATGATATTTTCTTAAACCCATTTAGCGACATGTACGCGTTCGCTGGAGATTCCAGAAACAAAGATGCTTCATCAAGCAATGAGAATGATAACCCACCAAAAGAGAAGAAAAAGGAAGCTTGGGAATCGGAAAGCGCCTTCGGAACGTTCAATAAACCTCCAAAGCTAATGGCTATCGAGGAGTACAGTCGTTGGTCCAAAAAGTTTGAAGATTGGATGATGGCATTCGCGTTTACAAGCTGGAAAAGTCTGAAAAATGGTTATGACCAAGGAAACAAGAATGGAGAAGTTTTAACAGGATCTGATGAGATTGATTCATTCGTAGCCGAACAAAAGTGTGTGGCGTTGTTATTTCAGTCTGTTCGGGAGGATATCATCTCATTGATAGACTATAAAAATGCTAAAGATCTTTGGGCAAAGTTAGAAAAGAAATGTTTAGGAAGTACTGATATCGTGAAAAACAAAAAGAAACTTCTTAGGAAAGAGTTTGATATGTTTAGTTGTCTTAAGAATGAGTCAGTGTGTAAAATGATTGAAAGGTTCGGTCATCTGAAGCTGGAATTAGCAAGACATGATATCAGATATTCAGATGATGAGCAAGTAGACAAGTTGTTCGATTCGTTGCCAGACGAGATGGAGTGGAGATATTATGCTCTCATGCTTAAGAACACTATTCCTTCTGAATTGTTGAAACCAGATTTGGTGATTGAGAAACTTGAAAGTCATGAGCTGGAGTTGAAGAAGACGTACAAAGTTAATCATTCATCTTATCAGCAGAATCTGGATCTATACTATCCAAAAAGCATGATGCCGAAAGCTACTTCACCAAAAACTGCATTTTCTGCTGAAAATGTGTCGACAGCCGGCAAAGAAAGTCAAAGTGGTCAAAGCAGTGGAAGTCATAGTGGTTATCACAGTGGATCTTCTTCATCTGCAAGTCATTCTGATGCAAAGAATCGTTTTCAATGCAACATCGCGATAGATTTGAAGAATGCTCATAACTTTGATGAAGAATCGGCCAAGCAGCATATGATTTTCCTAGCATCGGTGTTGGAATCGTATGAAGGATTGGTAGCTGGGAAGATTGGCAATACAAATCTAACAAAAGAAGATTACGATCAGATTGATCCGGAGGAAATGGAACTGATCGATATTCGTTGGGCTATGGCAAGTGCTGTTCGTCGTGCACAAAGATTCATGGAAATTACTGGCAGAAAAACAATTGGTGGTACTTCTACTAAGCTGGGGTTCGATAAATCCAAAGTGACATGCTTCAAGTGTAAGCAGAAGGGTCATTTCAAGAGAGAATGCCGAAATGCTTATGTTGATGAGTCGGAGAATCCTTTTAGAGATGATTACTACAAGAAGGCGATTTATCACCAGAATAAATCCGATCCGCCTAGATTGAAGCAGGTTGAAGACAACAGAGAGGAATCTAGAGCTCTTGCAGTGATTTATGATGATGAGGGATATGATTGGAGTCAAGAGGTTCTACCAGAAGAAGATGCGGTTGGTTACGCATTCATGGCGAAAAATGAACCTATTCCATGGAAAGATGAGAGAACTGAACAGCAGAAGTATAAATACAGAAAGAAGATCTCAGAAAACAAAATTACTAGACTTTCTCGTATCTATTTGGATGCAAAAAGAGCCAACAGATGGGATCCAGACAGAGAGTGTTATCTTGATGAGTATGGAAATATTGCAGTTGATCACAAAACTCTTGATATAGAAGTCTTAATCATGGAAATGAAAGAAAATGATGAGTATTGGCAACACAAATGGTGGGGAACTCCAACTTCGAAAATGATTGAAGAGGAGAAAGAGGAGAAAGAAATAAAGGAGAAAGAAGAGATAGAAGGAAAAGAATTCAAGAAGATTGATACTGGAGTTATCGATACTACGCAGGAGTTGACTGCAGAGAATCTGGGAAAAATGGCTGACAAAGTGCTAGCTGCCAAAGCACTTGAGGTAGACTCTAACTCCGTGTCTGAGTCAAAAAGCCAGGTCAGTTCAGATGTGTCAACAAATGCGTCAGGTAAAAAGATTGAAGGAAATGCTGATTGCAAAAATTGCAACAAAAATTGCAAATTTTGTAGCACAGTCACGTATCTCAACATTAAGAAAGTTGAGGATCTGACAACAAAGGTGAGAAATGTTGAGGATCAGATTATTGGTCGTGACAAAACAGTTAAAGCTTCAACTGAACGGATAAGAGAATTAACTGCTCAAATTGAAACTGATAAAATTGATCATGACAAAATTAAAAAGGAAAATGAAAAGTTGATTCTTGAAAACCGTCAGATTTCTGAAAAATTTGAAAAACTCAAAAGCACAATGAAAGATTGTGATGATCGAAATGGTAAAACTTTTAAAGAAAATGAACATTTAAAAGCAGTGCTTAGAGTTAAAGAAGAATCAATCAACAAACAACTGGATGAAATCGCTAAATTGAAACTTAAAGTTCAAGAGGCTGTAATCGAAAACGAGCGAATCCAGTTGAAGCTTAACAGTTACAGCTCCGCAAGCTTTGTTTTGCAACATATCATTCCCAACCCCATCGGGAAAGATAAAGCGGGCGAAGATGTGTATTCTGATGGAACTGGGGTGGGTTTTCATCAAGTACCACCACCTGTTCTTCATAATTACACTAAAAAGCAGTCTGGGTTGGTTGAAATTGAAGAAGAAAAAGAAGTTAAACTTCCGGAGAACATTGATGTTACTTTTTCTACATCATCTGATGAGAGTGTTCAGACAGAGATTGTTAAGAGCACAGCTGAAAGTGTTTTGAATAGTGATTCAGCTGAAGATGATGAGTGTTTCTTGGACAAATACATTCAGAAATCAAAGTCCAAAAACAACTTAAGTGATGAACCGGGTCTTGTGATGTACAAGATGGCTGGATCTGATAAGTTGTATTCGGATTCTGAATTTCCCATTGAGAATGTTAATGTGAAAAAGTTGACGAATGTTTTCAAATTGGTTGAAGTTGAGTTGTCAGAAGTGAACAGTTTGTGTCAAACAAAAAGGCAAATGAATTTTGAGAAAGATAAAGCTTATTACAAAAAGCCTGTTGTTCCACCACGTTTTTATAATAACAATCGAAACAATTGGTCGGGTGGTTATCGGGGTGGTAATAGTTATCAGAAAAAGAGTTTTCAAAACAAGAGGTTTACTGAAAAGAAGGTGTTTGTGAACAGTTCAAGTTCACGTTCTGATGAAGAGAATGAAATTTTTTCAAAATCAAATAAAGAGTTCTTTGAGAAAAGAGCTTCACATTATCAGTCTGAAGGCACAAGTCTAGGTGTTGATACTCGAACATGTTTTAGATGTAATCAAGTGGGTCACATTGCACGAAAGTGTACCAATGTGAAGCCTAAGATTGAAAATGTGAAGTTTCAACAGAAGAAAGTTGATGTGAAGGGTAAAGCACCAATCATTGTTGAGAAAAAGCATATGAAAAATGACAACATCAAAGTGAAAAATGAACCTGTAAAGAAAGTGGTAACTAAAAATGACAAGTTTTATAAACAGGTTGCATTATCTCAACAAGTTTGGAAACCAAAAACTGAAATGAAAATTTCAACTTCTGAAGTGAAAAAGGCTGATGAATCAATTTCGGTTGATTATGATGCAAATTTTCCACCTTTGAAGGCTGAAAATTTCAAAATTCAAGTTGCTAGAGTCAAGGTTACACCTAAGGCTGATGAGGCCTGGGTGGACACCATGTTCGAATAAGCAGTTTGAATTGCCGGAGCTTCCTGGATCGCGAAGCATGAATCGGCATCTTTATTGAAATGTTTTAAAATCAACTTGTGGTATGTGCAGGATCTTCCAAGAGCCATTTCAAGATGGATCATGGATAGTGGCGCATCTCGACATATGACAGGAAAAACTGCATTACTATATGATGTGAGAAATATAAATGGTGGTTATGTGGGATTTGCTGGTCATGAAGGTGGTAGAATTGTTGGTGAAGGAACGTTATCCAATGGGATTGTGACGTTTGAGAGAGTTAACTACATCACTGAGCTGGAGAACAATCTGCTTAGTATCTCGCAGATTTGTGACAATCAGTATACTACTCACTTTACTGATAAGGAATGTTTGATTTTGAAACCTGGTTTTGTTGTTCCTGAAGAATGGATTATTATGAGGGCACCTAGAGTGAATGATTTATATGTGTTAGATATGTCTGTAGCAACTACAACTACTGGTCAAGCACATTGTTTTGTGTCTAGAGCAACTGAGAAAGAATCAAGATTGTGGCACCGAAAGATGGGGCATATTCACCTAAGAAAGATGAATCACTTGGTGCACAATGATTTGGTATTGGGTGTTAATATCAAAGGTTTTCATCTGGAAGGGGAGTGCATTAGCTGCATCAAAGGCAAGCAGAAGAAAAAGTCACACCCTACAAAGCAAGTCAATTCAGTTTCAAGACCGCTGGAAAGACTTCACATGGATTTGTTTGGTCCTGTAAATGTCAAAAGTATTACAGGAGATTACTATTGTTTGGTCGTTACTGATGATTATTCCAGATTTTCGTGGGTTTCTTTCTTGAAGACGAAAGATGAAACATTTGACAGTTTGATGGGTCTGTTCAGAAAGATTGAGAATTTGTACCAAAGGCGTATCAAGAGAATTCGAAGTGATAATGGTACTGAATTCAAGAACAGCAAGATGGAAGAATTTTGTGATGAAAGAGGTATTTTGCATGAGTTTAGTGCTCCGTACACTCCACAGCAGAATGGAGTCGCAGAACGCAAAAACCGGACGCTAATCGAGACGGCTAGAACTATGCTCGCAGATTCAAAGTTACCAATTAATTTTTGGGCTGAAGCTGTTTCCGCCGTATGCTATACGCTCAACAGGGTTCTTACTGTCAAGAAGTTCAACAAAACATGCTTTGAGCTAATCAATAATCGCAAACCGAATTTGAAGTATCTAGAACCGTTCGGGTCACCTTGTACGGTTATAGAGCCTCATGGAAAGTTTGGTCCGAAGAGCATTGAGGGAATATTTGTTGGTTATTCAAATCCGTTGAGACGTGTCTTCGTTCCAAGTGAGAAGCGGATTATTGAAGCTGCAAATGTTGAATGTCAAGGTTATACTATGCCGCCGCAGAATCCTGGTGATTCATGGCGTTATCATTATGACAAACTTTGGGATTCGTTTGACATGAGAGAAGAATCAGAGGATGATGAAGATTTCTTTGATGAGTTGGATATTTTGCGTGAATATGAGTCACAGCTAAGGTTCCCAGCTGAGTATTCGAGGAGACCACGGGAAACTTCAAATGACGATGAAGCAGGTCCAAGTAATGCTGGTGAACATGATGATGTCCAACAAAATGAAGTTGCTCAGGATAATCAGTCGGCTCAGAATGATGATCTAGAAGCTGAAAACATGCCAGTATTTGATCATGGTGATTCAGATTCAGATTCTGAGGGGGAGCAAATTCAGATTTCAAGTCAAACAAACCAAGTTGGTGAACAAGATGCAGAGCAGAATGTTACTAATCTGGAGGGAAATGTAGATGTTCCAAGCGAAGTGATGCCGCGAACTTTTTCATATCATCCAGAGGAGTTGATCATAGGAGAATTGCAGAAAGGCGTTCGCACTCGAAATCAGATTGATAAAGGGCTTACATGTTTTTATACAAAAGTTGCTCCTTTGCAAACTGAATTCTCATTAAGTTGTTTTATCTCGCAGGTTGAGCCAAGAACTTACAAAGAGGCGCTTACTGAAGACTCTTGGGTTAATGCAATGCAGGAGGAACTTAGTCAATTCGAGAAATTGGGAGTGTGGAAGTTAGTTGATTTGCCGGATGGTCATAGGAAAATTAACACCAAGTGGGTGTTTAAGTGTAAGAGGGACGATAGAGGAGTTGTTGTAAGGAACAAAGCTCGACTTGTTGTTCAGGGATTTAGTCAACAGGAGGGAATTGATTTTACCGAAGTCTATGCTCCTGTAGCACGACTAGAGGCGATCAGAATTTTCCTAGCATTTTGCGTCTTGGAAGAACTTCAAAGTTTATCAGTTGGATGTTAAATCGGCGTTTCTTTATGGGAAGGTTAAAGAGGAGGTTTATGTCGGTCAGCCACCGGGCTTTACCGATCCAATCCACAAAAACAAGGTCTACTTATTGGACAAAGCGCTGTATGGTTTACATCAGGCCTCGAGAGCTTGGTACGAGACTTTGTCTCAACACCTACTAGCCAATAAGTTCATTCGTGGAAAAGTGGATGCCACTCTCTTCACTAAAAATGTCGATGGTCATCTTCTGATAGTTCAGATTTATGTGGACGATATAATCTTTGGGTCGACAAATGAAAATCTATGCAAAGATTTTGAATCAGTGATGAAGCAAAAGTTTGAAATGTCATCAATGGGGGAGATGAAATTCTTTCTGGGATTACAAGTTGAACAACTTCCTGAGGGAATTTTCATTCATCAGTCAAAGTATGTTCATGATATTCTAGAGAAATTCGGGATGTCAGGATCTACTCCAGCTGCTACCCCACTTGCAACAAATCATGGGATTCACCCAGATCTCACCGGAGACAGGGCTGATGAAACGTTTTACCGATCCATGATAGGTTCTTTAATGTACCTAACTGCTTCACGTCCTGATATTATGTGCCCAACGTGCCTCGCAGCAAGATTTCAGTCTAACCCGAGAGCATCGCATATGATCATTGTGAAGAGGATATTGCGCTACCTGAAAGGAACTCCTTCATTGGGGTTGTGGTATCCTAGAAAAGGCGATTTTACGCTCGAAGGGTATTCCGATTCGGATTTCGGATGCTGCAAAGTCAATTCAAAATCAACAACTGCAGGATGCCAGTTCTTTGGTTCTAGATTGGTTACCTGGCAGTGTAAGAAACAAACGTCTGTGGCGTTATCTACTTGTGAAGCGGAGTATGTTTCTGCTAGCAGTTGCTGCTCTCAGATCTTGTGGATACAGCAACAGATGCGCGACTACGGTTTGCAGTTTCTTAACACACCTCTTTTTGTTAATAATGAGGCCGCAATAAATATAACTAAAAATCCAGTACATCACGCTAAAACTAAACACATAGAAATTCGTCATCACTTTATTCGTGATTGCTTTGAGAAAAAGTTGATACGAATTGAGAAAATCCACACTGACGAACAGAAAGCTGATTTACATACCAAAGCTTTTGATAAAAATCGGTTTAAATATTTGTTAAAACCGAATGGTATGAAGCTTCTGTCGGTGTCGGATGGCATAATTGGCGTTGATGAGAGTACTGTTGCGGATGAAGACGAGAAACAATCTGCAATGGTTTGTCGAATTTTTACTTGTTTTGGTATTTAGGGGGAGTAGATGTTTGTACATAGTTTATTTTCAGAAAATACAAAAACAGTAAAAAATGCAAAAATACAAAAACATGATAAAATCTGAAAAAGAGCTTGTGTATATAGGGAAAATGATAGTACATCAGCTAGACGATTACAGTATGCTAAAGATTTGTAAAGTATAAAAGAGTTAAACAATCTCACTGATGATGTGTCGATAGGTTTTCACACATTTAGTAGATTTATTCGGGATATAAACCTAAATTCAAACTTGTGAATTCGTGGGGAACACTACTTGGATATATAGGTAACCCCTGAAATCTCGTTTGAAAGGTCTCTTAATCTGATATACTAGGTCTTTATACTCTATGATGTCTGGGGTATTATTCCGGGACTTCTGCTGAACGGTAGTTCTGACCTAGTCCCTGGCTAATACTTGCTGCAATGCTTGAAACACAGCATTAAACCCTCAACATGCTGAAACAATAAAATTGATAAATGCTGCTGTTGTAAGCTAAAAGATCCTCTAAAGGGGACACACCGAAAAGTCGAAGCTGATATCTCTCTGCGTATACGGAAGTATCGACCTGAGATCCCTCGGCCCTCGCATACCTAAATTATATACAGATATCATTGTAGTATTCTCACCTGTAAGACTGATTATTGAGATTCTGGATACGGGAGTATATTCAAGAGGTGGGACACATGAATGATCTAAGTTCTTAATTCATCTAAATCGTATCCTGAGTAAATTGAAATTTGTGTGGGAATTTAAGATGGATCAGTATATCGACAATCGAGGTGAATTGTTTAAATCTGAGTATGTAATGTAGCTTAACGGTACTTGTGATTTGTCTGAAAAGCTGATATGATTCCCTGACACGCTCACCAAAAATATGTTTGTAAATAGTTTACTTTGTTTAATTTCTGCAATTTAAGTTTTCTGTATTTCATTTCTTAGTTTAGAACACTTTGATAAAATCCAAAAAGATTTTATTTCTGCTTTATTTTTCTGACAAACCAAAGTGGAGAGTTGATTGTTGGATTCTTAGATGTTTGAAGCAGATGCAGGAGATTCTGAACTGAAGAATGAGGAGAGCTTACTTTGAAGAAGTTTGGATTGTTTGAAATGATAAAAACAAGTTCATTAACTTGATACTTGTTATTTTCAGAAAATGTTTGAAATTGTTGTTTTAAAGTCAGTATTGTTTCGTCAAAAGATCAACCAAGGTCATTAATTTGGACTTGGTAGATTAATCAAGTAATCAGGGTCATTAACTTGGATCTGAATACTTGAGTGGATTTCTAAATCTGATTAAGTTTGTTTTTATGTTTGAAAGATAGAATTGTAATGTTTGTTGGTTGAGTAACAGATTTGGTCTTCATTATTCCCAACGGAAGCTATTTGTCAAAGCTTGAACCAGATATCTCAGATTCAGCATATCGAGAGGGGGAGTCTGTGAAAGGGGGAGTCTGGATCAACAACATATGGGAGTATGAAGATAGAGTGCTTATGATGAAAAGACAGAGTTGAAGAAAAGACTAAGACTGAAGACTCAGAAGCTGAAGACTACGTCAACATCCAAGGGGGAGTCTGTTGATGCACAAGAATGTCTGTTGACTGCATCTTCATCAAGTTTTAGTTCAAGAAAGTTAAGAATGGATCTTAAATGTCAAATTAGGGTTTTATTTAGTGATTTAGAAAGTGTTTTAGAGGGTTCCGTTTGAAACCAAAGTTTGAACAAGGGTTCCGTTTGAACTGAGGGTTCCGTTTGAATCTATTGTTTGAAACCGTAGGGTTCCGTTTGAACCAAGTTCAAACGGAAGGGTCATTGTCTATATATAGGAGTGTAAGTGTCATATTTCAAACGAAACGGTACAAGGTCATTGTGAGAGTCACGAAGTGCTATCGGATTTTCATCAGAAAACATTGTAAAAGCACACGGTTGATAATAGAAAGAAAGATTAGAAGATACAAGCTGTTTTGGACGTCGTTTACTTTGATTCCGCCTTAGTATTTGATGTTGAACTACCTTAACTGACTTTTAGGGTCACGTACACGATCCAACATTGAGCGACCTCTTTGGAAGGTGATGGTGATTTAGATTTTGATTTTGATTTTGTCATTGTTGCGGAGAAGAACGAAGGAGGATTTTGGAGATTTTGAGAAGAAGGGTTGGAAACTGCTATGAGAAGAGAATTTTGGAATTCAATTCGACAGCGTAAAACCCTGTTTGGGGTTTAGGGCAGGGTTTTATTTAAAAAAAAATGATCGCTGATGTGGCAGCGGTTATTAAGATCTGAGGGCTAAAAACTGACCACGTGTCAAACACTGATGAAGTGGATGAAGTATGGAGAACAGTTGTTTTAAGGGCCACTGACGTATCAAGCATCAGTGGTTACAACGGTAAAAATTATGGGCAGTGGATGATTTTTACTATCAGTGGATAGCATATCAGTGGATAAGACACTGATTTTGAGCATCAGTGCTTTTCAAGAAAATGAGGGATCAGTGATTAACTTTCAGCAGTGGACAGTGTTTAGAGATCAGACGTTGTAACAAAAACAGTGGTTAGGGTAAATGGTACAAATCTGAAGAACAAGTGTTTCAGCAACAGTATTGAGGATTTTCATTCAAGGTTTTGCCACATGTCAATTTTTGAAAGACAGTGGTTTAGTACCCCAGATGATAAAAATCTTTTTGCTAAGGCAACTCATTTTCGTTTAATATTCAATTAAAACATGAGTACCCTAGTAATTCAAGCACAGTTTGCAATCAACCTTTGATAAAAGTTTAGGAACAAACCTGAGTATGACATGATCATGACATATGTACCATTTCCTTTTGACCCATTTATGAGGACACAAATACCACCAAAAATAAGGTATTACATCCTGACAGGAGCTGAAACTATTGCCAACAAAAACAAGCAAGAGTTTCAAATATATTATAAAAAAAAATGAATAATATATCCTGGTTATTTGAGAAAATCCTTTGAAAAAAAAAATGGTTAAAGGATTTTCTGAGAACAGTATCAAAAAGGATCTGGTGTATTATCAATAGAAGACATAAACATATCATTCTCAAGTTTTATGAAAATGGTCAGCGGTTTGACAGCAGTGGTAGAATATTTTGGCAATATTTTGACCATTGTTTGGTACCATTTTCTGTGTCAGTTGATTGCAAACATGAGGACACATGGACACATGAGTTTTGAAGATCCTGTTGTAGATCTAATTTCTATGTGATGACTTTGAAAATTTGTCTAGTCCTTTTGTAAGTTCAATCTCTGGGAACACCATTGTCACCTGAACTTCCTTGAACCAATGAGCACAAGCAGTTGCTTAATTGACCATTATTACCCTAAACTTTGACTCATAAGTTTTTTATGTTTATACTCTTTTCTTTTGACTTCAAAAGTTTTGAGATAAACATACTTCTGAGTTTTTGTGAATATTAGTCCAAAATCATTTTGCAGTAATGTTTTGAGAGACTTGGTCATGTTTTCACAAGTTTTTCATCCAATCTCACATTACATATGATGCGGACTATGTTGACCCCTGTTTTCTTAATGTATTTGAACATAGTTGATTTTGTCCTTTTTAGGAACTCAACCTGCTTTCAACACATAAGATCTAAATAACTAAAGTTTTAATTTCCCTCTTTTTGTGTTAACAAAACAACAATGCTTTTATGAACATAGGCTTTGTTATTCTGAGGTTTGTACTTTAGTATTTAATGAAAACATCACATATTCCACATCAATCAGTTTAAATCAATTTAGAAAATAGAAATAATCTCATGGTTTAACAGATATTGCTTTCAGATCTAGAAACCATGAGTGTCTTGTGCATGAATTTACTTGTTGTGTGAAATTTGTGTGTCATATGACATCTTGGTTGAATAACAGAGTTTTCGAATAACCATTTTGAACATGATTTACACAGTACTCTGTTTTTCAACAAAATGCAACCAACCTTAGTATCAATGAATTTTGAGCCGAACGGTTATGTCAAATTGATTGTTAGATCAAATTTGACTGTCCAGGCTCTGATACCAATTGTTAGAACCGGAGGCTCCCATGATAGTGTTTGTTTGTTTAAAATGAATGATCAATGAATATGAAAACATGTTAGGTGCAGCGGAAATGAAAACAAACTTTGTAAACACAATCAAGGAAGGAAATAGTTTGATAAACAATTGCTTCACCTAGAGTCAAAAGATTACAAATCAAAGCAAAAGATTACAGTCATGCTTACAAACTATACTCCCCCTCAGCCTGATGCCCCAAGGTTGGTTGCACACAAGATGAAAGGATTAGACATGAGGAGAAGAACTCGCTCAGTCAATCAAATGTAACAGTACAGGGTACTGTCACATTTATAGGCAAACCAAACCACTGAGGTATCTCAGCTGACGTCACCATGAAAGCGACGTCTAACAGCCTAACAACCTGTATCTACTGTCCTTACACAAACACTGCTAACCTAACCACTGACTATACATAAAACAGACAATTTACTAAACACCTGCTCTCCCTTTATGTCAGTGCTTTCCTCAAGGTTGATCAGTCCTTGACTGGGCAGTGCTTTGTCATCAGTAGATAGGACCAGCAGTGTTGGAAACTTCAGGGTTTTCATCAGCAGTTGAACGGACAGCAGCAGTTGAATATGAGCAGCAGATAGAGACCATCAGTTGTTATAAATCACTTTCAAAGGGAGAGCAAAGTGTAAACCGCTGCTTATTGTGAATCCTCTGTTGTGACCTGGTTTTGGCTTTACATTATCTGTTCCTCTGGTAGGGTTCAATCCCAACACTTTCCTTAAGCACTTCTGTGCCTTCATGCAACTGATAATTCGAAGAGGGGCGTCCCTTTTTTCTCCATGCACGATGAGAGTTTCACCATTCGCTAAAGGGATGTGAATGATTTTCTCATGACAAATAACCTCAAATTTGTTCTTGGACAACCAGTCCATTCCGACTACGACATCGAAGCTACCCAATTGAATAGGTAAGAGGTCGATGTTAAATATTCGTTCACCAAGTTCTAGTGTGCAGCCTCTAACAACTTCGCCCGATTCAACAAGTTTACCATTGGCTAGTTCTATGGAATAAGGAATTTCTAATCTAGTAGATTCTATTCCAAGCATGTGTTTAAATTCCACAGACATGAAGCTATAATCGGCGCCAGTGTCAAATAATATGGATGCAAAGTGATTGTTAACGAGGAACGTACCGTTGACCACATTAGGGTCCTCGCGTGCGTCCCTTGCTCCAATTACAAATGCTCGAGGCCTGAGCATTGTTTCCTTCTGGGCAATCCTTCATGAAATGATCTTTGCTTCCACAGCTGAAGCAACCTTGGTTTCGCCCATTTCCGTTACCATTCCCATTACCAGCACCATTTCCATTTCCACCATTGTTTCTATTACCAGCCCCGTTACGATTTCCATTCCTGTTCTTATTTCCCTTACTCCAACAGTCTTCAGTGCGGTGACCCAACTTTCCACACTTGTCACACTTTGAGATGCGACAAACTCCCTCGTGATGACGTTTGCACCGATTGCATTTGGGCAAGGTGCCCAGGTATCCCTTTTCTGGAGCGTCGTTCATGGCTGCAAGAGATTTCGTCTCCTGAGGCGGGTTGGGGTCACGCTTCTTGTTGGAACTCTTGTTGTTACGAATTGCTTGATTCAGGTTTGCATGCTTCCTTTTCTTGTCCCCAGATGACTCAGCATGTGTTTCCGACCTTTCTGTTGGGTTCAGGGATAGCTTCTTCATACGAACACAATCTTCGGTAAGGCTGACAGCCAGAGTTACAGCCTCGGTGATTGTTTGTGGTTTGGCAGACGTCACCATGCCACGAAACTCTGGGGCCAATCCCCAAATGTAGCGTTCAACACGCTTAAATTCTGGAGTCACCATGTAGGGAAGCACTCTAGACAGATCGTGGAACCTTTGAGTATAACCATTGATGTCAGAACCTTCCATGGTCAAGTGCCAGAACTCTGTTTCCAGCCTTTGGAGTTCAGCACGTGAGCAATACTTCTCCCTCATTCTTTCCTTTAGTTCATCCCAAGTTAGGCCATAAGCAGCATCATCGCCCAAGGTTTGGACTTGTAAGTTCCACCAAGTCAAAGCCTCATCGACAAACAACCTAGTAGCGAAAGTGACTTGCTGGTCCGCGGTACACTTGCTCATGCGGATAGTAGCTTCAGTCTTCTCCGTCCAGCGTATGAATGCTACTGCACCTCCTGTGCCGTCATAGTTCATTGGTTTGCAGTCGAGAAACTGCTTGAAAGTGCAGCCTTGAGCTGCGTTTCCTCCAGACGAATCTCCATGCCCGTTACGTCTAGCATTGCTTGGTCCTCCACTGTCTTGAGTACGGTTCGCCTCGTATTGGGCGATAGCAGCGGAGATCCTTTCTTCCAGTAGAGCGTTCAGCTCTTCAGCAGTTCTTGGCAGTGGGGGAGGAGGAGGTTGATCATCATTGCGAGCATTCACAGTTTTCCTGGGTGCCATGTTCTGACAGAACATAACACAACAGGGTTAAACATTTGTTTGATATCGTCATACTAGACAGTAGTAGTATATATATTCACAGGTATATACCACATAAGTGACACCAAACAATTATTACTCTAGCAGAGTACTTAGTAGGCTTGCACTGAGGGAATCTACACGTGACAAGACTTGCTGTGGTTTCTGTGCACTGAATCCCATAATTATGTATGCATCCATAATTACGTAACTCCTTGCATAGTCCGCACAGTTCGTTTCATCCTCGTATTTCTTCTTTCAGATGGGCCATTGCTTTCAGGTAAAGTCACGTATACTCGTGACATTCTACTTCTAGTATATGCTAATTATCACACATAATTGCAAGTAATTTCTCAGTTAAAGACAAGTGCTACTTCGGTGCACCCTAAGTCTCGTAGTGTCTTTTCTTGACTCGTGTAGACAGTTTCAGGTAGTGGATGTCGCGGGACGTTTTATGCAATGAAAACTCTTTGAAAAATTGTTTTCGTGAAAGGATCCTAGAGATTGTAGACTAGACTCGAGAAGGAATCCTGGTTCACTACAATCGCAGCTCTGATACCAATCTGTCACACCCCTTTCTGCGGCGGAAGCACGAGGTGTGATCATGAAAGGTTTTCATTGCATACGATTAGTAAACATTCTACATGCTCATAAAAACATCAAATACCATACTTTGGAAACATAAGTTTAGCGTTTACATCGCTCGATAACATAAAACATTGTCTTAAAAAGTTTACACTTTATTTAAAGATAAACATAAGCAACATCCAAGAGCATAAGCAAGACCGCGCGCACATCCATCCTAGTTACCTGAAATACATGTGAGTTTTGGAAAAACGTCAACATAATGTTGGTGTGAATTCATGCAGTTTTTGTATTTAACGCTTGTATACTTTGTATGAAAATCATGACATGCATTCGTTAAATCACGTATTCAAGTATGAATCAAGTATTTCTATATGTATCAAGTGTTAATGGGTTGCAAAGCCATTAACATGTGACACGACAAAGGAAGTCACCAAACCATAGGCATTTTTCTGTAGTCGATTCACGACTGAGACACAAAAACACTACTTGGTTCTAGTTGTCACCAAGAGTGGGGCTGTCCTGAAACCCATTAGATCTAACCTTTTGTTCTGCGGTCTAAGTATGTACACGATTAATGGTGCTTATGGTACCCTATTCGTGACACGATTTCTCGCATCAATTCTTGGCACTAGTTTTCACCAAGAGTACTTCTCGTTTTAGTACATATCATACCATTTTGTAAATACTGAAGTATTTGTAGCATGTATTTCACCCCCGAATTGTAAACCAAAAACAGTTAAAGAAAAGGGGGAGCATGAACTCACAACTTTGCGTTCCTTGCGTCGTAAACTTCACCGGATTTGCTTATAGTGCGTTATGACCTAAACGTGTTTTATTAAACGTTAGTCACTAGACTTGCGTCGCACAAGCACAGTCACTTTCTTTTGTATTTGTATTGTTGTGTAAAAAATATTTTATATTTTTAACTAAGTATCTCACTTATATTATTTTCTCAAAAATTAATATAAGTATCTTGTGTTTTGCACTTTGCACCCGAATTATGTATCTCGAATGTTGTATGTGTATTTTTTTTTTTTTTTGTGTTTATACTTCTCATGAGTATTTAGTGTATTTTTAAGTCTTAATACACTAGCACGTATAACACATACTATATACACTTAGCACAAAAGTTGGTGATCAAATGATATATATATTTTTCTCAAAAAACTATATACGTACTTAATATACATTTTTATTCTTGAAGGAATCCTCATTTCTTATCACCAAAAATTAGGGAAACCTTAGTAATATTTTTAAATACATTTTTAGGGAATAAGTTTCTTAAAAACTTATATTTTTCTAAGTGTCAAAATTTATAGAAATTTTGACAGAGTTTCCCCTAAAATTTGAGGTTTCCCATGTTTTAAAAACATGTGTTTATTTTCTTTTAAATCAACAACAATCTCAACAATACAATCTTTATTTATCAAACTTGTCAAAACAAGCATATACCATAAACTTATGAACTTGATAGTTTGTAAAAATATGTAGTAAGTTACTAACATATTTAGTAGGTCTTGTTATCTTTAAAAATAAGTTTAGTTTCTTAAAAACTTTATTTTTAAAGAATATGAAGTTTCACAACTTCTAGTCAAGATTCACAAAAATATTTCTTTGTTGAACTTCCTTGTTACACAAGTGTTTACACACTTGTTTAATTACTAAAAATGCTTTTAGTTCGGATAAGATCCGGGTTTTAACAAAACTACTATTTTTGCTTGGTTCTTTCGAAAAACCACTTGTAGGTCTTTAGATCCACAAGTTTACAACTTCATTTTACCAGAAAAATTATTCTTATTCAAGTTTCAAGTTCATGGTGGATGGTTTCATCATCTTTCACATTTCTAATACTAACATACTACTAGTTCATGTTCTTGAACATGATCTAGTATGTCTAGATGATGATCCATCCCACTTTTAGTAACAAACAACATCAAATAATCACAACTAGACAAGATTCACATGATTTACACACATATCTACTCTTTATCCACCATTAATCACTTATGTTCGAGACTTTATGTTATGTTTCTTAGTGTTCATAATTTTTAACCATTAAATCACCTATTAACCACCATAAACAAGATCAAGATGGTGTTTAGAGGCACTTACTACTAGCTCAAGGCTAGGGAAGAAACAAGACGTAAACGAGGTGGATAAAAGAAATCTAGAGAGGTTCTTGAGATTCCGAGAGCACCCGGCTTGTTTGTAGATCACCTTGCTCCCTTGGTTATGTAAGAAATGAGTGAACAAGATTTGGAAGTGGTGGTGGTGGTGGTGTGGTGGTGGTGTGGTGGAGAGGGGGCGGCCGTGAGGATGGTGTGGAGGGAGAGAGAAGGTATTGTTTGGTGAAGTGTTGAAGAAAGATAATGGTTAACCCAAGTGCTTACTTATAGACCATGTCTTCCTAATACCCAATATGCAATGTGTCTACTAGATATCCAATCATAACAATATAATAATCAAGAAAAATGAAATGGGTCACCCCCTTGGGGAACCGTTCGAATGAGGGGGGGGGGGTAAGAGTTGATTTGTGATGGTATAGTTAGTGATTTGTTGAAATCAAATGGCACTTTGTTAGGATATTGATGTTTTTATTAATACATAGGGTGTTAGGGTGTTCGGGGGCCCTAACTAGCTCAGATAAGTCAAAACAATGTCTTTGGCAATATTTTTATGTTCCGGGTAATGTCCGGTTGTTCGGTTAGATACCTATTTGTTAAAAGTGCTAAATTACACTTTTTAGTGTCTTTTAAGTACCTTTTTGTAGCACTTTCGATTCTCGGCACTTAGGGAAGTATTCTGGGTAATAAAACATAATTTCTGCATAATATTCCAGTGCCAAAATGCTGATTATAGCTGAATTATATAAAATTATGCTCTTAAAGTGCGTTTCGGGTGCTTTTTAGTGCTTATTTTTGCTTCCGTAAGGTATATATGTAAACCCGTGTATGTATTCTTGGGTTTTAATGTATTCTTGTCGTTGGACCTACACCTAGGCCCCACTTTTATTGTCTGACTGCTTTCTGCAGTTCTGTTGACATAGTGTGTCTTACCGGTGAGTTTACTATTATTTCTGACGCAACGCTCTCGTTTATGTATAAAGCAATATTTTGTAGTATACAACGTGCATGAATTCACTTGTTTAGTATGTGTTCAGACAGTGTTGACATTTAAGCACATAATTGCAGTCATTGAATAATAACTAAAGTGTACGGAAATTATCGGTTTCGTGCCAGTTGTCACACCTAGGATATCCTTCAACTGATGGCAACTTCCTTTTAGCAGGATCATCCTCATAGTAGAAAGATATGATCTCTTCTCTGACTGCAATGAGTTCAAGAGGATATTGGAATCCTGCAGGAGTGATGATAGGGATTGGTTGTTGTACTTGAGCTGATGAGAGAGGAACAGGGTTTGGAATAAGTGCAAGGGATTGTGAACATGTTGGTGGTGGTGATGGAGAGTCATCATAAGGTATGAAAATCCTTCTCCTTTTTATTGTAGGAGAGGATGATGAAGTTTTGGGTGGATCAGTGGTGGTGATTTGAGTGGTAGAAGGTGGCTGACTAACAGTTGTTGAAACAACTGGTGTTTCAACTACTGTTGCCATTACAACAGATATTGTAACATCTGATGTCTTCTGCTTTTTGGCAGGAGGTGATGGTGGTGAGGTTCTTTTTGGTGGTGAAGTGATCTTTGGTGGTGGTGGTGGTAAGGCAGTGGTTGTGGTGTGTGTTGAAGTAGTGTGTGTTGAAGAGATGGCAGATGTTTGGCTGGCAGTTGTTGAAACTACTGAAGTATCAGCAATTGTTGATACAGCAGAAGTTACAACAACTGTTTGGGTGGAAGATTGATGTTGGGGGCTTTTGGACGGTGGTTTGGGAGTATGCTTTGTGAGTCTGGATGGTATGGATTTGGGTTCCCTCACTTTTCGAGTGGGATTTCTTTTTGGCTCAGGATTTTTAACATCCTTTGGCTCAGAACAACCCTGCGCATTCAGCTCCATATAAGCTCTTTTCTCCTCATTCCACCTGGACATATCCTTTGCCTCTCTGTCCCTTTTTACACTTGCTTTTGCTTCAGCAAGTGCATTTGTGGTAACATCAATCTTTTTGCTACCATCTGGCAAGGGAATCTTTTTAGTCATTGTATATTTTTCTGGTTCAATATACAGACCATCATATATTCCCTTCTTCTTCCACTCCCTGATTTTCTCCCCCTTTTTGGCATTATCTGGGGGAAGTTGATCAATGAAAAGAACAGTGGGAGGAGCAGTGCCAGTGGTGTTCAAGAGATGGGCCTTTATAGCCTTGATGTCTGCTTGGGTGTTTCTAAACCTGGACTCCATTATATTTCTCAGCTCTTGTACATGTATTGCATGTTGTTGATCAGCTATTTGTCTTTGTTGTTGGAGCAGGGGTTGAAATAAACTCCATAACTCATTTGTAACAGGTGCTTGTGGTGGAGCAGATGCTTGAGCTGGAACAACAGTGGGTTGCACCTGTTGAACTTTCAACAACTGTTGCAGCATTTCTTTGATTTCTGCAACAGAGGTATCCAGTTTATCAATTCTATCCGTCAATTCTAGGTACTTTAAACCATCACCCAACTTAATGGAATCATCTGATTTCCCACTAACAGTGGTTTGAACAGTGGTTGACTTAGGGAATGTATTCCAATAGTCATCCACTGATGCCCCTTTTTCTTGGTACTGGGGACTTCTTCCCTCAACACTTGATAACCTTTTGATGGTACCAGTGGTTAAAACAAACTCACTAGTGGTTATCATAGGTGCTATGGAAGGAATTGCCTCCAAGGAAGTCTTATTGATGTAACCACTGTCTAAATGCAAACCAGTGGGTTCAGCACTTGTAGTGGCTGCTTCACTTGGATTACCACCAAGAGTTACTTGTAACTCAAGGGGTGTAACCACCTCAGGTCTTGTTGGTGGGTTAGCTATGATTGATACATCAGACCCAGTCATTTGTTAAAGTATGTTCTCATTAATAGGTGAGTGAGAAGGACTGGTTTGTGCCTGGTTCAGATCAATAGCATCCAGCAGTAATTTAGTTGGTGGGGGAATTGTGGAGGTGAGGTTGGGTGTAGAAAGAGAATTGGCCCCGGGCATTGGGTTGTGGATGATGGAAGCAAGTGATTCCAGAGCATCATATTGTGGTGTCCCTATTTGTACAACCTGTTCTTTTTGAGAAGAAGTAGGAGGAGTTTCAGCCATGGGTTGAGATATTTGTACCAACTTCTGTGAGGAAGTAGCATCAGTGGTTTCTTGTGACTTTTGTGTTGTCACTGGCAGTTGCTCTGGTATCTCATCCTCCAGAGTTGCCTTTTTGATAGGTTTGGGGGGTTTTTGAGTTTTCTTTTGCTTTGGCTTTTTGGGAATTTTAGGTGTGGGTTTCAAAGCAGTTGTTTTGCTGCTTTGATCACCTTGAGCAGTGGGCTCAGCAGCAGATACCTAAGGAGCAGTGGTACCTGCTAAAGTCTGCTCAGGCACCTCTGCTTGTGTTTTGCAAGGTGTTGACATTCTTGTAAAAGTTTCAGCAGTTAAGCTGTTTATTTGAAAAGAGACACCTTGTTTTATTGCAGAAGCATCATCCTTACTAAATTTCTTTATAAAATAGTAACTTAGAAATCTTGGGAAAAGTAAGAATGGCTTTTTATCAACATTTTTAACCAAATCATTAAAGATTTCCTGGGAGTAATTGAAATTTTCATCTTGAAGAATAGCATATCCCAGGTTTTGAATCTTTAATGGTATCTCATTAAAAGAAGTGGTTTTATTTGAAACACACATAAGCAGGGTATGGAACAGAAATCTTGTTGCAGGTGGAAAAGTACCTTTTTGTAAGGTATCCTTTTTAATTTGTTCTGCATACCCCCTTTCAAGGAAATCAGTTTTTAACTCATTTTTGGGAAAAGATGTTTTACCTTGCTGATCATTGAGTTCAAAGACTTTCGAGATGGATTGTGGTGTGATTTTGACAGGTTTACCCATTAGAGTAGAGTTAATGGCTATGACATCCTCGCCTTGTTTGTCAAGGGTAATATTCTTCCAAAACTCTCTTTGGGTGTCCAAGTGAATTGGAGCATCTGCTGTTAACAAAGTTTTATACTTTGATGCAGACATGATGGCAATGATGGAATCGAAAGCATCGGTGGTGCCTGATTTTGTCAAAAGACCCAGATAATTGTGTGGTGATTTGTATGGGATTTCAATAGGTGTAGCCGTTTGAGCGGCCTTTTTACGAGAAGATTTGGAAGTGGGTTTTGCAGATGACTTCGATTTTGTCATTTTGGAGAAGACGATCGAAGAATGTTGTGAAGAAATTTGAGGAAATGAGATGAAAACTGCTTTGAGAAAGGAACTTTTAAGAATTCAATTCGACAGTAAAACCCTGTTTGGGGTTTTGAATGGGGTTTTATAGAGAAAAAGTGAATGCTAACGTGGTAGTGGTTACAAAAGATCTGACCGCTATGTACTGTCCACGTGCCAACCCCTGATGAGGAAAACGACAACTCCTTTTATGAAGACCACTGATGGAACAAGATCAGTGGGCATACCTGGAACAATGAGAGCAGTGGGTGATTTTTACTATTAGTGGATAGCATATCGGTGGATAAAACACTGATTTTGAACAACAGTGCTTATCAAAGGAATGAGAGAGCAGGGGTTGACTTTCAGCAGTGGACAGATTTTTAAGTAGAGCAGACTTTTGAACAGAGCAGTGGTTATGGCAGACTTTTAAGGATTTTAATGAAAAATTCATGTTTAGCTATTTTAAGGATGAATTTTGGATTTTCTGAAAACATCTTAATGCTTTTATTCATATAAAAACAGGATTTTGCCTGTTATTCCATGTTTAGCATGCCAATCCTAGAGATCAAGCTTTCAAAGGTGGATGTGTCTAATGCTTTTGTTAGCACATCTGCCAGTTGATCCTTAGTTGGAACATGATGCAGAGAAATCAAACCTTTTTCATAGCAATCCCTCACAAAATGATGTCTGATGTCGATGTGCTTGGTGGTTGAGTGGGAAACTTGATTTTTGATGATATTTTCTGCTGCCTGGCTATCCAACATGAGTGGTGTCTTTAAGGCAGTGATACCAAAATCCAGCAACTGATTTTGAAGCCAGAGCAGTTGGGTTGTACAGCTTGCAGCAGCTATATACTCTGCCTCAGCAGTGGATGTGGAAACAGTTGCTTGCTTTTTGCTTTGCCAAGACACTAAACAACTGCCTAGGAATTGGCACTCTCCTGAAGTGGACTTCCTTGTCTTGTCACATCCAGCAAAGTCACTATCTGAGAAACCTGAAAGCTCAATTTTACCATCAGCTGGATACCAGATACCAAGTGTGGGAGATCCTTTTAGGTATCTGAATATCCTTTTTACAGCAATAAGGTTTGACTTTCTAGGGGTTGATTGAGATCTTGCACAAACACATGTTGCAAACATGATGTCTGGCCTAGATGCAGTTAGGTACAATAAAGACCCAATCATGCTTCTATATAAAGTTTGATCAACCAAATCATCCTTCTCATCAGACATGACTAATTTATTAGTTGCAATGGGTGTACTACATGGCTTGCAATCATCCATCTCAAATTTCTTTAAAATTTCTTTGGCATATTTGCCTTGATGGATAAAAGTGCCATTTTGCACTTGCCTTACTTGGAGACCAAGAAAGCACTGGAGTTCACCCATTGCACTCATTTCAAACTCAGCTGTCATGAGTTGCCTAAACTCTTCACACATTTTATTACATGTGCTTCCAAAGATGATGTCATCCACATAAATCTGGAAAATCATCAAATCCTTTCCTCTCCATTTTAGAAACAATGTTTTGTCTATCTTGCCTCTTGTGAAACCAGTGGAATTTAGAAAGGTGGAGAGAGTTTCATACCAGGCCCTTGGTGCTTGTTTCAGGCCATACAAAGCTTTATTCAGCTTGTAGACATGATTTGGATTAAATGGATCCTCAAAGCCTGGAGGTTGACAAACATAAACCTCATCTTGAATCTTACCATAGAGGAATGCACATTTGATATCCATTTGGTACACCTTGATGTTGTGGTTGACAGCAAAGGCCAGAAATAATCTGATAGCTTCAAGTCTTGCTACAGGGGCAAATGTTTCATCATAGTCAATGCCCTCTTCTTGTCTGAAACCTTGAACCACAAGCCTGGCTTTATTCTTGACAACAATACCCCTTTCATCAGTTTTATTTTTGAAGACCCATTTTGTGCCAATAGGACTTACACCCTCTTGCAATGGTACAAGCTCCCAAACATGTTGTCTTCTAAACTGTTGGAGCTCCTCTTGCATGGCCTCTACCCAGCTGTTGTCTTTTAGTGCCTCTTGGTACTTGACTGGCTGATGGAGAGATAGAAAGCCAGCAAAAAGACAAATGTTTTGGGATTGACTTCTTGTGAGCACCCTTTCATTGATGTTGCCAATAATTTGGTCTGGTGGATGAGATTTCAAGAAGATAAGATCTCCTTGGTATGGAACAATGGCATTGAGTGGGGAGGGCTGCAGATGTGAATCATCTGAGCTAACCACTGCTGGTGACTTTGATGATCCAGCAGTGGCTTCAAAAGGTGGTGGAATGGGAGGCAATGGTATGGACATATGCTGACTTTGATCCATTGTTTGAGGACTTTTGTCAACAGTGTTTGATGATGTGGAAGCAGGGGTTAATGGGCTACTTTGATCAACAACTGTTGAGGTAGCAGTGGTTGAGCTTTGACAGCTGTTTTGAACATCTGCTGCTCTTCCCATTGTGACCGACTTTTGTTGGGGAATGATGATCTCATACCCATAGTTTGGAGATGAATCCTCTGATGGACCTGCACTGTTAGTCTTGACAACAGTATTTTCAAAAGTGAATTTATCAAGATCAAACAAATCTACAGGGTTTGCTGGGATTTTCATTGATGAAAGTTCATTGAACTTTACATTCAAAGTCTCTTCCACTGTTTGGGTCCTTGTGTTAAACACTTTGTAGGCCTTAGCAGTGGTGGAGTATCCCAGATGATAACCACAATCAATTTTGGCTGCAAACTTAGAAATGGAATCTTTTAAGTTTAAAATGAAGCATGGGCAGCCAAAAACTTTGAAGTATGAAATCAATGGCTTTATTTTATACAGTAGTTCCTAGGAAGTCTTTTGATGCCTAGGGTTGATTAAAACTCTGTTTTGGACATAGCAAGCAGTGTTTACTGCCTCTGCCCAAAAAGTTAATGGCAAACCTGAATCAGCAAGCATGGTTCTGGCAGCCTCAATCAAGGTCCTGTTCTTTCTTTCAACAACCCCATTTTGTTCTGGTGTTCTTGGAATGCTGTATTGCCTCACAATTCCTTTTGACACACAGAAATCATCCAACTCCTTGTTCCTGAACTCTGTGCCATTGTCACTTCTGAAGATTTTTACTGGAAGGTCAAACTGCTTTTCAACCTGTTTCACAAAGTCTTGCAGAATGCATGCAGTCTAATCTTTTGAGTGTAAAAAGTAAGTCCATGTAAACCTAGAAAAGTCATCAACAATAACCAAACAATACCTCTTTTTCTTAAGACTCATGACTTTAACTAGGCCAAACAAATCCATATGAAGCATTTGCAAACATTTGTTTTTTTGGACTCATCAATGGATTTGTAGGAGCTTTTATGTTGTTTTCCTTTTAGGCAGGAAACACAATGCTCAGGACAGGAGAACAGTTTTTGAGGTAAACCTCTTACTAAACCCTGTTTTGAAATGGCAGTGATTGTCTTGAGATTTGTGTGCCCCAATCTTCTGTGCCATAATTCTGTCTCTTTGTTTGATGCAGCTGAGAACAGACAGGCATCAGTTCTGGGGCACTCTTTTGACATATCCACCACATAAACATTGCCACTTCTTTGAGCAACAAGTTTTGTTTTTCCAGTTTTTATTATTGCTTCAATCTTTTCAACCATTTCTGGTCCAACAATCCTACAACACTCCTTTGTGAAGAATGACCCATACCCCTTATCACTCATTTGTGAAACACTCAGAAGGTTGAATTTTAGATTGTCTATCAGATTGACATTTTCAAATTTTACATTACCAGACTGTACTGTACCAGACCCCAGAACTTTCCCTTTACTATTATTACCAAAGGATATATCACCCCTTCCATGGATTTTGAAATCTCTGAGTAGGGCTTTACATCATGTCATGTGCCTGGAGCCTCCACTATCTACATACCAAAGGCTATCTAAGCATGCACAAGCTCCCTGCACATGAAGTAAAAGGATTAGTTCATTAGGGTCTCCAAAGCCAATAAGGCTTTGGATGGGGTCTCAACAATGTCTGGAATGAGTTCAGATGGATGGGCAGTGGTTAGGTCAGGGGTTTGGACAGTTTTAGGACTGATTTTCTCTAACCACTGTTGGGGTTCTTGACCAATCACATGCTGATAACCAAAAGGATGCCTGTTCACTCTTGGTTTAGAGGGCCTTTTGTAGGTCTCAAAAACATGTGGGATCCTTTGGTATGGTGGTTGTCCCTTGCCCCTTCTGTATTGGTTGGCAGGGGGTGCATCAGTCACTTGAACATATCTTTGGACAGATGTTTGATTCAGCTATTTTGTAACAGCTATTTGGACTGGCACAAACAGTGGTTGATTCTTGGTGAATTTGACAGATGATGTTGATGGACACAAGGATGTTTTAGCAGTGTATTCATTCTTTTTCACATCAAAGTTTTTGAGATACATACATTCTTGAGTTTTGTGGTTATTTTTACCACAGATGGTGCAGCTTTCAGCAGGTACAATGACACTTGTTTTGTTTAGATCATATGCTTTTATATGAAAACAGTCTTTAGTTAGATGATTTCTCTTTTCACAAAAATCACAAAACAGGTTTTTGATCTTTTCTCTTTTCTTCCTTTTGTCAGACTCCTTAGCAACAGAGTTTTGAACCACTGTTGGGATATCTTTGATAGGAATGACCTTTGCTTTTGGAGTTGTGACACCATCAGTGGTTGTGAAATCCATGGGCTTGAAATTTTCAAGAATGTCACACTCATCAGACCATGTGGGTTTAAATTGGTATTTCTCAATTTCCTCAAAAGTTGAGGACCCCACAGATCTTTCCAAAGTGATTTTGTTACCAAGTTTTTCGGTTATTTTAACCTCTTGGTCATTCTTGTTGGTTGGTTTAGTTTCAGATGAACCAGCTTGTTTTGCAGCAGTGTTTACAAGATCATCATATTTTCTATATCCTACACCAAACTTGACATTGCTTTCAAGCTGTTTCTCAAGCATAACCTCATACCCTTTACAAGATTCCACCCATCTTTCACAAGTGATCTGGGTGGACTCCAACTCCTTTTTGTAAACTTGGTATTTTTCTACCATAGTTTGGAGTTGAGTCTTGGTTATGCTCTGCTCTTCTTTGAGACTGCTGATTTCTTTGTCTTTTTCAGCCAATTTGTTTTTAAGTTCTTTTAATAACTTTTCAAATTTGACTTCATCAGTTAAGACTTTATCCCTAAGGTTTTCATTTACCTCTTTGATGTTAGCAAATGCAATAATGCATTTGTCTGAACACAGTTTTTCTAGAACTTGAGGAGATACCTTAGCAATAGCCATCATGGCACAATCACATTGATGATCACCTTCTTCATCAGCTCTAACTTCTTTCTCACCTGCTTTCTTCTCTTCCTCTTCTTCTTTGTCTTCTTTGGACCAAGGGTCAGACAGTGGTTCAATCAGGGTTTCTGAATTTTCTCCTAGCAGTAGTTCACCAGCAACTGCAGTAACCACTGCTTCAGCCACTTCATCCACTGTTTCATCACTTAGCTGTTCACCTTCAGTTTCTACCCCTTCTGGTATTGACTCTAATGCCATCAAAGAAAATTCATCATTAAAAGTATCATTAGAAACATAGAGTGCAAAATTTTCATCACCAAGCTCATCAGGCATGCTGCTCCAGTCAACAAAGCCTTGGGTGAAAAAGCTTTGCTGATCTGGTTGTACCACTGTTGGAGCAGCTTGTTGAGGTGCAACAGGTTGCACTTGTGCCTGAGGGACAGGGGTTTGAACATACTGAATTTGTGGAACAGTGGTTTGAACATAATGCACAGACACAGGGGTTGCAGCATAGTGAGAAGTGTTAACATGTGTTGCAGGGGTATATTGGGTATAGTGCACAGTGCTTTGGTGTTGTGGTCTAGGGTTTGAGCTGGGATGAGTAATTATTGGACCAGTTGTTTGACTCCTGCATTCCCTAGCAAAATGACCTAGCCTATTGCACTTGTAACACTTCAGTTTTGATTTATCCAACCCCACTCTTAAATTCCCATGTAACCCTGGGAATTTTCTCCCTGTTCTTTTATAGAATTTGCTTGTTCTTACACTAAGCAAAGCCAATTGATGCAAAATGTCCATCTCCTCTAAGTCAGTGGGATCAAAGTGTTGCAAATCATTTAGTTCAAAACATAAGTTATCTGACATCTGGTTTTCACAATTTGCAGTAAAAGCATAATTTGCAGAGTGAGAATCAGAGTTGTTAAAATTTCCACCAGCAGTTATATCAATAAAATGATCAAAACTCTGATCCTTACTACTGCTACCAGATTCTTCCTGACCAAAAAGAGCTGTGCTGCCAAATGCATAGTCATCAGCAACTTTGCCAGACTCTTGCAACTTCTTTTTCTGGTTTAACTCCCTTTCATAGGTCAGGAGTCTACCATGAAGTTGGGTCAGCGTCAGATCTTTGAACTCAGCTGAATTTCTAGTTACAAAAGCAATTGTGTCCCATTTTTCAGGTAGTGATCTAAGAAACCTGCTATTTTGTGTTGAATTAGGAAATGTAACTTTAACAAGTCTTAGCTCACTAATGAGACAACTGAATCGCTCAAACTGTTGGGTCAATGATTCACCCTTGATGTGACAAAAGGTTTCATACTGCTGATTCAGAATTTCCCTATTATTTTCAATAACTTCTTCCGTTCCCCCAAACTGTTCCTTCAGTGCATCCCATAGCTCTTTGGCACTGTTACAATGTAGCAGCCCAGCATAGATTTCATTGGGTAATGCAGATGCAATGATGCTAAATGCTTTGGCATCGAGTTCGAACTTTTGGAAATCAGTTTCAGTATAATTTTCAGGTTTTTTAGGTTCGAACTTCTTTGTATCCTCAGCACTTAGCACCATGGGAACGTGTGGTCCAAACACAACAGATCTCCAACATCCGGTGTTTTGTTGAGCAAGGATGTGAACCATCCTTCTCTCCCAGATGTTGTATTCATTACGTTTAAGAATGGGTGGTTTGAAAAGAGAGCCAATGTTATTCTTCTCATCTTGTGATTGTGACGTCATCATGGTTGTTTTACAGGCACTGATTAATCAACTTTAATGGTGATTAAACCTTACACTGTTTTTCAACAAAACGAACAAACTACCAGTATCAACGATTGTGAGCTGAACTATTTATGTCAAAATGATTGTTAAATCAAATTTGACTGTCCGAGCTCTGATACCAATTGTTAGGATCTGAGTTTGGTTTTGATTGTGTTTTATGTTTGAATTAAGATGAACAATGAAAGAGATGTGCAGCGGAATATAAATGGAAACAAACTTTTCACAATCAAACATGAGAATTGCTTTCAACACACATTTTCAACAATGAACTGAATGCTTAAATTTATTCCAAACACCGATTACAATTGCATGTATGCAACAAACTCCCCCTCAGCCTGAGCTCACAATGATTTGTTCGTACAGGAAGAAAGATGGTGAAGAGCTAATAGAATAGTACAGGGTACCATTCTATTTATAGGCACGAACAAACCACTGTGGCATCTTTGCTGACGTCACCATGAAAGTGACATCTAACCTCCTAACAAACTCTAACCTCTGATCTATACAAGTACTGCTATGCTAACAACTGTTATTACAATTCATTACATAAAGATAAAGTAAACTACTGCTGAAGCCTTCCACTGATGTGAACCCAGCAGCACTTGATATAACCCAGCAGTGCTTGACTCAAGGCAGTAGATTGAACAGCAGGGCTTTGGTCTTCATCAGCCATTGACTTGATCAGCAGTTGTAGGTCAGCAGTTGTACCGATCAATAGATAGGAGGTCAGCAGATGTTGAAACCACTTTCAAGGGGAGAGACTTGTATACATAACATCTGCTTATTCTGGATCCATTGCTCTGATCCAGTTTTGGCTTTAATTATCTGTTCCTCTGATAGGGTTCAATCCCAACAGACCCGTTAGCTTAATAATGCATTAATGTCGTATTTATAGTTCATTATTAATAATACGTATAAGGGTCCGCGTGACACGGCAGGAAACACAAACTCTGTTATCAAGTAAAAAAAAAGTAACATGTTACTTTTTTTAAATAAAAAAATCATAGCAATAGATTAAAGAGCATAAAATACTCATTTTTATGGGGTATTTAAAAAAATATAATAACGTACGAAAAAGATTATGGTAATAATCTCATTTAAAAGTTGGCTTAAAATGTAATAATGTTTTCCAAATGATTGTACCATATGTATTAAAAGTTGTATTATTTGAAGTCATAAAATTATATTATTATATTATATTATAAAACATCTATACTATATTATAATGTATGAGGGAGGGGCAATTTAAGATACCCAAAAAATAAGAACTTTTCCCCCTTTTATTTATAGAAAGACCCCTAAAATGAGGGTAGTTTGGTCTTTTAAACACTATTTATATTTTAATCCCTCATCTTATTACACTTAAATCCCTAAGGTTTTAATAAAATTAGGATAATTAGTTACACTTTTCCCCCTCCCAACAAACTTATAATTCTTTTACATATTCTTGTCATATCTTATAAACTATAATGTTTTAAAAGAATCCAAATGTACCGTGACGACCTACTCATTTTTGTCGATGTTTTGATAGTTGTCTTGGTTAGTATTGACGTGCGAATTAAAATGTACAAGTAGATGATGCATTAATGTACAAGTGATTAAAACCCTCCGTACTTTTAGTCATCATTACAAATAAAATATAGATTAAAAGCTAAAAGCCCTATCATTTTTTAAACTAAAACTATTGTTGAATAATTGATTAAATATTTTCATTTACACTTTAGTCAAATATGAACAAAACTTCCTACTTTAAAGGGGTAACAAAATATTATAGTTAACCAAGCGAATTTTTTTTTAAATTTAAACTCTAAACTATAGTATTAAAGTTTATCCACTACTATATATAATATCCATATTACTTTGGTTATTTACCACTTTTTTAAATGGTATAAGTCTTTAAAGCTTATTTTACAACCATTTATAGTACCCCACATTATTCAAAACTTTTTAAAACCCTCTTCAAACACGCACAGGCGAGACAAGGCGGAAAACCCTAATTCAAATTTAAAATCAAACTCACCTCTTCTCTTCTCTTTCTTCGTTCTCTCTCTCCCTCTCTCTTTCTCTCTCTTAAATTCCACCTGGATCTACCCTCTCTAGCGATTCACCCATAAATAAAAAAAAATCAATATGTTTCCTTATTTTGATTCAAGCTTGCACTGTGTTATTGGTGGTAGTATACAGTGATGGCGGAAGATTCTAGGGTTCTGGTGCTCAAATGACGTCAGAGAAGGCAGCCACACTTCAGGGTTTCCTCGGCCGTCAGTCTACAAAATGGTAAACTTTTTTTTTTCATTTTTTATAGTTGATTTGTTGAAGAAGATCGATGTTGTAGTGGTTTTTTGTTATGATCTGATTTGGTTATGTAGAATCAGGGCTTGCAACTCTGTTTGAAGTGCATCTTTCCGTTTGATTTTCCTGGTAGAAGAGGGTCTCCTCCAAGTATTTTTCTTAGGGTTTGTTAGTTTTCTGCTGATTATTAATTTAAAAAAAATAAATTGCAGGTTGATTTGAAGCATCTGAAGCTTTTTTTAGCATAGATCTTCGTGTGGGTAATCTTTATATACATTTTTGTATATTTTTTCTTTTGTGTCTTTATACTTTATTAAGGTTTTTGATAAAATTGGGGGTTTTATATGATTTTCATAAAGAACAATTGAAGCTTTGGTGTAGGGTGTTCTTCAGGTTAGTTAAATGGCTTTTGGAAATTTCATAGCAGACCTGATAACCGACCCTTATTTGCTGATTGAGCAAGCTTTGCCATTTATGTCACACCCTGACCACGTGAGACAACGAAACGTGGCGGAAACGTCGGGGAGTGTTGTAACAGAATTAATTGTTTCAAATCCATGGCAATTGAAGTTTCGTTTTATTAATCAAACATGAAAGTTTACATTGTTTAAACAAGAACTAAAGAGTACATAACATAAATTGACTAGTTCTTGTCTCGTTTTAAGTCACTAAGGCACAGGTCCGCCTAAGTATGTCTTGATAAGTCCTATGCATCATCTCCTGAAAACACATGTGAAAATAGGTACGTCAGCATAAAAATGCCTGTGAGATACATAAGTTTTGTGAAAACAGAATTCATGACTTATGTTTGAGAAAATGTTTAGTCATGAACCTTGTAATTTGCTTTGTCTTGTAAATCATTTGAAAAACGATAAGATCAGATGATATGTATAAATAAGAGAATAATGTATGGTTAAATGAATAACCATGTAAAATGAGTTTGTATAAGATAAGTTGTTTGTAAATCAATGTCTTGTGAAAAGTATGTTATTTGTATAAAATGTTATATGTCTCAAATTGAAATGATTCAAATAACGCTACAATATGTGATACCATACAAACACTTATATATAGGAAGTACCAGCGGCGTATCCACCGTGCTTGTATCATATTACATACACCTCGTTACTTAAATCACTTACTCAAACCAAACCACCAAAGTGAAATGTTTAACAATTGTAGAAATGTTTATGTATAATCAAATGTCAAAATGTTTGTGTGAAAATCATGTCTAATGTCTATGTCTAATGTAAATCATGAATTGTGTATATAAATGTCAAAATGTAAGCATGTGATGAATAACAAATGTACTAAGTAAGCACACAATGGGCATACATAGCATAAAATGTAATGTAAGACAATGTACTAAGTACGCACACAATGGGCATACATAGCATAAAATGTAATGTAAAATAATGTATAAGGTATGCACACAATGGGCATACATAGCATGAAATGTAATGTGAAGCGCTGTACTAAGTACGCACACAATGGGCATACATAGCATGAAATGTAATGTGAAACAATGTACTAAGTACGCACACAATGGGCATACATAGCATGAAATGTAATGTAAAACAATGTACTAAGTACGCACACAATGGGCATACATAGCATGAAATGTAATGTGAAGCGATGTACTAAGTACGCACACAATGGGCATACATAGCATGAAACATAAGTAAATCATGTACTATAAATGTACTAATGAACATAGCAAGTATATGATGTGAAAACAGGAAGGCATGAAAGTAACAAGTAGGCACATGTGTTTCACCCCAAATCAGTTTGGAAAACAGTAAAAGAGGGGTCTATGTACTCACTTGAGATTGCTCAATAGTCCTAGGATAACCACCAAGCAATGCTAGAAGATCACGGAATCAAACGGTACCTAATATAGGTAACTATGTTAATAAACCGGACCTATATCGGAGGATCAGATAGAATGAGGGCTCGTAAACCAAATGAGTATGGGAACTCATGTAGTATGGTTTAACAAAGCCTACATACTAAATGAAACCTAGCCTAAGTGCTTACGACCCGTTTAGGTAGCTTATGCTACTTTAACGCGTCGTTCGCGTAAAACGCGTTCGGACCGCTTAACTAGTCCTATGACAAGTAACATATGCCTTAACATGTCTAATATTGTTGTCAAATCAGTTTAGATGTCAAAAGTTATGTTACATAGGCTTAAAATGAATTTTGGCGTTAAAGGGGTATTTTGGTAATTTACCTAAGGCATATAAACTACCTATCATACAACTACTTAAACGAAGCGATCATAAGGTATAACCTCGGAAGGTTATTCCTTACATACTATGGTCACCTAATGTGCTTGTTCGGATCCTAATGATCGACCAAACGGGTCGGGTTCGAAAGTATAAGCGATTGCTTAGATCGCTTACCTTACGACCCTATATAAGCACTAAACTAAAAGTGACGAGCTAAGCATGTTAAAACATGCTTAACTAAGTTTAGAAAACAGGTTTGGTATCAAAACAAACGATTTTGATACCTAAGAGTAGTTTGGTTACAAAATACGCAAGAATGCGCATTTTGGCCGAAACTACGACTCGTCACTGAGCCTAGATAACGTGGTAATCAGTAGGTATAGTCACTAGGGACTATAACCATCGTGATTACGCTCACGTTATGAAGTTCAAACGAACTTCGCATCGACCATAAACTGGTCAATGCAGAAAGTCAAACAAAGTTTGACTTTCGGACTCGAAAAGCGATAAAAGAACGAAGGAACACTTACAAAGGGTCCCCGCAAGATTGATAATCCAAGTATTCTCAGGTATGAGGTGATGAAACACCCCAACTTAGAGAAATCTCAGATTTCAAGTGGGTTTTGCAATGAAGTGGGTTGGGTATTTATAGTTTTTCCCGAACCGTTAAGATCGTTTCTTGAATAACGTGATCGAATCTCGTGCGTACACTTGTTGGAATGTTGTGGTGACTAAAAATGGCCCCTCATCTGAAAGGGCAAGTGTGGGTGTGTGGTTGGGAGTTTAACAGTTGTAATATGCTGAGTAATTGATCTTATCTGATCTGGGACACTGACGCAGGCCGCGTAAAGATACACACTGATCTTACGCGGGCCGCCTGGCCTGCACAGATCAGAAACATGTTTACCAAATGACAGTTTCAGTCCCTGTTATGTGTTTAAGCCATTTCTGACACGTTTAAGGCCCGTTAAGCCAACGTTAAGGCCCTAAAATGATGCCTAAACATTGTGGACATGAACCATGCTCAAAAATATGTCGGATGTCAGTTCGTTTGGTCGTACGATCGCGATGTTCGCTTAATTACGACGGAATGCGCATAAGCGCGAAAAACGATCCAAATGACGCGACGAATGGATTTTTCTTATGCCAAACACTAAAATAAAATATTTTAGTGCTTACATAAATTTTTGGATGTCCGGATGTATTCAGAACGTAAGTTATGCCCGAAAATGCAAACTTGTGCACTTTTTGACGCTTTTAGTCCCTGAATGGCCCAAAAGTTTATTTTAGCACACCGAACCCCTCAAAGCCTATTTCTAAGCTATGTAAAGGATATTTATGGTATGTTTAACTTATGGCCATGTTCCGGAATGTCTGTTACAGTTCAAATTGGCATACTTTCGCAGTTTGTCAACTTTAGTCCCTGTAAGCGATTTAACTTGATTTTGCCATACCAAAGCCTTCAAAACTTATTTCTAAGTTATGTAAAGGTTATTTAAGGTATGTTAAGCCTATTTCACTATTCCGGAGTGTTTGTTGCATTAAACTGGTTATATTTACGCATCAGTGCGCGTATAACCTTCCAGAAAGCGATTTAGAGCTTGAAATCGAACAAGAGTTGATATGTGCAAACGATACACATATTTTTACAAATCCCAAGTATGAAATACAATATTTCATTGGTTTGGCATTTGTTTGATGGTTGAAGTGACACAAGTGTCACAATTTAGGTGCTGATCATACATTGATTACAAGGTAAAGTTAGCTAAGTATTGATACAGTTTCAGATTTGTAGCTTGATTATTCATTATCAAATTAGTTTGGGTCTAGAATTTGTATCTATTATGCTGACTACAGTTGGTTTTGATGCACGTTTGATGTATTTATTTTATCTATTTCTACTCGAAATGTGTTAGATCCTAGAATAGTTCATAGTCTAAAGCGTTGATTACCGTGGAGGGTGGAAAGAAATAATGAAAGACTGGAAATTGCACCAGCAAGGGAATGTTGGGGCTGAAATTAATGATTCATCGGATCATGATATGGCAATGTAAAGTTCATATCTTTTATTAATACTAAATTGATAATATTTAAACATACCATTTTGAACCGTGCCATTTATGACCCGTTTGCAGGCTTGTTTTTTAATATATAAAATTTGGATCTTTATTGTTGTAATGTTACTTATCATGCAGGTTAGATGAAGCAATACAACCACTTTCAAGAAAAGCACCAATTGTATCTATTAAGAACAATCTTTATCGGATGGTGATCATGGCTCGACTGTTTATTCTAGTGATCTTTCTTTGGTATAATTTGTTGAACCCTAGGCATGATGCATTCAGGTTATGGTTAACTTCTGTATTCTGTGAGATTTGGTTTGCTTTCTCTTGGATTAGTTCCCCAAATGGTTCCCCCTAGATTGCGAGGCCTATCTTGATCGCCTTTCTCTGAGGTTATAACTGATTGATTTGTTTGTGTTTGATCTCAAACGGGTTGTTTTAAACTCATCTTGGTGATGCAGCTATGAACAGGAAGGCGAACCAAATATGTTATTATTGTGTCAATACAATTTTGGTCATGACACTTATCATAAGGTAATGGGCATCTATAAATCAGTGGTGGAAATAACACATCTTGGTTAGTGGTCATCCTCTTTTATATTCATTACGGTTGAAATTCATGTTTTTGTTAAAACATCTCACATTTTATAAGAAACGAATCCCCTTCTATGATGGTATTATATAAAGTGTAATCTGGTTTTATTATAGATCGTTTTGAATGCAGAGTTTTGCGACTGCATGGCTTGTTAGTTCTCCCGCATTGTTTTTGGGGCTTTGATGGGTGGTTTGTGGTTGGGACTGCACATTCAGCCAATGTGGTGAGGGTTTAGTTACATTATAAATTCAGTGGCTCTAATATATCTACCAAATTAACTACTAAAGTTAAACTTTCTTGTGTATGTACCATTCCAGCTCCCCTGTTTGAGACGGAAGAGGTTTCCTTTCACAACAGTTTTTTACATGTTAATGACTAGAGCACTGATTGTTCTCGTTAGATATTATATGTATATGCATGTCTTTTATCCTAATTCTATTATTGTTTATATCATCTCGTGTGTAGATGATAGTTTCTTTGTACTATAGAACCCACACACAGCAAATTAGATTCTAAAAGATCACCCATGTTTTCAAGGCTAGGCACGGAATTGAAAGAGATGCAAATGGAATACAGGTTTGTTGTTTTTTTAAAGTATTACATTTAGTAAAAACGGGACATTTTAGAAGATGATTGAAAACAAAGAAATGGGTGAAAGGCACCTTAATGCGGTATCACTGCACGAAACGGGTTGGGGTTGAAACGGGTCATTTGTCTATACGGTCAAAAGAATCTGGTGGTGTATTTCTATAATTTTTTTGCGTCTACACAGTCAAAAGGAATTGGTGGTGTATTTCTATATTCTGTCTCATTTACAATTAGAAAACAATATCATTACATACAAATTATTTTCATGGGAAGAATTACATAGCAGTAATGTTGTTCGTTTTGTTCCAAGAACTTTGTTTCACTCGGACCGGATACCAACTACATAAGCGGCATAGTCGAGTACTCTTGTACTGTTCATTTGTGTCGGCCGGTTATCATGTCGGCCGTTGAACTGAAATCCGGATTGTTGGTTGGGCCAGATTTTTAAAGCTTTTTAGTTTCCTTTTTTTAAATTTTTTCCCCTTCTAAAATAGTAAAATCTCATCTACTAATTCATTTTAAACTAAAACCTCCATGGTTTGCTTATTCAAGGCTCCATTTTGTTAGCATTGCCAATAAAGTAAAGGATAAATTACATCCATATTTTGCTTTTATTAGTTATACATAATTTTTAAAAATTTTAAATTAATTCTGAAACTGGTCTGACCAATCGATTGTTCATTGACCTGTCCGGATATGTTCTATCGTTTGCAGACTAACACACATGATGAGCTACCCGAAACCCTTTTGGGAACTTGGTGGTTGAATCACATGTACACATCCAAATTGATATCCATCGACTATATGAACATCTAGCTTAAAGATTTTAATTCTGGGTATAGATGATTCTTTAGTTCAAGTTTGATTAACGAAAGTTGAATTGCAAAATGAAAACCTATTCTTGACTTTTTATCTCTTTATTGTTTTATTTAACAACACTTGATTCATGAAAGTCGTATTGTTTAATAGGTCATGATAATCCATTTGAATTCCTTCTGCTTCCATTTGATACTTTAGCTTCATAGCTTCCCTACATATCCACACTTTGATAAATAATCATCAACGCACTTTCACAAACCCATCAGACAAAGCAGACCATTTGATAATAACATGTATTAACCGAAACTTTTAATAACTAAAGCAAGTGATTCAATTTTGACATTCTAAAATCAAATAAAAAAGGTGGAAATGGACGAGTTAATACAATATGATGAAAAGGATTAAAAAAAATATTAGGTTCATAACTATTTGATGTTAGAATATGAAATGTTGAAAATCAACTAAATGTATATGAATGTTAGAATATGAAATGTTGAAATTCAACTAAACGTATATGAATGTTAGAAGGAAAAAGTTATAGAATGATAAGATAAGATGTGTTCATATAATAAATTTAATTTATATTAATATGAAATGTGAAATCAATGCGAAACGACTATAGATATGATTCAATGATGGTACTCACAATTGACACGGGTTCATAAATTCTCTAAAACTGTATTTGAGTAACTAATATTCTCCAATTAATTATTATTAACTTATAGTTTTCCATACAATATAAATAGTTTAAAGTAAGTACACAACAAAAATTGAGAATATGGGCTAAAGCCTAAAAGCATCAACAATCTCAAGGTGTTTTGTGTGTTGATATTTACTTATTCGTGTGTTCGATTATTGGTGTATGGAAGTACAATTTAATTGAGATATCTGTAATGCTCATGTTATAGGTAGACCACACCAATAAAAAAATTAACATGCGTACTATACAATGCATCATGAGAGGATTGATAAACTAACAAAAAAAAAAACCGAGTATGACATGAGCCACGAGTAACCAAACCGAATGGTTTTAAAATCCCCTTAACCGTAAATTTGATTTCGGTGGCAATGAAGACTCAAAGCCAATAAACAAACACTTTTATGTTTCCCGCCGCATCGCGCGGGCACCGTACTAGTAGTATATAAAAGGGAAATTGGGTTTTAATAATCTCACCTAAAGATGGTTGACCAATATTGGTCCCACCTTTGAATGATCTTACTAACAGTCTCACCTTTTAAGTATGGTGTTCTCAGTAGACCTTCGTTAAAAAAACTTAACTCCGAATTTCAAACTAATGTTTTTGGGTATTTGATCAGAACGATGATACGAGTCGATTGATGTAAAACATACCTCGAAAAAGTGCTCTAAACGGTTTGATTTTTTTAAATTGAAAGTTTAAACTCCCGAATTGAATCACCGTTTCGATGTAAGTTTTACATCAATTGACTCGTATCATCATTCTGATTAAAAGCCCTAAAACATTAGTTTGAAATTCATAAAAAAAAAAAAAAAAAAAACTTAACTCCATTAAGTATTTTTACCGGAGGCCTAGTGAAAACACAATACTTAAAAGGTGGGACTACAATGAGAATATCAAAGGTGGGACCACTATTGGCCAATCACATCTAGATGAGATTATTAAAATCCAATTTCTCTATATAAAATAATAAGACTAGTGGTAATAATTTCATTTATTTTATAAAAGTTGTATTATTTGAAGTCATAAAATTATATTATTATATTATAAAACATAGTATATAGAATAATAAGAATAGCGGTAATCGGGGAGGTTCATTTGAGAAAAATCTTCTTAAAAGACGAAAAATAAATTAATCTAGACCCAATATATTTTTTTATCACTGGTTGTAAATCAAGATATCATTTTTGTCTACTTTTAATTAGTGTTTTAATTACTAAGGGTAGTATAGACAGTTTAATGTGGAATATTAATAAATATTTTAAAGAGTTACTCAAGTCTAATTAATGCAACCATAATTTCCTCCTTCACCGCCATTAATGTGCTGGCTCCTACACCAATTTTATTAGAAGTTAAAAAATTATTTATAAATGTTGTGTGCTACACATATTTTATTATGAGTCACAAAGTTATTTAAAAGTATTTGAGTCCTACACATTATGTATCATACACCAAAATATTGTTTAAGTGGTGTAGGAAACGTTGAATATGTGTGCGGGATTGTTTTTATTGTGTAAGGTGCACAACTATTTTATAAGATAGACTCATTCAGTGATTATAGTTCATTAATTTGATTAGCAAAAATAAATAATAGACTCATTAAATGATTTATTCAAATTAGCTTTGTATCATTTATTCTTTTTGTTCTTAGTTTGTAATTTCTTCTCATTTGAACTCTCGACTAGCGGTAATAATCTCATTTATTTTATAGTTTAACAACCTCTACGGTTTACCATATATTTTTTCGTGACTGTTGTGATTAAGTTTATAACAAATAGTGATAATGAAAATAAATAGTGATGGTAGAAGTAAATACAACGAGGTGTTTCAATTACGCGTGTTGCACGATAGGCATTAGTGTATTCACATAGCGTAAGTTGCTGCTTAACTGTGCATGTTTCAGTTAACACCAATTTATAAACCGTCGGGTTTATCAAAATGGTCAGTTTCCTAATCACAGGATGGACAAGAAAATTATTTTGGCAACAATCTACTATTAAAACAGCCATAATGATGAAGATTTCCATACAACAAATATTGTTGACTTGAAATAAAATAACATACATTTTCAATAAGCTCCATTGTCAGGCCCTTAACAGATTCACCATATGGGTAACACATAGAACCAGTCAAATTGCTAAACTTATCAACACCCTCAAGAACAATGCAAACCTAAAGAGAGGACGCAAAGTAAAGAAAACTTTAATTCACCCTATCTAGTTAAAAAGTTCCATTAAGAACAAATAACCAAGACATTACTTACATCTCCGTTTAGCACACTAATCTCATTAAAATGTTTAGCTCCCCTCCCAAATGCATCAGGGGAAACTTCATTAAAGGCTGGTGAGGATGTAACTCTTTAAGCTGAGGTTAAGGCCCCACGAAACTCGCCATTAGTTTCTCCATTTGGTTCATCAGATGGTATTTCAGTTATTATAGTAGGTTCTTGGGTTGTTCTCCTTCCCATTGAACGAGCCTAATTATTGAAAAATAATATAGTAAGTTTCCATGAACAACAAAGTATCCACGTAGAAGCTCAAAAACAGACTACATAAAAAAAAACTTAATGCTAACAAACTTCCTACCTGGATTGCCGCAACAAATACTTGTACAAATTGAAATTCTGGAGGCAAAACTAAACACGAAGTTAGCTTCCATAACGAACCTAAGCATATACTTTTTTAGAATCAGTAAAACCTTTCTACTTTAAATGGTTAATTCACGACTTAAAAGAAGAACATTTTATACCCCCTTCAATAATCAAAACCCCACAAAAAATCCAATGTTGATGTATTCATATGACCTTTTCTTGTTTGAGTTATAAATTAAATGGTCACAACTTTAGACAACATTTTTATTACTTATAAATTCATGTAACTTGTATGGGTCTGATAGACTTGATTAGTTTTTTTATATATATTTTAAAGTCCATTACCCATCCGTGATTATCCCTAAAATGTATATATATTTGTTTAATTAAAAAAGGAGTGTAAACTATACATATGAAAGAGACAATACAAGCTCATAAGGCCTAACAAGAGATGTATATTCAACAATCCAAGAGATGGTGCAATAATATGTTGTTGAAATTTTTTGACTTAGTGCCTCAAAGGTCTAATACAAATGTCCCATTTGAATTAAGCCTATAGCTGATATTATAGAAATAATTAAAAGAGAATATTACTTTACTATACTCCAATAAAAACTAACATAATTTTAAAGCAACCGTTTAATCTACCATCATATTCTCTCATTCTTATGTGTTTCACAACAGGTTAGAAATGTATTAAAGAAGCATCGTGATATTAAAAGATGATTCAGATGACTGATCAATATTCAACATTAAAACAAAGCTACTGGATATCTAAAAAGTAAATCCAAAGCAACACTAAATATTAAATCACATAAAGCAAAAATCAATAATTTTCCTTACAAAATGATATAAAACATACGTTGGTGGCTTTTGTTCCATGTTACAGATATCTGTCCCCTTCTATGATATAAAAGCAAAGCTACTGGATATCTAAAAAAGTAAATCCAAAGCAACACTAAATATTAAATCACATAAAGCAAAAATCAATAATTTTCCTTACAAAATGATATAAAACGTACGTTGGTGGCTTTTGTTCCATGCTACAGATATCCGTCCCCTTCTATCACCCGCATACCTTACACCGCTTTCACCATACAAACAAATACCAAATCGCCATCAAATAAAAACCATTTGAATAGAAACATCACAGTTTTCTTTCTTTTATCATTTGATCAAACACATCTGCATTCAATTCAAACACCCAAAACCATCATAATCAGTGGAAAAGTTTTAACATATATGCCCAATCAAGATTCTTATTCGGAACAACTGAAAAAAAGTCTCGCTTCAAACACCAACAAACACACACCAAAATATATCTTTTAGCCTAAATCATCTTCAATTTTCAACTTTAAAAGCTAGTTTCCTATCAAGTAAAAAGCGAAACACAAATTATTTTATAACATTATAACAAAAAAGGCTGCATAGTTGCTAATCAATTCAAAAGAATGAAATATCTTTGTTATCCTTGTTCTTAAAATATCTTGCAATACCTTTAGTGTGTATGCGTATCCTGCAACATAAAAGATACCTTGTTGGTCAATCTGAAAGAAAACCCATGTCAGTAAAAACATAAACATGTTGCTATTTTTTGAAGCCAGGTTTACATGACGAACCTGGTGCAATGTACCCATAAGAACCAACGATGGTAGAGATGCATTCTCTAGTTAAAAAAATTCATTAGAAGACCACAAAAATCACAAACATTTCACAAAATTAATCATGAAACAGAGGATTTCGAAGCAAAAAAGACATACCCATTGCATATATTAATGTGTATAATCTAAATAAAGCTTCAAGATCAACCAATCAATCAAACAGAACACAATTTGAAACTATATAAATCGATAGTTTACCTGTGTGAAACCCAAGAGACAAACCATCGCAGGTGCCTGCCTAGCCACTTAATCTTTTACCTGTAAAATTCAGAGCACCACGCCACCATCGACAATAGAAGCCGTTGGTGCAACGGTGGTACCCACAACTACAGCACCACCGCCGAAAGCCGACACTCAATCCGTCCATGGTTCGAAGACATCTTGTCCCTTTGGTGCCAATCTAGGGTTTTCAGGGTAAATCTGCGATGGTGGTGCAGATGATTCCAGATCCACCATCAACGGGATTTCTAACCACCTGAACCCTAAAAACGTTTAAACCCCGTCGTCTCTCCTCCGATCTCTCTCCTCCGGCCGTCGTTTGTCTTCCTTCCTTCTCTTCTCTGATCTCTCTCTTTCCTCCAGACGTCGTTTGCATCTTTCTCTCGCTCTAAGGCGGTGGAGTCCTCCCTGCTTTTAACATATATCTCTTCTCTCATGAAGGAAAGATAGCAGGAGATGGAAAGTGAAATGGTACGTGGCCAGATCTCTTTTCATCTCTCTTCTCTATACATGTTGCATCCAAAAACTTTTAAATGGTGTTAACCATCGTTTAACATTGTTCATTTATTTCATTTATTAATATGTATATAATATAATAATAACCGCGAAGTTTGATCAAACTATAACGCCAATTGTTGGGGTAGTAAAAATAAGTTGTTGCTTTGAGCCTCCATGTGAAGAGGGCCCCCAAACGTTTTTGTATTAACATAATTCGGCCCTTGGTGAGCAACTAACTGGCGCATCTAGGAACAACGGGTTACAAAATAGACGTCGGAACACTTTCAAAATCGAAGCGTCACCCTTTGCCCATGGAAATCGAAGGACGTATCCACAATCTATCTCTCTCTCTCTCTCTCTCTCACCCTGTATTTCCCAATGGGCCCGGACTTGGGGTACGTTGTCACACCCCCAAAATACCACATGCGGAAACCCCCGCGAGGCTCATTCAACGGTCGCTCATCGTCTGCCATGATTACGTCTCCTCCTGAGCCCTCGGCTTCAAGAGGTACCACCGGCTCCGGCTCACCCCTGGCGAGCAGTAGCCCAACCGCACGAGATTTCTCACGAAGACGTCTCCTCAGATCACGCTCGGGCTCGTCTGACGGCTCAACAACTTCTGGAGCGGGGGTCGAGAACATTAACCTGCAAACGAAAATTTGACACGGTGAATATTTTATTAATAAAAAAATAATGCTTTTTTTTCAGCTGAATAGAAGCAGAATATTATTGAAAATGGGCTGAAAATTTTATAAAAATTCGAAAATGGGCCCGAAATTTTATAACAATCAACACAATAAAAATAATCGAATCGGCTAAAGTAAAAATGGATACCCGAAGCCGAAAACTCAAAGAATAAATAAATAAATAAATCCGGATCGAATAAATAAATGGAACAAAAATTTACAAGTGTACCAAAAATGACTTGGAAAACGAATAAATGAAATAAAAACAAGAAATATTAACAAAAAAATAAACAATTAAATAATCAAGAAATTATACACAAATATTAACAAGTATATACACCGATAACATAATGACTCGGGTCGTTCCTAAAACTCGCCATTTCCCCGGCAACGGCGCCAAAACTAGACATCATCATACAATAACAAAACTAGCAATCATCTAAATTAATGTCCCTAACTAATCTGATATCATGATCATCACCAATAATTGTTTGTAACACATTGATCAAATATGTTTGCAATCATGTATATCAAATAATTAATTTATGAATAACAAGGTATACACTAACCTGGAGTCGAGGGGGGTGGGGTTTCGAGAGAGATGGGGCTGCCGTCCAAGATGGAAAAGTGAGGGAAAAGAGTAGGGTAATTGTTATCCTTTTATGATTGGGAGAGACACTTGAAGTTTACGTAAAATTTAAACAAGTGCACCAATAATCTAAACAAGTGGGCCGATCCCACTTTTGATTTTATTACTGATTTTGACTTCACAGAAGTTGGGCCGAAGAGAAGAGAGTCAAACAACACAAGTGGGCCGATGTGGATTTGTGAAAGATAATGTGAAGGTTTGAAGGGTGTGTGTGTGTGGCCCAATACGCATCGTGTAGCTCGCAGCCCAAATAGGTTAGTCCCCTAAATTAACTAAACGATACCTAGAAACGTTTAACGATTCCTTGCAGTTAATCAGTCAAACACACGTACACATACTCAAACACGTTATACATTTAGCAATAACATTACAGTCACAAGTGTTTATCAATTTACATCATCACAAGGGACCTGAAAGAGGAATAATAAGAAAACAGGATCACGTGACTAAGAGACACTGACCCTGGAAATTCGGGTTGTCGCATCATCCCCAACTTGAAAGAAATTTCATCACGAAATTTAGCACGTAGTTACTGAGGAAGCTAGTTAGGTTGCATGGTTTCCTGGTTTTCCTGGGGTGTCACATCATCCCCCCGTTGGTTTGGAATTTCATCCCGAAATTCCGCAGTAGCTTCAGCCTCAGTAGTGGTTTCATTGTTCTCGAAAAACTGGGGATATTTGTGTTTCATTTGGTCTTCTCGTTCCCAGGCAACTCTGGGCCACGACGGGAGTTCCAACGAACTCGAACAATAGGTATCCTGGTGCGTTTGAGAATCTTGACCTCCCGGTCTAAGATTTCCACTGGTTCATCGACAAATCGCAACCGATCGTCGATGGTGAGCTCCTTGAAAGGAACTATGAGGGTTTCATCTGACAGACACTTCTTCATATTCGACACATGGAATACGTTGTGAACTCCACTGAGTTCTTCGGGTTGATTCAATCTGTAGACCATCTTGTCAATTCTCTCCGTGATTTCGCAAGGTCCAACATATCACGGGTTGATTTCGTCTCGTATACCAAAACGAACTACACATTCCCAAGGTGAGACTTTAAGTAGTACTCGATCCCCAACCTGGAACTCGAGTGGTTTCCTGCGCTTATCAGCGTAGCTTTTCTGACGGTCACGAGCTGCCGCCATTCGTTGTCGTATCTGAGCAATCTTCTCTATTATGTCTACGACGAGTTCTGGGCCAGTGATTCAGCTGTTTCCAAATTCTGCCCAACAAAGGGGTGATCGGCACTTCTGTCCGTACAATGCCTCAAATGGAGCAGCTTGGATGCTGGTGTGGTAATTGTTGTTATACGAAAACTCTACTAAAGGGAAGATGTCTTTCCCAGCCATTGCCAAAGTCGATTACACATACCCGAAGCATGTCTTCAAGAGTTTGGATGGTGTGTTCAGTCTGCCCCTCCGCCTTGGGATGATATGCCGTGATCATTTCTAGACGTGAGCCAAAGGATTTATGCATCGCTTGCCACAAATCAAATGCAAATCGTGGGTCGCGATCAGAGATAATGGAGGTTGGCACCCCGTGCCTAGCAACCACTTCTTTCAGGTAGATGACTGCGAGTGTAGAAAACTTATCTGTTTCCTTGATGGCTAGAAAGTGTGCTGGTTACGCGAGACAATCAATGATCATCCAGGTGATATTGTTTCCGTTTCGAGTTGTAAGTAGGCTAGCGACCAAAACCATGGCAGTCTGCTTTCGCTTCCGATATAGGTGTTTCTTGTTGCTAACACTTCACTTTCACTTTCCCACAAGTCAAACATCATTCCCATACCTAGCTAGGTGGGCCTCCATGCCCGATTACCAGTACAAGGTTTATACATCCTAATGCCTCTCATCAAAACCCAGACGACTAGAATATCGAGGCCGGTGTGCTTTGCTCAACACGAGTTCCCTACAGTTGCCGTATACTGAGGCCCACTTTCGTTCTGTGAGGTAACGAGTATCGTCCGACCTGCCAAAGGTTGCTTCTCCATGCCCCGCATGGGTTCAACTTGAAAATCCTCTTCCTTCAGTTCTCCAGTTTGAACAGAGCGAGTCTGATCAGGTAAGTTAGAGTCGATAGTGAGCTGCAAAGCTCGTGCACGTTCAAGTTTCATAGTTGTAATCATCCTAAAGTTTCCTCCAGCGATGTCATTAACTGATTTAGCTCTGTCGAAGTCAAGGTACACGGGAGGCCCTTGTGATCGGTCTAAATAACGCATCGGGTACCGTCCAAGTGATGCCTCCATCTAAAATCCCAAGACCACTGTGCAGTTCCTCTTTGTAACTCCATCACTTAAGTCATCACTCTCTCGTGTTGCGTCGGTGTGTAATTGGGACTCTGATTCAGACCATCATGGTTTACCACTAAATCACTCGCACCCTCGGGTAAAGACGATGCTCAGTGCATTGCAGTGTTGGGATTCGAAAGCTTAAAATACGTCCTCCTGTTTTTGTCTCCCACGAACACAACACCCTGCTGTGCTTAAGGGAGTTAAGCTGCGCGATCTTCGAATACCCTGCGGGTAAGCTGCGATGGTATCTAGCGAAAACGAGTAATTGCTGCATCCCCGAAGGAATCTTTGGTGTCGATCAGTTTCTATCTTAGCGAGGTCCACGTGTATTCCCACTCCATTGGTTACATGATCAAAATGCATCTCTCGAATCTAGATGTGGCATTTAACAAGACTTCACACGTAATGGCTCCTCCCACAGATAGGATACATATGCCACCCAGGGTGTTCCTTTCTCCTGGTCATGATTCAGAACGTCATCGACAAATACGGTTGATTCATGTAATCCCTGAAGCTGCTGGTGTGGTGATCAACTCAATAATCATGGTGTATAAAGTTGAAATGGTTGCATTGCGTTCGACATGTTGTTCTAAGAGCATTCTTCTCTTGGACTTCCATCTGATGATAGTTCGTTCGCTAGCCAATCCCCGAATGGAAGCTTATTCCTTGTAATTGGTCGACAGGTGGCCAATGCATGGTCGAGACAAGCGGTTCCTAACTGTCACATTGTTACGTTCTCGATAATCGATACACATACGAAAAGGCTTATCTTTACTGGTATAACTGGGGCTCCCCAAAGTGAAAAAGAATTAGGTCTGACAAACTCTTGTCCAACAGTTCTTGAAGTTGATTAGACAGTTCTTGCAACCTTCCTGGTGCAAGACAATAAGGAATACTAGTAACAAGGGCTACTTCTGTCATGATACCGATCTGATATTCCATCTGACGATGTGAAGGCAAACCTGATAGTTCTTCTGGTAGCACTTAGGGAGAAATTATGAACAATCGGTGGATCCTCGATCCTCTTTTTCTTAGCCTTGACATCAGTAACAAGTGCTACCATGGCGGGGTAATCCTTCCGTAGACACTTCTGGCCTTCACTGCTGAATTGATGCTAACCTCTGCTCCACTCGGATACTTTATGACAGGCGACAACCTTCCCCTCACAGGGTATAACTGAGCGATGTCTGGTTAACCAACCTATACTGACTACTGCATTAACACCATCGTGGGTAGTAGAAGGAAGATCGATGTCGAAAACTTGTCCCACTCGGTTGAATTTGCATCCCTACCAACATATGATGCTTCAATTGACCTGTCATCAGCCTTTCGAGAAGCATCAGGGTTAAACAGGACAGAGACGAAGCGATTAGCTACCCATATAAGCTTCCAAGTGGCCACCATCCTGACGTCGCCCACGTCAACCCTAAATGCCCTTCCATGAACATCATCTCCAATGTTGTTGTTTTCGTTACAAGGATTTCAAGTAATGTCGTTCTGTTGGTCATTGTCTACTTAACTTAACCACGGCCGATCCATGTTGTAGGCATCTTTATTCCATACTGTAGGCTAGGGTTACGAATACCTTATTGTCGATGTGGCTGCTGCTCCCAATGTCGTTGCTCGAAACGAATCCCTACGATTCTTCACCATCAAGGTCCATCTTTTCACATTCTAAGCCACATCCTACAGTGCTACTCACTGTACTGGCAGTTACACATTCCACGTTATAGTCAATTGTCATTGCTTATATCCTGATTGATTCGTAAGAGTTGACTCCCATGAGTCGCTGACAAGGGTTAAGGATCCGATTGAAGCCAATTCGCTGGTGCTCGTTGCCGGTAATCAGGGTCGTCAAGTACTGAGGTCGGTAAAGTACTATGCTCATCCTCCTGTCCATCGATGTTGCAAGTTGCTTGAGTAATACTCAGTCTGTTACGAGGGTATCGTAGAAGTGATCACACTTAGGGATCTAGGATGTCAATACATGAGTTCCAGCAAACGAAGAGGAGTAAGAAAGGTATCGATCAATCATTCGACGCTGCGACATCCAACTCAGGGACGTTCGTATAAGCACCTAACATTCTACACAGTTCGCTAGGTGTTCAGATGGGTGTTCAGGTAATATTCGATAACATCGAGGTTCGAAGGGATCTAGAGGTGAATGAAAAGTTCACGTTCGAGTAGGGGACCATTACTGCTATGACCCCTATTGGTTTGTTATGTTTCACATCGATCAAATAACGGAACGGAACCCCTTTTCCACTTGTTAAGGCTCACTGGGACTCGCATGCGCCCCACATTATTATTATGTGTGCACCCAAAATAATATTGTGATTTGCATGCTCATCTCAGTTCCGCCTAACTCATGTCAAATGGTTCCTCAAACTCGAATGCCAAACAGAGGTTATCAAAACTATAAGATCACAGAAATCCAAGGACTATGGCATACTATTAATGCATCATAAAGTAAGCAAGCAATCCATGCCATCATGCTATAGTGACAAGTGTGTGTTCGTATGCTACGTCATAAACAAATGTGTACTAGTCATGTAATGCATGCAACAAATGAGAAAGACGAACCTTGCAATCTGGAGCTGAGTGTCATGGTCGTATTCACGTATTCAGAATTGTTCGGTTATAGTCTGGTTTTACAAAAACGTTTTAAAACCAAGTTCACTATAACTAGTGGCTCTGATACCAATCTGTCACACCCCCAAAATACCACATGCAGAAACCCCCGCGAGGCGTGTGACGTACCGGGATCTAGCCACCAATCACATTGAACTCATAGGTATATTTAAATAAAACTTTCATTTATTAACATTAAGTGTTACAACGTTACGAATAATTCACAGTATACAGCGGAAGCATAATTCATTCGTTAAGTGTTTATAAACCATATGTAAAAAAACCATCAGTCTTGTGTTGCGATTCCATGTATCTAGACCCATGACCACTCCAGCCTCCCAGACAGCAAGTTCCAACAATATGCACCTAAAGACCTGCAAGGCATGTAACAACGAATCAACAACAAAGTTGAGCGAGTTCACAGTTGGTTGTCCATTTTAAAGTTGTTTCAAAAACCATCAGTTTATTCGTAAACCATGAGTTATCCAATTCCTTGTTTCCCAAACCATAACTAGTAGGGGCTACCCCATGTTATGAACCACTAGACTAGTTATACACATTGGCGTCCTTCCCAACCGAGGACGGAGGTACGTATTCTACCCATCCGAGAATACGCAGGTTAAATGTAGTCGTCCTTCCTAATCCGAGGACGGAGGTACGTATTCTTCCCAATCCGAGAATACGCAGGTTTAGTGTAGGCGTCCTTCCCAATCCGAGGACGGAGGTACGTAGTCTAGGCGTCCTTCCCAACCGAGGATGGAGGTGTGTAGTCTATTAGTGGTGAATATACAGGTTTCGTCTTAGCTTCTTAATCCCATTCCCAACCCACCGGGAATCCCATGCCTTAAGAATGTGAACTCACCTTTGGTTTGCTCGGTATGTTTATTAACGTATTCAAGTTGATCAATCAAGTCCTAGCATGGTTACCGAAATCAGTCAATCTCAGATGCACATAATCCGCATATTACACGTATAGTTAATTCACGTAGTCCTTGTTCACATATCACACAATTATTGTACACGTAGCATGTAGTTCAAGTCATACTGTCAATCTAGTAACACAAGAATACGTAAATTAATCAAGTTAATAACTCACTTAAGCTTTGTGAGATCCACTGCTACCCATCGGTCCCGATCCAATTTATAATCATAACCCAATGTTAATACTAGCTTATAATTTTAAGTTGTAACAGCCCACTAGGGCTTCGGCCCATTCTAACAACGCCCATGTTCACATACCAATTATGCACACCAAATCCTACTGTTAAATTTAGAACAATTTAGGCTATGAATATTACAAGCTTTTTAAATGTAGAAGTATTACTTTCCTAACCTCTGACCCCTTTCCCAACACATGTGCGGTCACCATGCTAACTCGTCTATTTAACATCATATGCGAGAGCCATAGACCAAGATATAAACATAGACATTCACGTATTACCAATACTGTGCTAGCAAGGCCCAAATATGCAATCAGGTCAGTTATGGGCTTCATTCAGTTACAGTCCAGAACAGGGTGTGCGGCCCATTGACTATACAAGGCCCGATACACCTGATGTGCGATCCAGTCGGGTACCGGCCCAATGTTTACCTGCGGCTGTCCCCAAACAGCGCGCAGCCCAGCCCAAATGGATATGTGATTTACTTAATAATGCAGCCCAATAGAAGGTAAGGCCCAACTTACCTTTGCCCATTACCTGTTTAATTCGTTAAAGCCCAAAACAGGTTTGTATCTCATCCCCTTCAACACCCAATACGACTTAAACAGCATAACAACTTCTTGTTTGTGATGACAATTCATTTAATTAGCAAGGATTATACTCACACATGCATTCTTTAATAACCGAACCTTCAATAAATAAATTCTTGTGAAAACCTAGTTCATACAACCCACTATTACCATTAATCTACACGAACATCATACATGAAATCAATTACATCGGGTCAGTCATTTAATATCACATCATCATACAATAACAAAACTAGCAATCATCTAAATTAATGTCCCTAACTAATCTGATATCATGATCATCACCAATAATTGTTTGTAACACATTGATCAAATATGTTTGCAATCTTGTATATCAAATAATTAATTTATGAATAACAAGGTATACACTAACCTGGAGTCGAGGGGGGTGGGGTTTCGAGATAGATGGGGCTGCCGTCCAAGATGGAAAAGTGAGGGAAAAGAGTAGGGTAATTGTTATCCTTTTATGATTGGGAGAGACACTTGAAGTTTACGTATAATTTAAACAAGTGGACCAATAATCTAAACAAGTGGGCCGATCCCACTTTTGATTTTATTACTGATTTCGACTTCACTTAAGTTGGGCCGAAGAGAAGAGAGTCAAACAACACAAGTGGGCCGATGTGGATTTGTGAAAGATAATGTGAAGGTTTGAAGGGTGTATGTGTGGCCCAATACGCATCGTGTAGCTCGCGGCCCAAATAGGTTAGTCCCCTAAATTAACTAAACGACACCTAGAAACGTTTAACGATTCCTTGCAGTTAATCAGTCAAACACACGTACACATACTCAAACACGTTATACATTTAGCAATTACATTACAGTCACAAGTGTTTATCAATTCACATCATCGCAAGGGACCTGAAAGAGGAATAATAAGAAAACAGGATCACGTGACTAAGAGACACTGACCCTGGAAATTCGGGTTGTCACATCATCCCCAACTTGAAAGAAATTTCGTCCCGAAATTTAGCACGTAGTTACTGAGGAAGCTAGTTAGGTTGCATAGTTTCCTGGTTTTCCTGGGGTGTAGGAATGGCAATGGGCCGGGTTTGGGCCGGGTATTAGTAATCCCAAACCCGTACCCGGTTGTAATTCTTTGGCCCGTACCCGGCCCGTTACCTGTCGGGTATTTGTCGGGTATTTACCCATCGGGTATCGGGTATACCCGCGGGTAACGGGTATACCCATTAATTTGTTAAAAATATCATTGAAACTCTCATGTGCATTTTTTTACTCTAATGTTTATATAATTTACTACTTTAATAACTACAACAACGGAAAATATGACCAATTGACGTGATTGTCGTGGGTCACGCAAATTTAATCCCAAAAACAACTATAGATAGCGGTAATAGGGTATCGAACTCAGGGAGTATGTGGAAAATATGTCAATTATATAGCCTTGCAATTGTACTACAATTATCCTAATTTGCAGAAAATTAAAATCAATGACTTGGATTGTTGTTTGAGAAAACTAAATTAAACTAATGGCAAATCAAATGTAGGTTTTAAAACAGATTAGGAGAGAACAATGACCATCCTAGGTTCCAGTTTCTTTAAACAATTGTGTGTAATTCCAACTAGAAAGAGTTACATAGACATAACTCGTGTATAGATAATTGAAGTGATAAAAGGGAACAAAGTACTCGGATTATATAAACGCGAGGTTGTTTCCCGATGACCAATTAATCAATAACCAACCCTAACCCTTCCCGTGATATCTCGATTGCCAACGGCACCAAGAACGTACGATTGAGACTAGAAATTGCAATATCAATTAACAAGTTACAAACAATTAAACATACACCATGATATTCAAGCAACGCAAGTTATCATTCTAGAAATTCGGAAATAAACACACAAAAGTTCAATAGAAACCTTCACCTAAGATGATCACCGAAAAGTTTAGCCGGACATAGCTTGGTGAATCATCTTCATAATCAATTCAATGTTCATACGAATCAAATACATAAACCGAATGATAGAAATTGTCTCCAACCAAGCAAGAACACCAAAATTCGCCCCTAGTGTCTCCAATAACCGTCCAATGATGATAACACTTGAAAAGACATCATAAAAACTAATTTAAAGAGGCAGTTACGGTTTGGATCGCTGATACCACCGTAATTTACGGCTCCACCGTAAATTACGGTGGACATAAAAGTGTTACGGTGTTGCTAGACTGATTTACGGCAGCTTCAAGTCATCATCAGGTCCACCGTAAATTACGGTGAGACCGTAATTTACGGTGGTGGCTGGAAATTTCTTCTTTGTTTCATATTTTGTTCCGCACACGACCCGTTCCACTCCAATACTCTCCAAAGCTGCGTTTTATCCACTTTAAGCTCCCGAACCGCACCTGAAACATATGCACTAGTAGTTATCTAATTCAAGATAATTACACGATTAAGTGAATGATTATTTCGTCTTTTAACATGATTAAGGGTTCTCCAATGGACCACCCGTCACATCCCCACACTTAACCGTTGCTTGTCCCAAGCAACTCATCAAATTAGTTTCAAAATAAGTGATCAAATTAAACCAAGCAAAAACAAGCAATCTTTTTACTAACCCCTTTTTAACACCCAACCAATGCACCCCTCTCTAAATCTCTCCTCTCGGCTACAAGTGAAAACTAGCAAAGATAAGCTAGACACACACTAGGCAAACAGGTGGTTGCACAATCATAAGCTTGTACCTAAATCAATCATTCTCCTAAAATGTGTCAAACATAAATGCAAATCAAAGGGGCTTTCAAGGTTGTAACGTGGCTAGGCGTATGGGTAGGAAATGGAATATATATGAAGTAGCGAAAACTTGACCCGGTCTTTTATTACACAAATAAACAAACAAACAACTATCAAACTTGACTACTATACACAAGATAACAAACATCACTTCTTTTTTCATTTTTCATTGCTTTTTCTCTTTTTTTTTTCTTTTCTAATTTTGCTGATTTTTTTTTTCAAGCAAACAAAAATACAATAACGCATCAAACATATCTTCTTCAAACTACTAACACTACTAATACTATCACCAACACTATAAGACCGGGTCAAATTTGGGTAAATTTTTAAGTAAGTAGCTAGGGGTAACAATTGATAGGCTTTTAAGGCACAAAATGGGCAACTAAATGTCCAAACCCCCGCCCCTCTCACTACCATGCTCATATATATAACTTATGAGGTCCAACCCCCCAAATCCCACACTCACTCACACCAACGACGAGGCTACCTAAATGCCCTTATCCTTTTTGCATTTATATCTAACTAAGGACTCAAATCGCATTCAAGCACAAGTTCTAATGCACCCCCACCCGTAGCCACACTCATCAAAGAAAATCATTATTTATGTACAATTGTGGCTACAACTCTCACCAAGAATGAAAAAGGTATCAAGGATTGCCGGTGCACCAACTTGGGGTTAATCTAGGGTGTTCAAATTTTCACATCGTTTCACTTGGCTCAAATTTTTTTCAAAATCTTCAAAAAAATTCCCCCCATCCCCACACTTGGGATACATTGACCCCAATGTATGGTTTTGAGAGGCTTTGATCACTAAAACTTTTTCAACATCAACAAAAACGTTTCTTCACTCAAACCCCAAATTTCTTTTTGTATTTTTCATTTTATAATTTTTTTTTTATGTTTTTCTTCTTTTTAACATAAGACACCACCACTCAATCACCAACCCAAACACAACTTATCACAACACCACCCAACCTCCCAATCCTTAAACAAACAAACTATCAAATATGCACAAAAATATACAAAAGGAGAAACACAACCTTACTAATAATAGCGCGGTCCCGGAGGTCCAAAAACGGAAGACATCACGTCATTCCATTCACCGAACGCGAACGAACCGCTACTACTTCCTCCTTCTTGTTGTTGCGCTCCCTCTCGTTGCCTCGGGTCAATCCATTGCGAGTGGTGGATCGGCGGGGTTGGATACGACATACTACCATCATATGGTGGTAGCGAAGCATAATCCACATGTTGTGGATCCACAACCACCGGCCGCCCGGCATGATAATCCGCATGCAATCGCCTTTCTTGATCATCAAAATAATTGTTATTTATTTCCACTTCCCGGGAATACGCATGTGTGCGATTCCATAACTCATGACGATCCAAGCTATGTTTCAAGGCCCGCTCTATACTCGCACTATTTCTTGTGTTTTGATCAAACAATGTCCTCTCCGACCCCGACCACGTATCAAACACGGACGCCGGAGGACGTTGATTAGCAATCACCTCTTGCATGGTGCCTTCATAGGCCCAACCCGGTACATACGATTGCTGCGTATAATCATAAAACACCCCACCATGACCACTACCAAAACCACCTTGACCAACATTTTCAACACCATGCGGCGCGTCCGCATAGTCTTCATCTCCGCTCGGAACTACTTCTTCATCGCTCTCTGGCTCATCCGGCTCTCCCGGTAACAAATCTCGTGCACCCAACTTTAGTGCCCTCCACCGTTGCCCTTCCGACTTCAACTTGTGATACCGCTCCGACTGAGTATACATCCAAACATTCCCCAACTTATCCAACGTAAAAGGCTGGTGCCTTTTGGTTGCTCCTCGATCTTCGGAAGTAATCGCCTTCTGTTGTTTCATCAACCCCGTAATCATTCGACAGTACGGGACGATGTCTCTTCCATACTTGTTCCGACAGATCCATAAATGGTTCATAATAAGATAACGTATAGGAAAACGCGGACCCCCGTGCATCAACGAATAAAGAACAGGCACTTCAGGAAACCTCACCTGTTCTTTATCTCCCCTCCTTGGAATAACATTAAGAAGACAGATTGTATGCAACAATTTAGCTTCAATTTTCAAATTCTTCCGGTATAGGATACCACTGTATCTACCGGGCAAGAACAATGCTGCCAACATGTCATTCCATCGCTGATGTTTCTCCGGCTTCACAAGAAGATCATCCAAAGTCGGTATCATATAATCGCGGGCTGGCAAACTGTCATATTTTCCGAGCTTCTTCAAGGTATCAAAAGACATTTCCACGGGAACTCCATTCACAACACCCGTCAGCTTCATATTCGATGGCCTGTCATACGTGTTGACCTTAAGCGTTGCCATCCACTCTTGAATTTCAGTGATAAACAAGTTGTTTTTGTCTTTGTCAAAACAAGTAAGTGCCGACTCCCAACCTAGAGCCCGGAACTTATCAAATACCCCAAACTGCCCAAACTCCGCTTCTCGAACATCCCTTTCACAAATAAAGGCCGCTGCCTTATTCTTCAACTTATTCATGCAATCATTATACAACGTTGGCTGCCATGCCTCTGGTTGTTCATCCAAAGGACCCGAGTCCCATTTTGGTTTCTCTGTCGGATCCAATTCCATCTCTTCTTCGCTTTCACTTTCATCCACTCTACCCAAATATTGTCTCTTCTTTGGTTGTTGTTCCGGCTGTTTACCCTTTCCTTTTGAAGACGAAGACGAACCAGCTCCCGTCTTTTCTTTAGTTCGTGCCATTCCTACACACATTAGAGTAAACAACACAACCAAAGAAACAAAATCAAACCCCTTTTTCAAAACATCCCCACACTTGCTTGTTATCATGGTTGTAGATGCTAGTGAACCAAAAGTCTATCAAAAATTTTTCAAAAATTGGGCATGGTGTCTCTACAATGTAGAGATCCCCAAAAGTTCACTACTTTAACCACAAATCCTACATCTACAACCATAACCATGTTCAATTAATCAATTTCATAATCATATCTAAGAACAAGCAAGTGAGTATGGGCAAGCAACCTAAATAACCTTACTTTTCACAATGTAGCATCAAAATACAACAAAAAAGCTTTCATACCTTTACTTGAAGATGCTAAAGTGCTTGTGAAACAAAAGCTCCAAAAACCCCCCAAAATTTTCGAATTAGGGTTTAGAATTCGGACCCTCAATCTGCGTTTTCTCTTAAGTTTCTTGACAAAATCAGAATCTACGTGAAAAATTAGTCAAAATAGACTCCGATTTCACTTAGTTTGGGCAAGAATTGAGGAGATAATGGAAGATTGAAGGTTGAAGAAGCTATGGGGTCTTGTGGGCTCTTGTGAAGAAGATGATGTTGATAGAAGAAGAAAGAGATGTGTGGATAGGGTTATGTCACGTAATGTTGATTTTTTTTTTTTTTTACACAAAACCGGACCAGCATGTTGACAATTATTGCGTACCGATACCGTAATTTACGGTGAGACCTGAACATGAACTTTCACCGTAAATCAGGAGACTATTACCGTAAAACTCAAAACTTTTCAATGCTCACCGTAATTTACGGTATAACCGTAAATTACGGTACATGCTGAACTTGAATGACCACCGTAAATCAGTAGATCTTTACCGTAAAGGCCACATTCATTTGCTCTCCACCGTAAATTACGGCTATACCGTAATTTACGGTACACACTGGGCAATTGAAGTTCACTCACAATTTGATTTTTAAGATCCATTTTTTTATATTTTTCGATTTTTTCGATTTTTTTATGTTTTTTAAATTTTTCAAAAACGTGAAGAAATCACCCTACCCCCTCGAAAGTCCCGTGTTGTCCTCAACACAATGTTAGAGTAATTCGTGACCCGAATATCCCCACACTTGTTTCAAACACGGGTTTCAAAGAAATACGGTAATTGTGCAACTATACAAAACAAACACAATAAAACACTACTATTTACACTACCAAACCTGGGCCTCTCATGGTTGTTCCTCATCGACCGGGCGTAAGATGTAGCCCGCTTTGTCAAGCTCCAAGGTGTTTATGTCGTTCCCATCCAAGTACGGCTTTAACCGGTGACCGTTCACCGTTTGTTGCTTCAATGTTTGCTCGTCTTGGATGTCTACGTCACCAAATCTCCCAACTCTCCGAATGACATACGGACCCATCCATTTACTTTTGAGCTTGCCCGCGAACATCTTTAGCCTTGAGTTATACAACCAAACTTTTTGACCCACTTCGAACGTTTTCTTTCGTAATTTTGCATCATGCACCTTCTTGAGTTTATCTTTATACGCCATATGCCTCATCTCGAATCTCTTCGATCTCGCTTAATTGCAACTTCCTCAACTTCCCCGCCTCGTCATAATCCGCGTTAACCGTCTTAATTGCCCAATGTGCTCTATGCGCCAACTCCATTGGCAAGTGACAACCCTTACCATACACCATCCGGTAAGGCGTTGTGCCAATAGGAGTCTTGTAGGCCGTTCGGTATGCCCACAACGCATCATCTAACTTACTTGACCAATCCTTCCTATCCGTTCTTACCGTCTTCATGAGAATTTCTTTGATTTGACGGTTGGACACTTCAACTTGTCCACTCGTTTGCGGATGGTAAGGTGTGGCAATCCGGTGATTCACGCTATACCTCTTCAATAATTTTCCGAAGTTGAAGTTCTTGAAATGCGAACCACCATCGCTTATAATAACCCGCGGGATGCCGAAACGAGAAAAGATGTTGGATTGAACAAATTTACAAACAACCGAATGGTCGTTTGTTCGTGTTGCAATAGCTTCAATCCACTTCGAGACGTAATCCACCGCTACCAAAATGTATAGAAAACCATTCGAATTCGGAAAAGGACCCATAAAGTCTATACCCCATACATCAAATATCTCTACAACCAAGATTGGTTGTAATGGCATCTCATCCCTCTTCGATATGCTTCCCATCTTTTGACAATTTATGCAGTTTCTAGCGAATTCACAAGCATCCTTGAAAATTGTGGGCCAATAAAACCCACATGAAAGCACCCGATAGCCTGTTTTGTGCCCACTAAAATGACCCCCACATGCGGACGAATGAGCATGGGTCAAAATTTCCAATACTTCTGTCTCGGGCACACACCTTCTTATAACTTGATCCGGTCCAATCTTGAAAAGATCCGGTTCATCCCAAATGTATTGCTTCACTTGGACCATAAATTGTTGTCGGCGCTTCTTGGTCCAATGACTTGGGATGGCACCCGTGGCTAAGTAGTTGACATAGTGAGCATACCACGGTGCAACAAAGGTGGAAATGGCTAGTAATTGCTCGTCGGGAAAACTTTCATTGATTTCACTTACATCATCAATCCCTTCCACCGGAATCCGAGATAAGTGATCCGCCACTACGTTCTCACTTCCCTTTTTATCTCGGATTTCTAAATCAAACTCTTGTAACAATAATACCCACCGAATCAACCGAGGCTTCGCGTCTTTCTTCTCCATCAAGTATCGGACCGCACTATGATCCGAGTAAACCACCACCTTGCTCCCCCAAATATAAGCACGAAACTTATCCAAAGCATACACCACCGCTAGTAACTCCTTTTCGGTTGTGGTGTAATTGAGTTGCGCTTCGGATAAAGTTTTGCTTGCATAGTAAATCACCACCGGCTTTCTATCAACCCGTTGACCCAAAACTGCACCAATAGTGGTGTCGCTTGCATCACTCATTATCTCGAACGGCTTTGACCAATCCGGTGGTTGCAAAATAGGAGCTTTGATCAAATGTTCCTTCAAAACAGTGAAAGCTTGCATACACTCATTAGTAAAATCAAATGGGACATCTTTTAATAACAAGTTGCATAAAGGTTTGGTGATAACACTAAAACCCTTTATGAAACGTCTATAGAAACCCGCATGTCCCAAGAATGACCTTACACCCTTAACATTTTTAGGAGGTGGCAAAGATGCTATTACCCATATTTTCGCCTTATCCACCTCCATCCCTCTTTCAGAAATTACATGACCCAACACAATGCCCTCTTGCACCATGAAATGACTTTTCTCCCAACTTAGCACTAGATTCTTCTCAACGCACCTTTTTAAAACCTTTTGTAATTCGTTGAGACAAGCATCAAAAGTAGTGCCAAAAATGGAGAAGTCATCCATAAATACTTCAAGCGACTCTCCAACCATGTCCGAGAAGATACTCATCATACATCGTTGGAAAGTTGCCGGAGCATTGCACAAGCCAAATGGCATTCGCCGAAAGGCAAATGTGCCATATGGACAAGTGAAGGTGGTCTTGTGTTGGTCATCCGGGTGTATTGCTATTTGATTGTAACCCGAGTACCCATCTAAGAAGCAGTAATATTTTTTACCCGATAATTTTTCAATAATTTGGTCAATGAAAGGGAGCGGAAAATGGTCCTTAGAAGTGGCGGCATTCAATTTTCGGTAGTCAATACACACACGCCACCCGGTAACCGGTCGGGTGGCAATTTGTTCACCACTTTCATCCTTGACTACTTGAATGCCGGCCTTCTTAGGCACCACTTGAGTGGGACTCACCCAAGCACTATCCGAAATCGGATAGATAATTCCCGCATCCAACCATTTAATTACCTCCTTTTTTACTACCTCCCGTAGGTTCGGATTCAACCGCCTTTGAGCTTCTCGTGTCGGTTTGGCATCTTCGGTTGTAATGATTTTGTGCATGACAATTGATGGACTAATCCCTTTGAGATCGGCAATTGTCCATCCGATAGCTCCCTTGTTTTCCTTCAAGACTTCCAACAGTGCTTGCTCTTGGGCCAACTCCAAATTAGAGGCAATAATGACCGGTAAAGTGTCATTATCCCCTAAAAACACATACTTCAAATGGCTCGGCAAGTCTTTGAGCTCCAACTTTGGCGGCTCCTCTAGCGATGGTTTAGTACCCGAATCTATTTCCGCCGGTAAGCCTTCAAACTGGTGGGTCCATGGTGGCCGACTTTCTTTCAATGCCATTGTATCTTGCTTTTCCTCTTCAACCCGGAGTGCATAAGCATGTACCTGTTCAGAAAAATCACACAGGCAAACATCCAAACCATCCTCCTCATACTCATGCGGGTTGCATCCGTCAACTATATCTGCCATGAAACACTCATCAACACCATTAGCATTAGAATTGTTAGTAAAAACATTCAAACGCATTTTCCGATTTCCAAAAGTAATATCGACTGTACCAAATCTACAATCGATGATTGCGTGTGCAGTGCTTAAAAATGGCCGACCCAAAATTACATTTTGTTGTTGCTTAGGGTCCGCCGATGAGTAGTCTAAGACTAAAAAGTCAACCGGATAATAAAATTCATCAATTTTAACAATGACATTTTGAACCATACCCCGGGGTAACTTATGAGACAAATCGGCCAAAACAACCGTTGTCTCCACCCTTGATAACGAACCAAAATCATATTGGTCATATAATCCCCCCGGTAAAATGCTAACTCCGGCCCCAAGATCTAGCAACGCCTTAGCCATTTGAAAATTACCCACTTGTATGTTAATCAATGGCGTGCCCGGATCTTGGAGCTTAGGAGGAAGCTCCCCGTTCAAAACCGCACTCACTTGCCCGGTTAAATCTACCCGCTTAGGCATTTTCTTTTTGTTTTGCCTCTTTTGTGTACACAATTCTTTTAGAAATTTTGCGTAAGCGGGAACTTGTTTTATTGCATCAAGAAGTGGAAGGTTAATTTTGACTTGTTTAAACATGTCCCACAATTCTTCTTTTTGGGGACCTCTCGATGCAATAAAATTTTTCTTACCCGGGTCAAGTAAAGCCGATGGAAACGGGACTTAATTCGGTTCACCCTCAACTTTTTCACTTTCTTTATTTTCACCCAAACCTGGTTTTTTAACAGTTAATTCTTTTGGTTTAACCGGTGAAACATCATCATCACTATCATTACCCGTGATGTCCTCAACCACCCCCTCAACTAATTCGGGTGACAAATTAGCTTTAAACTCTTTCCCACTTCTTAAAACACTAACCTGATGAACATTAACATTACCTCTTGACGAACCATGTGATGGATTTACCTTGGTGTCACTAGGAAGTTGACCCTTGTTTTTTCTTCAATTCTGCCACATCGGTTGCCAATTGACCCATTTGGGTTATTAGTGATTGGATGCTTTTGTCACGAACCTCATCTTTTTGCATTCGGACTTCATCAAGTTGATTCCGTTTTTGCATCTCCGTTTGCATGCTCTTTAGCATCTCCATCATCTCGTTTCCACCCGAAGAACCCCCTTGTTCTTGACCCGTTTGCCTTTGGTACCCTTGGTTGTTCCCACTTCTATATCCACCTTGATTGTTATAAGGTGGGCGCGAACCATAGTTTCCTTGGCTACCTTGAAAGTTCGGGTTTGATTGATTTGAGGGGTTCCCATATCGAAAATTTGGGTGGTTCCTCAACCCGGGGTGGTATGTATTTGAATTCATGTTGTTGTAGTTTCTACCACCCCCTCCTTGACCTTGACCTTGAATAGCATGCACCTCTTCATATTGCCCTTCCACCATTCCTTGGCAATTTTCAGCCGCGTGACCTATTTCATTACACAAAGCACAAACATCATAAATTTGGTTAGTAGTTTGAACATTACCATCATCTATGGCGTGCACTTGTGATCGGGCAATGGCTGGTCGCGCTCTTCTTGAGGCTTGAGCTTTCCTCTTTGATGTAGTTGCCATGCTTTCCAAGAACTCCCAATCATCATTCTCATAATTTGTTCCAAAAGTCCCACCGGTAATAGACATCAAGTCACGTGCATCTTCGGCACTCAACCCCTCGTGAAAGGCATTCATCAACTCCCACAATTCAATTCCATGATGAGGGCAATTTTTAATCATCATATTGAAACGCTCGAATGCCTCATGAAACATCTCACCATGTTGTTGTTGGAAGCTTCTCAACCCCTTTCTTGCATCGTTGGTCTTTTGGGCGGTGTAAAACTCATCCAAGAAAGTTTGTTGCATCTCCCCCCATGTATATATGGATGCCGAAGGTAACGTGTAGAACCATTTCTTCGCCTTATCTTCCAAAGAAAATTGGAATAATACCAATTTGATGTCATCAGCCGAGAACCCTTTACTCCCAAGAGTGTTGCAAATCGAGTCATAAGCCTCTAAATGAAAGTAAGGCTCCTCCGTTGCCAACCCTTTGTATTTTGGTAAACTTTGCAAAGAGTTGGTCCTCACTTCAAATGTTCTCCCTTGATCATTGTGAGGAATAACTACCGGTGAAGGGTTTTGAGTGATTACCGGCCGAAAATGTGCTTCGATGCCCCTCACATTTTCTCTAAGGTGTCTCCTTGGTACACCAAACCTACCCCTTGGGCGAATAGGACCCATTGGTCTTGGTATAGGCCCTTGTGGTGCAATTGGTTGTTGAAATTGTTGTTGGGGCATTGGTGGGCGTTGAATTGGCCTTTGGAATTGTTGAACATTTGGTTGTACATGTTGTGGCCGAACTTGTTGCAATGGAATAGGGCGTTGCATTGGTGGCCCTTGTGGTCTTGGCCGAATATGTTGCGGTATGAGTTGTTGTTGCGACATTCCACCAGCACTTGTCATCCCTTGAGATTGACTTTGCACATACCCAAACTCTCCTTGATCACCATAACCCTCGTAAAAATATCCATCCTTATCATAACCCTCAAATTCTTCGTATCCTTCCTCATATCCATCTCCCCCTATACCCGAAGTTTGCCCAAATGGAATGGTCGAGTATTGAAAACCCGACTGGTTTGATGGCCTAAACGTAGAGGTAGTATGGACAATGGTTGTATTTGGTGGTATTGAATAATGAGAAGATGATTGACCTGTAGATGGAGGAAAGAAGTGTGATAGTGGTGGAATTGTTGCGGAAGGGCTATAGGTGAGAGTAGGTTCGACTTGAGTAGTGTTCGGTTGTGTGGTGTTGGTATTGGTTGGTGTAGTATCATGAAGTGGAGTAGGAATTGTGGTGATGTTTGGAATAGTGGTGTTTGGTGATGGTTGTGTGGATGTAGGAATGAATGATGAGGTCGTTTGACCCGTTGTAGGTGGTATTTGTGGTTCGTCCATGATGTTTCTTGGTGTAATGGGTGAAGTAGGTGAACCAATGATTCTGTTTTCGCGTAGTAAAACTCGGTTCTGCCTTAGCGTTCTTTCAATTTCCGGATCAAATGACAATGGTGACGCTTTGTGAGAGCCTCTAGTATGCATGCACCTGTAGAACCTGCACACTAAACACACCAGTGTAAACCCGAAAATAACAAAGCAAAACTAACAAAAATGACACACGTTGCGCACTACTCCCCGGCAACGGCGCCAAAATTTGACGTGATTGTCGTGGGTCACGCAAATTTAATCCCAAAAACAACTATAGATAGCGGTAATAGGGTATCGAACTCAGGGAGTATGTGGAAAATATGTCAATTATATAGCCTTGCAATTGTACTACAATTATCCTAATTTGCAGAAAATTAAAATCAATGACTTGGATTGTTGTTTGAGAAAACTAAATCAAACTAATGGCAAATCAAATGTAGGTTTTAAAACAGATTAGGAGAGAACAATGACCATCCTAGGTTCCAGTTTCTTTAAACAATTGTGTGTAATTCCAACTAGAAAGAGTTACATAGACATAACTCGTGTATAGATAATTGAAGTGATAAAAGGGAACAAAGTACTCGGATTATATAAACGCGAGGTTGTTTCCCGATGACCAATTAATCAATAACCAACCCTAACCCTTCCCGTGATATCTCGATTGCCAACGGCACCAAGAACGTACGATTGAGACTAGAAATTGCAATATCAATTAACAAGTTACAAACAATTAAACATACACCATGATATTCAAGCAACGCAAGTTATCATTCTAGAAATTCGGAAATAAACACACAAAAGTTCAATAGAAACCTTCACCTAAGATGATCACCGAAAAGTTTAGCCGGACATAGCTTGGTGAATCATCTTCATAATCAATTCAATGTTCATACGAATCAAATACATAAACCGAATGATAGAAATTGTCTCCAACCAAGCAAGAACACCAAAATTCGCCCCTAGTGTCTCCAATAACCGTCCAATGATGATAACACTTGAAAAGACATCATAAAAACTAATTTAAAGAGGCAGTTACGGTTTGGATCGCTGATACCACCGTAATTTACGGCTCCACCGTAAATTACGGTGGACATAAAAGTGTTACGGTGTTGCTAGACTGATTTACGGCAGCTTCAAGTCATCATCAGGTCCACCGTAAATTACGGTGAGACCGTAATTTACGGTGGTGGCTGGAAATTTCTTCTTTGTTTCATATTTTGTTCCGCACATGACCCGTTCCACTCCAATACTCTCCAAAGCTGCGTTTTATCCACTTTAAGCTCCCGAACCGCACCTGAAACATATGCACTAGTAGTTATCTAATTCAAGATAATTACACGATTAAGTGAATGATTATTTCGTCTTTTAACATGATTAAGGGTTGTCCAATGGACCACCCGTCACCAATAACATATAAATATATCATATTCAAATGCATATTTGAAACATATATCTACATAATTAACTAATTAATGTACTGCTACTTTGAAGCACATAATGTCAGTTTGTATAATTTGCATTTAATTGAACACCAAACATGAAAAATATTAGCATTAATCAGAACCCATGTAATCTCCCTAACAACTTGAAATGTGTTTAGAAAATTCCAAAACTAACACACATTTTTAATCTACATAGAAACAACATAACTAAACATAAAATCTTGTGTTTGTATGTTAAAGTTATGAAGACAAATAACAGAGCAAAATAATATGAATAAGGGTATGTATTAAAGTTTATATAAATGGAAAATTAAATTTAAAATAATATGCTTTCGGGTATTATTCGGGTAAACGGGCCGGGTATCGCTAAATCCCATACCCGTACCCGTACCCGAATATTTTTATATTTTTAATCCCATACCCGGCCCATACCCATCGGGCTTTGGGTATACCCGGCCCGTATGTTTCGGGTTTCGGGTATACCCGTCGGGCTTGGGCTTTTTTGCCATCCCTACTGGGGTGTCACATACGTGACGAGTTGATATCAAGATACACAAATAACACAGCGGAAGTCTTGGGAATTAAAATACTATTACAAATTATAATGTCTGGATATTAAAAATAATATACAAACAGGAAGTGTATAAAGATCCACATGCGGATTGAAATAACAAAAATGACTATATAAGCAGGCTACTAGGCTTCAATGCAAGGAGTTGCAAATTTCTCTTAAGCATTTACCAGGCAACTTCCAACCTATTTACGTATCCTTGCAACCTGCATTTAATTTTTTGAAGATACGTCAGTTTTGCACTGGTAAATACAAATAACCGACACATTTTGAAAATATTTCAAAATCATTTTTACGTACACAATGGCACATATATTTTTATAAATAACTTGGGATAAACTATTTCTCATGTTATCAGTTTTACAAGCTTGTCAATACATATGGGGCCCAGAAACTATGCCGAGATCATGATTAACCGACACACCACTTTAATACCCTTATTGGGCAAACCCGTATCAGGATATAAAAATATTTTTAATGTCACACCCTGGCTTTGCGGAAGCGTGGTTATTTTGGTGTGACTTCTTAATACCATAGCTTAACCATAACAAGCTATATAAAATAAAAACCATGCAAGATCATCCATAAATTTAAGTTTTAAAAAAAACCGAAGTAACATAATATTGTCTTGGAACTACACCATCATAACATAAAACATTGTTTTGAAAGACATAAACATCAACATGAATAAAACGCAGTTTAAGATTTGTGACTCGTCCAGGAAAAAGTCACATTTCCTAAACCGGGATGACCTCGGAACCCATATGTAGCGGGAAAACATAACATACCACGCCAGATCTTTAATTCCCTGAAATACATGTAAGTTGAAAAAATCAACAATAATGTTGAGCGAGTTCATGTGTAAGTGAGTAAATAAACCTTTGAAAATACCGCTTGTAGATCCGTAGATCTACTAGTTTTAAACACCACTTCGTAAGTAAAATCGTTTTTACACAAGTTCAAGTTTCTCGTGTGGTAGAGTTTCATCACTTAACCCTTGTTACACTTAAACAAGCTCTATGTCATGATCCATGATCATGACCAATCCGGGTTAAACGATGATCCGAGCTACCACAACATAGATCGGCACTAAATAATCACACAAAACAAATCTTACAAGATTTACACAACCCTTGTGCTATTAACCAACATTTTTAGCATTTTAGTAGACTTTTTCATATCATTTTGCATGTTCATGAATTTTAACCGTCATATTTCATTTTACCCACTTTAAAATAGATCGAGAGTGTGTTTCAAGCAACTTACTACTAGCTCGAGGCTAGGGAAGAAACTAGTCGAAAATTGGGTGGATAAAAGCAATAGGGTGAGGTCCTTCACGTTCCGAATGCACCAAGCTTCCTCGTATGTGATCCTTAACACTTGTATACCCTTGGAATAGCTTGATCAAGATTGTAAAGTGGCGGTGGTGGTGCTATGGTGGTCGGTCGAAAGTTCAAAGAGAGGGAGAGAGAGATGTGGTGTGTTGATGTGTGTTGAATGAATATGATGGGTTAAGCATGATACTTATAGACAATTCTCTTCAAGTTTAACCATTGGATGTTATTTCACCTAGATATTTAGCAAGGTAATTAAAATAATTGATCAAGGACATGGTGTGTCCCCTATGGGGGACCGAGTTCGGTTACAAGGGAAGGGGATTGGTTGGGTTGGAACTAAATAGTTAGGCTATAGTTAGATAATTAGGAGTTGTAACCATTTACTAATATGTTATGCATTGAAGCGGGTGTTAGGGTATTCGGGGACCCTAACTGGCTCAGAAAAGAAAAACAAAGTTAATGACAATATTTTTGTGTTCCGGATAAAGTCCGGTTGTTCGGTTGGATAGTGATCCGTTAAAGTGCTTAACAAAGCCTTAAAGTGTCGTTAATATTATTTTTAGTGACACAACTTGTTCCCGACACTTTGGAAAGTGTCTAGTAATATTTTTCCCATGTTTTGGCACTTTATTAGTTAGCTTAGTGCTGAATTTTGTACCTAAAGTACGTTTTTGGCACATCCGGTCACTGTAATCTCATTCCTAGTGACGCAGTTCTACAACCCTTATATCCCTACACTCTCTACTAGTGTAGCAAACTATCTCTGGCTCTTACAAGCCTTAGAGGCAGTACCTGCCTGGTGCTGGTTATAACAGCACGTTTAGTAGGTTATCCGTTATTGTGCTACAGTGCTTTTGTGCATCACGGTTGTCACTACAGTTCTGTATGTAAATAGTAGGGTGACAGCAAATAAGGTATGATGCAAGTAAGTACATGTATCAGTATTCAAATAGCAGTTTATCCACAATTTCAAGTAAGCACAGTAATTAAGCAGTAATTAATTATTAATTAAGTCGTACGGATACCTGGTTTGGTGAGGGTTGTCACATTCTCCCCCCGTTAAATAAATTTCATCCTCGAAATTTGTACTACCCTACTACTTATGGTTAAGTCACACACGTATGTATATGGATAATATCGAAGTAGATAATCATTAAATCGAAACAAATCTTACTCACATTAGCTGAGTCCCAGAATATATAACAACCCGAATCCTAGGGTTGAAAGGTGTGTGCTTCTAGCATTGGATGTCAACGGTACAAGACGTACTTGACGTATAATCTAGTGTAACCAGCTAGCAGGGGTTCCACAAAAGTGGAGTTTTGACTAATAAGATTCTTTTAAACGATTGGTTACAATGTGCTAACGGGTTTTTACAAACCATAGCACCCGTTATATGAACTCAAAAGTAACAACTCAACGTAATAGTAAAATGATTTGTCAACTCTTGAATAAATGTCTGGTAAGGTTTAGTGTGTCGACATTTTTGAATAGTGGAGATACACCGAATGGAATACAAGTGAATCTGGTGTATCATTGTCTTGATTCGTAGTTGCATCAGAAATGTTTAAATGATAAATCAAACAGAAGTATGTGTGGTCTCGTGTAAAACGGTTACCACGATTAGCACAAGCTACAAGTTTATGATGACACCACAAGGTGTCGTAATGGCATTTCCCAATAATAGTGGTGACTGAACAAGTTCACCGCGTTTAAAATCAAATGAAAGTGTACTGAGGCAATCTGAAGATTTGATTTATACCATGTTACAGAGTTTTCAGTTAAATACGGAACATCAAAGATCCACTGTTTCCAATCGAATATGAAATGTATTAAGTATCGCAAGGCATTTGATTTACAACGAAAGAATTGTTAGGGGGGTACATCATGATATGAAATGAATTTATGTACTTTTGACTCAGCACGCACGTGTGTTAAGAGTGATTTAATTGTGATAAAGAAACGGATTTAGGGTAAGTTGTCAAATAATCAATTAAATCCGTGTACGAAGTGAGTAGTCAAAAAGCGCAAGCTTCTGTTCTGTGAAAGTATCACTGTAAGGTATCGAAATCTATCAACGATTTAGTGGAGTCTTAGACCAAATAAGTCTACTACGACCCGAAACAAAAGAATCTGTGCCAAAGTATTAGAATATGATGCTCTCAATGCATCATATGGCATCTCAAATTAAGCATGTGAACTGGATAAGTTCAAGCAGTTGAACTTAGTTTCAACGTAACCAAACAATAAACATACATATCAACAAGGAAATCTTGACATGATAGCAAACATGAAAGAAGGTAGTTTCAATAAGTGTGTTGACTTGATAACAAAAGAGTCAACAATGACAAAAATGTAGGTCATTCGAATCACGAATCAGTAACTGGGTTTAGCAGGGTAATATTTAAATTTCAATGATGTGTTTGTTCGAAACAAAACCACGTGCGTAGCAAATGATGCATGTGAGTCATGAAAGTTTCCGAGCACTGAAACAATGAGTGCTTGCTAAGATGAAGAAATGACCAAGTATCGAAACAAATGTGTGTTTGCTCTCAGCGAAGAAAACTTGTGTGATGCAACTACCATTAAGGGGAGTAGAGATGCAAACAGCTACTCGCCAGAAGTAAAAGAAATCCAAGTACTCTCTGCTTGGGTCAGCAGAACTGGCATATGTGCCAGGTTAATGATGGTTGATTAAGTTGACATATAGGGTTCCTAAATAAAAACCCTTACGAGTTTGGACCTGGGTTCACGAAGGTCCTAAATATAAGTTTTCCCAAATCCTCCAGGTTTCGTATCCCGTGTGGATCCGGTTTGTACATTGTGTAGGAAACACCGTTTTTGTGTACGTCTAAGAACTAGTCATTGTCTCACAATTTTCACCGGTAAACTTTCTTTTTGAATTTACTGTTAACGACGCTCGATTGTGGACCAGTCGTGTAATAGTTGTTGGGTCCTCATAGTTAGTTATATAAGAAGTTCGTTAGTCCTCAGCAAGAGCCACCGACTCTGGTTGGCTAGCTCGTCCGACTCTCGGCCATTTGAAGGTCATTCGTCCTTTCTTTCGGCGAGCAGAACTGAGGTTATCCAAAACAAAGGTTTTGGTCTGTTATCTTCCTTCTTTATCAACCGCTGGGGTTGCACTGCCAATCCTTGCCTCTCCGGAAGTGTAAGTCGTTACGATGCATTGACTACAGGCGTGGTGCCTGGGATTAAATCGATGCGAGACTCGACTAATCGTTGAGGAGGTGATTCTGGTAAGTCTTCGAGGAAGACTGCAGGATATTTCCTTATCATAGGAACATCTCTGTGCTTTGGTTCTTCGGCTCCTCCTGTCCCCGACATGTGCCAAGAAAACAACACATTCTTCCCATAACAACCTTCGTGCTTTCAAGCAATTCGTGATCTGAGGAGGAGTACCCTGCCTTGTGAGTCGAGATCGTTTCTTCATTCGTCATCATGGTGCGGATATCAATCTCCTATTGATCATTTGTCAACCAATCCCTCTAACTACCTTGTTGAAGTCTCCCAATTCACTGGCAGTAGATCGAGTGTAATCTTATGCTTCTCGGGTTCTATCTTGCCGATTCCAGTTATTGTGTTGGCTTTCACTAGCTTCCCCTAAGCTAGTTCTAATGGGTCCTGGAATATCTACTTACTCGCTGCTTAAACCAATTATACTCTCGAACTCTAGGGGTGCGAAGCGTAAAATTTACAACATATTTGGCAATACAGATGCATAACATCGGGTAGTATGGGACATACCGATATTCATGCTTGGATTCCTGGCGTGCTTCCTTGCTCCGGTGTTAGACATCTTTCCCATCATTTTGCTTAATCTCCCTTGGGCAATCTTTCCTAAAGTGCCTCATATCCCCGCAGGTATAACATCCCTTATCTTTCCCCTTTCCTTTCTTTCCACGCTTCATCTCACGCCAACATGTTTCCCTGTTGTGTCCCACTTTGCCACAGTTGTCACACTTCCCATTTTTACATCGCCCTGTATGATAACGTCGGCACCTATCGCATTTAGGTAGCTTACCCATGTACTCTTTTCTCTTTTTGGCCTTGTTGTTGCTACTCGACTGGGTACCCTGTTTGAAATTTGCCAACTTTCTCTTGTTGTCCCCAGATGACTCTACATGAGTCTCCTTCTTCTCCTCATAGGTTGAAAATTTGTTCGTCCTGATTGCCTCTTCCGTCAAGGCTACACTTAGATTGATGGCCTCAGTGATCGTTGCAGGCTTTGACGTCGTCACCAAGCTCATGATTTGGGGTGCCAATCCCCAAATGAAACGCTCAATCCTCTTAAACTCTGGATCTACCATGTAAGGAACGATACGCGACAGAACTTGGAACTTCTCCACATACTCAGCTATTTTTGGACCTTCCATCTTCAAGTTCCAGAACTCAGTTTCTACTTTCTGGCTTTCTGTTCTCGAACAGTACTTTTTATGCATTAGCTCTTTCAGCTCATCCCATGATAAAGCATATGCAGCGGCCTCGCCCATTGTCTGAACCTGAAGTTTCCACCATGACAGAGCCCCATCTCGGAACAGCCCGGAAATGTACGTGACCTGATCTTCTGGGGCGCATTTGCTCGCACGCAAAACAGTGTCCGTCTTCTCAATCTAGCGTACGAAGGCTACGGCACCCCCAGTGCCGTCGAAATGTAGGGGCTGGCAGCCTAAGAACTGCTTGTAGGTGCAGCCGTTGGGTGGGTTATTTCCTGAGGTACCTCCGTTGCGTTTGGAGCGCTGGGCCTCGTACTGTGCGATAAACTACACGAGGCGTTCTTGAAATTCCGCCTCTGTCGTTGGCAGAGGGTTGTTGGTATCGGTGTTCCCTCGAGTCGACATCTTCCGAGAAGAAAGTCGGTTAGGTCGGGTCTTAGTAAGGACACGAGCACCTAAGTCTCTATTTAATGAATAAGACCTCATAGGTATATTACATTTACGTAAATACGCAGTTGTTTAACAATTAATCACATATCCTCACGGTTATAGCACAGCTTGCAAATAGGAACGTAGCAAGTAAACATGTGGTATTATAGTTATAGCACAAATATGTAGATCATCAACGTGTTTATAGCGACGATATTTTTCGTCGGTCATTAGTCATAAGTATTGTCGCGTGTTTAAAGATGATCGGCTTTCATTATCCACCGGCCACAATCATTGCGTCTTACCAAAATGCATCACATCAGAAGGGACTCAGGGTCACCCTACCCTTGTCCAACAAGTATATTAGTGCATCACAACTACGTGGTCAGAAGTGATTCTCAAAAGTCTCCAAAATCCCCGCTTATCATTAGCGTCTTTTCCCAAGCGTAATGCAATCCGCTTAATCCAGAAATCAACTATACTGGTGACTGAGGTGGAGGAGGAAAGAAAATTATACTGTTAACGTGCGTGAGTCCCTCCTCGAGCTTGTATATACGTTGAAGTAATCATTTGCTCTGCCGCTTGATAGTTTAGAAATGAACATCGGAATCCCGGGAATGGTGAAAGAACAAAGGTCAAGAGCACAGAGGAGTCTTGATGCATGCGGCGGATCAAAGCATGCTGGTGATAGACCGGCTGGAGAACGTGGTATTGTGTATAGACTTTTCAGACAATATGTGGTCTTGTGATGTAGACACTCAAGTCATGTTTTCGGTTATGTAATGTTTCGCAATTAAAGTTGCCAATTGTGGCGTCAGCTCAAGCTCCAACATTCTGTGACTCATATCCTTAACTGTAGTTGATGTTACAAGAGCAACTTGTGTGGTTTTCATAACGCGAGAAATGGTGAGGGTTTATAGTTAGCATAGTGCGTTTATAGGGACCATCAAATCGGCTTATCGAGAGTTGTAGAGGTGAATATAGTAAGCGGTGCGGCCTGGAGCATCTCTACTAGGCGCGGGTATGTCCTGACAGAAAGTGTTAGGCACGATGGTGCATGGGCGTCGATCTTCACAAGGGAAAACGAACCTCTCCACAAATGAGGGGGGTTATCTGATGCAGGTAGATGTAAGGGGAGCAACGTCTGGCAGACAAAAAGAAACAGGATCGTGCCCACGTAAAGGTGTAGGTTCAGCAGGCGCAACATCAAGCTGACCCAAATGGTGTAGTAGCTGGTTCAAGTGCAGGCTCCGGGTCATGTAACGGTGTGGAGGACATCAGCGGTGAGTGTGGGTAGCAAAGGTGCATCCATAGGAGCTGGAACAGGGGCTGAAACAGGAGCCACAAGAGAGCGTCACAGGAAACTCGAAAGGTGGGTAACCATTGTCATCGTCTATCCACCCATTTCGGGTGTGCGCGTATCGAGGATCAACTTGGGTTGCAAAAGGCGCATGATCGAACTGTACAGGCACAGGGTCAGGGTGGGGTGCAACAAGAGAGTCAGCAGGTATAACAGCGATAAGTGGGGGATCAACATGATCAGCAGCAATAACATGGTCACCCTCCAGTAGGGGTGCATCAGCAGGGTGATCGTCAATGGGTAGGTCAGCAATCACAGGATCAATGGGCATGCCAGCCTGAACCGTGTGAATAGTGTTGTGCGCTCCGAGTGTGTGACGGTGCGGAGGCCACAGACTCGAAGGAGTCTGGAGCGGGTGAGTGTGCAGGTGACTCCTCAGCTGGGGCATCTGCGAGTAACAAAAGACCACTGTCAGCTAGAAGGGCCTCGCCCTTAACATCGTCCTCCAGGGGCTCATCATCAAACGGATCGACGTCGTCGTCAGCGTCGGCGTCGAGGAGCATATCGTAAGCAGGATAAACGGCCAAAGGTATGGGAGCAGGGATCTCTACGAGTGGTAGGTACCCAGCAAAAGGACCATTGGCGGGCTCATCGACAGCGTCGGGTAGCGCAAAGGGCTGAAAGTCATCCTCGTCTGTGCTGGTAACATCTGATGTGTGGACCTCGTGCTCTGAAGACTCTAAGTCGTCTGATACTATGGGTCTAGGGTCCGTGGTGTCCGATTCACCAGTGCCTGATGAATCCATGGTGTCTGTATCATAAACACAAATATGCACAAATAATCAATCATATAATCAGACAAGCACATTAGTCACCAAGTAAGCAATCAAACAATTCTCCTAGTCCCACTAGCCTCTCAGCCTCTCAGACTGCTCTTCCTAGTCCCACTAGCCACATTCTCCCAGCCTCTCAGACTGCTCTTCCTAGTCCCACTAGCCAAATTCTCCCAGCCTCTCAGACTGCTTTCCCTAGTCCCACTAGCCAAATTCTCCCAGCCTCTCAGACTGCTCTTCCTAGTCCCACTAGCCAAATTCTCCCAGCCTCTCAGACTGCTCTTCCTAGTCCCACTAGCCAAATTCTCCCAGCCTCTCAGACTGCTCTTCCTAGTCCCACTAGCCAAATTCTCCCAGCCTCTCAGACTGCTCTTCCTAGTCCCACTAGCCAAATTCTCCCAGCCTCTCAGACTGCTCTTCCTAGTCCCACTAGCCAAATTCTCCCAGCCTCTCAGACTGCTCTTCCTAGTCCCACTAGCCAAATTCTCCCAGCCTCTCAGACTGCTCTTCCTAGTCCCACTAGCCTCCCAGCCTCCCAGACTGCTCTATAAATAATAAATAAAATGTGCTTAACATTTGTTTGTAAAAACGTTTTGGATCTGGACTTAAGTGGTATGCAATGTAAAAAAATGTTTTCGTGAGAGCCCTAGTGATCATAGTCTAGACTCGAGAAAGAATCCTAGTTCGCTATGATCAGAGCTCTGATACCAAGCTGTCACACCCTGGCTTTGCGGAAGCGTGGTTATTTTGGTGTGACTTCTTAATACCATAGCTTAACCATAACAAGCTATATGAAATAAAAACCATGCAAGATCATCCATAAATTTAAGTTTTAAAAAAAAACCGAAGTAACATAATATTGTCTTGGAACTACACCATCATAACATAAAACATTGTTTTGAAAGACATAAACATCAACATGAATAAAATGCAGTTTAAGATTTGTGACTCGTCCAGGAAAAAGTCACATTTCCTAAACCGGGATGACCTCGGAACCCATATGTAGCGGGAAAACATAACATACCGCGCCAGATCTTTAATTCCCTGAAATACATGTAAGTTGAAAAAATCAACAATAATGTTGAGCGAGTTCATGTGTAAGTGAGTAAATAAACCTGTGTATGTATAAAAATTCCTGGTATGTAGCAATAAGGAAAAAGAGATCAATTAATGTGTAGCTAATACATTAAGAAGTGAAATGGCCTAGGAAGCACTCAAACCTGTAACGCGAATTTCATACCGGTCCTTCCGGTGGAACGACATAGTCACCACATGCAGCCACACGCTGGCTCATGTGTGGGGCTCGCAACACCCGATAGATCTATCACTCATGCCTCTCGGTCCTTCTACAAGGATTAATGGTCTTACGATAATAGCCTACCCATTTACATGATCTAGTTAATAAATTCCTTAGCTAATCATACCGTGTAAGTAAAAGTTCGTAATCATAGTAACATGTATTTCACCCCCGCAGTTTAGAAAACTGAAAACAGTTAAGAGAAAAAGGGGGACATGAACTCACAGTGGTGCGTCTCTACCAAGTATATCTCCTGATCAAGCAGCTGTGCGACGACCTACACGTACTATCCCTATTAGACGGATGGCCGTGCCTTAACTTAAGGCCTAAGTTTTTGGGAAATAGTTAGACAACTATTTCGTGTTTATATTTTTGTAAATACTTGGTAATTATTCTCCTTCCCACGGATGGGGGATTTAATACATGTGTGTTCGTAACATTCGAAATACATTATTAAGTCTCACTTAATATATTTTATTTCTTACTTCAAAATATAATCATTCTTCCCAAAAATATTATATTTTATTTCATACACACTACCAAAATAGTATTCTTGACAAATACGCGTTCATAAATATTTTCTTAAAATGCGTAAGTTACGTTTTAAAGATCGGGGTGGTAATAATTATACCGTTGTAACTTATTATTAATTATGAAGGCGTTTGTATTAATTTTTGGAATCGTTATCATTCGGTAATATTATTTTTACCCAAAGAAATAATATTTGTATAGTTCACAAAATAATCATAAAAATCTCACAAGTGTTGTTATGAAAAATATATATATATATCAAATATATATTTATCAAGTTTTATTTTGTGAAAATCCCACCTCCGATAATTAGAAATCTTGTAATAAGGTCATGGTGAAATCTATAATTCGAAAACACGTTAAAAATGTATTTCTGACACTTGTAGTGAAAATATTTCTAAGTGTTAGGTTTTTGGAAAAATTTCGCCAGAGTTTCCTCTGTAACTGGAGGTGGCCACGCTTTCAAGCGTATCATTTTTTTTTACAAATCAAACCAACTATTTTCTCACTCAATCAAAACAATGTTCAAAGCATCAACTAGTCAAAATATATATAAATCGCATAAATTACATGAACTTGTGATTTACTCAAAAACTTGTAGTAATTCCCATTACTTTTAGTAGATCTTTATATAAACCAACCCGGTTTCGTAAAAACTTTGTTTTTAAAGAAATTCCATCTTTACAACTTCTTGTAAAATTTGACAAAACAAATTCTTTGTCGAAACTTAGTGTTACACAAGTGCTTATACACTTGTGTGTTTAAAAATCATTCTTGTTCATGTAAGATCCGGTTTTAGAAAATAAGATTTCCTTGACACTTGGTCCTTTGAAAATACCGCTTGTAGATCCGTAGATCTACTAGTTTTAAACACCACTTCGTAAGTAAAATCGTTTTTACACAAGTTCAAGTTTCTCGTGTGGTAGAGTTTCATCACTTAACCCTTGTTACACTTAAACAAGCTCTATGTCATGATCCATGATCATGACCAATCCGGGTTAAACGATGATCCGAGCTACCACAACATAGATCGGCACTAAATAATCACACAAAACAAATCTTACAAGATTTACACAACCTTTGTGCTATTAACCAACATTTTTAGCATTTTAGTAGACTTTTTCATATCATTTTGCATGTTCATGAATTTTAACCGTCATATTTCATTTTACCCACTTTAAAATAGATCGAGAGTGTGTTTCAAGCAACTTACTACTAGCTCGAGGCTAGGGAAGAAACTAGTCGAAAATTGGGTGGATAAAAGCAATAGGGTGAGGTCCTTCACGTTCCGAATGCACCAAGCTTCCTCGTATGTGATCCTTAACACTTGTATACCCTTGGAATAGCTTGATCAAGATTGTAAAGTGGCGGTGGTGATGCTATGGTGGTCGGTCGAAAGTTCAAAGAGAGGGAGAGAGAGATGTGGTGTGTTGATGTGTGTTGAATGAATATGATGGGTTAAGCATGATACTTATAGACAATTCTCTTCAAGTTTAACCATTGGATGTTATGTCACCTAGATATTTAGCAAGGTAATTAAAATAATTGATCAAGGACATGGTGTGTCCCCTATGGGGGACCGAGTTCGGTTACAAGGGAAGGGGATTGGTTGGGTTGGAACTAAATAGTTAGGCTATAGTTAGATAATTAGGAGTTGTAACCATTTACTAATATGTTATGCATTGAAGCGGGTGTTAGGGTATTCGGGGACCCTAACTGGCTCAGAAAAGAAAAACAATGTTAATGACAATATTTTTGTGTTCCGGATAAAGTCCGGTTGTTCGGTTGGATAGTGATCCGTTAAAGTGCTTAACAAAGCCTTAAAGTGTCGTTAATATTATTTTTAGTGACACAACTTGTTCCCGACACTTTAGAAAGTGTCTAGTAATATTTTTCCCATGTTTTGGCACTTTATTAGTTAGCTTAGTGCTGAATTTTGTACCTAAAGTACGTTTTTGGCACATCCGGTCACTGTAATCTCATTCCTAGTGACGCGGTTCTACAACCCTTATATCCCTACACTCTCTACTAGTGTAGCAAACTATCTCTGGCTCTTACAAGCCTTAGAGGTAGTACCTGCCTGGTGCTGGTTATAACAGCACGTTTAGTAGGTTATCCGTTATTGTGCTACAGTGCTTTTGTGCATCACGGTTGTCACTACAGTTCTGTATGTAAATAGTAGGGTGACAGCAAATAAGGTATGATGCAAGTAAGTACATGTATCAGTATTCAAATAGCAGTTTATCCACAATTTCAAGTAAGCACAGTAATTAAGCAGTAATTAATTATTAATTAAGTCGTACGGATACCTGGTTTGGTGAGGGTTGTCACATTTAACATAGCTTTAGCATCTGTCAGGTGTATGTCTACACCCCGTTCTTAGGTCGTTGTCATTTGCAATTAAATGAGCCGAGGATATCCAGGACACGGTTGTATTAACCCCCAATGTTTAAATTATCAAGCAAAACAAATTAAAATGGGTTATTTGGATTCCCGACACATAGGTCATTGATCCCATACCCGACCATGCGGTAATAATATACCGTATCCCAGGCCCGTATAGGAAAAATAGGTTAAGAGTATTTACCTAGCTGAAAAGTCTTACAATCCAAGACAAATATATAAGCACAACCGATATAACAAATAACTTAGCAAGGTTGAAATCTACTAGATGCCCTAGTCTGGAATGAATGGTATAATAACCAATTAGATTGTTAACGGGTCCAATTCAAGTGATAGACTTGGACCGGTTAACTTATAAATAACGAAAACGGTACGGTACGCTAGATTAAGCGGTGACCGGATAGAATGTAGTTTAAACCCCCACAAGTACTAAGACTTGTATAATATGGGTGAACATATATATATATATATATATAATTTGAAGGATTTGACCCAATTCGGTTAACTTACATAAACTAAGTTACATAAGCTAACTGTACGTGCATAGGCGGTATCGGGTGATCAGATGAGTCATAAACAATTTCATTATGCCAAAACATTTTAATTATATTACCAAGTCAGTAGGTTATGCAAATTATATGTACATTGCATTTTAAAACCTTCTATGCACCAAAAGAGCATTTTTGGCATTTTAAGGCATAATGATCAAATAGTATAACCACAGAGGGTTATCCTACACATAAGTATGATCATAATGCAACTTCAAATCAGTAGCTAAGATGGCTAAATTGGGTCAGAATCGAAAGTCAAAGAAGAAGCCAAACTACTTGACTTTCGGTTGCGAACCGAGCTATAAACTGGAAATGACGGGCTGAACATGTTTAGACATGTTCTAATATTATTTACCAACTGATATAGTGTCAAAAACTCGAGTTTAAACATTTATAAGTTTTTCGAAAACTACGTTTTTTACTTTTATTTTATTATAACTTTGACCCGTCATTTGACCAATTTAACTTAATTTCCAGGAAGTGCCCTTTTGAGGGATTATCACCTACCTTATTACGATCACGTAGCCACATTCGATTCAAACAATGGCTGGACCATAATGGTCTTAACCGAAAGTCAAAGAAAAAGTCAATTTGCTTGACTTTCGGCTAAATACTAGCCTATAAAATGAAATGAGCGGGGATGGAACACTTACTAGTGATCCAAGGAGAAAAGATAACTCAGTTGGGAGGCCTCTTGGAAGAAGAAACTCCAGATGAGAGTGATAGAAGAGATTATGAGCAAATGAACAAGTGAACTAAGCTTGCTATTTATACTTGGAAATAAAGTGTAGGATCATGCCATGTGTTAGGGGGGGGGGGGGGCATTCTAAGATCATAGCAAGTGGGTACTGAGGTGTCAAGAGCTGCAAAAGAGTTCAGGTTCGCGAGATAGGTGGCACAAGGGCAGAAAGCCTTGGCCTCCAAACAAAAGTCTGCCAGTTCACTGGCTTACAGTCCGTAAGTCTTTTAAAGCGCCCATGGTTTTCACTGCTTACGGACTACAAGAAGTATTGTCTTGCGGTCCGTAACCGATTTCCAGATGCAATAAAAAATCATGCCTTACGGTCCGTAGGAACTAATGGCTTACGGTCCGTAAGCATCACCAGAGGCCAATAAATGGGCATGTTGATATAAATGGTCCCTCCACAACATTCTTCCATATTTTTTTCAAATTTGGTCTCTCTTGCCAAACAACGTGGCATAATTGAGAGATAATCGGACACGTGTCATCATATAATTCGACGCAAAATTTCCGAGGTGTTACAATCTCGTCTCTTATTGGACAATGAACGGTCTCAAATCTCAACCGGTTAAGCATTGTACGGATTTTACAAGCTTATTTTGCCCTAAATTATTTTCTGTTGTCCCCAATCTGTTTTTGCTCTAGTTTGTTACCCTTATATCTCCATTTTGTTTTTGCTCTAATCTACTGTAGCTCTTGCAATTAGTCATTATGTACAAAAGTAGATTGTATGTGTTTTCTTATCTATCTATCTGAGTAAAAAACAATTAAACTTTATGAAAAACACTTACAGCTTGTTTGTTTTCTTGAAGATCTGCAGACCAAAAACGTCTGCAGAAGCTCTTCCCCAAGCAGACTTGTCCACAAGTCTTCTAACCTCTGCAGACCTCTTCTCCCTCTTCAAACCCACCTCTCAGCCACCACCTCCGACACCACCTCCACCACCATCATCATCATCGGAGACCTCCACCTCCGACACCCATCACCTCCACCTTCAACAATCACCACCTCCATCTTCACAAGAGCCGCCGCTCCAGCCCTGCTCCGCCACCCACCCTTGCTCCGCCACCACCTCCAAATCGAAAACAAAACCCTCATCATCATCAACATCGCAAACAAAACCCCCAAATTGAAAACCCTCATCATCATCAACATCGATCGCAAACAAAACAGACCTGCAACTTCGATCTGAACTTCGATTCACAGCCGTCGAGCATCACCACCGCCTTCGAGCATCACCACCGCCGTCGAACTCCTCTCTCTAGCTGTTGTTTCTTTCTCTCTCTCTCGCTGTTTCTCTCTCTAGCCGCCTTCGATTCACAGATCTGAAGGAGAAAGGGGTGGGGGTGGGGTGGGGTGGATTAGCAGGTTTGATGGCGGTGGTGGTGCGGTGGTGGTGGTGGCGGTGGTGGTGCGGTGGTGGTGGTGCTTTGGGCGGTGGTGGTGACAGATTCTAGAGAGAGAGTGTGTTTGTAGAGAGAGAGAAAGGCAGAGTAGTGTGTGTTGTGTGTGAACTGTGAAGAGGTTTTGTAGAAAAAAAAACAAACCCTCTTCTCCTTGCAGACTGCAGACATTTGGTCCACCTCTTCTCCTGCAGATGTAGTCCGCAGACTGCAGACCTTTTGCCGCAGAAAAAACAAACAACACCTTAAAGTTTATGAAAAACATATGTGATTTTAGATAGTTTGAGACTAAATATAAAAAAAAAACGACAAATCACAAAGACCATCCAGATAATATGTGAAATATAAAAACAAAACAAATAATATTATAGAAAGCACAAAACATGTGTTAATTACAAAGTTACAAGTTACATCCCTCACTGGTCCACCCACACCCCAGCAATAATTAACTTTGATTTTAATTAATTTCCTTTTAAAAGGTATATATAATTATGTGGTTTGGTAAAGTCACTCACCTACCCTCTTCCTCTGCCTATGCCCTCAATCCACCCTCAATCTAGTTAAAAGGTGCATATTCATGCAGGTGTAAACAACCTCAACTCACATTGATCAGAATTTCCAAAGTATCTATATCACTTCCAACTCACATTATCTCTCAGATTAAAACTATAATTTGACTGGTTTATTTTACTTTATACTTTGGTTTCACCCACCTCTAATTAAAATCCAAAACCACTACCCTAAGGGTTTGGTCATGACCCAAACCACTACCTCTCATTTATTTTAATTTATCTTTGTCTAAAGGAAATGATTACTTGAAAAATGGAAAGGAGGACCATGGTTGCCATCGTTTAATCCATGCAAACCATGGTGGATTAGGGAAGGGGGTGGTATAACCTTCCATTCATGTTCTTACGTGACGAATCATGTCCCAACCATGATCCCCACACCCCTTAGCCTTAGAGCTTCGAAAATAATTGAACAGACATACATATAATATAGCTTGTTTTATTGTATTAACCGTACAATACTTAATATTACATTAATCATGAAAAATATAAGATACATGTTAATCATTTATTGTGAATCTCGTATATATAGAACAATTAATTAAGAGACTTAAAAAGGTGCTTAAAAAGATGTAATGTTTAGAAAGTTGAAGGGCTTAAAAGGTAGTTGACCAACAACCTGAAGTTTATCCGGGAAACAACAGCTGGAATCCGAGTTGACTCACTAAATACAGGCTTGCAAATCCCGAGCCACGTGATTCATAAAATAATAATCAATTCGCTTTCATTCCTTCCTATTCACTCTCGATTTCGCTTGAAACTTGCAGCAATCATTGAAATTTATATTCAAAAATTGACTATAAACACCATCACACAAACATTACCGGACGAATTTCACACAGCTGAAGAGATTTAGGCAGAAAACGAAGAAGAATTGTTTATCTATCAATGGCGGCTTTTGTTTCGCCTCAATCGTTTGAGGCTTTTAAGCAAGCTGCTGGAATAGCTGGTTCGAAATCGAATATCTTCATTTCATTTCGCTAAGTTTAATTTTGTGTGTGTGTGTGTGTGTGTGTGTGTGTTTGTAGGTATAAAATTGTGAATGATTGGATGTAACTCGTTGTCGATATAATATCTGAAGCTTTGTGATCCTGTTAGTTGCAGCAATTTGATCATGTTGTATGTGAAATTGTGTAGGAAATTCGTGTGCAATGTGGTTTGTTTTTGTTATTCTGACGGTTTTCCGTTTTTGTTGCGTAAGTAGCGGATGAATTGATGTTGAAAACCTAGAGGATGTAAAGGATTGAATGAGTTTGATGATTGTTGTTTAGATTTTAGGGTTGATTTATGTTGTGAATGTAATGAATTAGGGATTTTAATCATATGATTGCATATTACAGTTAATCAGTTACTGATGTTTGATCTGGATATGAATTTGGATCTGATTTCATAAGATTTGAATTGCAAATTCTTTGATTACTTTTTGCAGGGAACATATTTGCTTTTGGGCTCTTTGTGTCACCAATGTAAGTATCAACAAAATTTCTCAAATCAAGGGTTTATTCTGAATAAAATTAAACCTAACATTTAAGAACATCTTTATTTCCAGACCAACTTTTCGAAGAATCATCAGAAACCAATCAACAGAACAGTTCTCAGGAATCCCATACGTTTACGCCCTCTTGAACTGCTTGATCTGCGCATGGTATGGCTGCCCGCTCATATCATATGATAATTTGTTGGTCACAACGGTCAACTCTGTTGGTGCGGTTTTCCAGTTAACATACATAGTTATCTATATAACACATGCTGACAAAAACAAAAAGGTCAGAATGCCCATAATTTGTTAAATTTCATCGAAATCATTTAAATGTTAAATGTGAGTTCGTCTTTGCAGTTCAAGATGTCTGGATTACTGCTGGCAGTTTTTGGTCTGTTTGCAGCCATTGCGATTGGGAGTTTGCTTGTTACTGATCTTGAACTTAGACATCTAATCATCGGGTTTTTAAGTTGTGCTACCCTCATATCAATGTTTGCTTCCCCGTTGTCAGTAATGGTATGTTCTTTCCTGTGGAACTTACGTTATAATCTTCACTTCCGTTAAATTTCGTAACTTTAAATGATATCACTTTTTTGCTCCAGAATCTAGTGATTCAGACTAGGAGCGTTGAATTCATGCCGTTTTACCTCTCACTCTCCACTTTCTTGATGAGCACCTCTTTTTTATTATATGGAGTGTTCAACTTCGATCCTTTCATCTATGTAAGCTTCTTTCAGCAAAGCAAAGTTCTACTTTTTATATATTTTTTTAATATTCTTCTGTTTTGGTTGATGATAACTAGCAACTAACATCTGTGCATATTGTTTGAATTTTAGGTTCCAAATGGTATAGGGACCATTCTGGGAATTGCGCAATTGGCTTTGTACTTCTACTACAACAATCAATCAAAACAAGAAACCAGAGAACCCTTAATAGAGTCAATTGCATGAACATGGAACACCTGTAAGTTCATATCTTCCCTGTGTAAACAAACACGCATCGATTATTTGCATGTTTGAACTTGAGTGGTTCTTGAGTTTGATCTTTGATCATCGTCAAAGAATGGGCCGGGTGCTGAGTCTTTGGATTTGTGTCAACGTGTGAATTTGTTTGTAAAGCTGAAGTCCCACGTCGTCTATGTAATATATCTGTTTCCATTTTGTTGTTGAGAGGTTTGTCCTGTGTGTCAAATTTCTTGCTGTTTAATAAATTTGACCCATTCAAGTCTAGTGAACTTATAAGTTTCTCCTCTTCATGATGATGTGCGTGTATATGAAAATTACAATGTATGCAAAAACTGCTCGTGATCTTGCGCTTCGGAGAAAAAGAAGCGACTAATTACTATCGCGAACGAAGAATGAAATGAACTATAGAAGATCTCGCAAAGTAGCTCTTACCGTGGGTTGTTCCTGCAATCCCACAAAAGGGGCAACAGGTTTAGTTCTATTAGTAATTTACAATTATTATCATGATAGTAATATTGCTTTTGTTTCATAATTAACGCATTGGTTATTGATAGTTTATTAAGTGCACAAAAACTTTTGTGGGTCAACCCACCCCAACATGTTTTGATTGCGGTACTAAAATGTGACTCGTTTCAAGCGACCTGTCACCTTACCTGGATCTCTCAGTAGAGCTACCGTTACCTAGTGGCTTCCCTTTTTCATCATAACGAATAAGCCCACCGAACCGTGGAAACTCACGTCTCACCCATAAGTATGGGCTGCTGCCACACGCGATACGTTGCATTATGGCTTGGCCACCCCACCTCACCAGACACCACTACCTCTAGCAAGCAACGGTGTGGAGTGCACTCAAATTTCCGTCCCAGTTACTTGCCTTGCTCCAGCAAACCGACCTGATCAAACCCTTCTTCACTTTTAGCCATGAGTTTGTTTACCTATTTGCCGCCACCGCCACTGTCTTGAATGGGTTTGGTATCTCTCTTTCTAAACATCACTAAGCTCAACAACCAGAAAAGTAGTGCCGGCAAAAGTTTTGGAGGGAAATAGACATTGTTTTGAGTGTGTGGAAGGGGGTCACCAACATTTGGGCTTGCATGAGATTGGTGGACAGTCTTTTTCATTCAGTTAGCCAATAGGGATTTAATTAACCGTCACGTGGATCGTTGAATTTGAGGATGCCTCAAGTTAGGCTGTTTCATTAACTTGAGGATGCATGAAGTTAGGTGGTATCATTAAAGAGGCCCAGCAACACGTGAACAATTACATTTGCTAAGGTCCGGACTGTATGGGGACCGTCCAGCACCGTCGCCGTGCCCCCTCTCCATTTCCTGCCCTCCGTCGCCGTGCCTCCTTCGTCGCCCTCGTCGGGGGTGAGACGAATTGGACGGACCTCCCCCTTTCACAAACATATATACATACAACATATGCATACATATACATATATATTTTAGGCCCATCCTCCATTTCCTTACCTCCATCCTCTTTGCCCTATCCTCACACCCGATCTACGTGGCGCGCTTACGTGGAGGATCATCCTCCAAGGATGAGCCTCTACCATACCGCATAGCCTAAGTATCCGTAAAAATTAACTAACATGTCTCTTAAAGTAGAGGCTAAGGTTCAAATCTGGGCAATTTGTGTTATTTAACTAAATGGTGTAGGAGCAAGTTTTACCGTTCAAGAAAGATCTATAAAAATTAACAAACAATTAGAAAAATAGATTATTAAATTATCTAATATCTTTAACCACTTTATATATAAATTAACGACAAATAATTATTTCTGAAGACTAAATATTTATATCATTTTAATTGTTCACAAGTAACTTTGTTACTTTCACATTGTAAAGGTTCAAGTACATTTTACAAATTGGTGTAATAGGTCAAAACGATGTTGTATTGACTTTTTATTAGTTAAATTTTAACCGACTTAACCTAAATTATTGGTATCAGTGTCTCATCCATATGTCATGCCGAACCCGAGTGAATAACAATGGACCTCAAGACATTAATGGATAGATAAATATACGGATAGGGGATGATTTAAATGAAAACCACTTTTATTGTGAAAACTCGAAAACTAACTAAAAAAAGCCTAAAAAACACACCAATTTTTTTTCAATTTTTTTATAAAAATCGCAGGTTTTTATATATATATAAAAAATTTTCAAAAAAAAAATTTGTAGTACACATGTGTATTATTACACATGTGCACTACAAAAAAAAATTGAAATTTTTTTTATATATAAAAAATGACGAAAATTAGTATGCAAAAAAAAAAATTTGGTATGTTTTTTTGGCTTATTTAATTAGTTTTCGAGTTTTTACAATAACTAGTGGTTTTCATTTGAACATTCCCCTATATGGATAAATGTTCAAGAATCAACCATAATCAACATAAATATAAGTTTTTAACCCTTTATTCCATAATATTCAGAATAAAAACCTCCAAATGGGTCAATACATCCGTATCACAATTTAGGGGTGAAAATTGCGTGGAGCTAGCATCTTGGATTGTCCAACTCGAACACGGTTCATATAGTTATTTGTGAAGTGTTGTGTTTAGAATCGGCATGTTTAATGGTTATTTATGGATATGGGCAACACCCTGTGACTAAATATGAACTATGATTTTAAGGACCAATTACTTGAGTTCATATAAGAACTTTTGTAATTCGTGTGTTTTTAAGCGCTTTTGTTTTCTTATCTCTTATTCTTAATTAACAAACTTGGTTTTACGTATTTAGCTTGAGATTAAAGAAAGCGAATGAAAAGAATTATAAATTAAACAGATACAACTAATGAATAAAGTTGTTGGGAATTAATAGGTGATGAATATTTCAAGATGAAAATTACATGAATCTTGAAAATTAATAGCTAGAGGGAAATTAAAAATCAAAGTATTTTTTTTTTGAACGGCCAACAAAAATTTTATTCAATCAACTAGCAAGGAGCTAGACATCAAATATACAAACTGGGTACACCAAAACACCAAAAAGCCACAAAACCAGGATACTACATAACAAAGCAAAAGCTACACCAATCATTCCAAGTCCAGCCCCAATCGATCTCGACCTGTTCTTTATCCATTGGAAGCTCATCGACTTTGCTTCTTCAATAACCTTATAGACATCCGGATATGCATTTTCAAAAATTACCTCATCCGCATTCGCCAAAGACTCCAAGCGACAACCTGGATAATAGCGTTTAAAACCTTCTTCCTCGTTTTGGATCCGCCCACCGAAACATGTATATCCAAGATATCTTTGAAGCTGAAAGCTAAAATAGGCGGAATCTTGCACCATTGAGAAATCACAAGCCAAACCACTTGAGCGAAATGACAAGAAACGAAATATGATCACTCGTTTCTTCGTACTCACCGCAAAAAGGACAATTCGTATCGCCTGAAACAACATTTCTTGCTGCAAGGGCAGCTCGAGTAGGGAGTCTTTCCGATTTCGCCCGCCAAGAAACAATTCCGACCTTTTTCGGAACGAAACTGTTCCAAAAAAACACATCGATCAAAACGGATCTACCAAACGCCGCTGCCACATTCTTAATACTAGCCACTGAAAAAGAGCCCGAAGGATGAAGTTTCCAGATCCACTTATCCGGGCCTGCAGAGCGATTGAAACTGGACAGGAGTGTTGTCACACCCCGGATTTCCACGTGTCACCGGTGGGCCCGGTGGGGAGTATCGTGACGTGGTTGGCAACATAATAGTCAAACAACACAATTATATAAATGCACAGCGGAAGCAAATTGTAAGATATAATTCAACCGAATATAATGTTGTAATATCAAGTATCACAATAGTCGATTGTTTATCCACAGACGGATCGAAAATAGAAACAATAGTTCAACAGACTTTGACATCTAGAGCTTGCGAGACTTGAGTAATGATGCCTGAAGTAGCCAGCCTATTTCGTCTAGCACCTGCACTTAACCTTTTTGGAAAATACGTCAGTTTACACTGGTAAATACAACTCAACTGACTCATTTTGAAAAGAGTTTGTAAATTGATTTGAATGCACTTCGGCACAAAATATCTTTATAACTTGGGACAATTATTTGTATATAATCTTGTATACAAATTTACTTATTTGCCGTCCATTAGCACCGGTTAGAAGAGCCGGTTTAAGTTAACTGACACGCCACAGGTATAGTGCCCACAAGGTTGATTCCTTTAGTGGATTACCATTTTTTTTACATAATGCATCTGTCAGGTGTACGCCTACACACCGTGCTTAGGTCGTGGCCATTTCGTAAAATGATGCCAAGGATATCCGGGACATGGTCATTTAACCCCCAAGGGCCATACATCAAATAATACAGAACAAAGCGGGTTATGTAAATACATTAATCACAATCCGATTTAAATGACTACATACCCGACCAAGCGGTACTTTTATAGTACCGTACCCCAAGCCCGTATAGGAAAAATAAGTTAAGAGTATTTACCTGAGCAAAGTATCAATCAAATACAGCAAATGCAAGTACTTTTACTGGGCTCCTAATCTGGAACGAAGGTTTATAATAACCTATTAGATTTCTAACGGGTCTTTAATTAAGCTTAGACTTAGACCAGTTAGTTTCCAAAAGGTAGACATGGTTCAAACGCATGATAACGCGAAGACCGGTTTAGAATGGGGTTTTGACCCGACAAGCTTGTATGCTTGTTTAATATGGGTAACTTACACACATTCTGGGTTTTGAGATAAAACCGATAAGGTTTGACCCGTTTCGGCTAGTTTAAGTAAACTTGTTACATAAACCAAACCGTACGCGTAATAAGCGTGACGGGTATTCATATGAGCCATTTACAGGTTTCCTAAGTTAATATGCTTCAAATAGGTTGTGACATCAGTAAGATATCATTCATTATGCCCGAAACGAATTTAAACACAAACTATGCCCCCTAGGGGTAGTTTAGTAATTTCACATAAGCCGAAAAGCTCAAAACTGAAGTCTGAGTTAAACAATCTTTGCTTACTGTTAAAATATTATAATTTGCCTCAAATATCAGTAGGTATCAACCCTTGTATGTTTAAAATAGTTTTAGTACATACTATGCGTTAAAAACGCTTAAAAAGGCGATTAGAGGCCATTTCTGGGTTTGATACATAAATCTGATATTTTTATATTTCCAGAAGGCTTAAAATAATTTATTTATCATATGTGATCAGTAGCAAAAGGTTTGGAGTCGTTTAGATATGTAAAACTCATTTTATGGCCCGTAAGGGCAAAACGGACAATTATCGGATTAAGCCTACGACTATAAGTTATGCTCAGCCTAAAATTTATTAAAAATCTTTAAAAATCCCAAAATAATCTATTACATCAGTGGGTAAAATATTTGATATCAAAAAGTAGGCTTAACTAGGCTATACGCTAATTACGCCGTTTTATTAACATAAGGCTTTAATTTTACGCTAACGAGCATAACTCTTATTCTACACCTCAAACTGATGTCAAGCTTTGCATACAAGTTTATATATCAGTAATTAAGGTTTCTACTCTTTTACATTTTCAAAGATCACGTTTTAAGGTGAAAAGGGCATAATGGTCAACATATGAGCAATTAACGGAATCATGCGTATTAATCGGTTAACTAATGAACCATAGTGTATAATCACAGAGGGTTATACTAGCATGTAACCTGGTCCAAATAAATCTCTTAGGTATTTCTAAATCATACCAAAACGGGTCAGAACTGAAAGTCAAAGTATAAGTCAAACTATGCGACTTTCGGTTCCGAACCGGGTCTAAACAGGAAATTGTCGGGTTGAACATGTTTGGACATGTTCTTACACTTATTACCAAGTTATAACAATGATCAAACAGGTTGTATATGTTCTACATTGTTAATTATGCATAAATTAGAATTTACACATTCTGTTGACTTTTTAAATACAAGTTTGACCCGACATTTGACCTAGTTAGAGTGGGAATCAGGGGGAACCCTTTTGAGGGTTTATTACCCACATAATTACCAACTTACAACTACTTTTAATTCGAGATATGACTAAGCCATTATTGACTAATCTCGAAGTCAAACCGTAATTACGACGGTTTGACTTTTAGCTAAATAACTAAGCTAAACTTAATCGAGGAAGGTCAAGGGTACTTACAAGGGTCCTATGCACGAGTAGGGATGTCTTGGATCTGCTCCTAAGCTCCAGAAATGCTCCACAATTGCAGATGAAGATGTGAAGAACAATGGTTGCAACCTTGGTCCTTTTATAGTGAATTTCCCACCACAAATTGTTGACACATGGTTCTACTAGTGACCACAACTGATCAACACATGTCCCTAGTGTTCTAGGAGGCACTTAGGGGTCGCACATGAAGTGAAACATCCATTTTGGGTCGAGTTTTCGCGTAAACAGGCTGCTGGTCAAAGTTTATGCATCTGACGTCCTGACGCGGCCCGCGTAAGGTTCTCTTAACCTTAACTCGGCCCGCCTGGACCCTGATATCAGATTTTAAATTTTCTATTTTCCACATAAGTGTCCCTTGGCTTCACGAAAGGGCAACTAAGCCTAATTCTTGCATTTTGACCCCTTATTATTTACCCACAAGGGCTTTAGGACTTGTACCCACTTTGCCAAGTCCCTGGACACTTCCGGTTAACCCGAAAAGTCTTAACTTTCAATGTTTACGCTTTAACCCCTCGCACACGAATTTGATCATAACTTTCTCATACGATAACGAAACTTTATGAAATTCATATCGCGCATTCTAGTGAGCATAATTAACAGTTACAAAGCTTTGGGTTTATCAAAAGGTCACTCAGAGGTATATCTTTAAACATGTTGACACATTTAACCCCTGTAGTTTGAAATCTCTCACTTTTAGCTTCGCATGATCCATGATTTATTCGTTTGATGTTGTAAACATCATGTAGGGTTATTATGAAGTATATTTATTCACTGTTGACATTTAGAACCCGTATAATCACATACTTTCCATGTCTGTCAACTTTAGACCTTTTATAACATTCTTTCACACGTTCAAACTTTATGACACGTGTCAACACATTATAGGACGTGAATTTTTGAGGTGTTACATCCTCACCCCCTTAAAATAAATCTCGACCCGAATTTTGGTAATTTACCTAAGACATATATCCTAATGAATTTTGGCGTTCAAAGGGCATTTTGATACCTAAGAGTAGTTTGGTTACAAAATACGCAAGAATGCGCATTTTGGCCAAAACTACGACTCGTCACTGAGCCTAGATAACGTGGTAATTAGTAGGTATAGTCACTAGGGACTATAACCATCGTGATTACACTCACGTTATGAAGTTCAAACGAACTTCGCATTGACCATAAACTTGTCAATGCAGAAAGTCAAACAAAGTTTGACTTTCGGACTCGAAAAGCGATAAAAACGCATAAAAGAACGAAGGAACACTTACAAAGGGTCCCCGCAAGCTTATCTCGATCCGATTAGCTCAGGTATGAAGCAAGGACTTCAACTTACAGCTCTTTAGATCAGATTTTGTGAGGAAGAATAGAAATTAAGGTGGGTATTTATAGGAAATGGAACACCGTTAGGATCGTTCCTCGAATACCATGCTTTGATCTTGTCCCTACACTTGTTGAAACACCTTGGTACCCAAATTGGCCCCCCATGATCAGGAAATGACAAGTGTGGGTGAGTTTTGAGTGGTTAACAGCTGTAAACAGCTGTTAAAACTGATTATTCTGATCTGGGAGCCTGACACGGGCCGCGTAAGGGACAACAAGAGTTTACGCGGCCGCCTGGTGTAACACCCTTATTATTATTTAAAGGTTTTCGTATAAAATTCCGAAAACCAACGGGTAGTTATGATTTCAAATACATTGAAAATACGGGTTCATTAATCTTTTTACAGAATTAAAAACTATACAATACATTATGTGTGAGTTCGTCATTTTACATAACAACGATACATAGTGCGGAAGCTTATTTCTTGATCGTGTTCGGTTCTTCGTGGTGCTTTATCGTCCTCCGGTGCTAAAATTATACCTGAAACTCATAAAACATGAGTTGGATTAGTCATACGTAACTTAAAACGTATTTAAACGAGTCCGGGAAGCGAAACTGATTAAAATAAATTTTTTTCGCTAAAACAGGGCTTTTCGCGCCACGCGAAGGAACCAGGTTGCTCCCTCGAGCCACGCGAGGGAGACTGTTTTCCAGCAGGTCTGGAGCTGGGTCCTGCAATTTTCAGCAATACCAGTTTTTACGGAAACGGCCATAACTTCTTCGTTATTGATCCGTTTTACGCGATTCTTTTTCCTACGCGTCCGTAATTTAATTCTCCATCATATGGAGTTAAAAATCCAACATCCAACAAAATAAATTTTGAGACTTCTAGCCTTCGACTCGTTACCTTTTTATCAAACTTTAACCCGTTTATGCATTTTATCAAACAAACGTATTTGTTTGATCCCTATATCACATAAACTTCTTCAAATTAGTATTATCTACCATTTTAGGCTCTAATCACGGGTTTATTACATAATTTAAACCCGTTTTCGCTCGTATGCTTATTTTGACCCGTTAAGGGTATTTAGGTACATCTTAAACATGATTCGCTTTCATTTGTATCTAGCTTTATATTTCCACATTTCTTACCAAATTATCTTCCACCACAACTATATTTGTGGTGGATTTAATGTGGAGATCTATATATTCCGAGTTTTATCCTTCGGACTATCATTTTACGGCAAGGACCCTTGTAGAGTCATTTGACTAACATAATACCTCTTTCAACTTCTATACTTATTCTAAGTATTTATCTAATCATTAAACTTGTTTCCAAATAACCTTTAAAGGTTGTTTATTCGAATTAGCCAACAAGGGCGTTTTGGTCCATTTTAGTCTTTCAATTACGACAAGGTCTTTTGAGAGCATGTTTGACCCATATTTCTTCTTTTGAGTTATGATCTTGTTCGAAAAGTCATTATGCTTTTCGGAACGTCACAACCCTCTTTTAAAACGTTCGGTTTACCCATTTAAGTAACTCATTGTCTATCTAAGACTTCATTTAATGCTCATTGAACCTTACGTTCTAAATGAATAATTACTCTTTTACACATACCTGGCCCGAGTCAATGTATTGACCCGTTTTGATACCTTGCCTTAGTTGTCGCTAAGTAATAGCGATGTCAACATTCAATCGATACTTATTCCTGTAATCATGCAACTCGACAAAACATTAGCCGATATTGTCAAAGGGCATTATTTTCACCTTTTGACCCGTTTCGTCTATATGACCGTTTACTTTTGCGAGATGGATTTATTATCATCCCGTCTACATGACTTGTACCGGTTTACACCGTACGGTCAATTTACTTATAAATCTATTTCTTGATTAATTTGACCCCTTTGTATCTTATACCATAACATGTCCTTCAAAACTAACGGTTATCGTCAACAAGTGACCACATTGCTGTTTTACTCTTATTAATTGTATTGATTTACCTTGTAAGGTAAATCATTCAAAACTCGTTATTTATTAGTCATTACATGACTAAATGACCTTATTAGCTCTTTTTAACCATTCCACATGGTTTATCATTATTGTCTTTTGTTCCGAACCGCGCATGTCGGGTCGAAACATCATAAGTCAAATGTGACTTTTGATTATTCAAAATCTATAAACCCAATAGATATTAAATAAAAAGGTGTAAGTTTTAACTTACCTCTCATCCAGTTTACGCTTTTCTTCTCTTACTTGATTTGTTTGACCCGCTCCTACCTCCAAGCTTTCACCTAGCTTGTTACGCGTCAAACTATCATCATATTTCGTAAGATGGTTAGTTTAGTCATTGTCAATCATGACTATTACATCTTACGTATTTTCTATCAAAATTATCATTCGATCTTATTAATGGTCGGTTTGACTTTTTAAAAGTCAAATCACCAATTAACACATATGATTGCACTATCAAGTTCACAAGACTCAATTAGGCACATTATCAACGCTTAGTGAGCATCATCTTTTGAGACGCCAAATTAGCTAACATGTCATCCAATTCCTACCTTAAGTAATAATAAATCGACATGTAATTTCAGTTATTACAAGCATATACACACTTTGACCATCATAACCATGGGTTTAACTCTTGTGTCAAAACCCACTTCTAATCACTTATGAACTCTTAACAAAATCTCTAATTTGTTCAAGTAGTTCATTCATATGAATTAATATGATGTTTATACACATCAATTTCATCAAATCAACAAAACCCACTTGGCTCATACTTGGCTATTTGATAAATCACTAGTTTATGGCACAATTCTACAAGTTTGCATCTAGGGTTTGTTCCTAGACTTGTACCCACACTAATATCACTATAACATTGAACATTCATGCAAGAATTTCGTTCATGCATGTTCATCACAAATTCGAAATATCACTAAACATCAAAATTCAACATACCTTGTGATCCCCTAAGCTTGGTGATCACGATTTTATTAAAAGCCCCAAATTCTTGGCTTGATTTCTCTTTGATTTTGGCAATTTTTGTGAGTTAGGGTTCTTGGAAGAGAACCCCTCTTTTTCTCCTGTATACATCGACCAAAACACACACATATGTGTGTGTTTTGGTGTTTTTAAGTTTTAATTATAAACTTGTTTCCAATTGTCCACTTTTAGTCCCTCAAGGTTTTATTTCGATCTATTTAAGTTATAATCCATTATTTATAACTTAATCACATATTATTAACTAGGTTAATTATTCCTAGTTAATTTAATGGGTTCGGGAGTTATAGCCCGTTGTATTTTAAGTCCCGTTAACTCGGGCTCTTATAAACTCATTCTCTTAAAACTTTGATTCGCTTGTATTTAATTATTAGGATTTCTTATTTAAATCCAATTATTTACCGGGTTATTTTTACTACTAACGGTACTTTACCCGTCTTTTAGTATTAACGGAGTTTGATTACCAAACCCATTTTCGGGGTGTTACACCTGGCCCTTCTGATCAGAAGCTAACTTTCAAAAATGACAGTTTTGGTCCCTGATATGCATTAAAGCCATTTCCGACACGTTTAAGGCCCGTTAAGCCAACGTTAAGGCCCTAAAATGATGCCTAAACATTGTGGACACGAAACATGCTCAAAAATATGCCGGATGTTGGTTCGTTTGGTCGTACGATCGCGATGTTCGCTTAATTACGACGGAATGCGCATAAGCGCGAAAAACGATCCAAATTGCGTGACGAATGGATTTTTCTTATGCCAAACACTAAAATAAAATATTTTAGTGCTTACATAAATTTTTGGATGTCCGGATGTATTCAGATTGTAAGTTATGCGCGAAAATGCAAACTTATGCACTTTTTGACGCTTTTAGTCCCTGAATGACCCAAAAAGTTTATTTTAGCACACCGAACCCCTCAAAGCCTATTTCTAAGCTATGTAAAGGATATTTATGGTATGTTTAACTCATGGTCATGTTTCGGAATGTCTGTTACAGTTCAAATTGGCATACTTTCGCAGTTTGTCAAATTTAGTCCCTGTAGGCGAATTAACTTGTTTTTGCCATACCAAAGCCTTCAAAACTTATTTCTAAGTTATGTAAAGGTTATTTAAGGTATATTAAGTATATGTTGATGTTCCGGAGTATTTGTCGCATTAAACTGATTACGTTTACGCACCAGTTTGCGTATAACTCTCCAGAAAGCTATATAGAGTTTGAAATTGAACAAAAGTCAAAACATGAAAAATGTAAAACATAACCAAACAAACATTGGGATCAAATTACTTTGTTTTATTGATAACTATACTGTTTACACTGATTTCAGACACAGATGTCACAGTAGGATACATTATAAAGTCATTTTTAATCTTCATGCACCGCATACTCCATTCTTTTGATAGCGAATCTAGCAACCTTTTGATTTTAGCATAGTTGGTAACGGGAACTCCAGCTTTCTTCATCTTTGTCAGCAAATTTATGAACCTTGTTATGTGATCAGACAAACTTTCACCACGAACACTTCTAAAGTTATCATACTCCTTTTGAATCAAATCCATTTAAAAAAACCAAAAAAATATTTGTATTAACTCAAAACCTGGTTCGAATTACTTTGAAAATATCCCTGTATCAACTCCAAATTTTAATAGCACTTGGCCCAAATAAACTTGAAACACCTGGTCGGGTTAAATTTTGCAAACACGAGTTAATTTTAAAAGGCCCAAAAATAAAGTGTTGATACCCGGCCCACATAAAGAAAATGTGGTCTTTAATTATTCGCGGCCCAAATACACGAATTAAAAACTTAGCCCAGTGTGTATCCGTTCTCTAGGCCCACAACTGAAGTTATAAGACCCAACCCACGTTGCATCAAGTCTATAGGCCCAAAAGTAAACTTGTAACACTCGGCCCGAATTGTATCAGTTCTCTAGTCCTAAAAATAAGTTCCAAAATTACCTAGCAAACAAAAATCTGACTTCAACTAAAACCTTTACGTGGACTTCAAATTCCATTAAATTGAGTTTAACTCCTTTTTTTTTTTAACTTGGCACGTACCTTTCTCTTTGGTTTATATCTTCCCAAGACATAAACAATCCGCTTCCTTTATAGGCTCAATGTTGACAATTAGCAGCTTACTATTATAGCCCCAATCAGCAAATATGTAGTCTTCAGCCCAATATATAATTTTAGCAGCCCATTTAACTAGTCAACATTCACATTTTCGGAAAATACAGAAATCCGGATGTCAAAAATAAATAAAATAGATCGGACTTCAAATTCTAAAATTGCTTTTGACTTGAAACATCACCCAAACCCTAAATTCACAAACACCCAGCCACTCGCACTTCTTTTACTCTCTCTCTACAACGAAAACTTTCCTTGACTACCACAACAAAAGAACTTTTTAATCTAATCTTCTCCTACTAGCTAATTCTATTTTTTCCTTTTTTTATTTAAAAATGTATGAATGATTGTGAATAATGGGTTGTTGGTAGTGGTGAAAGACGGTGGTGAACAGTGAATTTGCGGCAACAATGTTCAAAGTGCGAGGTGGTGGAGAAGTTGTGGTTGTGGTGGCAGTTTCAGCGGTGGTTGGGGGAGGAGTCCGGTGGATGTAGAAGACGGGGGTGACAAGAGGTGGCGAGATGGGGTGGTGTATGGTGGTGGCTGGAGTCGGAATTATTTCGCTGGAAAGATGGCGGCATCGGAAAATATTGTCGAAACCTTAATCTGTCAACAGTGATTAAAAACTTAAAAAATATATACTTCTGATTCTACTCTTTTCTTTAATAACTAAATATACTGGCGAGATTAAAACCACCGGAATAACGATGCCGGAAAATGTGACTTACTTGCGTATTTACCAAATACGCCGGAGAACTTGAACTTGCGTTCAAGGTTTAAATTCGTCAGAAATTAATAACACCGAAAATTCGCCGGAATTTTTTTTAACTACACCGAAAAGTCGCCGGAAAACACAAATACACCGGATCTTCAATAAAAACACTGGATTCTTCAATAAAAACGTCCAGATCTTCAATAAAACTTCAAAAACATGCCCAAAACTATTGATTTGAACAAAAAAATCCTCAAAAAGATTTGTAATTCTACATAAAGTATTTCAAATCATCTACTAACTAATCTCAAACAATTTAAACATCTATTTTAAATCATTTTCAAATCAGATTTGATGAAAATTTTAAAAATTTGTAAAACCCAAAAACTTCAAAAGAAAAAAAATAACTCAAAAATCAGTTTTTTAATAATGAATTTGAAGATTGTTAAATCTTAAATTCGAGTACCAAGCTTTGATACCAAATTGTAGGATCAAATCGAGCCAAAATCTGATTTTGATAAAGAAATTCAAGATAAATACACACAAATCTTCATTAAAACCCTCTAGATCATTTGCATAAGATGAATACAAACCACTTAGGCTAATTACATTTAGGTCCCTAGAGATAATAACTTACCAAAAGTAGCACTAAACATGAAAACTAATTAACTAAGATAATAAATTTACTTTGTCTAAATAAAATATATTTAATTAACCAAAGCAATATAACTATCAGATCTTGATCTTCAGCACGCCAATTCTTTCTTCGATCTTCACATGTTGATTTACGCTTTGGCTTTGACTTGTTGGCGTTGACTTTGTTGACTTGATTCGTTGATAACATTAGACTACACGTTTTAGACCCAACAAAAACTATGCACTTTCTTTCTCTCTAAACTCCCCCTCTCTCTCTCACTCCACCCCCTCCTGTCGCCGACCTCCCACAAGGGGGTGGCAACGTACTTCCTGAGCGTCTATGCACATATTTGGTACTGCCAACTATTTCCTAAACTTTATTTCATTGCACATGACCATAGTTAACTGAAAAAATTTACTGGGTTAGGCTCAAAGGGCATACCGTGAAAGGTTTTGAAACATTAAGGACAAAACTTGTCAACTTTTGCGTCAAAGGACACCGCCTTCAAAAGGGTGTAAGCATAAAGGACAAAACTTGTAATTTACTCTTTTTTTGAGTTAAATGCCTGGTTGGTCCTGTGGTTTGCAGATTTTGCACAATTGACCCTACTGGTTTCAAAATGACACGGTTGGTTCCGATGGTTTAAAAAAATGTTATACGAGTAGCCTGATGTTTGCATTTTCGTAACATGTATGGTCCTTAGTAGCTGACCTGGTAAAATTTTTTAGTTAAGTTCACATACAATGTCCATTTTACCCTTATTAGTAAATATGAATTACTAAAGTTCCTACTTTGTAACATAATGGAATCTAAAACTAGTGAAGAACACATGGATCGGCTTTAAGAATAACATCAGATGCTTGCTTCATCTATGTACAATATTATTGTATCTAAAATGTATATGCATTCTTCATGATTTTGGTCATCTTCAGGTGTCATACAACCAAAACTACAACTGAGAAATATCCATATAGTTTCTCCACCACCTTCGATTTTGCTAATTATCCCTCTTTCTGAATCCTGTAACTTATTCATATACTTTATCATGAATGATTCTTCACCAATTTCAATATTACTTTCACCATTTCGTCCAACTCTTAACTTGGATCTCTCAAATACACCCATGGTTCTTCGCTTAATTACTTAAACTGCTGTTGCCAGGTCACCGGACTTTGAACAGACCTTACACATAGTTAATTGCTCCCGAACCTACTACTTCGTCCCGAACCTGGCTTGTTGGTCTACCAAACCACTCCCGCGGATCTCAGATCCCATAGACGGATCTAGCCGGAGGTGACAGTGGTGGTGTTGAGTTTTTGATGATGGTGGGTGTTCGGTGTTGGAGGTTAGACGGTGGTAGAGGGTGATCGGTGGTGTAGGTGAGATGGTGGTGGTGGTTGTTTGAGGAGAAACCTGAGAAGAGTATGTGTGTGATTTATGTCATTGCTTTTTATATAATATATAACAATATAAAACATGTATAACTAATTGTAGATTTATTACCAGGGGCAAAATAGGCGTTTTATATGGACTTAATTTGAAAACTTAACGACGTTAGCTACTAAGGACCATCCATATTATGAAAATGCTAACATTGGGCCAACCGCATAACATTTTTCAAACCATTAGAACCAACTATGTAATTTTGAACCCACAAGGATCAAGTGTGTAAAATCTGCAAACCACAACTAGAGGTATCCTAACCGGGTCGGGTGTAAATTCGGATTACCAACAAAACCATCATAGCGCCGCTGCAAGGCGAACTTGACCTTCCGTCAAACTCTGTTTCTCTCTCTCCATCGAAGATTTCGTACCCTCAGGTTTGCATATTCACTTCATCTTCTTCTAGGGTTTCCTTATCCTCAACATTTGATTATTGATTCTTATCAATTAGGGCTTTTGTTTACTCAAATCGGCGATCATGCCTCTTCCGATTGAATTTTCGAATTCATCCGTTGATTTTTCGGTCGATGATCACCAGTAGCATCGAATTGTTGTTGATTTTACAAAATTCAGTCAGTAATTTGATATGCGTAGTGCTTAAAGAAGCTGTTTGTGTTCAAAATTTCAGAGTTCAAATTGTTTATGGATTTTAAGTTTTTAATTAGGTTTCTAAGGTTTTTGTTTTGAATTTGTTGGAGTAATAATTTTCACAAGTCTTTTAGAAATTGGAGTTTGTTGTGTTGTGGAATTATGATTGTTTTTGAATATTAGGGTTGGATATCACTCACTAATTGATACAATACCTTTTCTGATTATCTGATTTCATATGTTATTTTAACAGGGTAATATATTCTTGTGGTTAGGGTTGCTTATTTTATTTTATTTTGTCTTTGTTTTTAGGTAAAATCGTATACTACATCCTTCAAGGAGTTAGGCTCTTTCATTTGTTGAATTTTGTTTGAGGAAGATGGCTGGGAGGAACCGTGGACCGCCACTTCCAATGAAAGGTGCCCCACATGGTGGAATGCCACTTATTCACGAGCCACCGTATGGAAGGCATCTAGGCCCGATGCCCCATCCTGCGTTGCTTGAAGAGATGCGCGAAGCTGAGTTTGCAAGGGCTCACAGACCACTCCCACCTCACCCTGCTATATTTGAAGAACGGTTAGCAGTTCAACATCAGGACATTCAGGGGCTGTTGGTTGATAATCAACGGTTGGCTGCAACCCATGTTGCACTTAAGCAGGAGTTAGAAGCTGCACAACATGAGCTTCAACAAACCGATCATCATGCTAGAAACTTTTTGATGGAGAAGGATATGCAGATGCGAGAGTTGTATGAGAAGTCGGCCAAAATGGAACATGATCTTCATGGGGTTGAAGGCATGCGGGGCGAGCTTATGAAATTGCATGCTGATATTAAGGAATTGACTGCCACTCGTCAAAAGCTTACTGCTCAAGTTCAGGCCATGTCTCAAGATTTTGCTAGAGCTAATGCTGAATTGCAGCAAGTTCCAGCACTCAAGTCGGAAATTGGAGGGCTTAGGCAGGAACTGCAACGTGTGAGGTGAGTTTTGATCTCTAAAAATAATTGTATTTTTGTGTTTTTGACATACAATGCCCCGCTGGCGGTATGCGCATATAATGTATATATGTGTGGGCGCTCGGGGGGCAAAAGTGAAAGTGCACTAATTTTATCGTTATTTTACTAATTTCGTGAAAATAACGTTAAAAGAGGGGGATGGTTAATCATGCATCATGTGGTGGCGTTGATAGCCGAAGATAAGGGGGTACATGCACTAATCGGCCTTTGTCTTAATTGCTGAGTGTTATGTGCCTTATGTCCAAGGCTTGATGCGAAACTACTATCGAGCCGGGGGTCTCACTGTAAGCAGCCTCTCTATTCCTAACGGGTAGAGGTAAGGCTGTCTACATCTTACCCTCCTCAGACCCTACCTTAGCTTTGCTATTGGTGGGATTTACTGAGTATGATGATGATGATGATGATGGTGTTTTTGACATACCAATATACCGTTTAATTAATTATGCTGAGGTGTCGATGTTTATTCACTTTGTATCAATGTAATCTCACATGTTTTTATATGTAGTCAAGGAACTTCAATAACAGCTACATGAAAAGTAAAATTCTTTAAAAAGCTCACACTTTATCTTTAAGTGATGACATTTTTATATCTTATGTAGGTGCAGAAGCCAAGAATGTTGGCTCGTATCAGTGTTTTATTAGCTTTGATTTTAGTTTTTTTTAATCTTTAACCATCAAATGGGACATTCAAGTATTTTTTAGTCAAAATGGGAACCGGTCAAATGGGTTGAAAGGGTCAAAAGTCCTCGAAAGTGTATTCCTAAATCTCTTTACGCAGATTATAAGATTGATATGGTGTTATTATTAATATATATTTTTTTGTAAGCATTTTTTAACACACTAATATGAAAAAAAGTTCGACAAAAAGTGTTTCGGGTCAATCTGACTTGACCTGTATTAAAAGTTGTCTATTTTGAACCATTAGCCAACCCACACATTTTGCCACATCTACCTTAAACCAGTACATGGGAAGTGCGTTTTCTCTCTCTTCTATTTTTGAACTATAATTCTTGATATACGTACGTGTGTATGCATATATGCATGTATATAATGTATCAGAAATGCCATGATCTGTTTTCTTATGCTACTGGGAACTTTGAATTTTGTTACTATGCATTCTTGATATACGTACGTGTGTATGCATATATGCATGTATATAATGTATCAGAAATGCCATGATCTGTTTTCTTATGCTACTGGGAACTTTGAATTTTGTTACTATGCGACTAGGATCGTCTTTAATGGATGTTACATTTTTCTTATTTGTAGAATCACCATCTGATTTGATTATTACTTTTCTAAGTTTACATTACTTTGCATATGGATGCCTATTGATATGATATTTTCTTCTTCAAGGGCTGCTATTGAACAAGAGAAAAAGGGGCATGCAGAGAACTATGAACATGGTCAAGTGATGGAGAAGAATTTACTTACTATGGCTCGTGAGTTGGAAAAGTTACGCGCTGAGATGGCTAATGCTGAAAAAAGGACACGTGCTGCAGCAGGGAATCCAAATCCTGGTATGTAAAACTACTTTCTTAATGCATTTTGATTTTTTGATACAACAATAAGCCGTTTTGGGTGTGTTTGGGATTGCTTATCGAAACTGGTTATCTGATTATTTGTGAGGGAAACACACTGTTTTGAATACACAATTTGACGTTGCTATTTCCAAACTGCTTATTTTAAAAAGCAATAAGCAGATAAGCTGTTTTAATAAGCAATTTCAAATACCCACATAAGGATCTAGTTTTGCATTTTAATGGTTTTCTTGGGTGTTTTTAAACAGGCTATAACACAAATTATGGCAATGTTGAAGCTAACTATGGAGTGAATCCGTATCCTGCTAATTACGGGATGAATTCTACTAATCAAATGAATCCTGTATGTATCTCATTCTTTTGAATTTTTTTATTTGTGGTGTTGTCTGTCAGTTTGTGCGCTACAACACCCGATTATCTTCGTTTTTGTTGTTTTTTACACGTTACTCAAGAGTTTGTTTAAAAAGAATCATTCTTTTTGGGGCTGAATGTTTTGTACTACTGTTACAAACTATCAGGTGCAGCCAGGTGCTGAAGGCTATCCTCAGTATGGACCTGGACCTGGATCGTGGGGCTCATATGATATGCAACGGGCTCAAGGGCACAGATAAACCATCTCATGCTAAGCTGTGGTCTCTTAGATTGCTTATCGGATCAAAAGTATGGTACTCTGAATTGAAGTCTAGGTTTGTTTGAAATGTTAATCTCATGAGAGATATCTATTACTACATGCATATGCTATTTTGGATATTGTTGCTTTTTAGCAAAAGCTGGTAGTTTGTTTGAACTTAAATTGGCTTGTCATCGTTTGGATTATTTTTCTTGACTTAACTCTTATTATTACTGAAATGCGGATGTGCAAGATCTTTTATGATAGAACTTCAGTATGTGTAGTGTGAATGTTAGAATGACATATCCTTGATTAAAGCTTCAACTACTTAAAGCTGAGTTTATGTGCCATATTGGTTTAACCTACCATGAGTCTTTTTTTTTCTTAAGACCTATGAGTTAGCAAGGATGTTTAGTTAAGTATGGTGTCAAAACATTAAGCTTTTTATAACACGTTTATATGGTGTCAAAACATTAAATGCCTTGGGAAATGCGGAATGGTTGTGGTGATTCTTGATTACAATTCCGGGTAACAAGTGTCTGGAGTTTCTTCTTAGTTGAGGTGAATTAGTGTTGCTAAGCTGATGAATACACCAACCGTCATGTATCTCTTAGAGATCAGAAGCTAAATATGCCAGCTAGGACTAAAACACTACACATTTGGGTGGTGAGGCTATAGAACCTCTTGGGTTTTAGGGCTATACAGTCACTTTGTGTTAAGTTTATTTGCACTTTTAGATACGAGGTTCTGTGCAAAGATTCAAGACATAGTTGTCAATGGCGTTTATGGCAGGCGCTGTAGCGAATAACGTCCAATTGTCCATGGCGGGCGCTGTAGTGAATAACGTTCAATTGTCCATGGCGGGCACTATAGTGTGGCGAGGCGGCCATATGCCGCTGCAAGATGCTTAGTGACCTCCAGCAGCGAATTCCGACGCTGGTGCTGCTTTCTGCCGGAAACCAGTACGAAGAAGATAGCGAACCAGGAAGAAGAAGAAGATAGCGGCTATAATGCGCATTTTAGCCTTTTAGGGTTAAATAAGTTTAGGCATTTTAACATTTAACCCGCAGCACTAGTTCACCTTTAGTCCCTAAAACTTGTAATTTTTTTACATAGAAAGTGTAAAATTAGTGTGTATTTAAACACTTAACCCCTCTATCTTCATTAGTTTACATTTGGTCCTTAAACTTATAAATTTATGCACAAAGTATAAAATTAACATATTATATTATATAATATATATATACACACATACCTCTCTATCCCTATGGATAGAGGCAAGGTCTGTCTACATCCCACCCTCCCCAGACCCTATAAATAGCTCAGCTATCTGTGGGATATACTGGGTATGGTTGTTGTTGTTGTTGTTATACACACATACACTATAAATAGCTATTTTTTTTTATTTTTTCTACTACCTTATCGCTAAACATGAAATGGCGGGCACTATTTTGTCACTATTGCTACATAGCGTATAGGTAGCCTGTCGCTATGACCGCTATTCGTTACTGACAACTATGATTCAAGATGCTGCATTAGATCAGTCATGTCTGTGTATGTGTGGTGATGTAAAATTCTCCATCATGTGTTGTGCATCATTGGAAAATAAAGGAAATGTTGATTATTGATCATATACTGATCATAAGTTTACTTTAACAAGTGTTCAAGGCTCAAGAGATCGCACTGCATAATAACTTGCTCCGCAGGGTTTAATGGCTCTAGGAGGATTGAGTAATATCAGCTTTTAGAATATACTAAATTATCATTTGCTTTAATCTGTCTTCTTGGATGTGTTTAGTTCTGTGTATGGCGTACTTCATCACCGACACTGCATAATACCTTGCTCCTTATTGAAATGGTAATATTAGGGTTTTCTTGCTGCCTTGCAGCTCAGCACTGTAGGTAACTGATCCTTTGTTAATGTGTTACATGATGAAACTTTCATTGTTTGCTGCTGGATTAATATGCAGCAGTAATCAACTCCATTATGTTGGGCAGTTTTCTTTTCTTTTTTTTTTTTTTTTTTTGCGTTTTGAAGACACCATTTTCCATCTTATCTTGTCATGTATGTACATTATAAACCGTAACCATTTTTCTTCTTCCATGTATATCTTTTAACCATCATTCACAACCACTACAATTCTTCCCTTTTTCTACATTGGCCATGAAACTTGGGCTACTTTCTTGCCTTTTGTATTAATTAGTTATAGTTAGTATCATGACTGTTTTGAGTCATGAAAGGTGGTAATATAGGAAGAGTTGACTTTTGTTCACACAAATGTACTTGGTGCAAATACAAAGAGCATTGTGGAGTAGGGTAAAGATCAACAAGCTACCTTTATTAGACGGGTGTGGCTTCAGTTAATTGCACTAAAAACAGTCTAATGGCAAGGCCTCAACGGACATTGTTGACTGCATGATGCTACAATATTTGGAGTGAAGGCGCATGGGTTTCACAATCAAGTAAGTCATGAAATTTTGTGAGCAAATCAGTGTTTCCTGTTTTTTTTTTCTGGGTTTTCATATTAATATCTAGAGGATATTTACTTTTTCTTTAGACTAGTACATAAATGTATTTTTTGTATATTTTTTAGTCTGACCTTTGTCTACTCTGGAGGCATAGAAATTAGTTTGTGATGAAATTACTTAGGTCTGTTGTGTGTGTTGTGGATGTGAGGGGTGCAACACGTTTCTGAAAGTGTGCCCGTGTGTGCAACACTTCATCGATGATGAGGCGGAGCGTTTACATGAGGCAATGCAGAGGCTGAGGTGTGGAGTGGCTTGAGGCGGCCCTTCTTGCATTGTGTCAGAATATATTTAGACCAGGAAGCTGTAATGTTGCAGTCTTGAGTGTGATTGCTGGGAAATGTAAACAAAACCTTAGAAACACTACTAACCTCTTATTTGTATGGCCTTCTGATATCTCTTTAGGTTGCTTCATGAACTTGTACTGTAAGTTGAGTTAGTTGTTTAGTGATTTTCTGCATGGACTAGTAGACTACTTGTACGGTTGTACCTAGGTTTTACTTCGAGTTGGGTTTTTTTGTTGTACATAAAGCTTGTTTGGTTGTAAATAGAGCTATTTATATGCATTTATTATAATATGTTATTTCTTAGTGTTTAAAGATTAAGAAGTAGTATTTATTATAATATGTTACTTCTTAGCTCTCGCCTCACGACTTAGCTCTCGCCTCACGACTCGGCAGGACCTAAACATCTCGGAGCGCCTCACACTTTTTAATACATAGTTATCTACCCTTTCTAATTCTGATAAATTTTCTTATTATTATAATTACCTGTCAAAAAGTGACTTGAGTATTTTAGTACTCTACTTAGTGTTTTTAGTTGTGGCTTGTGGGTAACTGCTTTCTATAAAAGGGAGTCAAGTTGCTTCTGTTAGGGATATAGCTCAAGTTTTAAGTTTTAACATAAAAATCCTAAATTTAGACCTGATTTTCTGATCGACAACAAACTTTCTGTTTTCTGGAATTTTGTTTCTGTTTTGCATAACAGTTGCAACACTTTTTTATGTTCATACGAGATAGAAGGCTGTGTTCTATTTTGCTTTATGGCAGATACGTTTATCTATTATAAACCATATCCAACTCTAGATTACAAGCAAATTTGAACTTGGAAAGGAAAATCAGGAGATTAAGTGCTCTTAACTACATTTGTGCTGCTATGTATAAACTCGAGTCATGGTGGCAATTTATGGAAGTCATAAGATAGTTTAAGTCGACCCACTGGCGTGAAAGCAAGATTATGTCTTTCGTTGGAGGAAGCTTCTCAGAATTTGGCATAAAGAGATATCAAGGTTTATCTGCAGTGATCTGTTCTTACAGGGAATTAGAGTGTTCGGAAACTGAGCCGTTGCGATCCATTACATTGATATTTTTATACGAACACTTCTGTAACTATAGCTGTAGCAAGACATTGGTATTTAGTAGTCTACGAGATGTACTAATATGATTGGTTGATTTAAGAGAGCGTGAGATATATTTTCCAGAGCCTTGGCCTTAAAATGCCACATAAGGATCATGTTTTTTAGTTTTCCTGCTTGGTTAGGATAAATTATCTTGTAGTATGGTGTTTTTGTGGGCTTACCGCTTTATGTTAGGTCTTGCCGTCTTGGCATAATCTAACTGTTTGTTTTGAACTCATGATGGTACTTTATTGTTTGTTGTTTCCAAAAATAAGTTTTGCATGCGCGTACAATGCATGATATCCATTATTCAATTTATTCAAATTTTTGACATTTGGACTCATGTCTCAGGCGGGAAATATCGGCTATGGAAAACAACACACTTTCTGGATTGGCCTTGACAAAAGGAAATTTTTAAAAGGTGATTACTACTTACTATAGACCTTGTAGTTTCATGTGTTCGTTTTTTCATGATTTGTTTATGTTCTGTTTTCTGTTTAAATAAGTGAAATAGTAACTGACAAAAGATAGCGTCTTTGTGTGGTACAGTTTTGTGGCTGACTGCCTGACAACTATGGCTACATGGGCAAACTCATGGTCCAAGTGCTTAAGTGCACATAGGTACGGATTTGGGTTTCCATACTTTTTTTCTTTAACTTTTCCAACTTCGCCTAGAAACTGAAAATTTTGACCACTAGATGATGACATTCACGTAGGTGAAATGATTATTTCAGCCTTTCAGGTGAATTAGAGGGATTTGGTATCTGATGACTTTTGTAGTTTTATTGTTACCACTCTTGTTTAAATTGCCATCATTACGACAATAAGATAAGGTTTAAAAAGGCGGAAACGGGTATCGAGGCGTTTTCCCTTAGCCTCACAAGGCGTAAGCCTCGAGGCAGGTCGAGGCGTAAGCCTCAAAACATTATTAAAAAAATTAAAAAATATATATATATATCTCTCATAAAATCACAAATTACCATAAAACAAACATCATAAATAGAAAATAGGAAAACAAACAAGGTTTAACATAAAACAAACATCATAAAATAGTTCGAACAACTTAAATTAGTAATGTTATGACATCTAATATCATAGAACTCGTTTTCCTCCGCATCATCATCCTCAAAGTTTTCATCTGGCGTATTTAGATCGTCATCATCATCAACCAAATTAATAATCTTTTCCTTTTCCTCCTAGATGATGAACTCTCACCTTTTTCCTCATTTGACATTTTGACCCGCCAACTCCACCAATACCATCTTCATCTCCACTCGGGTTAGCTATCCACTCATCATCCGACAAAACATCATCGGCAACTATCGGGACTTCATCATCTTTTAGATTCGTCTTCTTTATAAACTTCTGCTACAATCTCCTATTGTACATAACGTACACCAACTTGTTCATCCTATTCGTGCCCAACCGATATCTTCTTTTCGATTAGTTTTTTTTAACCTAATAGATGTCTTGGTTTAAAAAAGCGCGCCTGAGGCGCGCCTAGGCGCGAGGCGCACTGAGGCGCAGGTCATGGGGCTTTTAGGCCTGAGGCGCGCGCCTCATGTACCTGAGGCGTTTTTCCTGCATAAAAATGTTGTACCTTGGATTTTTTGACTTGTACATGTAAGTAAAATGGTATAAAAGCCTTATTTATAGCTATATTTTGGTTAAAGGAAGCTATTTTGGTTAAAGGAAGCTAAAAACCTATGGGATGTGTATGGGATATATATAAAAAACTATATAAACACCTTGCGCTTCGGGTACGAAAAGCCCACCGCTTTTGCGCTTTGCGCTTCGCGCCTCAATTTTAGACCTCGTCGCTTTTGTGCGCCTCTCGCTTTTTAAAACCAAGATAGATGTTTTTTAAGTGAACTATTGGGTTGGCCCACCAATTAAGCCTAATAAACACTAAATGGGTCTAAAATAAAGTCCAAAAAACCTAAAGTTTTCCATTTTCACAAGGTCTAGCCTCACCGCCTCGCCTCACCGCCTCGGACAGCCTCGGAAAGCCTCGGATGACTGAGGCCTAGGTTTCAGTTGACCCCTATGAGGCTAAGCCTTTAAGGCGTTTTTTCATAGCCTCAGCCGAGGCGTAAGCCTCGAGGCGGGCCTCGGAAAGCCTTTTTAAACCATGTATGGAGAACACTTTGGCATCACGTTTCAGATAATGATTTCCTAAAATCTTGATAAGATAATTTTTCTAAATTCTTTTGATTACTCTTTCTAGTATGGGCATGATTACACTAGTGGCAAATTGGACGGGTTAGGTAACGGGTCAAAATGGCTTAGCCTGAAACATTCTGTCCAAAATTTCAACATATTAATAAGTTTTGCATTCAATATGCTTACAAGAGTGGTGACATTTTTTTAAGTGGCCCGTTATTACTTTTCTTATGTGGTGAGGATGTATTTCCTTACAATATGATGTTTTTATGTTAGGTCCTGCATGGTTAAAAATCATTAGTTATGCCTTGTGTGTTGGACTGTTGTCACATATATAACCAGTTTTGTAAGTGCTAAGCCCACAAAAAATCTGACTTTTTGTAAGTGGTGTGTTACATATGATTACAATTACTATATTTTACAATAATAATCTTAGATTTTAGAAGTAGAGTAAGGTTATTGTACAAATGGGCTTAACATACTAAACGTGAGAAGTGAAGGAGGGAATTTATTTTTGAAAATTTATTTCCCATCTTGTCAAGCACGTATTTTAGTCCCAGAATCTAAAAAAAATATTTTTTTGTGTATTTACATTAGTAGAGTAATTATGTAATCGCTCTACACATTTTTTTTTACATTTTGCAACTAAACATCATGCTTAAGTAGAGATGGAAGAAAAAAAATCTTCCTTCACTTCTTATGTTTAGTATGTTGAGACCCATTTGTATCTGATCTTTACCTTTTAGAAGTAGGGCCAGGATCATTTCAGAACCACAAATATTTACAAAACTCGCAGAACTCCTAATAAACAATCTTTTTATTTATATATTTTTATGTTTAGGATAATTTTATCATTTATTATGTGTATTTTTACGATTACATACATGTTAAGAGTAATTTTATCATTTTTTATATGTAATTTTATAATTACATATATGTAAACTAGTTTTTTTACATATATGTAATTAGTTATGACACATATATATATAATTTTGGCAATTAAACATATGTAAACTACTTTTAACATGTATGTAATCAAATAAATACATATAATAGATGATAAAAAGATCCTAAATACAAAAACTTATATATAAAATGATTGTTTATTAGGAGTTCTGAAAGTTCTGTAGTTATTTAGAGTTCTGAAATGAACTCAACCCATATCCAATGGGGATGTTGTATCCACAACTTCTTATGTTTAGTATGTTGAGACCCATTTGTATCTGATCTTTACCTTTTAGAAGTATATCCAAAGGGGATGTTGTATCCACAAAAAAACGAATGTTTAAGACCAAAAAAGCGCCATAATAACTAGATATATGATAGGGCATAGAAACCTATATGATTTTTGTTAAATTGAAGTTTGAAAAGTAAAAGAAATTTTGTTTTTGATTCCACATTGCTTCTGATAGAGATTGAATTGATGAAGAGATAATGAAAACAAATCTGTAACTATATTGTATAAACTGAAGAAGATAACAAAACAGAATAATAACCACTGAAGTGGCCAGGGCTATGCCCTTCTCAATGCCATAAGCATGAGCCTATCACTTACTAATTTCTCCCTATCCTTCACTAATGACCAATGCCTTATTTATAGAAAAGTAATTACACTAATACCCCTTATACTATTACATTATACTAATATGTATGTGATTTCCATCAATACTCCCTCCATAAGTCAAGACTTGTCCTCAAGTCTTGTGAAAAGAACCCACAACTGTTTGAACACTCTCATCCGAATGCATAGTCAACTCGTCCCGTTCATCCCATTCATCATCCCCAAGTAATAAGACACGAAGACTACCCGCCGGACACTTGTGGCTAGGACTATAAACCTGTCCACATTTAAAACACAAGCTCTTCTTCTTCTTCCGATCCTCCCACTCAACACGAGATAAGGAGCGAATGCCTCGATCATTGACACCTGCTTGCACCTTGGCAGCCCCATCATTGCCAACACTTGTAAATCCCGTGGTACCCCATACACGATGGTTGATCCCCGAATCCATAGAAGGCAGCCCGGTATGTGACAAATACCGAAAACGAGATATCAACGAACCGGATTTGGAAGGCCGAAGCATCAACTCCACATCTTTGGCCAAATACATAGCATCCATACAAGTCATAGGGCGATGTAAACGGACTTGTTGCTTGACATCCTCTTTCAAACCCGCAATGAAATAGCCAATAGTTTGTGACTCCGGCAAACGAGGGACCAAGGATAACACATACTCAAAATCATCAATATAATCAAAGATGGAATCCGATTGCTTAATGGTAGCTAACCGTTCATACGGATTCTGAATTGAAAGACCAGTGAAACGTTGCAACAATTCGGACTGAAATTGAAGCCAAGTCAAAGACGGATGAACCTAATTGATGATAGTGAACCAATGTTGAGCAGCACCAATCATACTCAGCCGAGCAAGCTGTAAACGAGAAGCCTCTGGAGTCTGATTGAGATCGAAGAACAAGTTCGCCTTCCGGATCCAGCCGTGTGGATCAAAACCAGAAAATTCAGGCAAGTGCACCTTCTTCACAGCCCATGGTAAGCCCGATGGTGGATCCGAAGAGTCGGATTTAAGATCGAGCGTCGAGAACACTATACCAGAAGATCCAGGACCTGCTGAATCATCCCCATGCTTCTTCTCCTGCTTCTTCTCCTGCGATTTCATCCAAAACCTGCAATGAGGCCTTAATTGCAGTAACATCGGTTTGTAACTGCTGAATCTGTTGATCATGAGCATCCAATCGAGCATTATGATTCACCATAATTGAATCGGAAAGTGAAGTGAACTGGAGAAATCTGAGAATCGGAACTCGGACAGGAACAGAAATTGAAAACCAGCGAGTATACTGAAATCGGAATTGAAATCCGAGAATGAATCTGGAAGAAGTGGAAACGGAAATTGATATCGCAGGTAAAAAGGTAACCGGAATTCAATGAAATTGAAGCAGAAAAGATGAGGGACGTCGAGCAGATCTGAGATGAATTAGATCTGAGATCCGAAGGTGATACAGAGCCGAAAATTGGAAGAGAGATCTGAGTGAATTTGGAATTGAAATCGGAAATAAATTGGATCTGAGATCTGACTGTGACACAGATCCGAGAAACGAAGATAAATCTGGTTGAAATTGTGAACGATCAGAAGTAAAGCAGAAGAATAGCGAAAAAAAAATAAAACAGAGGAAGAAGGAGAGGCTGACTTGAGACGCGAAATTGAGAAATCACCTGAAATTGAACGAATGGAGAGTAGAATGGAGTAGGCAGGTCGGACCAATGATAGAGATTGAATTGATGAAGAGATAATGAAAACAAATCTGTAACTATATTGTATAAACTGAAGAAGATAACAAAACAGAATAATAACCACTGAAGTGGCCAGGGCTATGCCCTTCTCAATGCCATAAGCATGAGCCTATCACTTACTAATTTCTCCCTATCCTTCACTAATGACTAATGCCTTATTTATAGAAAAGTAATTACACTAATACCCCTTATACTATTACATTATACTAATATGTATGTGATTTCCATCAGCTTCACATAAAGGGGGAGGCAGTCAAAACATGGAACTAGGGATAGTAAAAGAACCTGCACACGAAACATCCGTGACAGGTATGGGGTTAATAAAAAAATGCGGGTTTGGGTACATGTATGGTATTTAGGTGATACCTGGCACAATTGCCCGAAGTCATAAACCCGTATGGTGGATACACAAACAATATACCTGAAAAATTTTAATCTTATTTTTTATTTTTCCTTGACCCTTGTCTAGTGATGCTTCATTATGTGGAAAATGAACTTCTCTGTTTAATGATATTATGTATGCTACGAAGCATGAACTTATCTTTTTACGATTTATCCAATTAATCTCTAAACTGAAGTGCTTGCTTCCGATGAAGAAGATCGTCTCGCATGTGTTCAAGGCTCCTAGGCACACCCTAGACCTAGGCCTCGCCTGAGCATGGGTCCTCTCTTGACTCTATAGTTAAGAGAAAACATGTACTTTTTTTCATAATTTCCAGGATTCTGGATTAATTTTTGCACTCTTCCCTCTTATCAGATGAGGGTTACTGCAGGAATGTTGCTCCTGAATGCCTCCATGGTTGGATTCTGTCTCGGTCGTTGTATAAATGCTCTTCATTCGGCCCTACGTTGTGACGTCATGACAAACTAAAAAATAGAAGGTAATTGACAAATATATTCATTTTTTTTATATCATGAACAGTTTTTTACATTTATTTTAAATGACATGAATCTGAAAATACATTCTGGTTCAGACACCAAAACAAAATAATAAAGTATAATGGAACTCGAAACCGGACCCTTTTAGTTGAGTTTAATCAATTGCCCATTTGTCGGCAGCACCATGGATGTAGACCGGACCCTTTGGGCCGTCTGCATTGGTTGGCTCGACTAATCTGTCATGTCTCGGCCCTACGAAGTAAATCAGGAAAATCGTCATAAAAGAAGTATCAATACGATGGAAGAATGGCTTCGGAAATGGATATGAATAACTGGAAGAGAATGCAGAAGAAGATGATTAGTACGAGTGAAGAAGCTGCCATTGTTGCAGGTTCCCTGTTCTTGGATTATATCTATATATTGTTGGAGATACAAGTTGTTTGTGAAAAATAAAATAAAATTAATATGTGTGGATAATGTTCTTCGGTGTAAAGCCAACTAGATTGTGGGGACATATAATAATAAAGGCATTTATAGTCGTCACATCCATTTCCAATTGCTAAAGGTATTAGCTGGTTAACTCATATAAATCAAGCTTACCAAATGATGATAACTAAATTGACAACGCACAATTTATATATATTATATATATAAAAAATCATGTTTCTTCATAATAATAAAGGCATTTATAGTCGTCACATCCATTTCCAATTGCTAAAGGTATTAGCTGGTTAACTCATATAAATCAAGCTTACCAAATGATGATAACTAAATTGACAACGCACAATTTATATATATTATATATATAAAAAATCATGTTTCTTCATGACGGTACTGACACTACTGAGGATTAAACCAGAGTCACTTTCTAAATATTTCATATCTGAATCCCACTCGACTACAAGTGGGATTTGAGAACAAAGTATTAATGCCTAACAAACCAACGTAAATACTTATTTTTACGTAAGTATTACTGACAAGTCATATTTCTTCTTGACATAGTTGACAACTGAACCCGAGTCACTTTTATATCTTTAAAAAAACCTTCAATATACGACCAAATGTTTTCTTTTTAGTTTTTTTATATAATCCGTATATATAAGCTTAATAGTAATTATTAAAAAGTTGTAATCATCATTAAATTAGGTTTATCTAATGAAATTTGGAGAGAGAAACAAGTTATAATAGAAAGGAAACAAACACCATTTTGGTAAATAATTTTCAAATCACTCATTTTGGTAAATATTTTTTCCACCAACACTCTTTTAGGAAAAAAAGATTAAATTTATTAATTTGTTGAAATACTTGCAAAGTATTTTAGTATTCACTTATTAAACCAATTTTAATATAACTATAACTATATTCATAATATAGTTTTGGAAAAATTACACTTTTCGTCCTTTATGATTGTACGTGATTGCAACGGATAGCCTTTAACTTTAGTAATTACAGTCACAGTCCTTTATTTGGAAAACCCGTTACACTCTACGTCCTTTAGTACTAACCATGTTAAATTTTTAGTTAAGTTTATTCACTTAAGGGTATTTTGGTCAATTCATGTTTTATTTAAATGTTTATTATTATTATTATCATCATCTACATCTTCAAACTCCCAATTCAGATCTAAAATACACTCTCTCTCTCTCTCTATAAAATCCTCTTCATCAAATTTGCAGATCTAGAAAAACTCTCTCTCTCTCTCTCTCTACAATCACCACTCAATCCACCAACCTTCTATTCTATAAAAAAGATGAACACTCAAAATAAATTATCTTTGAGAAGTGGGTTTTTTTGCATCAAAATGGGTTGAAAAATGGAAACCTTTTATGATCTGAATTGAAATTGGAAGGTGGGAAAACATGTAGTCGTTGGATTACTAGTGGCCGGAGCCACCGTAGATGGAGGCGAAGGAAGATATGTTCATTATCAGTTAGATTAACGGTGGCTGGAGCCACCGTAGACGGCGGTGTTAGGGCGACAGTGGGGTTTTGTTTTTGAAGATTTGTTTTTGATTTGTGAAACATAGATCTGAAATCCATTCTTACTCTTGGAATTTTTACAGATCTGAAATTCGTTTTTTATTTGTTTTTGAAGATTTGGGTTTTTTTTTGTATTTTATAAGAAAAGAATCTTAAATTGGGTTTTTTCTTGCTTTTGTAGAGTGAATTACTTTGAAGATGTATTTTTTTGATTTGTTGAAGATGAAATCCCCAGAATCTGGAAATACATATATTTTGAGATATTATTGCAAGTAAATGTTATTGTTTATGAAGATGATAAATGTTCTTATTCATCGGTGTTCTTGATGTTCTTGTTTATGAAGATGATAGAAGATTGGTGTGTTCTTGTTTCTGGTTTACTTTATTAAATATTTAAATAAAAACCCGAATTGACCAAAATACCCTTAAGTGAATAAGCTTAACTAAAATTTTTAACCTGGTTAGTACTAAAGGACGTGGAGTGTAACATGTTGTGCAAATAAAGGACTGTGATTGTAATTATTGAAGTTAAAGGTTATCCGTTGCAATCCCGTACAAACATAAAGGACGAAAAGTGTAATTTACCCTATAGTTTTACTAGTATATTATATAGAGGAAGGTTAACATACATTACGGCTTAACGTACATCACGTACGACAGGTAATTACGCACGTTCATTTTAAAATCACGCACGTTATAACTCAAAAATCCAAAATCACGCATGTTGAAACACAATAATCACGCATATTGAAAACATTAATCACGCATGTTATAGAACAAATCACGCACGTTGTCGTACGTGAAGTACGTTAAGCCGTAATGTACGATATATTTTTCATATTATATAAATATGTAGAAAAACTATTTATTAATTGTGCACAATTTTTTTTTTTCTGATCCGCTATAAATGTTTTATGAAAATAAAATATTTCAGTGTTAACTCGTGGACCACTTCAATTATAAATGGCTCAAACTATCTACACACCAAGTGTGTAGATAGCTAACTCAAAAAGGTGTTTTTTTGTCTTATGTGCATACCCTGCAGTGTCGAGCTGTGGCCAAAGCGCGGCGTTTTGGTCCGGTCAACCAGACAAAGACTGACGGGTGTCTGACGTGTCTGTTGACCGGACCAAAACGCCGAGCTTTGGCCGCGTTTTTGTCCGGTCAACCAGACCGGGTGTCAGTCTTTTGTCTGGTTGACAGGACCAAAACGCGGCCAAAGCTCGGCGTTTTTGTCCGGTCAACAGACCCGTCAGACACCCGTCAGTCTTTGTCTGGTTGACCGGACCAAAACGCCGCGCTTTGGCCACAACTCGACACTGCAGGGTGTGCATATAAGACAAAGAACACTTTTTTGGTGTGCCAATAGGCAAATGAGTGTGCAAATAGGTAGACCCTTAGACTAAAGGGTATGGGGGCCGGCTAGGACCGGCGCCGGTCCCCCACACCGCCCCCTTTAGGGTCGGCTCAGCCCAATCGGTTCACCCCAGCCGAACGAGATGTGGCCCCACTTCACAAATATAGCCGTTTTCAAACGGCACTTTAAAAAAAAAAAAAAAAAAATCATTTTTCAATTTAAATACCATCTATCTCATCCATTTTTATACATTTCTATCCTTTCTACTCCCATTCTTCTCCAATTCTCTTCCTTTTTTATAAAAAACACTCCATATTTTTTATACCTTTTTCTCTAAATCATGCATCCTTTCAACCCAAACAACCCCAACTCAAACAACCCCAACCCGAACCAACCTAACTTTTTTTCGACCCCCGCTTACACTCCGAGTATGGATCAATCGTGGGGGGCTCCGCAATTTCCTTTTTCGGGTTTCCAACAAACACCCAACGCATTCTCACAAGTGTCTCAAGTTCAACAACTCCAACAATACCAAGCGCTACAACAAATGATGCAACGCAACTCGTTTGAACAACTCCAATCGCAACCGCCAACTTCCCAACCGGTTCACCTTGACGATGATGATGATGAAGTCGTCCCCGAATCGCCACCGCAAGAGCTCAACCGGTTCATAACCAAATTATTATGAATCCTCCTAGCGGGAGTAACGAGACGGACATTCTTAACCTTGCTATCGCTAAGTGGAACTCTCAAAATGCAAAGCCTTTCCCGCACTTCCGAGCATGGAACGTAGTAAGGAAAAAACAAAAATGGACGCCGATTCCAAATGAGGTAGCAACCGCCAAACGGACTAAAACTTCCGAGTCCGGAAGTTATAGTGCGGGAGGCTCCACCGGTCGTTGTCAAATCAACATAAACGACGACCCGGAAGATGACGAGGACGTGTTGCCCATTCACGAGGCGGAACGTCCCCCCGGGAGGGACAAAGCAAAAAAAGAGGCTGCCGGAAAGCGCAAAGGGGCCGGCTCGAGTGGAGGGGGCGGCTCGGGTGGAGGGGGCGGCTCGAAGGCATCGGCGAAAATGGACGAGTTGATAGACGAATTCCGTTCGTTCAAACAGTTCGCGGCCGAAAAATACACTCACAAGAAAACCGTGTCGGCCGACCAAGCTCGAGCGGAGGATTTTAGGATTATGAGGTTGGATCTCGACTCGGTTCCGGAGGAGGAACGAGTGGTTTATCGGAGGATGAAGGAAGAAGTGATGAAAAAATGGTCGTCGTAGGTTGTTTTTTTATTTTTAGGAAATGTACTTTTTTATTTTTATTCTTCGGTAATTTTTTTTTTTTAGGAAATGTAATTTTTTTTTTAGGAAATGTAATTTTTTTTATGTTATGAAATGAAATTATTTATGTTGTTTTATGTTGTATTTTTTATATAGTTTTTATTAAGTTAATAAATTAAAACTTAGAAAATTATAAAATAATGAGGTGGGGCCCCATCCCCCACGAGCCTCCATCACCCTCAAATATGATGGAGGCTCATCCCCCACGAGCCGCCTACGTGGCGCCTACGTGGAGGCTCATCCCCTCCAAGCCCATCCTCTCCATACCCTTTAGTGTTGTAAATTTATTTTGATTTGAACAACATTCCCAAAGTGGAGTATGGAATCATGAATTATTATTGGAGGTTCCACAAGTCAAAATATTCTCCGCCTTTTCATTAATCAACAGAAACAAAATGTACAGGAACAACCAGTGGGATTTATCGTGTTATGCGTCGGTTTTTAAGTTTGTATAAGTTTGATTTGTTACGGTATTAATACGATATCCGCATTAGATATAGTAATCGACATGCATTTTTACATAAATAGAAAATAACAAAAACGAACACCAGTACAAATGTTTTGACAATATCGGCTGGTTCGTCACGATACTAGTACGGTACCGACACTCGATGTAGTTTATAATACAAAAAAAATATTCTATTACGAATACAACTCTGTTTTCAACATAGGATCGTCAATAAAAACTATAGAAACAAATACCTGTACATATACCGATGTTTGGACAATATCGGTTCGGTTCGATTCGTCACATTAAAAGAATCAATTATATTTGACCCATTCGATTTCGGATGAAACTTTTATCGAAACACAGATAAAAATAAACATGTTACAACAATATATTTGGAATTTTATAACACATTATATTATACTATTAAAATGTTCATTCGGTATCAGTTCGATTCGTTACACTACCAATATGATATTGGCACTCGTATAGCAATCGGCATGTGGTCTACATCAATGTTGTTCGAACGGCATCGGTTTAATTCGTTACAGAACCGACACTCGAACTTACGATAACAAAAAATACTCTCTTGCGAATACAACTTAGTTTCAACTAAATGTATACAAGGACTTCAAGAAAACTGTAAAAACGAATACCGGTACAGGCAGAGACGAAGAATTTTTTTTTCCATACTTGTACATTACTATTCAAAACTCGGTTTAAACATTATTTATATCAGGACGTAGAAAAAAATAAGTACTTCACAATGACATACTCGAAATTCTATAAAACCTCGTATCTTAAAAGCTATAAAAGAACAAAATAATAATAATAATAATAATAATTGTAAGTCCCAAATCAATGGATCTAACAATGATATCAAACAATCACCAAGGATGGGCGGAATCCAAACTTGATGATATTCAAGAAAAACAAGAAATCACAAGAATACCGAATCACTTTAACACCTTGCACACGATTCTATTACTTGAATAAGCAAAATCGTCTGGTATAAGATGAACACTCAAATCGCCTCCCTTAGCTCTCTCTAGCAATTCTATATCAATGGAGGTCTTTTAACCCTAGAAATGATATAACACTAGTTTATATACTCTAGGTAAGCCCATTCCCCACATGGGCTCCCCTTGGACTTGCCTGGCTCACATGGCCTTCGGTATGCCCAAATGACCTATTAGAGGTCCAAAACCTAATATAAACTAACCCAATTAATCTCAGTTCGCTACCATAGCCCGTTGCGTATATTTGATGCGTCAGTCTCACACTTCTAGTGCCTAACAATCTCCCCATAGACTGATGCATCAAATTGTCTTCATATCATGAATTCAACAATGTCTTCAACGACGTATATGGTTGTCGTTGTGTTGTAGGTGTTGAGGTAGTCCTTGACTTTTGAACGCTCAGCACTGGGTTTCTTTCTTCTTCTCTTGTGGTTAGCTTCATATCAGGATCACAATCAGCTTCTGCTTGAACGTCTTTGTTAAAAAGAATGCGAGAGGAGGTTTCTCAGCAACTCTTTTCTTTGACAATCTTCTCACTTTTAAGCAGGTTCACAGGTACTTCTTCAAATGTACTGTTATTGTGATGCTTCATGCTTTGTCAGCAGCTAACAACATCTCAATCTTCATCAATCCCCGTTTCTTGATTTAAATCAAGTTATACACATACTCAGAAATTCATAAGCAAACATTTCTATGCAACATGGAGAGTACCATATAAACACTTGGTACATCCAAGTACTTGTACTCGGATTTCACAATTCAAATTCTTTCAACTTTTGATGATCAGTCAAATCTTCAAGAACGGTTAAATTTTTAATAAAACACTCTTTTTTTTTGGATTTTATAAAAACAAGATACTATTTTTTGGATTTTTGAATTTTCTAATTTTTTAGAAAAAAGAGAATATCAACATGAACGGAGAAACTAACTCAAACAGTTACAATAAATAATTATAATTGTAATGGGATCAAAATCGTTTTCAGGCTGACCAAGGAACACTTTTCAGTGCGAACTTATTCAGACTGGTCTATGCGATTGCCAATATGTTTGTCCTCTTAAACCTAACGCTCAACTTTTAATTTTCAACCTCGTGATACGTTTAAGGTAATATTGTACTATAGTACTCGTGTGTCCCATACCATGACATACCCCCGCGATCAAGGTAAGCACAACAATTCATCGTAGTGGGTGAGTATACTGAGTTCATCCTTTCGTTTTTACAACGTCGCACTATTGATGAACGAGTCAGTATTTTCGTACAACAGAGTGACCAATAAAATGTCCGATGAGGGTTAGACAAATACCTTTTACAGTACGAATATTGCTTTTATAAGCGCATGAAATTCCCTCAAATTGAGTTTATCTTCCTTTAAGGTTTTTAGCCTCTTTTTAGCTCTTTTAAGATATCCTGATTGTGCCTAGGTCTGCATATAATCTGGATGCAATAGAAGGACAACCATGATATCCCCGGATGACTCAACAGCATAAAGACCCGAAACCTCAGACGTTGGCTATCTATCAACGCAAGATTTAAGACCATAAAATCATACGCCGATGGTATGTTACCAACATGATGTATAGTTCGTTATGTTTATATCACTTGGTATCTTTTATCTTTTGAGCGTTAAGCCTACCGACATATCACAATAGATTCTAGTCTTTTCAGCTATAACACCTTACATGTGTCAGGCAAACCCTTTAACACGAACATTTATTTCATATCCCATTTGATGCAATAAACTCTTTTTGTATTTTTCTGTTTTTCAAATGTTTTTGGATTTTTCTATTTTTTCAAATGTTTTTGGATTTTTTTTCATTTTCTCCCCCTAAAAAAATGCATATGTACATATATGTCCCTCTTCCCCCCTAAATTTGTGCATCACACTTTATGCGCAAATTTACCTATGAATGAAAACGTATGTACAAAGATAAAAACAAAAGAAAATGAAAAATATTTTTGTTGTTTTTGCTTAACCATTCCGTCATTAGATTGAAGACTAATCAATATCAAAATTAAAGCACGAAATTTAAATTGTACCTTTTCTTGCTGATCTTGTCTTACCTCCCTCATATCCTCCAAAAGAAACATATCATTTGTAAAAAAATTGAACCTTTTGCAACAGTGAAATGTTACCCATTATATCTCTGGAACAACGGCTATTAACATTCCAAGGATTGTCAACAGCTCCTCCTTGGTTATCCCTGAAAAATAAGGAGATTAGTAAGACATTGGTACCTAGGCCATCTGTGAGGACCGTTTCGCTCCTTGAAATGCTCCGGCCGATCAGATAACCACTTTGTAATGTGCGGAATCCATTCAAAGTGATGAAAAACACAAGAATACACTGATAAACAACCGTTTCTATTGATTTGAACAAGTTACAATGCAGAGAAATGATTTTGGCAGAGCTTCGCTTCAAATGCCAAAAGTTTCAAATGAAATGACCAATTCCTCTATTTATAGGCTGAGCCTTTTGCACGAAAGCAACTAGGACGGATGGCCATCTCATGCGAAGGGGAATATTGGGCTCCTTCCGCACGAAGGACTCCTTCGTGCGGATGGGCTTCAAACATGTAATTCCTGACCCTTTTAACACTAATTTATATAATCTATACATTAAACCTAGACACGGCATGTAGACGCATGCTGCAGACATATGTACTCACAGAATCCCGCTTGGGTGTAGCCGCAGTCACGTTCGGTCTTCAAAAACTCTACCTTCTCATTTCTTCTTTCTCTGCTTGAATCTACCTTTAGTTAACCACCAGTCTCTTTTGTTTATGCTGGAATCAAAGAACTTTGTGATTCTTACTCTTTTCTTTTCTTCACTCGGGATAGGAGTTTGATCGGTTTCGAACAGTTTTCGTTGAAGCTTCATGTAACACCTCGCAAAATCATACCCAATAGTGAGAGGACACGTGTCAGAAACCCTAGACGGGTGATAAGTTTACTTTGAAGGGTTAAAGACGTCAAACAATGAAAAGATGTATGCCAAAGGACTAAAAGTGTCAACATGCTAATTTATGCCTTTGAGTGACCTTTTACCAAACCTGAGATCTTACAATGTCAAAACATGCTCTCGGAAATGATAAATATTGAATATAAAAGTTGTGGGGTCAATTATGTAAAATTTCAAAATTTACTTCTCTGATCAAAAGCTTACGGACCGTAAAAGGCCCAGCTTACGGTCCGTAAGGACGGTAACTGGGCGATACATTTCAAAAGCGGTTACGGACCGTAAAGGCTCAGGCTTATGGTCCGTAAAGACTGTATCTGGGCAGTAAATTTGGACAGTTGCAGGTTTGTCTCCTTCTACACCCATAACTCGAAACCAGGGGCTGTTGGCTGTTTTGGGACACGTCCTTAGACACTTGTTAAGCTATCCTAACTTCCCTAGACACCTGGTAGCATCATGAGACTTCATCTTGCTCTATAAATAGCTCCATTGCCCACATTTGCAACTTGCACAATTCAAAAATATCACTTCTTCTCTCTAAGCTTGATTTTCTGAGGTTCCCGATAAAAAAGGAAGCTCTCCTTAATTCAAGATTCGAGCTAGGACCCTTTGTAAGTGTCCTTGGCCTCCTTAGTTCGGTTTTTATGCATTTAAAAGCTGAAAGTCAAAGTTGCCGCAATTCGGCTTTGACTTTCGGTTTAGACCTAAACGGTCGAGCCATTGTTCAAGGAGAATATGGATACGTGATCATAATTAGATAGGTGTTAATCCCTCAAAAAGGGCACCTCCTAATTACCACGTTACTTAGTTAATTGTAGGGTCAAAGTAATTAACATAAAAAGTCAAACGAGTCAGTTTTTAAATAAATTCAAATATGATAATGTAGAGGTTATAAAATATGTTTTATCACTTTAATAACTTGGTAAACATTATTAGAACATGTCTAAACATGTTCAACCCGATAATTCTAAGTTTAGGCTCGGTTCGCAAACGAAAGTCGCAAAAGCTTGACTTTTGCTTTGACTTTCAGTTCTGACCCGAATTAGCTTATTTTCTTTATGTTTTAAGGTTCCTTTGTGTCCATATTATATTGTAGCGTAACCCTCTGAGGTTATATTACATGGTCCCTTAGTAATCTGAGTTTATTTACTTGATTCCGTTATGCTTAATGTTGACTAAAATGCCCTTTTTGTCAAAATGAGAATTTTAACATAAACAACCATGCAAATGAATTACATTCTGATTAGTAATATTGTTTAACATAATTTGACATTTAGAATCTGGTAAAAAACTGTAATTACATAATAAATCGTAAAACATGCTTTTAAAAGGACTAAAAATACCCTTTTGCATGCAAATATAGTTTAAACTTAATTTTGACATAAAAATTCATTACTCACTGTTATGATATCATATTTAGAACTAATTGGGATTCCAAGTCAGGTTACTTACTGATGTGTGTAAAATGCAACATATAAATTACATCAATTGAGGCATAAAACTAACCCTTTTTTAGTACTAATGTTGGAAAAAGTGTGCTTTTGTCTTCCTTTTGTATTTTCAGGACTAAATGAGCATAAATGAACAAAAGGAACAAATATGCAGCAAAATCTAACATAAATACATGAAAAGGAATAAATGTGGCATGCCCGACCCCTCGACAGCATCTTCACAAGCAAAAACAAGAGAACAGAAGGCTGACCACGGCCCCGTGCCCAGCGGACACGGGGGCGTGGCCAGTTGTCTGCAGAAAGGACAAAGCTATAGAAGCTTCTATTCCTAACACGGGGGCGTGCCCAGCTCAACACGGGCCGTGGTCAACGCTAAGATTCGCATAATCTTGTAAATCTTGATAGTACAGATACGCTTCTGCACACGGGGGTGTGTGAAGCTAATGCAGACAAATTGCAATTAATGAAGAAAGAGAAAAAGGCTACGGGGCCGTGTCCGGGCTTCTGTTCAGGCTATAAATAGGGGTTCTTGGTTCACTTCAAAGGCATCCCTTGGCAAACCACCTCTCTCCCACTTCACCCACACTCCACCACCACTACAACCCACACACGCCACCATCATCCATCTTAGAGTGTGTGTAATAGTCTCGGGATCCAAGATTGATCGTAAGAGTTCTTGACAATCAAAGACCATGTTTGCCTAAGTCTCTTACATCACTTGGTGAAGACAAGCATTTAGTGTAATACTTTTGATTTTTAATCTTTTCGCACTTTTTTTTTTTGGTTTTGCATTAATGACTTTAATAACTAGTTTCTTATGTTGAAGGTGAAACTTCCTAATCATTTGTCCGTGGTGTCTTGGCGTTATTTTACTGTCTATACAAAATAAAAGATTTTCACCATTCATATCTCTACGGTCTATATAGAGATATGTTGGCTACCTGGTCGGGGGTTAAGGGAATGGTTTGGTAAGGTTCTTGCCTTGTTCAGTGTATAGATCCTGCAAGGACCTGGGTCAAGCTTACTAGGACCTCCTTCAATACCCACTGGTATTGGATGGCGGGGGTGTGAATGGCTTGATCCCCTCATATGTAAACTACTATTAATACATTAACCCGGCTACTTGGGATTGTATCCCTGCTGACTCAAACCACTTAGCCGAGGGTAACGTTACCTTCAAAAGAGGGGCCTACCACATTACGCATTAATAACTTAATTAATTGTCTTTCAATAATTCGACCCTTTGGGATTGTATCCTTGCTGACTCAAACCACTGGGTTGAGGGTAACGTCACCTTCAAAAGAGGGCCCTACTACTATAACTAAGATAATATCTTAAAAAGTGCAAAAGTGCGGAATTCATCAAAGGTTACACTAAAGGCGAGTCGGATCCAAGTGATTCATCTTGTCTATCTGTTTTTATTTTATTTTTCGGCATTTTTAGTTTTTAATTTTCATGTTTAAAACCTTTTCTAAACTTTTGATTTGATTAGACGTTGAGGATAAACGGTATTAAAAGCTCTTGTGTCCTTGGACGAGCTCGGTATCTTACCAACGCTATACTACGCTCACGATGGGTGCACTTGCCCATATGTGCGTTTAGTGTTAGTAGAATATCGTGTTTTATAAATTTAAAACTTGACTAAAGTGTTAAAAAGGGCTTAAAAATATTAATAAAAATATACTACACCTAACGCACATCAAGTTTTTGGCGCCGTTGCCGGGGACACAAGGATTTTAAGAAAGTTAGGAATCAACGGCCTAATCGTTTTTTTTTATGTTTTTTTAGGATTTTTCTAAATTTTCCAGCTTCTGCAGAACTTAGCACGGCGCCGTGCCCGCTGAACACGCCCTCGTGCCCAATCTTTGGTACTGGCAATCCTGTTTTAAGTCAGACAGTAGCTGAACACGATGCCGTGCCCACTAAACATGTTGGGATTGAACCCTACCAAAGGAACAGTTGATTAAAGCCAAAACTGGATCAGGACAGTGGATCCAGCATAAGCACTGCTGTACACAAGTCTCTCCCCTTGAAAGTGATTCTAACAACTGATGGCCTGTATCAACTGTCCGTATACAACAACTGATTCTACAAACAACTGATCAAGTTAAAGACTGATGAAGACTAAATCCCTGATGATCAATCTACTGTTATGGGTTAAGCGCTGCTGAAGAAAGAAAGTACTGCTGGAGTCACAACAGTGGAAGGATAAAGCAGTAGTTTAGTCTATTTGTTTGTAATGTATTGTAATCAGTGGTTAGCTAGTCAGTGCTTGTATTAGATCAATAGTTTCAGGTTTTTAGGAGGTTAGATGTCACTTTCATGGTGACGTCAGCCAAGATGCTCAGTGGTTTGCTCGTGCCTATAAATAGAACAGTACCATGTACTGTTCTATTGGCTCTTTCACCACTTGTCTCTTGTACGAACAAATACTTAGCTCAGGTTGAGGGGGAGTTTGTTATACATGCATGCATTGTAATCGTTGTTTGAAATAAATTCAATCTTTCGGTTCTATGTTAAAATGTGTGTTGAAAGCATTTCTCCTGTTTGATTGTGTGCAAAGTTTATTTCCACTGCAATTACTTGTTCATCTTCATCTTAAATCAAACGTAAAACACAATCAATCCAAACTCAGATCCTAACAATTGGTATCAGAGCTCGGACAGTCAAATTTGATCTAACAATCATTTTGACATAAATAGTTCAGCTCGCAATCGTTGATACTGATAGTTGTTCGTTTTGTTGAAAAGCAGAGTAAGGTTTAATCACCATCAAAGTTGATTACTCAGTATATGTAAAACAACCAGGATGACGTCACAATCACAAGATGATAAAAATAACATCGGTTCACTTTTCAAACCACCCATGTTGAAACGAAATGAATACAACATCTAGGAGAGAAGGATGGGTCACATCCTTGCTCAACAGAATACCGGATGTTGGAGATCTGTTGTTTTTGGACCACATGTTCCCATGGTGCCAAGTGCTAAGGATACAAAGAAGTTCGAACCTAAGAAACCTGAAAACTATACTGAAACTGATTTTAAAAAATTCGAACTCGATGCCAAAGCATTTAGAATCATTGCATCTGCACTACCCAATGAAATTTATGCTGGGCTGTTACATTGTAACAGTGCCAAGGAATTATGGGATGCACTTAAGGAACAATTTGGGGGAACTAAAGAAGTAATTGAAAATAACAGGGAAATTCTGAATCAGCAGTATGAAACCTTTTGTTACATTAAGGGTGAATCATTAACTCAACAGTTTGAGCGATTCAGTTGTCTCATTAGTGAGCTAAGACTTGTTAAAGTTGTATTTCCTAATTCTACACAAAATAGCATGTTTCTTAGATCACTACCTGAAAAATGGGATACAATTGCCTTTGTAACTAGAAACTCTGTGGAGTTCAAAGATCTGACACTGACCCAACTTCATGGTAGACTCCTGACCTATGAAAGGGAGTTAAACCAGAAAAAGAAGTTGCAAGAGTCTGGCAAAGTTGCAGATGATTATTCATTTGGCAGCACAACTCTTCTGGGTCAAGAAGAGTTTGGCAGTAGTAAGGATCAGAGTTTTGATCATTTTATTGATATAACTGCTGGTGGTAATTTCAACTCTGATCCTCACTCATCCAACTTTGCTTTCACAGCAAATAGAGAAAACCAGAACTCTGATAATCTGTGCTTTGAACTCAATGACTTACAGCACTTTGATCCAACTAATATTGAAGAAATGGACATTTTGCATCAATTGGCTTTGCTTAGTGTAAGAACAAATAAATTTTATAAAAGGACAGCGAGAAAATTCCCAGGGTTGCATGGGAATTTAAAAGTGGGGTTGGATAAGTCAAAGATCAAGTGCTATAAGTGCAATAGGCTAGGTCATTTTGCTCGGGAATGTAGGAGTCAAACCATTGGTCCAATTATTACTCATCCCAGCTCAAACCCTAGACCAAAAAACCAAAGCACTGTGCACTATTCCCATTATACCCCTGCTACCCATATAAACACTGCTCACTATGCAAACCCTGTTCCTGTGCATTATGTTCAAACCACTGTACCTCAAATTCAATATGTCCAAGATCCTGTTCCTCAGGTTCAAGTGCAACCAGTTGCACCACAACAAGCTGCATCACCAACAGTGGTTCAACCAGATCAGCAAAGCTTTTTCACCCAAGGCTTTGTTGAGTGGAGCAGTATGCCTGATGAACTTGGTGATGAAAATTTTGCACTCTATGCTACTAATGATGAATTTTGTCTTATGGCATTAGAGTCAATACCAGAAGAGCTGGATGCTGAAAAGGGACAGCTAAGTGCTGAAACAGTGGATGAAGTTGCTGAAGTAGTGGTTACTGCTGTTGCTGGTGAAATGCTGCTGGGAGAAAATTCAGAACCACTGATAGAACCACTGTTTGAACCCTGGTCCAAAGAAGAAGAAAAAGAAGAGAAGAAAGAAGGCGAGAAAGAAGAGAGAGCTAATGAAGAAAATGATCATCAATGTGATTGTGCCATGATGGCTGCTGCTAAGGTATCATCTCAGGTTCTTGAAAATCTGTGTTCAGACAAATGCATCATAGCATTTGCTAACATTAAAGAGGTGAATGTAAACCTTAGGGATAAAGTGTTGAATGATGAAGTCAAATTTGAAAAGTCTTTAAAAGAACTTAAAAACAAATTGGCTGAAAAAGATAAAGAAATCTGCAGTCTAAAAGAGGAGCAGAGCATAACCAAGAACCAACTCCAAACAATGGTAGAAAAAATATCAAGTTTGTAAAAAGGAGTTGGAATCCACCCAGATCACTTGTGAAAGATGGGTGGAATCTTGCAAAGGTTATGAGGTCATGCTTGAAAAACAGCTTGAAAGCAATGTAAAATTTGGCATAGGGTTTAGAAAATATGATGAAATTGAAAACACTGCTGCAAAACATGCTGGTTCAGTTGAAATAACACCAACCAACAAGAATGGCCAAGAAGTTAAGATAACTGATAAACTTGATAACAAAATCCCTCTGGAAAGATCTGTGGGATCCTCAACTTTTGAGGAAATTCAGAAATACCAATTTAAACCCACATGGTCTGATGAGTGTGACATTCTTGAAAATTTTAAACCAATGGACTTCACAACCACTGATGGTGTAAAAGCTCATAAAGCTAAGGTTATTCCTCTCAAAGACATCCCAACAGTGGTTCAAAACTCTGTTGCCAAGGAGTCTGAAAATTGAAAGAAAAGAGAAAAGATCAAAAACCTGTTTTGTAATTTCTGTGAAAAGAAGAATCATCTAACAAAAGACTGTTTTCATCTAAAAGCATATGATATCAACAAAACAAGTGTTATTATACCTGCTGAGAGCTGCACCATCTGTGGTAAATCAAACCACAAAACTCAAGAATGTGTGTATCTCAAATCATTTGATGTGAAAAAGAATGAGTACACTGCAAAAACATCCATGAGTTCATCAAGTTCATCTATCAAATTCACCAAGAACCAACCACTGTTTGTGCCAATTCAAACAGCTGTTACAAAACAGCTTAACCAAACATCTGTCAAAAGAGATGTTCAGGTGACTGATGCACCCCTTGCCAATCAATACAGAAGAGGTAAGGGACAACCACCATACCAAAGGATCCCACATGTTTATGAGGTTTACAAAAAGCCTTCTAAACCAAGAGTGAACAGGTATCCTTTTGGTTATCAGCAGATCATTGGGCAAGACCCTTAACAGTGGTTAGAGAAAAACAGTTCCAAATCTGTCCAAACCCCTGACCTAACCACTGCCCATCCACCTGAACTTAACCTAAACACTGTTGAGACCCCATCTAAAGCCTTATTGGCTTTGGAGACCCTAATGAACTAATCTTTTACTACATGTGCAGGGAGCTTCTGCATGCTTAGATAGTCTTTGGTATGTAGATACTGGAGGCTCCAGGCACATGACAGGATGTAGAGCCCTTCTCAAAGATTTCAAAAGTCACGGAGGGGGTGATATATCCTTTGGCAATAATAGTAAAGGGAAGGTTCTGGGGTCTGGCACTGTTCAGTCTGGTAAAGTTAAGTTTGAAAATGTCAATCTAATAGACAAACTAAAATTCAACCTCTTAAGTGTTTCTCAAATGAGTGATAAGGGCTATGGCTCATTCTTTACAAAAGAGTGTTGTAGGATTGTTGGACCAGAAATGGTTGAAAAGATTGAAGCAATAATAAAAACTGGAAAAACCCAACTTGTTGCTCAAAGAAGTGGCAATGTTTATGTGGTGGATATGTCAAAAGAGAGCCCCAGGACTGATGCCTGTCTGTTCTCAGCTGCCTCAAACAAAGAGACAGAATTATGGCACAGGAGACTGGGGCACACAAATCTCAAGACAATCACTGCTATATCCAAACAGGGGTTAGTAAGAGGTTTACCTAAAAAACTGTTCACCTGTTCTGAGCATTGTGTTTCCTGCCTAAAAGGAAAACAACATAAAAGCTCATTCAAATCAATTGAAGAGTCCAAAACAACCAAGTGCTTGCAAATGCTTCACATGGATCTGTTTGGCCCAGTTAAAGTCATGAGTCTTAGGAAGAAAAGATATTGCTTGGTTATTGTTGATGACTTTTCTAGGTTTACATGGACTTACTTTTTACACTCAAAAGATGAGACTGCAGGCATTCTGCAAGACTTTGTAAAACAGGTTGAAAAGCAGTTTGACCTGCCAGTAAAGATGGACTTACTTTAGGGTCGGCTCGGCCCAATCGGTTCACCCCAGCCGAACAAGATGTGGCCCCACTTCACAAATATAGCCGTTTTCAAACGGCACTTAAAAAAAAAAAAAGCTCATAAAGCTAAGGTTATTCCCCTCAAAGACATCCCAACAGTGGTTCAAAACTCTGTTGCCAAGGAGTCTGAAAATTGAAAGAAAAGAGAAAAGATCAAAAACCTGTTTTGTAATTTCTGTGAAAAGAAGAATCATCTAACAAAAGACTGTTTTCATCTAAAAGCATATGATATCAACAAAACAAGTGTTATTATACCTGCTGAGAGCTGCACCATCTGTGGTAAATCAAACCACAAAACTCAAGAATGTGTGTATCTCAAATCATTTGATGTGAAAAAGAATGAGTACACTGCAAAAACATCCATGAGTTCATCAAGTTCATCTGTCAAATTCACCAAGAACCAACCACTGTTTGTGCCAATTCAAACAGCTGTTACAAAACAGCTTAACCAAACATCTGTCAAAAGAGATGTTCAGGTGACTGATGCACCCCTTGCCAATCAATACAGAAGAGGTAAGGGACAACCACCATACCAAAGGATCCCACATGTTTATGAGGTTTACAAAAAGCCTTCTAAACCAAGAGTGAACAGGTATCCTTTTGGTTATCAGCAGATCATTGGGCAAGACCCCCAACAGTGGTTAGAGAAAAACAGTTCCAAAACTGTCCAAACCCCTGACCTAACCACTGCCCATCCACCTGAACTTAACCTAAACACTGCTGAGACCCCATCCAAAGCCTTATTGGCTTTGGAGACCCTAATGAACTAATCTTTTACTACATGTGCAGGGAGCTTCTGCATGCTTAGATAGTCTTTGGTATGTAGATACTGGAGGCTCCAGGCACATGACAGGATGTAGAGCCCTTCTCAAAGATTTCAAAACTCATGGAGGGGGTGATATATCCTTTGGCAATAATAGTAAAGGGAAGGTTCTGGGGTCTGGAACTGTTCAGTCGGGTAAAGTTAAGTTTGAAAAAGTCAATCTAATAGACAATCTAAAATTCAACCTCTTAAGTGTTTCTCAAATGAGTGATAAGGGCTATGGCTCATTCTTTACAAAAGAGTGTTGTAGGATTGTTGGACCAGAAATGGTTGAAAAGATTGAAGCAATAATAAAAACTGGAAAAACCCAACTTGTTGCTCAAAGAAGTGGCAATGTTTATGTGGTGGTTATGTCAAAAGAGAGCCCCAGGACTGATGCCTGTCTGTTCTCAGCTGCCTCAAACAAAGAGACAGAATTATGGCACAGGAGACTGGGGCACACAAATCTCAAGACAATCACTGCTATATCCAAACAGGGGTTAGTAAGAGGTTTACCTCAAAAACTGTTCACCTGTTCTGAGCATTGTGTTTCCTGCCTAAAAGGAAAACAACATAAAAGCTCATTCAAATCAATTGAAGAGTCCAAAACAACCAAGTGCTTGCAAATGCTTCACATGGATCTGTTTGGCCCAGTTAAAGTCATGAGTCTTAGGAAGAAAAGATATTGCTTGGTTATTGTTGATGACTTTTCTAGGTTTACATGGACTTACTTTTTACACTCAAAAGATGAGACTGCAGGCATTCTGCAAGACTTTGTAAAACAGGTTGAAAAGTAGTTTGACCTGCCAGTAAAAATCTTCAGAAGTGATAATGGCACAGAGTTCAGAAACAAGGAGTTAGATGATTTCTGTGTGTCAAAAGGAATTGTGAGGTAGTACAGCATTCCAAGAACACCAGAACAAAATGGTGTTGTTGAGAGAAAGAACAGGACTTTGATTGAGGCTGCCAGAACCATGCTTGCTGATTCAGGTTTGCCATTAACTTTTTGGGCAGAGGCAGTAAACACTGCTTGCTATGTCCAAAACAGAGTTTTAATCAACCCCGGGCATCAAAAGACTGCCTATGAACTGCTGTATAAAATAAAGCCATTGATTTCATATTTCAAAGTTTTTGGCTGCCCATGCTTTATTTTAAACTTAAAAGATTCTATCTCAAAGTTTGCAGCCAAAATTGATTGTGGTTATCATCTGGGATACTCAACCACTACTAAGGCCTACAAAGTGTTTAACAAAAGGACTAAGACAGTGGAAGAGACTTTGAATGTAAAGTTCAATGAACTTTCATCAATGAAAATCCTAGCAAATCCTGCAGAATTGTTTGATCTTGAGAAATTTACTTTTGAAAATACTGCTGTCAAGACTAACAGTGCAGGTCCATCAGAAAGTTCATCATAAGACTATGGATATGAAGTCATCATTCCACAACAAAAGTCTACATCAAATGGTAGAGCAGCAGATGTTCAAAACAACTGTCAAAGTTCAACCACTGCTACCGCAACAGTTGTTGACCAAAGTAGCCCATCAACCCCTGCTTCCACAACATCAAACACTGTTGATAAAAGTCCTCAAACAGTGGATCAAAGTCAACATGTGTCCTCACCATTACCTCCTATTCCACCCCCATTTGAAGCCACTGCTGGATCATCAAAGTCACCAGCAGTGGTTAGCTCAGATGATTCACATCTGCAGCCTTCACCATTAAATGCCATTGTTCCATATCAAGGAGATCTAATCTTCTTGAAATCTCATCCACCTGACCAAATCATTGGCAACATCAATGAAGGGGTGCTCACAAGAAGTCAATCCCAAAACATTTGTCTTTTTACTGGTTTCCTATCTCTCCATCAGCCAGTCAAGTACCAAGAGGCACTAAAAGACAACAGATGGGTAGAAGCCATGCAAGAGGAGCTCCAAAAGTTCAAAAGACAACAAGTTTGGGAGCTTGTACCACTGCCAGAGGGTGTAAGTCCTATTGGCACAAAGTGGGTCTTCAAAAATAAAACTGATGAAAGGGGCATTGTTGTCAAGAATAAAGCTAGGCTTGTGGTTCAAGGGTTCAGACAGGAAGAGGGCATTGACTATGATGAAACATTTGCCCCTGTAGCAAGACTTGAAGCTATCAGATTATTCCTGGCCTTTGCTGTCAACCACAACATCAAGGTGTATCAAATGGATATCAAATGTGCATTCCTCTATGGTAAGATTCAAGAAGAGGTTTATGTTTGTCAACCTCCAGGCTTTGAGGATCCATTTAATCCAAATCATGTCTACAAGCTAAATAAAGCTTTGTATGGCTTGAAACAAGCACCAAAAGCCTGGTACGAAACTCTTTCCACCTTTCTCCTTTCCATTGGTTTCACAAGAGGTAAAATAGACAAAACACTGTTTCTAAAATGGAGAGGAAAGGATTTGATGATTGTCCAGATTTATGTGGATGACATCATCTTTGGAAGCACATGTAACAAAATGTGTGAAGAGTTTAGGCAACTCATGACAGCTGAATTTGAAATGAGTGCAATGGGTTAACTCCAGTGCTTTCTTGGTCTCCAAGTAAGGCAACTGCAAAATGGCACCTTTATCCATCAAGGCAAATATGCCAAAGAACTTTTAAATAAATTTGAGATGGATGATTGTAAGCCATGCAGTACACCCATTGCAACCAATAAAATAGTTATGTCTGATGAAAAGGATGATTTGGTTGATCAAACTCTATATAGAAGCATGATTGGGTCTTTATTGTACCTAACTGCATCTAGGCGAGACATCATGTTTGCAACATGTGTTTCTGCAAGATCTCAATCAGCCCCTAGAAAGTCAAACCTTATTGCTGTAAAAAGGATATTCAGATACCTAAAAGGTGCTCCCACACTTGGTATCTGGTATCCAGCTGATGGAAATATCAAGCTTTCAGGATTCTCAGATAGTGACTTTGCTGGATGTGACAAGACAAGAAAGTCCACTTCAGGAGGGTGCCAATTCCTAGGCAGTTGCTTAGTGTCTTGGCAAAGCAAAAAGCAAGCAGCTGTTTCCACATCCACTACTGAGGCAGAATATACAGCTGCTGCAAGTAGTACAGCCCAACTGCTTTAGCTTCAAAATCAATTGCTGGATTTTGGTATCACTGCCCTAAAGACACCTCTCATGTTGGACAGTCAGGCAGTAGAAAATATCATCAAAAATCCAGTATCTCATTCAACCACCAAGCACATTGACATCAGACATCACTTTGTGAGGGATTGCTATGAAAAAGGTTTGATTTCTCTACACCATGTTCCAACTAAAGTTCAGCTGGCAGATGTGCTAACAAAAGCATTAGATACATCCACCTTTGAAATCTTGATCTCTAGGATTGGCATGTTAAACATGGAATAACAAGCAAAATCTTGTTTTTCTATGAATAAAAGCATTAAAGTGTTTTCAGAAAATCAAAAATCCATCCTTAAAAATAGCTAAAGATGAATTTTTCATTAAATCCTTAAAAGTCTACCATAACCACTGTTTTGTTCAAACATCTGTTCTACTAAATGCTGTCCACTGCTGAAAGTCAACCCCTGTTCTCTCATTTCCTTGGTAATCACTGTTGTTCAAAATCAGTGTTTTATCCACTGATAGGCTATCCACTGATAGTTAAAGTCTCCCACTGCTTTCATTATAACCGTTACAACCACTGATATTGCTCCATCAGTGGTTTCATAAAACAACTGTCCTCCATTATTCATCAGGGGTTGGCACGTGGACAGTACATAGCGGTCAGATCTTTTGTAACCGCTGCCACATCAGCATTCACTTGTTCCCTTATAAAACCCTGACCAAAACCCCTAAACAGGGTTTTACACTGTTGAATTGAATTCTAAAATTCCTTTCTCAAAGCAGTTTCCATCTTTCTCTCTCAAATCCCTCATCGTCTTCTTCATCTTGCAACCTACTCATATCTTCTTCCGCTCAAAAATCATCATCTTCATCTTCTAAAAAGGCCACTCAAATGGCTACCAAACCCATTGAAATTCCATACAAAGCTCCTCACAATTACTTGGGTCTACTCACAAAACCCACTCAAACTGAAACCTTCAATTCCATCATTGATGCTCTTTCGTCTTCAAAGTACAAAACTTTTTTGACCGCTAATGATCCAATTTACTTAAAAACCCAGAGAGAATTTTGGAAGAATGCCACACTTGAATTTCAAGGAGAGACAATCATAGCCATCAATTCCTCAATAAAGGGTAAAAAAGTTCAAATCACACCACAATCCATTTCAGAAGTATTTGAACTCGATGATCAGCAAGGTAAAACTTCTTTTCCCAAAATCGAGTATCAAACTGATTTTCTTGAGAGGGGGTATGCTGAGGAAATGAGAAAGGATACCTTACAAAAAAGGTAACTTTCCTCCCGCAACAAGATTTTTATTCCATACCCTCTTGATGTGTATTTCAAATAAAACAACTGCTTTTAATGAAATACCATTAAAGATCCAATACCTGGGTTATGCTATTTTACATAACGAAAATTTTAACTATTCCTAGGAGATCTTTGATGACTTGGTCAAAAATGTACCTAGCAAATCATTTTTACTGTTTCCAAGGTTTTTGAGTTTCTATTTTCAAAAGAAATTTGGAAAGGATGATGCTCATGTGCTCATCCAAGGTGAATCTTTTCAAATAAACAGCTTAACAGCTGAAACTTTTACAAGATTATCAAAACCTTCCAAAACAAAAGCAGAGGCTCCTGAGCAGAATTTAGCAGCCACCACTGCTCCTCAGGTACCTGCTGCTGAGCCCACTGCTCTAGGTGATCACAGCAGCAAAACCACTGTTGTGAAACCCACACCTAAAACCACCAGAAAACCAAGACAAAAGAAAACTCAAAATCCCCCCAAACCCAAAACAAAGGCAACTCTGGAAGATGAGATCCCAGAGCAACTGCCAGTGACAACACCAAAGTCACTAGAAACCACTGCTGCTACTTCCTCACAGCATATGGTAGAAAGATCTCAACCCATGCCTCAAACTCCTCCTGCTTCTTCTAAAAAAGAACAGGTTGTACACATAGGGATACCATAATATGATGCTCTGGAATCAATTGCTTCCATCATCCACAGCCCACTGCCTGGAGCAAATCTTTCTACACCCATACTTACAACCACAATTCCCCCACAAACAAAACTCTTGTTGGATGCTCTTGATTTGAACCAGACACAAACCAATTCTTCTCACTCACCTGTTAATGAGAATATACCTCAACAAGTGACTGGGTCTGGTGTTTCAATCATTGCTAACCCACCAACAACACCTGAGGAGATTGCACCCCTTGAGTTACAAGTAACTCTTGGTGGTAGTTCAAGTGAGGCAGCCACTACAAGTGCTGAACCCACTGGTTTGCACTTGGACAGTGGTTTCATTAATAAGACTTCCTTGAAGGAAATTTCTTCTCTGGGAACTCTTGTGTATCCAGTATTCACTGGTTCACTAAAAAGTGTTTCTCATTTTGAAGGAAGAGGTCCCCAGTACCAAGACAAAGGGGCATCAGTGGATGATTTTTGGGATACATTTCCTGAGTCAACCACTGTTACAACCACTGCTAGTGGGAAATCAGATGATCCCATTAAGTTGGGTGATGGTTTAATGTACCGAGAATTGACGGGTAGAATTGATAAACTTAATACATCTGTTGCAGAAATTAAAGACATGCTGCAATAGTTGTTGAAAGTTCCAAAGGTACCAACCACTGCTGCTCCAGCTCAAGCACCTGCACCACAACCTGCACCTGCTGCAAATGAGCTCTGGAATTTGTTTCAACCACTGCTCCCGCATCAAAGAGAATTAGCTGACCAGCAACATGAGATACAAGTTCAAAAGATCAGAAATCTCATGGAAGCAAAGATTAAAGACACCCAGGCAGATATCAAGGCTATCAAGGCCCATTTACTGAACACCACTGGCACTGCTCCTCCCTCTATTATATTTGTGGATAATCCACCACCAGATAATGCCAAAAAGGGGGAGAAATTAAAGCAGTTGAAAAAGAAGGGATATGAAGATGGCCTGTATATTGAACCAGACATGTCAAGCATGCTTGCAGACATTCCCTTGCCAGATGGTAGTAAAAAGATTGATGTGACCACTAATGCCATTGCTGATGCAAAAGCAATGGTTAAAAGGGATAAGGAGACAAAGGATAAAGCCAGGTTTGAACAAGAGAAAAGAGTTTTTTATGGAGATGAATGAGCAGGGTACTTCTGAGCCAAAGGATGAAGAAAATCATGTGCAGAAAAGAAAGCAGCCCACTAGACAAGTGAGGCAACCCAAGACCACACCATCCAGATCCACAAAACACTCTTCCAAACCATCCAAAAGCCCCAAACATCAATCTCCTAAGCCAACAACTGTTGTAACACCTGCTGTATCAACAACTGTTGGTACTTCAGTGGTTTCAGCAGTTGTTAACCCTACAACCACCACTTCAACTACAACAACTGCTCCCACTTCAACCACTGCCCCACCAAAAATACCATCACCACCAAAAACCACCTCACCACCAAAAACAACCTCATTACCACCATCACCTCCTGCTAAAAAGCAGAAGACTTCAGATGACACATCATCTGTTGTAATGACAATAGTGGTTGAAACACCAGTTGTTTCAATAGCTGTTAGTCAGCCACCATCTACTTCAAACACCACCATTCAAACCACCACCACTGAGCCAACCAAAACACCACCAACCTCTCCTAAACCAAAAAGGAGAAGGGTAATTTTGAATGATGATGATTCTCCACCACCACCACCACCACCAATATCTTCACAATCTTTTCCACTTGTCACTATTCTAAACCCTGTTCCACTTTCATCTGCACAAGTCTTTAACCCAACCACTGCCATTGTCTCTGCAGCTGTTCAGTATCCTTTAGAGCTTGCAGCTGTTAGAGAAGAAATAAAGTCCTTCTATTCAGAAGATGATCCTAACAAAAGGAATTTGCCATCTGTTGAAGGATATCCAAGACCTAAAAACATTGAAGAATACTTGAAAGTGAAAGGTCAACAGGCAGAGGATATTTCCAAAAGAAATTCAAAGGGTAAAACAAACAAGGAAATCCAAAGATACTACCAATTTCTTCTTACTCAAGTCAATACTTTGGAAAGGTTTAAAAAGAACCTCTGTCAGCAACTGTCAGAAAGAGATGATGAGACCCTAAGAAAAGACTATATTGAGCACATCTTGGCCTTCAAAAGGTACAAGGGTGACAAAGCTCAATATAAAAAATGGACAGTGGGTGAGCTCAAGGAAGAGTTGGAAAGAATTGAGAAAATGAACAAAGATAAAGTCAAACATACTCCTCCAGTTTGGGCAAATTACAAAAAGAATGTGCCTGATAAAGTGTTAAAGCTGAAAAGAATGAAAGAGGAACTGGTCACTGCTGATTTTGGGTCTAGGAATCAAGTGACAAGGTGGAAAGAAGAAAAGGTGATTGCTTATTATCAAAGGCTGGAACAATTAAGAAAGAAAAATCCAAACATTCCACAAAAGCCTGTTTATCCTGATGAAGAGGTTTCTACAGAGCCACAAAAGCAGCAATTTAAGAGATCCACTGCTCCACCTGCTGCCATCCTTTACCAAAGAAGGAAACAAAAGCAGATGGATAAAGAAACAACAGTAGATAAAGAAGCAGGGGATTATCTTGTGAAAATAGGTCTAAAGCAGATGTTGGCAGAAAAACTTGAATTGACACAAACTGCAAACACTGCTCAACCTGTCATTACCAGGCCACCTTCTCCAAACTCATCATCAATAAAACCTCTCTGAAGAAACCCAAAGGACTCAAAAGTACTAAAGTGGAAATCTGACAAACAGACCCACGTATTGACTCTGATCAAGTCCAATGTTGATGTGAAGAAAATATCAAGGGAACAAGCACTGGGCCTGGGTGTTGAAGATCTGCAAGATCTCCTTGATCTTACACTGTGCAGGGATGAGGATGACATAGATTCTCTGAACTTTGCATTACAATTCAAAGGGCAAGTCAGAGAACTTTTGATGAGGCAATAAAGATCCTTAATAATGAAGAGTTTTGGCATCATCTGTTCCAGGGGGAGATTGTTGGGATTGAACCCTACCAAAGGAACAGATAATTAAAGGCAAAACTGGATCAGGACAGTGGATCCAGCATAAGCACTGCTGTATACAAGTCTCTCCCCTTGAAAGTGATTCTAACAACTGATGGCCTGTATCAACTGTCCGTATACAACAACTGATTCTACAAACAACTGATCAAGTTAAAGACTGATGAAGACTAAAGCCCTGATGATCAATCTACTGTTATGGGTCAAGCACTGCTGAAGAAACAAAGTACTGCTGGAGTCACAACAGTGGAAGGATAAAGCAGTAGTTTAGTCTATTTGTTTGTAATGTATTGTAATCAGTGGTTAGTTAGTTAGTGCTTGTATTAGATCAGTAGTTTCAGGTTGTTAGGAGGTTAGATGTCACTTTCATGGTGACGTCAGCCAAGATGCTCAGTGGTTTGCTCGTGCCTATAAATAGATCAGTACCCTGTACTGTTCTATTGGCTCTTTCACCACTTGTCTCTTGTACGAACAAATACTGAGCTCAGGCTGAGGGGGAGTTTGTTATACATGCATGCATTGTAATCGTTTATTGAAATAAATTCAATCTTTCGGTTCTATGTTAAAATGTGTGTTGAAAGCATTTTTCCTGTTTGATTGTGTGCAAAGTTTATTTCCATTTATTTCCGCTGCAATTACTTGTTCATCTTCATCTTAAATCAAACGTAAAACACAATCAATCCAAACTCAGATCCTAACAAAACACGCCCCCGTGCCCAAGTTTAAGATACTAAAAAACAGAACTGTAAGATCCTGACGGTTGGTAATTTCTGATGCAAACATGAGTGATACTGATCATTTTTACTTTCACTCCTCTTATGGTACGTGGTGTCAAATATGTGGCGGATCTCATGAAGATTTAAAGTGTTATTTTTTAAATTACATTTCCCACTATATAGACCCATCATTTTCCTGTAGCCTTAAGATGGGCGAAAGTAAAAAAATCCCTATCTCTCCCTCGAATGCTCTCAATCATCCCTTCTAGATGAAATGATTCTTGAAGAATTATTTCAAATGGAAGAACTAATTCTCCGATAGATAAAGGAACTCGAGATAGAAATAACTAATTCATCTCAAGACGACGATCAAGGGGAATTATTGAGATCACATTCGGATTATAACAACATCGTTGCTCCCGAAATCACCTCTAACTCTTGCGAGGACTTGAGCGATAGTCATCCCTATGTCGATTGTGCCGTGATGGACTCCCCATCAGTTTTCGCCGATGCATACATAGACCTAAGCGATTCGACATATACCTTCTTTAGCGAGAGCCCGAATAAGGGAAATAAAGGTTGGTCTTGCCCACCGGTATTTAGCTTAGGAATTACCCTTTTCGATAACCTCTTGCGTTCTTGTCTAAAACTAGGGCAACTTAGGTATCTTAGGCACGTCGGTGTTGTTTTGTCCAGTAAGGAACCACCCGATCCGGATAAACTCCTTAAAAATAGACAAAACTTCATAAAACTTCTAGCCACGGGGCCATGTCCAGGTCAGCATGCCCCCGTGTCCACCCAAAGATTCCAGTCTGACTTTTGGTCAGAATACGGACAAAAAAGTGTCAGAATTCTGTCTACACACGGGGCCGTGTTCAGCCGACACGGGGCCGTGTTCAGCCGACACGGGGCCGTGTTCAGCCGACACGGGGCCGTGTCCAGCGTGCTGTCGTTTTCTATAAATGTAGCAAGATTCCTGCACTCTTGGACCCATTCCAAAGACAAAGATCTGGTGGGATCTTCACATATACCATACAAGGTATATTCTAAAGAAGGTTCTCAACAACCATCTTGTCTTTTCTACTTTTTTCCATTACTTTCTTCTTCATTTTCTCCTCAAAACCTCCATTAAAGTTTGAAATCTCCATGTTTTCAAGCTTTTTTGTGATATTTGTTAGGTTTTTATTCAAGGAATCTTATCAAAAATTAGTTTTACAACACTGTTTTAGTTTATTTCTGCTTAAAAATGCTTCAAAAGTCAGAAAAATAATTTAAAGCTCCAAGATTCCTTGTTTCAAAAACCTGCAGAGAGGTGGCCACGGGGCCGTGCTCAGCGAGCACGGGCCCGTGGCCGAGGTACTGTTTCATTAATTTGAAATTTCTTTCGGTTTGTTTTCTTAGAATGTCAAGCAGAAATAGCGAAACATCTTCATCGCACTCCAAGAACGACGGACGAGGAAGAAGGTCATCGGTAGAAGACTCTCTTGTCAACTACGTGTATGCCTTGAGAGAGGCCATCGATGAAATGACGGGAGTAGAGGAAGCCTTGGTCGACTGTATAAATCATTTGATGGTGGGACTAAAGGGATGTCTTCGAGAAGTCAACCTTTTGCACCAAAGGTTGAATATTCTTGCTTCTACTCCTTTGGTGCCAATCATTACACAAAGGGGGGGGGGGTGGAATGTAGTGCTGGAAGTCATCATTCTGGCCGAATGGTATGTCATGCACCCGGAACCCCCTCAAAACATATTACATGGGGTCCCGGTTGCCGTCGAACCTCCTCCACAAAACATTGTAGAAAATGAGCCCGCCTTCTTCCTCCCAAGGGAGATAGAGGAATGGCTCAATGACATCTAAGGGACATCCCTCGGTTACGAGTTCTACAACGCCTTTAAATACCGTGAAGCTATTTCCGGGTTTTTGATTTTCCTACAATAAGGGTAGAACTCCTTGGAATGATTTTTCTGCATTACTTGACCTATCTATCTTAGGAACTTTTAGTTTTTCATTTCTAGCTTTATTTTTAAGTTTCTAGGATCTTATGTAATTAATTCTTTAATGAATGATGGTTTCTGTCACATCCTGACTTTTGCGGAAGTGTGATTATGTGTGACTTGCTTAATATCATTGCATTCAACCATAACAAACATCTATATGATAAAACTAAAGATGTTCATCCGTTAATTTAAGTTTAAAACATCACAAACAACATTGTTTAGAAATCCAACATAGACTTCAAACCCAAATTACAAACCATGCAAATTGTTTTAGAGTTCCATAAGGACTCGACAACAGACACTAATGAAATCCAGGCTTTTAATGATGTTACTTATCCAGGATAAGACACACTATCCAAACCCTTAGACATCGGATGACATCTTTTATTTCCAACATCACTTCAAACTTCCTAACGCCCGCCAGATCCACATTTAATTTCCTGAAATACATGTAGTTTGAAAACATCAACAAAAGTTGAGCGAGTTCATGTGTTTTGTATGCGTGCACTAATAAACCTTTGTAATCATTGTAAGTATGTATGTTTTGTAAACCCGGTATGAAAGCAAACAAGGAAAACAGATCGATTAATGGTTTGCAAGGCCATTAATAAGTGTGACATGATGTAGGAAGGCTCAAACCTAGCAGATTTTGCACCGAGCTTCCGGTTGTAAGACATAGTCACCTCATTGGCCAAACCCCGGTCCACATGGGTGTGGGCTCGCTACACCCAAATAGATCTATCACTCATGTCCCTCAGTCCTACTACGAGGATTAATGGTCTTAAGCGTTGTACCCACCACTCACATGATCTAGCAGTACCTTTCCTTAGCTAACCATACCAATTGTAATCGTATGTAAACAATTTGTAACATGTACTTCACCCCCGATGTTATAAAACAAAAACAGTTAAAAGAAAAGGGGGACATGAACTCACAGTTTTGCGTTCTTCAAATCCGACTGTAACTCAAAGCCTTTTCTGGTGTACACGACTACCTACAACGTACTACGATCTATTAGACGAGCGGGTCATGCCTTGACCTAGTATTAATTAGTGTCTTTGAGTTACGTTTTATTGTGTCCTTAATATTATTTCAAGTTATATAATTATTTGTTAAAATAATAAATATTTTAACTTAAATTATATTTATTAAATTTGGAATAATAGTTAAAATAATATATTTTAACTTGTTACTTTTTATGTATTTATACATGTATATCCTTCCCAAGGATGGGTGTATTTGTATTTGTATTCGCATTCCAATTCTTGTATATTTTGCCAAGTATCTGTGGCGTATTCCGGTGTGTATTTATACGTACGAGAATACGTATTTCCATTGTGTTCATTAAGTATCCTTATACTTAATTTTTGTATTAACTTTTCCGGAATATTATTTCTAATAAAAATACATCAATATATATTTTCAAAATATATATCTAAGAAATATTTCATAGAAAAATTACTTATAATTTTTCCTTGGCAAAATATTTATAAATCTCACACAAGTCTCAAAAATAATATATTTCCAAGTCTAACTTAGAAATATATATATAAACTCATTTTTCACCCAAAAATAATGTATTTCAGGTTTATTCAAGAAAATATATATTTTCTCACAAAAATAATATACTTCTAATAATTTCAAGAAAATATATATTTTTATTCACCCAAAAGAATATATTTTATTATTGTCAAAAATATGACATAATTTTGTAATAATTATAGAAATCCTATTTTTGGTTTTCTTGTGTCCAAAATACCAATTACCAAAATATACTTGTGAATTAAATTTCCGGAATATTTTTGTGAGTTATATTCCTTTGTTCGGTTTCTCCAATATTATGGGTATAATTTATGTATTTAATTCTTGGAATTTTGGTAATATTTTGGATTGTAATTTTTGGTATTTTGGTGAGCTATATTATTTCAGGTTCTAAAATAATATAACTAATACACGTAATATACAAACAATCACACACATGGTGACTTCTAAATATATATTTTCCTAAATACATATTTAGTCACTTTTATTTACAAAAACCAACCTCCAATATTTGTAATTTTTGTAACAAAAATTATGGCAAACTTTATATGAAAATTCATGATTTAAAATATACTTGTAAAGATTTGATTAAAATATTTTTCTAAGTGTTAAATTTCTAGAAATTTTTTTGCCATAATTTCCCCTAAAAATGGAGGTTTCCATGCTTTCAAAGCATATCAATTTCTTTTATAAATCAACACAATCAACAACAAATCAATCTACACTTACCAATTTGCCAAAATCAAGCATAAACTATTACCTCATAACTTGAAAATTTACAAAAAATTGTAGTAACTTACTTGTGTGTTTAGTAAGTTTAGTTACCCTTTAAAGTGTGGTTGTTTATTTAAAAAGTTCATTTTTGAAGAAATTAGATCTTCACAATTTGTAAATCATTTTTCTAAAAATATTTCTTCTTGGATTTTGTTTTTGTTAAATACATGATCCTACACTTGATTAACCACTAAAAATGTGGTTAATTTCTTTAAGAACCAAGATTAAGTAAACTTTGTATTTTTAACTTGATTTCTTGAAAAATCATTCTTAAAATCATAGATTTACAGGACTTATACCTCACTTTGATCATCATTTAACAAGAAAAATAACTTATACTTTCAAGTTCATGGTTTACATGAGCATGATCTATTGATCTTTAACATATTCATCCTCTCATCTTGCTAGATTATGTATTTAATCACTATCTAGCAAGATCACATGATGATCAACATAAAAAACATGAGTAAACAACATTCAACAAGCATAACAACACATAAATATTATTTAGTCTTATGTTCAAGTTTCAAGTTCAAGTTTCTTAGTGTTCTTTAAGATTAACTACTTGTATCTTCTTTTAACCACCAAAATAAGAGGTAAAATGAAATGTAGAGTGTTCTTACTACTCGCTCAAGGCTAGGGATGATCACTAGATGAAATGGAGTGGATAAAAGCTTGTGTGAAAGGTCCTTTAGCTTCCAAAGGCCCCAAGCTTCCTAATACACCTTCTAGCACCCTTGTATATATGTAGAATGGATGGAACTTGAATGAAGATGGTGGTTGTATGGTGATGGGTGTTCGGCCGAGACCAAGGGAAGAGGAATGAGAAGAAGTGTGTTGAAGTGTTTGATGAAAAATGAATGGTTATGTCTCAAGGGTAACTCTTATAATCCATCACCTCATATTTTCCAATGGGTTATGTGTTTAGAAATGAGAAACATAATCTAATAAATTAACCAAATAAAATCCTCATGTGGGGCCCTTGTTGGCCGTGAACTAGGTGGGGGAGGGGGGTGTCTAGATTAGGCGTTAACTATGTAGTTAGATCATAAGGTTAAAAATCAAGTGTTTAGTTAGGTGATTTAGTTACTAGTTGTCATATAGTGTGTTATGATGTTCGGGGACCATAACTAGCTTGTTAATGTTAAGACAATGCTTCTAGTGAAAATTTGGTGTTTCGGGTAGTGTCTGGTTATTCGGTTGGTTACTGGTTCGTTAAGGTGCTAAACTATGCAGTTTAGTGTGCTTTATGTTACTTTTTTGTGACAGTTTTGATTCCCGACACTTAGTAAAGCATTCTGGACCATTTAACCACATTTCTGCATGATATTAGAGCGTTCAAATGCTGATTTATGCTGATTTTTGCTGAATTCAACATTTTAAGTGAGTTTCAGGCACTTTCTGGCATTTAAACTATCTCTAGGAAGGCAGTTTTGTGATCCTTACTTTCCTACACACGATACTAGTGTAACTCTTGGTTTCTGGCTCATTCTGTGTCTCAATACCTTGTCTGTCTATGTACTGAACTCTGTCAGCATTTTTCTGATTTGTCTGATAACTGTGCTAACTGTGTTTCGTGCATCATTTGAGTCAATAAAGTTTGCATGTAATAATGTTATGTCATTTGCAATATATGATGCACATGTTTGTATATGGCAATAATCAGAAAGCAATTCAAGTCATTAATTGTAATTCAGCACAGTCATTAAGCACTAATCATTGTTTAATAATTGTACGGATACCTGGAATTTTGATAGTTGTCACATTCTCCCTGTTAAGAAAATTTCGTTCTAAAATTTTAAGCTTTACTACTAGCTACAGGGGAGTTGGGGAACAAATGTGGGTATTTTGCTTTCATACGATCTTCACGCTCCCAAGTGAACTCTGGGCCGTGACGTGCATTCCATCTAACCTTGACAAGCTTAACACTACTCCTCCGAGTCTTGTTAACCTTCCAATCCATAACCTCAACGGTTCTTCGATAAAGTGGAGTGTGTCGTCAATGTGAACTTCATCAGCAGGAATGACCACTGTCTCTTGCGTTGGACTTTTCTTCAGATTAGATACATAAAATGAATCATGAACACCATTAAGTTCTGCTGGTAGCTCCAACTTGTCTGTTACAGAACCGATCCTTTCTAGAATTCTGAACGGTCCGATAAGTCATGGGTTTAACTTACCACGCTTCCCAAAGCATGCTACACCTTTCCAAGGTGAAACTTTTAACAAAACCATATCACCCACTTCAAATTCCAAGGGTTTACGTCTTTGGTCCGCAAAGCTCTTTTGTCGATCACGAGCCGCCTTGATGCGCTCTCGGATCTGCATGATCTTATATGTCGTTTCTTGGTCCAATTCGGGACCAACCAGCTGTCTATCACCTGCATCTGCCCAGCATAACGGTGATCGACACTTGCGTTCATAGAGAGCCTCGAATGGTGCAGCTTGGATGCTTGTATGGTAGCTGTTGTTATAGGAAAACTCAACCAAAGGCAGATGAGTATCCCAACTGCCACCTAAATCCATTACACAAGCACGTAGCATATCTTCAAGCGTCTGAATTGTTCTCTCACTTTGACCGTCCGTCTGAGGGTGAAAAGCTGTACTCAGATTCAACTGAGAACCAAAAGCTTCTTGGAAAGATTTCCAAATCCTTGACACAAACTGACCATGTATATCCGATATAATCGAGATAGGCACTCCATGACGTGCTACTATCTCCCTTAGGTACAGCTCAGCTAGCTTACCAGTGTTATCCTTTTCTCTGATCGGGAAGAAATGCGCAGACTTTGTCAAACGGTCCACGATTACCCAAATCGTATCATGACCTCTGGGAGTCCTGGGCAACTTGGTTATGAAGTCCATAGAGATTTGCTCCCATTTCCACATGGGTATCTCTGGCTGCTGCAGGAGGCCTGAAGGCTTCTGATACTCGTCCTTCACTTTGGCGCAAGTCAAACACTTCCCAACATAAGTAGCCACATCGCCTTTAAGTCTTGGCCACCAGTAATAATCCTTCAAATCTTGGTACATCTTGTCTGATCCTGGATGGATCGAGTACCTCGATTTACGAGCTTCATAAAAAATAACCTCTCCAAGTCCACCAAAAAGCGGAACCCAAATTCGCCCCATAAAATACAAGGTTCCTTCCTCGTTGGGTACAAACTTTTTCTCCATCACACGGAGATATTCAGCCTTAAGGTTCTCTTTCTTAAGAGCTTCTCTCTGTGCAGCACGAATACGCAACAAGAGATTTGTCTGAATAATCATCTCTAAAGCCCTAACCCTTATGGGCTTAATCCTTTCCTTTCGACTTAAGGCGTCTGCCACCACATTCGCCTTTCCTGGATGATACTTAATCTCGCAGTCATAATCGTTTAACAACTCTACCCATCGCCGCTGTCTCATATTAAGCTCTTTCTGATCGAATATGTGCTGAAGGCTATTGTGATCCGTAAAGATCGTACATCGGGTGCCATACAGATAATGTCGCCAAATCTTCAAAGCAAACACCACTGCGCCTAATTCCAAATCATGCGTGGTGTAGTTCTTCTCATGGACCTTTAATTGGCGCGAAGCATAAGCGGTAACCTTTTGTCGCTGCATTAGCACACAGCCAAATCCCTGATGCAAGGCGTCACAATATACCACGAAGTCGTCGGTGCCTTCAGGTAGGGATAATACAGGTGCATCGCAAAGCTTATTCTTGAGCAGCTGAAAAGATTCTTCTTGTTTATCTCCCCATTCATACTTCTTATCCTTTTAAGTAAGGGGGGGTCAGCGGTTGAGCAATCTTGGAAAAATCCTCAATGAATCTGTGATAAAACCCTGCTAAACTCAGAAACTGTCGGATCTCGGTTGGCGTATTCGGGGTTTCCCAATTCTTAATCGCCTCGATCTTGGTGGGATCCACATGAATACCATTCTCATTCACCACGTGACCGAGGAACTGTACTTCGCGTAACCAAAACTCGCACTTCGAGAACTTAGCGTAGAGCTTTTCCTTCTTTAGCAACTCTGAGATGGCTCTAAGGTGTTGCTCATGGTCTTCCTTTGTCCTCGAATAGATCAAAATATCATCGATAAACACTATCACGAATTTATCAAGATACGACTTGCAAACCTGATTCATCAAATCCATAAATACTGCCGGTGCATTAGTCAACCCAAACGGCATCACTAGAAACTCGTAATGTCCATAACGAGTTCTGAAGGCTGTCTTCGGTATACTATCTTCCTGAATCCGCAGCAGGTGATAACCTGATCGAAGATCGATCTTGGAGTAATAACTTGATCCCTGAAGTTGATCGAACAAATCATCAATCCTCCGCAAAGGATACCGATTCTTGGGTTAGCTTGTTTAGCTCCCGGTAGTCAATGCACATACGAAAACTATCATCCTTCTTCTTGACAAACAACACTGGAGCTCCCCAAGGCGAGAAGCTTGGTCTAATGAATCCCTTGTCCAGTAGCTCCTGAAGCTGCGTCGACAACTCTTGCATCTCTGAAGGCGCAAGTCGATAAGGTGCCTTGGCTACAGGCACGGTGTCTGGAACCAAGTCAATATGGAATTCGACTTGTCGTTGTGGAGGTAATCCTGGCAAGTCTTTGGGGAAGACTTCAGGGTACTCCCTTACCACAGGGATATCTTCGAGCTTCAGTTCTTCAGCTACCTTATCAACAACGTGAGCCAAGAAGGCAACACACCCTTTACGCAAAAACTTTCGTGCCTTCAAACAACTGATAATTCTTAGAGGCGTATCCTGCTTCTCCCCATGAATCACGATCGTCTCTTCATTCGCCAATGGGATACGGATAATCTTCTCATGGCATACAATTTCAGCTCGATTAGTTGACAACCAATCCATCCCAACTACTACGTCGAAGCTTCCCAATTCAACTGGCAGGAGATCAAGCGAAAACTCACATTCTCCAAGCTCTATCACACAACCTCTAATTACTTCGTTAGCTTCTACTAGCTTTCCATTAGCTAGTTCTATCGAATACGAGATATCTAACTTACTTGCTACTAAACCAAGTATGTTCTTAAACTCTAGAGATACGAAGCTATAATCGGAACCGGTATCAAACAGCACAGATGCAAAATGTTGATTAATAGGGAACGTACTAGTGATTATGTTCGGATCTTAGCGAGCTTCCCTTGCTCCAATATTGAAAACTCTTCCCTGAGCTTGGTTGTTCTTTGGGCAATCCCGCTTGAAGTGCCCTACATCACCACAAATAAAGCAGCCTTGACCGTTTCCAGTACCATTCCCACCTTGATTGTTGTTATTATTCCCTCTGCGGTTTCCATTTCCCGCCTGATTCCCGTTTCCATTCCGGTTTCCATTACCTCCCTGGTTATTGTTTCCTCCTTGATTCCTATTTCCATACCCGTTTCCACCACGGTTTCCATTGCCATTACCATTTCCATTTCCTCTCTGACCACTATTTCCATGACCATTTCCAGCCCAGTACATTTCCTTCGAATGACCATTCTTTCCACAATTACCACACTTCCTAAACCTGCACTGGCCGGCCTGATGAAACTGACATACATCACACTTGGGCAGAGTGCCCATGTATCCTTTCCCTTTGTTCTCAGAACTTGTAGCACCAGTCCTGACCTCGGCTGGTGGATTAGCATCTCTCCGCTTGTTAGCACTGTTGTTGTTTCCTTGGGTACCCTTCTTGAAATTTGAGAACTTCCTTTTGTTCTCTCCAGACGACTCGACATGTGTTTCTTTCTTCTTTCCCTCAGAAATCGAAAACTTGCCCAATCTGATTGCTTCTTCAGTCAATGTCACGCTCAAGTCGATGGCTTCAGTAATTGTTGGTGGCTTGGAAGCAGTCACCATGCTGAGGATCAGGGGTGCCAATCCCCAAATGAAACGTTCAATCCTCTTAAATTCTGGCTCCACTAAGTAGGGGATAACACGAAACAAATCATGGAATCTCTGAACGTACTCAGCTATCTTAGGACCATCCATTTTCAGATTCCAAAACTTGGTTTCCAACTTCTGAATTTCAGCCCTCGAATAATACTTCTTTCGCATTAGCTCTTTCAATTCATCCCATGACAACGCATACACTTCAGCTTCACCCAAGGTTTGAACCTGGAGGTTCCACCACGACAGAGCTCCATCGAGGAATAGTCCAGAAATGTAAGTGACTTGATGCTCTGGCGCACACTTACTCATTCGCAGCACAGAATCTGTCTTCTCAACCCATCTCACAAAAGCTACGGCACCTCTAGTGCCGTCAAAGTTCAGAGGCTTGCAGTCCAGAAACTGCTTGTAAGTACAGCTTGTACAAGCAATATCATTCACAGAAAGTATTAGCAAACGCACATGGAAATGTCCAAACGTATTGGTATGTGTCTTAAGTGACTTAAACATTATCGTTAGGTGGGTTATTCCCTGAGATGCCTCTGCTGTGTTCGGAGCATAGGGCCTTATGTTGTGCGATTGCCTGTGAAATTCGTTCTTGTAATTCTGCCTCGGTTGTGGGCAACTGAGTGTTCCTTTGTGGAGGCATCTTCTAAGAAGAAGATTGGATAGGTCAGGTCTTACTCGTTAAATAGATATATAGTACATATATATAATAGCATTTATCATAGCAAGCAAGCATATATCATCACAATCATAGCACAAACATGTAAATCAACAACGTATTTAATGAGAACATGACGATTGATCTTTCATTAATCATCGACCACAGTTACATCGTTTACATAGTGTATCACATCAAAAGGGACACAGGGTTACACTACCCTTATCCAACAAGTCTATCAATCTACAAAAGTCATACAATCAAAAGGTGGTCTCCAAAAGGCTTCACATGCTCGGCTCAATAGTGGTGCTCTCATCAAAAGTAATGCAACCTACATAAAAACAAAAACCAACTATGCTGATGGTGGTGGAGGAGGAGGAGGTGGAGGAAAGAAAAGCAAGCTGCGCACATGCGCAATCTCCTCCTCAAGCTCATAGACATGACGCAGCAAATAACTGATCTGCTGCTCGACAGTGAGAAATCGAGCATCAAACTCTGGGAAAGGAGTGAGAGGAGTAGGTGGATGAGCAAAAGGAGATGGTGACGAACGAGGGGAACAAAAGCAGGTTGACAAGGACATGGTAGGGGATGTGGAGTCAGCTCAAGTTCCAAAATCCTACGACTCATAACCTCAAACTGGAGCTGAAGTGATAAAAGTAACTCATCCCGTGTATAACCAACAAAGTGAGAGGGATGGTAGGGATCTGAAATCGGCGTGTAGTATGGTGGGAACCATCGGAATGGCTCATCGAGTGGCGAAGAAGTGAAAGGAGCAAAAGGTGCAGACTGAGGGGCATGAGAAAAAGTTGTTAAGACATAAGGATCACGACTAGATTGCTGGCCTGAAGTACCTTCCCCTGGACGGGGTGCAGGTATGTCCTGAAGGAAAACGATAGGCAAATCAGTGCGATGGACGTCGGGCTCCACAGGATGAAAATGAGCAACATCAGCGGGTGCGGGTACAGGTGGAGGAATAAGTGGCTCAATAACAGGAGGGTCAACGGGTGCAGGAACTGGGTCAGGTATGAAGGGTGCAATGTCTGGTAAACCAAAAGGAATAGGGTCATGATCAGGCATGGGCTCAGGATCAGCAGGTGCAACATCAGGCTGATCAGCAGGAACGAAGTCTGGCTCAAGACCAGGCTCGGGGTCGTGTGGAGGAGATGGTGCAGCTGACATGGCCGTATCATCATCAGAATCAGTGGCATAGCGCTGTAATCCGACCGCCCGTAAAGCTGAAGACGTCACATACTCAAAGGAATCTGAGACAGAGTGCAAACTAGAATCAGAGGATAACTCAATAATAGGAATCTTAGGAAGTGGAATAGCAACAACGTCCTCGTCTAGCTCTCCATCACCATGGGCGTCATCAAAAGGACCATCAACAAATAAATCAACGTCATCATCAAACAGATCATCAAAAGGCCAATCCTCAGGCGGGATGACCACTAGAGGAATAGGAGCGAGGATCGGTGCCAAAATATGCTCACCATCGGAATGCCCGATGATAAGATGATCATGGACTGGAATGGGAATAACAAAAGGATCCTCATTTGGAATACCATCAGCAAGCGGTAAGTCATCTCTAAAGTCAGGCAACGTGTCAGATAACATATCTGGGTCGCTCTCAATATCTGATGTAAAGATCTCCGGCTCTGGTGCGATCTCGTCATCGGAGACAATAGCCATAGGGTCATCAGTGTCGGACAATCCGCTCTCGGATGAAGACATAGTGTCTGTAACAGAACAATCATAACATATGCACATATATTAACCACTATCATTTAGTATGCAATCAAAGACAATGTATCATGAAATCATGTATCCTCATTATTCCTCACGGATCCTTTCTATCCTTCCTTAGTCTATCCCAGACTAAACCACAAATGTAACCTTGCAATCGTGTTTCTTATCTTTCCTTTCGTAAAAATGTTTGTTTCCCTGGATCTGGGCGTTTCGTGTATGCAATGAAAACATGTTGTAAAAATATTTTCGTGAGAGCCCTAATGATTGTAGTCTAGACTCGAGAAAGAAATCCTAGTTCACTACAATCGAAGCTCTGATACCAAACTGTCACATCCTGACTTTTGCGGAAGCGTGATTATGTGTGACTTGCTTAATATCATTGCATTCAACCATAACAAACATCTATATGATAAAACTAAAGATGTTCATCCATTAATTTAAGTTTAAAACATCACAAACAACACTGTTTAGAAATCCAACACATACTTCAAACCCAAATTACAAACCATGCAAATTGTTTTAGAGTTCCACAAGGACTCGACAAAAGACACTAATGAAATCCAGGCTTTGAATGATGTGTCTTATCCAGGATAAGACACACTATCCAAACCCTTAGACATCGGATGACATCTTTTATTTCCAACATCACTTGAAACTTCCAAACGCCCGCCAGATCCACATTTAATTTCCTGAAATACATGTAGTTTGAAAACATCAACAAAAGATGAGCGAGTTCATGTGTTTTGTATGTGTGCACGAATAAACCTTTGTAATCATTGTAAGTATGTATTTTTTGTAAACCCGGTATGAAAGCAAACAAGGAAAACATATCGATTAATGGTTTACAAGGCCATTAATATGTGTGACATGATGCAGGAAGGCTTAAACCTAGCAGATTTTGCACCGGGCTTCCGACTGTAAGACATAGTCACCTCATGCACCAAACCCCGGTCCACATGGGTGTGGGCTCGCTACACCCAAATAGATCTATCGCTCATGTCCCTCGGTCCTACTACGAGGATTAGTGGTCTTAAGTGTTGTACCCACCACTCACATGATCTAGCAGTGCCTTTCCTTAGCTAACCATACCAATTGTAATCGTATGTAAACAATTTGTAACATGTACTTCACCCCCGATGTTATAAAACAAAGCCTTTTCTGGTGTACAAGACTACCTATAACGTACTACGATCTATTAGACGAGCGGGTCGTGCCTTGACCTAGTATTAATTAGTGTCTTTGAGTTACGTTTTATTGTGTCCTTAATATTATTCCAAGTTATATAATTATTTGTTAAAATAATAAATATTTTAACTTAAATTATATTTATTAAATTTGGAATAATATTTAAAATAATATATTTTAACTTGTTACTTTTTATGTATTTATACATGTATATCCTTCCCAAGGATGGGTGTATTTGTATTCGTATTCCAATTCTTGTATATTTTTGCCAAGTATCTGTGGCGTATTCCGGTGTGTATTTATACATACGAGAATACGTATTTCCATTGTGTTTATTAAGTATCCTTACACTTAATTTTTGTATTAACTTTTCCGGAATATTATTTCTACTAAAAATACATCAATATATATTTCCAAAATATATATTTAAGAAATATTTCATAGAAAAAATTACTTATAATTTTTCCTTGGCAAAATATTTATAAATCTCACACAAGTCTCAAAAATAATATATTTCCAAGTCTAACTTAGAAAAATATATATAAACTCATATTTCACCCAAAAATAATATATTTCAGGTTTATTCAAGAAAATATATATTTTCTCCAAAAAATAATATATCTTCTAATAATTTCAAGAAAATATATATTTTTATTCACCCAAAATAATATATTTTCTTATTGTCAAAAATATGATATAATTTTGTAATAATTGTAAAAATCATATTTTTGGTTTTCTTGTGTCCAAAATACCAATTGCCAAAATATACTTGTGAATTAAATTTCCGGAATATTTTTGTGAGTTATATTCCTTTGTTCGGTTTCTCCAATATTGTGGGTATAATTTATGTATTTAATTCTTGGAATTTTGGTAATATTTTGGATTGTAATTTTTGGTATTTTGGTGAGGTATATTATTTCAGGTCCTAAAATAATATAACTAATACACATAATATACAAACAATCACACGCATGGTGACTTCTAAATATATATTTTCCTAAATACATATTTAGTCACTTTTATTTACAAAAACCAACTTCCAATATTTGTAATTTTTGTAACAAAAATTATGGCAAACTTTATATGAAAATTCATGGTTTAAAATATACTTGTAAATATTTGTTTAAAATAATTTTCTAAGTGTTAAATTTCTAGAAAAATTTTGCCACCGTTTCCCCTAAAAATGGAGGTTTCCATGCTTTCAAAGCATATTATTTTTTTTTTATAAATCAACACAATCAATAACAAATCAATCTACACTTACCAATTTGCCAAAATCAAGCATAAACTATTACCTCATGAACTTGAACATTTACAAAAAATTGTAGTAACTTACTTGTGTGTTTAGTAAGTTTAGTTACCCTTTAAAGTGTGGTTGTTTATTTAAAAACTTCATTTTTGAAGAAATTAGATCTTCACAATTTGTAAATCATTTTTCCAAAAATATTTCTTCCTGGATTTTTCTTGTTAAATACATGATCCTACACTTGATTAACCACTAAAAATGTGGTTAATTTCTTTAAGAACCAAGATTAAGTAAACTTTGTATTTTTAACTAGATTTCTTGAAAAATCATTCTTAAAATCATAGATTTACAAGACTCATACCTCACTTTGATCATCACTTAACAAGAAAAATAACTTATACTTTCAAGTTCATGGTTTACATGAGGATGATCTATTGATCTTTAACATATTCATCCTCTCATCTTGCTAGATTATGTCTTTAATCACTATCTAGCAAGATCACATGATGATCAACATAAAAAACATGAGTAAACAACATTCAACAAGCATAACAACACATAAATATTATGATTTCTTATGTATTTAGTCTTATGTTCAAGTTTCAAGTTCAAGTTTCTTAGTGTTCTTTAAGATTAACTACTTGTATCTTCTTTTAACCACCAAAATAAGAGGTAAAATGAAGTGTAGAGTGTTCTTACTACTAGCTCAAGGCTAGGGATGATCACTAGATGAAATGGAGTGGATAAAAGCTTGTGTGAAAGGTCCTTTAGCTTCCAAAGGCTCCAATCTTCCTTATACACCTTCTAGCACCCTTGTATATATGTAGAATGGATGGAACTTGAATGAAGATGGTGGTTGTATGGTGATGGGTGTTCGGCCGAGACCAAGGGAAGAGGAAGGAGAAGAAGCGTGTTGAAGTGTTTGATGAAAAATGAATGGTTATGTCTCAAGGGTAACTCTTATAATCCATCATCTCATATTTTCCAATGGTTTATGTTTTTAAAAATGAGAAACATAATTTAATAAATTAACCAAGTAAAATCCTCATGTGGGGCCCTTGTTGGCCGTGAACTAGGTGGGGGGGGGGGGTCTAGATTAGGGGTTAACTATGTAGTTAGATCATAAGGTTAAAAATCAAGTGTTTAGTTAGGTGATTTAGTTACTAGTTGTTATATAGTGTGTTATGATGTGCGGGGACCATAACTAGCATGGTAATGTTAAGACAATGCTTGTACTGAAAATTTGGTGTTTCGGGTAGTGTCCGGTTATTCGGTTGGTTACTGGTTCGTTAAGGTGCTAAACTATGCAGTTTAGTGTGCTTTATGTTACTTTTTGTGACAGTTTTGATTCACGTCACTTAGGAAAGCATTCTGGACCATTTAACCATATTTCTGCATGATATTAGATTGTTCAAATGCTGATTTATGCTTATTTTTGCTGAATTCAGCATTTTAAGTGAGTTTCAGGCACTTTCCGGCACTTAAACTATATCTAGGAAGTCATTTTTGTGATCCTTACTTTCCTACACACTATACTAGTGTAACTCTTGGTTTCTGGCTCATTCTGTGTCTCAATACCTTGTCTGTCTATGTACTGAACTCTGTCAGCATTTTTCTGATTTGTCTGATAACTGTGCTAACTGTGTTTCGTGCATCATTTGAGTCAATAAAGTTTGCATGTAATAATGTTATGTCATTTGCAATATATGATGCACATGTTTGTATATGGCAATAATCAGAAAGCAATTCAAGTCATTAATTTTAATTCAGCACAGTCATTAAGCACTAATCATTGTTTAATAATTGTACAGATACCTTGAATTTTGAAAGTTGTCACAGTTTCTAAGTATTAAATGGTGTTTGGATGATGTTGTAATGGATAAAACACACTCGGAATGGTGGAGGTTACTAAGGGATACTTTAACCCACACCCCATGCACAAAAACAAAGCCACCCGACAATTTTTCTTCATTACAGCAAGTTCAGCACGGGGCCGTGCTCAGCCCAACACGCCCCGTGCCCAAGGCTCTGCAGAAAAAGCCCAGTTCAGGTAACTGGACACGGGGCCGTGCCCGGACCAACACGGGCCTGTGTCCAGATGCCCAGTAACATAAAATTTTGTTTTTAACACCTTTTTACACATTCAATCAACCTAAAAACTTATTTTTGGGACACATTGAGGACAATGTGTAGTTTAAGTGTGGGGTGGGGGGGGGGGGATACTAAAACTTGAATTTTGCAAGTCCTAATAATAAGTCTTACACTAAACTCTATTGGAACCGCTAATCACCCCAGATTTTTTCAAAAACTTTTCATTTTTTTTACCTGTCTTGGTTTAATTTAGGAATAACAAGTTCTAAAAAGGTTATATTTTTACAAATTTACAACCGATAGCGTCGTGAAAAGAACCAACATAAGAAAATTATGAAACGGCATGACAAATCTAGTTAAAATTCGATTATATATACTTGATCACATTATAAACCCATTCCCATAAAAAGTGAGTTTTGAGCCTATATTGAGCATACAAGCATACATCTTTAAATTAAATGCTCACCTTTCGTTTCTTGTGTGAATAGCCGCTTGGTTTCTTATGACTCTAGAACTTGCCAAGACGATACATTCCCGGTCCTTACCAATTTAAACCCAAGTAAGTAAACGATGGAGGCATTAGGACTAACCCTTTTTCTTTTCAATACCATTATTTTTCATTTTTTTATCACATATCCAAAATCCCCCTAGTTAACCCCTTTGAGACTAAACTCTTTCATTTCTAAACCCACAAAACAAACATCCTTTACCCACCAAAACCCTTTTTATTTTTAACCCTTTATTTTAGTAAAAAAGCTCGGTTTTCATATGACATTGCTTATCAAAAAAAAAAAAAAAAAAAAAAAATGAAGTCTAGCAATAAACAAACAAGTTCCTCAAAGAAACTTTGTTTGAAAATGCTTCGTTTGAATAAAAGTCACAAAAACAAAAAGTTTTACGACGACCGACGCTTTTTACGCTTTTAGCCCTTTTTACTAACAACTAGCCCAAAACCACCTACCTTTAACCCAAGCCTAACCCTTCCCCAAGTCCTCTTGATATTTACAAATGTTTATAGTTAAAAATGAGGAGGATTGATTGCTTGGCAATCATATGGTAGAAATAAGTTCCATGCCGGTCTCGAGTGTTTCACAAAAATACATTTTCGGCCGAGTGTTGAGTGATCTCCCGTGAGGTATGTGAACTTGTATATAAATGGAATTTAAAGAGGCATGTTATGCCCAAATAAGTAATTTCTCTTATAACATTCTAAATAAATCATAACGAATAGGATTGTAAATAACATAAAAATAAGCCTAATAAAGATCTTGGATTCCCGACACTTAAGACAAGCCCAAAACTTCTCTTCTACCCATTCCATTTGGGAGTGTAAGCCACATTATAAAGAGTTTTGCTTGAGGACAAGCAAAGATTCAAGTGTGGGGGTATTTGATGTGTGTAAAAGGCAACATATAAATTACATCAATTGAGGCATAAAACTAACCCTTTTTTAGTACTAATGTTGGAAAAAGTGTGCTTTTGTCTTCCTTTTGTATTTTCAGGACTAAATGAGCATAAATGAACAAAAGGAACAAATATGCAGCAAAATCTAACATAAATACAAGAAAAGGAATAAACGTGGCATGCCCGACCCCTCGACAGCATCTTCCCAAGCAAAAATAAGAGAACAGAAGGCTGACCACGGCCCCGTGCCCAGCGGACACGGGGGCGTGGCCAATTGTCTGCAGAAAGGACAAAGCTATAGAAGCTTCTATTCCCAACACGGGGGCGTGCCCAGCTCATGATGGGCTGTGGTCAACGCTAAGATTCGCAGAATCTTGCAAATCTTGATAGTACAGATACGCTTCTGCATACGGGGCCGTGCCCAGCGAACACGGGGGCGTGTGGAGCTAATGCTGACAAATTGCAATTAATGAAGAAAGAGAAAAAGGATGGCCACGGGGCCGTGTCCAGCGGACACGGGGATGTGTCCGGGCTTCTGTGCAGGCTATAAATAGGGGTGCTTGGTTCACTTCAAAGGCATCCCTTGGCAAACCACCTCTCTCCCACTTCACCCACACTTCACCCACACTCCACCACCACTATAACCCACATCCACCACCATCATCCATCTTAGAGTGTGTGTAGTAGTCTCGGGATCCAAGATTGATCGTATGAGTTCTTGACAATCAAAGGCCATGTTTGCCTAAGTCTCTTACATCACTTGGTGAAGACAAGCATTTAGTGTAATACTTTTGATTTTTAATCTTTTCGCACTTTTTATTTGGTTTTGTATTAATGAATCTAATAACTAGTTTCTTATGTTGAAGGTGAAACTTCCTTATCAGTTGTCCGTGGTGTCTTGGTGTTATTTTACTGTCTATACAAAATAAAAGATTTTCAACATTCATATCTCTACGGTCTATATAGAGATATGTTGGCTACCTGGTCGGGGGTTAAGGGAATGGTTTGGTAAGGTTCTTGCCTTGTTCAGTGTATAGATCCTGCAAGGACCCGGGTCAAGCTTACTAGGACCTCCTTCAATACCCACTGGTATTGGATGGCGGGGGTGCGAATGGCTTGATCCCCTCATATGTAAACTACTATTAATACATTAACCCGGCTACTTGGGATTGTATCCCTGCTGACTCAAACCACTTAGCCGAGGGTAACGTCACCTTCAAAAGAGGGGCCTACCACATTACGCATTAATAACTTAATTTAATTATCTTTTAATATTTCGACCCTTTGGGATTGTATCCTTGCTGACTCAAACCACTGGGTTGAGGGTAACGTCACCTTCAAAAGAGGGGCCTACTACTATAACTAAGATAATCTCTTAAAAAGTGCAAAAGTGTGGAATTCATCAAAGGTTACACTAAAGGCGAGTCGGATCCAAGTGATTCATCTTGTTTATCTGTTTTTATTTTATTTTTCATCATTTTTAGTTTTTAATTTTCATGTTTAAAACCTTTTCTAAACTTTTGATTTGATTAGATGTTGAGGATAAACCGGTATTAAAAGCTCTTGTGTCCTTGGACGACCTCGGTATCTTACCAACACTATACTACGCTCACGATGGGTGCACTTGCCCATATGTGTGTTTAGTGTTAGTAGAATATCGTGTTTTATAAATTTAAAACTTGACTAAAGTGTTAAAAAGGGCTTAAAAATATTAATAAAAATATAATACACCTAACGCACATTACTTACTGAGTTCATGCATGAGTTTCGTATTATATTTTTGAATGACAATTATGCCCGCTTCACACATAAATTTAGTTTTAAATAAGAGTAACATGCGAGACCCTTTTGCTACTGATTTGATATGAAAAATAAATTATTTGGACCATCCAAAGCTGGACATAACCTCAGAATTTCCTAAACATCGAAATAATCGCCATTTATCGATTTTTACAACATTAAGGTGCATAGTATGGTTTTAAACCATACTTAGCACCCAAAACTTATTACCTACTGATTTTATAAACCATTTTTAATAGTTTTACAGTAGGTATAAGTCATGAACTCAGAATCCCAAATAAGTCCTTAAAACTATGTGTGAAATGACCAAAATGCCCTTTCGGGGCATAGTTTGGCCATAAATGGTAAACCACACATATATATGACATCCTACTATTAGTGTAACATAAATTAAATACTTTTACAAAAATTTTATGACCAGAACCTTAGTTTGCATGTAAACCTCTTTTATAAATCATAAAATGACTAAAATGCCCTTATGAGGCTTAATTGGGTTTTAAACCTTTTTGGGCATATTTGTTGATATCCTACTGATATCATAACATATTTTAGGAATAATAACTTATGGAACTTGTATATGGCTCATCCGGTTACCCGTTTATGCTTATACGCGTTCGGTACGGTTTATGTAACTAGTTTGCATAAATTAGCCAAAACGGGTTTGACCTTATCAATTTTATTTCAAGATCCAGAATGTATTTAGTTTACCCATATAAAACAAGTCTCCATACTTGTCGGGTCTAAATTACATTCCAATCCGGTCATTGCTTAATCTAGCGTCTTATACCGTAAATCCTACTTTAAACTAATCGGTCTAAGTCCACGACTTAAATAAGACCCGTTAGTAATCTAATAGGTTAATAAAACCTTCATTCTAGATTAGGAAGCCCACGTAAAAGCTACCTTCACAAGTTATTTAGACTATACGGCTGAGTAGATAGATCTTGCATTTAAAAGCTCAGGTAAATACTGTTGGATCGTGTGCGTGACCCTAAACAGTCAGTAAAGGCAGTTCATCATCATTTACTAAGGCGGAATCAAAGTTAACAATGTCACACAGCTTGTTTCCTTTTCAATTTTTCTCTATTACTGATTTCCGAGTCTTTACAAAGATTTTTGATGAAAATCCGACAGCACCTCGACTCACACACTATGACCTCAGTCCCTGTTCGCTTCAAATGACAACACACACCACCTATTTATAGTTGTTGCTAGTTCGCTTGAAGATGATATAGTTCCGTTTCAAGCGAACTCACATCAAATGATTTCGCTTGAACTGCTCCTGGTTACTTTCAAGCGAACTACCTCACTAATGCATGAACAAACCCTAATTTCGACCCTGTTGTGTGCTCGTTCATTCTATCTAGACCCAAGACTCGATTAAGACAAAGTTAACAGACATTCAATGCACCAACAAACTCCCCCTTGGATGTTGACGAAGTCTTCGGCGTCGAGTCTTTAGTCTTTGTCTCTCTCCAAATTAATTTATCATTGTAAAAGCTCTCTTCAATCTTTATCTTCAAACATTAATCTTCAATCTCCCCTTTGATTGTTGATCCACAATTCTGACTCCCCCTTTCACAGATTCCCTCTCTCGATAAGCTAGAGCTTAAATTCTGGTTCAAACTTTGATATTTCATTGCCATGGGGATTCCTGTTACCTGCATAATCTCTACCTAAATATAAGATATATGACAATAACAGTATCAATCCAAATCTTACCATTCAACCACAATTTATAGTCTAACCAGTGTTTAGAAATCCACTTAAGTATTCAGGTCCAAGTTAATGACCCTGATTACTCAATTTTATCTACCAAGTCCAACTTAATGACCTTGGTTGATCAGAGATAAATCACACTGACTTTTGTTCAACATATTCAAACATTTTCTGAAAATTACAAGTTTCAAGTTAATGAACTTGCTTCAACTTTTCAACTTTCACAAACTTATCATGTTTAACTCCAAACTCATCCTCCAATCCAGAAACTTCCTGCATCTGCTTTCAGCTTTCGAATCAGAAGATCAACTCTCCACTTTGGTTTGTCGGAAAATAAAGCAGAAATGTAAAATCTTTTTGGATTTTTTTAATAAAGTTTCTAAACTAGAAATGAAATATATAACTAAAATGCAGTAAACGTAAACTATTTACAAACATATTTTTGGTTGAGCGTGTTAGGGAATCATATCAGCTATTCGACAAGTCACAAGTACCGTTAAGCTTTAATTTCATACTCAGAATTAAACAATTCGCTTAGATTGTCGATATACTGATCCACTTAAATTTTCACACACATTTCAATCTGTCCAGGATACGGATTAAGTGTTTTAGAGACTTAAACTTATACGTGTGTCCCACCTCTTGAATATACTCCCGTATCCAGATCCCAATATTCAGTCTTACAGGTGAGTATACCACAAATGATATCTGTAAGTGAATAAATTATGATCGAAACCGTGAGAGCTCAGGCCAGAACTACCGTTCAGCAGAGAGATCACGAATCGACTTGGGTGTATCCCCTTTAGAGGATCTTTTTTACAACAGCATTGATTAGCAATTTTATTGTCTTATCATTTATGCTGAGGGTGATGCTATGTTTCAAGCATTGCGGAAAGTATTATTCGGGGACTAGGTCAGAACTTCCATTCAGCAGAAGTCCCGGAATAATACCCCAGATATCACTGAGTATAAAGACCTAGTATATCAGAAAAAGGAATCTTTCAAACAAGATTTCAGGGGTTACCTATATATCCAAGTAGTGTTCCCCACAAAATAAGTAAGTAAAGATTTAAGTTTATATCCCGAACAAACCTACTAAATGTGTAAAAACCTATCGGCACATCATCAGCGAGACTGTTTAACGCATTTAAACATACCATTTCTTTAGCATACCGTGACTGTCAAGCCGATGTACTATCATTTTCCCTTTTTACACAAGCTCTTTTATGGTTTTCTATTGTTTTTGGATTTTGAAAATATCTCATATTTTTGTATTTTTGTCAATTTTTATTGTTTTTGTATTTTCTGAAAATATTACCCTATACATCTTGTTAGATCGTGTGCGTAACCCTAAACAGTCAGTAAAGGCAGTTCATCATAATTTACTAAGGCGGAATCAAAGTAAACAATGTCACACAGCTTGTTTCCTTTTCAATTTTTCTCTATTACTGATTTCCGAGTCAATACAAAGATTTATGATGAAAATCCGACAGCACCTCGACTCACACACTATGACCTCAGTCCCTGTTCGCTTCAAATGACAACACATGCCACCTATTTATAGTTGTTGCTAGTTCGCTTGAAGATGATATAGTTCGGTTTCAAGCGAACTCACATCAAATGATTTCGCTTGAACTGCTCCTGGTTACTTTCAAGCGAACTACCTCACTAATGCATGAACAAACCCTAATTTCGACCCTGTTGTGTGCTCGTTCATTCTATCTAGACCTAAGACTCGATTAAGACAAAGTTAACAGACATTCAATGCACCAACAGACTCCCTCTTGGATGTTGACGAAGTCTTCGGCGTCGAGTCTTTAGTCTTTGTCTCTCTCCAAATTAATTTATCATTGTAAAAGCTCTCTTCAATCTTTATCTTCAAACATTAATCTTCAATCTCCCCTTTGATTGTTGATCCACAATTCTGACTCCCCTTTCACAGACTCCCTCTCTCGATAAGCTAGAGCTTAAATTCTGGTTCAAACTTTGATATTTCATTGCCATGGGGATTCCTGTTACCTGCATAATCTCTACCTAAATATAAGATATATGAAAATAACAGTATCAATCCAAATCTTACCATTCAACCACAATTTATAGTCTAACCAGTGTTTAGAAATCCACTTAAGTATTCAGGTCCAAGTTAATGACCCTGATTACTCAATTTTATCTACCAAGTCCAACTTAATGACCTTGGTTGATCAGAGATAAATCACACTGACTTTTGTTCAACATATTCAAACATTTTCTGAAAATTACAAGTTTCAAGTTAATGAACTTGCTTCAACTTTTCAACTTTCACAAACTTATCATGTTTAACTCCAAACTCATCCTCCAATCCAGAAACTTCCTGCATCTGCTTTCAGCTTTCGAATCAGAAGATCAACTCTCCACTTTGGTTTGTCGGAAAATAAAGCAGAAATGTAAAATCTTTTTGGATTTTTTGTAATAAAGTTTCTAAACTAGAAATGAAATATATAACTAAAATGTAGTAAACCTAAACTATTTACAAACATATTTTTGGTTGAGCGTGTTAGGGAATCATATCAGCTATTCGACAAGTCACAAGTACCGTTAAGCTTTAATTTCATACTCAGAATTAAACAATTCGCTTAGATTGTTGATATACTGATCCACTTAAATTTTCACACACATTTCAATCTGTCCAGGATACGGATTAAGTATTTTAGAGACTTAAACTTATACGTGTGTCCCACCTCTTGAATATACTCCCGTATCCAGATCCCAATATTCAGTCTTACAGGTGAGTATACCACAAATGATATCTATGAGTGAATAAATTATGATCGAAACCGTGAGAGCTCAGGTCAGAACTACCGTTCAGCAGAGAGATCACTAATCGACTTGGGTGTGTCCCCTTTAGAGGATCTTTTTTACAACAGCATTGATTAGCAATTTTATTGTCTTATCATTTATGCTGAGGGTGATGCTATGTTTCAAGCATTGAGGAAAGTATTATTCGGGGACTAGGTCAGAACTTCCATTCAGCAGAAGTCCCGGAATAATACCCCAGATATCACTGAGTATAAAGACCTAGTATATCAGAAAAAGGAATCTTTCAAACAAGATTTCAGGGGTTACCTATATATCCAAGTAGTGTTCCCCACAAAATAAGTAAGTAAAGATTTAAGTTTATATCCCGAACAAACCTACTAAATGTGTAAAAACCTATCGCCACATCATCAGCGAGACTGTTTAACGCATTTAAACATACCATTTCTTTAGCATACCATGACTGTCAAGCCGATGTACTATCATTTTACCTTTTTACACAAGCTCTTTTCTGGTTTTCTATTGTTTTTGGATTTTGAAAATATCTCATATTTTTGTATTTTTGTCATTTTTTATTGTTTTTGTATTTTCTGAAAATATTACCCTATACCTCCCCCTAAATACCAAAACAGGTAAAAAATCGACAAACCATTGCAGATTGCTTCTCAACATCATCTACAATGTCTCCTTCATCAACGCCAATAATCTCCTCCAACACCGATAAAAGCTTCATACCATTCAGTTTTAGCAAATATTGAAAACGTGTTTTATCAAATGCTTTGGTATGTAAATCAGCTTTTTGTTCGTCAGTGTGGATTTTCTCAATTCGTATCACCTTCTTCTCGAAACAATCGCGAATGAAGTGATGACGAATTTCAATGTGTTTGGTTTTAGCGTGATGAACTGGATTTTTAGTAATGTTAATCGCTGCCTCATTATCAACAAAGATAGGGGTGTTTATAAATTGCAAACCATAGTCGCGCATCTGTTGCTGGATCCACAAGATCTGAGAACAGCAACTGCTAGCAGATACATACTCCGCTTCACATGTGGATAAAGCCACAGAGGTCTGCTTTTTGCATTGCCAGGTAACCAATCTTGATCCGAAAAACTGGCACCCAGCTGTTGTTGATTTAGCATTAACTTTGCAGCATCCGAAATCAGAATCGAAATACCCTTCGAGCGTGAAATTGCCTTCTCTTGGATACCACAACCCCAATGATGGAGTTCCTTTCAGGTAGTGTAATATCCTTTTCACAATCACCATATGCGAAGCTCTCGGGTTAGATTGAAATCTTGCTGCGAGGCAGGTTGGGTACATGATATCGGGTCTTGAAGCTGTCAAATACATCAGCGATCCGATCATGGAATGATACATCGTTTCATCTACCTTCTCTCTGGTGAGATCAAGATTTATCCCATGATTCGTTGCTAATGGGTGGAAGCTGGAGTAGAACCTGACATCCCGAATTTCTCCAAGATATCATGAACGTACTTCATTTGATGTATGAAAATTCCTTTGAGTAGTTGATCAACCTGCAATCCCAAAAAGAATTTCATCTCACCCATCGATGACATTTCAAATTTCTGCTTCATAACACGTTCAAAATCTTTGCACAAATTTTCATTTGTTGACCCAAATATGATGTCGTCCACATAAATTTGAACTATCAGAAGATGTCCGTCGACCTGTTTGGTGAAGAGAGTGGCATCCACTTTTCCTCGGATGAAGCTGTTGGCAAGTAGGTGTTGAGAAAATGTCTCGTACCAAGCTCTCGGGGCCTGGTGTAAACCATACAGCGCTTTGTCTAACAAATAGACCTTGTCTTTGTGGATTGGATCGGTGAAGCCCGGTGGCTGTCCGACATATACCTCCTCTTTTACCTTCCCATAGAGAAAAGCCGATTTAACATCTAACTGATAAACTTTGAAGTTTTTGCAAGACGCAAATGCTAGGAAGATTCTGATAGCTTCTAGTCTAGCAACCGGAGCATATACTTCAGTGAAATCTATACCCACCTGCTGACTGAAACCCTGGACTACGAGTCGAGCTTTGTTATGAACAACAACTCCTCTATCATCCCTCTTGCACTTGAACACCCACTTGGTATTTATCTTCCTCTGACCATCAGGCAAATCCACTAACTTCCACACTCCTAACTTCTCGAATTGGCTCAGTTCCTCCTGCATTGCATTGACCCAAGAATCTTTAGTAAGCGCCTCTTTATAAGTCCTTGGTTCAACCTGCGAGATAAAACAACTCAATGAGAATTCAGTTTGTAAAGGAGCAACTTTTGAATAAAAACATGTAAGCCCTTTATCAATCTGTCTTCTAGTGCGGACGCCTGTTTGCAATTCTCCAATGATCAATTCCTCTGGATGGTATGAAAGAGTTCGTGGCATCACTTCTCCTGGAACATCTACATCGCCTTCCAGATTAGTAACATTCTGATTTGCACCTTGTTCACTGACTGGGTTTGTTTGACTTGAAATCTGAATGTGCTTCCCCTCAGAATCTGAATCACCACGATCAAATACTGGCATGTTCTCAGATTCTTGATTATCATTCTGTGCCGACTGATTATCTTGAGCAACTTCATTTTGTTGGACATCATCATGTTCACCAACATTGCTTGGACTTGCTTCATCGTCATTTGATGCTCGTTGTGGTCTTCTTGAATACTCAGCTGGGAACCTTTCTTGCGATTCTTCATACTCTCTTAGAATATCCAACTTGTCAAAGAAATATTCTTCTTCATCCTTTTGTTCTTCCATGTCAAACGAATCCCACAATTTATCATAATTAAAACGCCATGAGTCACTGGGATTCTGAGGCGGCATAGTATACCCTTGACACTCAACATGTTGTGCTTTTATGATCTGCTTCAGGCTTGGAACAAAGACCCGTCTTTGTGGACTTGAGTAACCCACAAATATTCCTTCAATACTCTTTGGACCAAACTTACCAAAAGGCTCTAGAACAGTACAGGGTGACCCAAACGGTTCAAGATACTTCAGATTTGGTTTGCTGTTATTGATCAACTCAAAGCATGTTTTGTTGAATTTCTTCACAGTGAGAACCCGGTTGAGTGTATAGCATGCGGCGGAAACTGCTTCTGCCCAAAAATTTATCGATAGCTTTGAATCAGCAAGCATTGTTCTGGCCGTTTCGATTAGCGTCCTGTTTTTACGTTCTGCAACTCCATTCTGCTGCGGAGTGTACGGAGCACTAAACTCATGCAATATACCTCTTTCATCACAAAATTCTTCCATCTTGTTGTTCTTGAACTCAGTACCATTATCACTTCTGATTCTTTTGATACGCCTTTGGTACAAATTTCAATCTTTCTAAACAATGCCATCAAACTATCAAACGTTTCATCTTTCGACTTCAAGAATGATACTCATGAAAATTTGGAATAATCATCAGTAACCACAAGACAGTAGAGATCCCCTGTAATACTTTTGACGTTTACTGGACCAAACAGATCCATATGAAGTCTCTCTAAAGGTTTGGAAACTGGATGTGACTTTTTCTTCTGCTTGCCTTTGATGCAACTAATGCACTCCCCTTCCAGATGAAAACCTTTAATATTAACACCCAGAACCAAATCATTATGCACCAGGTGATTCATTTTTCTCAAGTGAATATGGCCCATTTTGCGATGCCACAACTTCGATTCTTTCTCTGTTGCTCTAGACACAAAACAATGAGCCTGACCCGTGGTTGTAGGAGCTACACTCATGTCCAACACGTACAGATCATTCACTCTAGGTGCCCTCATGATAATCCATTCTTCAGGAAAAACAAATCCTGGTTTCAAGATCAAACATTCTTTGTCAGTAAAGTGAGTGGTATACATCCTGTCACAAATCTGCGAGATACTCAGCAGATTATTCTCCAGCTCAGCAATGTAGTTAACTCTTTCAAATGTAACAATCCCATTGGATAACGTTCCTTCACCAACAATTCTACCACCTTGATTTCCTGCAAATCCCACATAACCACCATTGAAATTTCTAACATCGTACAACAATGCAGTCTTTCCTGTCATATGTCGAGACGCTCCACTATCCATAATCCATCGTGAAATAGCTCTCGGAAGTTCCTTTACATATCACAATTTGATTTTAAAACACATTTCAATAAAGATGCCGATTCATGCTTCACAATTACCAACTAGGAAGCTCCGGCCAGTCCAAAATTTTTAGTGAGATTTTGATGCTATCCAAGCCTCTTTCGACTCAGGTAACTGAACTTTAATGTGAGATTTTGTAGTGTAAAGCGGCGGAAAATTTTTATCATTCATTTTCAAGTTTTCTTCTGATCCAACCTCAACCTTTTTATATAAGAAAAACTCATCTATCTTAAGTTGACCAGTTGGTTTATCTTTCTTTTGAACATTCTTCTTCTCTGTTATAGTAGAAGATTGTTTCTCCAATTGTTCATAGTAATCCAAAGGAACATCCATCTTTACCGGAGTGGTAGAAGACGATTGTTTTTCTTTCTCTGAAACCTTTGGTTTAGATGAACTTTCTTTCTTGTCAACCACTTTTGGCTTCCATGTTTGTTGAGATGAAGCAACCCGTTTATAGAATTTGTCATTTTTAGTTACCACATTCTTAACAGGTTCAATTTTGACTTTTGTTTTCTCATTTTTCAAAATTTTCTCAACAACCATTGGAGCTTTGCCTTTTGCATCAACCTTCTTCTTTCGATTCTCAACAACTTCAGTCTTAGGCTTGAAGTTGGTGCAATTTCTTGAAATATGACCAACTTTGTTGCATCTAAAACATGTACGAGTATCAACTACCCGACTTGTGCCTTCAGACTGAGGTTGTAAGGCCCTCTTCTCAAAAAATTCTTCATTTGATTTTGAAAAAAATTCAGACTCTTCATCAGATAGTGAACTCGAACCGTTCACAAACACTTTCTTCTTAGCAAACTTTTTGTTTTGAAAATTCTTTCTTTGATAGTTCTTACCACCCTGATATCCTCCCGACCATTTGTTTCGATTGTTATTATAAAAACGTGGTGGAACAACAGGTTTCTTGTAGTAAGCTTTATCTTTCTCAAAATTCATTTGCCTTTTTGCATTTTCAAACTTTCAACTTCTGACACATCAATCTCAACCAACTTGAAAACATTTTTCAATTTGTTCACATTAACATTCTCTAATGGAAAATCACAATCCGAATACAACTTATCAGATCCAGCCATCTTGTACATCACAAGACCCGGTTCATCACCTAAGTTGTTGTTGGATTTTGATTTTGGAATGTATTTGTTCAAGAAACTTTCATCTTCCTCAGTAATGTCAATTTCAGATTTTAGAACATTTTCAACCACACTTTTTACCACTTCTGATTGGACACTATCGTCATTGGAAGATGAAGTGAATGTGATATCAATTGAATCAGGAAGTTTCACTTCATTTTCATCTTCAAGATTAACCAACCCAAATTGCTTTTTCGAATAATTGTCTAGAACTGGTGGCGGAACTTGATGAAACCCGACCCCAGTTCCATCACAGTATACATCTTCGCCTGCTTTGTTTTTCCCAATGTGTTTGGGAACAATGTGTTGCAAAACAAAGCTTGCAGAGCTGTAACTGTTCAATTTCAAATTGATACGCTCATTCTCAATCTTAGCTTCTTCAAACTGAAGCTTCAACTTAGCAATCTCATCCAATTGTTGATTGATTAATTCTTCTTTAATTCTCAAAACACTTTGCAAATGACAATTTTCTTTGTATGTTTTACCATTTCTATCATCATTATCTTTAACCGTGCTTTTAAGCTTCTCAAAGTTTTCAGTAATCTGACGATTTTCAAGAACTAACCTCTCATTTTCTTTCCTAACCTTTTCTTGATCAATTTTATCATTTTCAATTTTGTTAGTTAATTCTTTTACTCTGTCGTTCGAAGCTTTCAACATTTTATCACGATTAAGGATTTGATCCTCAACACTTCTGACTCTAGCAGTCAAATCATCAATCTTCTTACCTTTGAGATAAGTGTTTGTACTACAAACTTTGCATTCTTTGATGCAATTTTTGCAGTCAACATCACCACTGACTTTCTTACCTGACTCAGTTGTTGACGCGTTTGAACTGACCTGGCTTTTAGACTCAGAGACGGATTTAGAGTCTACCTCAAGTGCCTTAGCAGTCAGCACCTTGTCAGCCATCTTTCCCTTGTTTTCAGCATTCAACTCTTGAGTCGTGTCAATGATTCCAGTATCAACCTTCTTTGACTTCTCTTTTTCTTCTTTCTCCTTCTTTTCTTTCTCTTCTTTCTCTTTCTTTTTCTCTTCTTCCTCTTCTCCGCTTCCCCACCATTTTCTTTGCCAATAATCATCTTCTTCTTTCATTTCTTTGATTATGGTTTCCATATCAAGAGTGTTATGGTCAATGGCTATGTTTCCCTCGGGGTCAAGATAACATTCTCTGTCTGGATCCCATCTCCTCGCTCTTTTTGCTTCAAGATAGATACCAGATATTCTGATCATTCTTTCTTGAGCTATCATCTTCCTGTAAGCATACCTCTGTTCTTCAGGTCTGGTGTCTTTCCAAGGAACAGGTTCAGATTTTGCCATGAATGCATATCCAACCGCATCCTCCTCAGGTAACAACTCACTCCAGTCGAAACCTTCATCGTCATGAATCACCGCAAGAGCTCTGGATTTCTCTTTGTTGTCCTCAAGCTGCTTTATCCTTGGCGGTTCTGATTTATTCTGATGATAAATCGCCTTCTTGTAGTAATCTTCTCTGAACGGGTTTTCAGACTCATCAGCATAAGCATTTCTGCATTCACGCTTAAAGTGACCTTTCTGTTTACACTTAAAGCATGTCACTTTAGACTTGTCAAAGCCTTACTTGGTAGAAGGTCCACCAATAGACTTCCTTCCTGTGATCTCCATGAAACGCTGTGCCCGACGAACTGCACTGGCCATACACCACCTTATGTCGATCAATTCCATCTCCTCAGGATCTATTTGATCGTAATCTTCTTTTGTCAGGTTGGTGTTGCCAATCTTCCCTGCTACAAGACTTTCATACGATTCTAGCACAGACGCTAGGAAAACCATCTGTTGCTTTGCCGACTCCTCGCTGAAGTTTTGAGCGTTCTTTAAGTCTACAGCTATGTTGCATTGAAATAGGTTCTTTACATCTGATTGACTTGAATGTGACGAAGAACCACTGTGAAATCCACTGCTTTGACTTTCTTTGTTTGAAATGTTGGAATTCTTAGCAGAAAAAGCTGTCTTGGGAGATGTATTCTTTGGCATCATGCTGTTTGGATAATACAAATCCAAGTTCTGTTGATAAGACGAATGATTGACTTTGTGTGTTTTCCGTAACTCCAACTCGTGACTTTCTAGTCTTTCAATCAGCAAATCTACAGTTAAAACTTCTGGTGGCTTGATAGTATTCTTCAACATTAAGGCATAATATTGCCAATCCATCTCATCTGGCAATGAATCAAACAATTTGTCGACTAGCTCTTCTTGAGAATAGAAAATTTCATGTCTCGCCAGCTCCAGCTTTAGATGCCCAAGCCTCTCAATCATTTTACAAACTGATTCATTCTTTAAACTACCAAATAAATCAAATTCTTTTCTAAGCAGTTTCTTTTTGTTTTTCACTATTTCTGCACTTCCCAAACATTTAGCTTTCATTTTTTCCCAAAGATCTTTAGAACTGTCTTACTCGATCAAGGATATTATATCTTCTCGAACCGATTGAAATAGCAGTGCGATGCATTTTTGCTCAGCAACAAATGATTCTATTTCTTCAGATGTAGTCAAACTTTCACCCTTTTTGCCTCCATCAACGTATCCGTTCTTTAGACTTTTCCAGCTAGAATAAGCAAAGGCCATCAACCAATCTTCAAACTTCTTGGCCCACCGACTGTACTCTTTGATAGCCATCAACTTTGGGGGTTTGTTATAAGTTCCGAAAGCACTTTCCACACTTAGAACATCCGATAAACTTTTCTTCGTATTCGGCATGTTCTCATTGGTGTTACTAGGCGAAGTATCATCTCCAGAATTTCCAGCAAAGGCATACATATCGCTAAACGGATTCATGAATAGATCATCCATCTAGTACGTACCTGAAAAATCAGCAAACACTTAGAAATTTCTTGATTTTGAAAAATACAGATTCAAGCGGAAACACTTGAAGTGAACTCAGCTTTAAAGCAATATAGCTTTTCAAGCGAAATCACAAATCAAGTTCAAGCAAAACTCTTCAAGCGAACTTGAAGTGAAATCAGTCTACTTGAAGCGAAACCCCTTAATTCACTTGAGTTTTCAAGCGAAACCTCAACTCAAGCGAAATGAGACAATATTTTCAAGCGAGATGTGATATTCAAGCGAGATCACCAATGTATTTCAAGCGAGAACACCTATGACGTCATCTTTTTACGAACAGTTTCAAGCGAACATACGTTTTTGATCAATTTTAAGCCGTATTTTAGTCCAATTCTTTCAAGGATTAGTTAACAATGTATTTCGCTTGATATGTGAGAATTTCAGGCCATTTCAACTGTGAATTATGTCCGAATCAGAAAAGAAAGGGTAGAAGTAAGAAAATCCGATGATTTCAAGCTGCAATGGTATGAACTCCTTGTCCTGAGCTCTGATACCACTTGTTGGATCGTGTGCGTGACCCTAAACAGTCAGTAAAGGTAGTTCATCATCATTTACTAAGGCGGAATCAAAGTAAACAATGTCACACAGCTTGTTTCCTTTTCAATTTTTCTCTATTACTGATTTCCGAGTCTTTACAAAGATTTCTGATGAAAATCCGACAGCACCTCGACTCACACACTATGACCTCAGTCCCTGTTCGCTTCAAATGACAACACATACCACCTATTTATAGTTGTTGCTAGTTCGCTTGAAGATGATATAGTTCGGTTTCAAGCGAACTCACATCAAATGATTTCGCTTGAACTGCTCCTGGTTACTTTCAAGCGAACTACCTCACTAATGCATGAGCAAACCCTAATTTCGACCCTGTTGTGTGCTCGTTCATTCTATCTAGACCTAAGACTCGATTAAGACAAAGTTAACAGACATTCAATGCACCAACAAATACTTTTAACTTATTTTCCCTTATACGGGCTTGGGGTACGGTAAAATATTACCGCTTGGTCGGGTATGGAATCATTTAATCGGATTGTGATTAATAAATTACATAACCCGTTTTTAATTTGTTTTGTTTGATAACATAAACATTGGGGGTTAATACAACCGTGTCCTGGATATCCTCGTCTCATTTCATTTGTAAATGGCCACGACTTAAGCACGAGGTGTAGGCATACACCTGACAGTTGCGTATGTAAAAAGATATACCCACTTGTTGGGGATAACTCCTTGTGGGTTTATATTAGTGGTGTGTCTATTAATCATGTCTCGGCTTCTATAATGGGCCCTAAGTGTATGACAAATATGTAAATTTGTATACAAGATTATTTATATAATTATCCCAAGTTATAAAAGATTATTTGTGCCTTGTGCATTTAAATTAATTTTCATAAATGTTTTTCAAAAGAGTCGGTTAATTGTATTTATCAGTGTAAACTGACGTATTTTCAAAAGACTAAGTGACTGGTACTACACGTACTAGGCTGGGAGCTTTTGGGCGTTAAATAGAGAATCTTGCAAGTTCGTAATGCCTTAAGTCTGTTGAACACGTTTTGTATTATATTTAGACCCGCCTGTGGATCCTTTCATTAGTACCGTCTGTATATTCTTTTATCGTACTTTGAAACTTTCGGTTTGTAATAGTAGTTTCTACCAAGCCTTCCGCAGTGCTATAAACAGTGTATATTTGACTATGATGATATCAACTATGTCATGATACTCCCCACCAGGCCCACTGGTTTGTGGTTAAAATATCGGGGTGTGACAGATTGGTATTAGAGCCAACATTGAGTGAATTAGACGTTAGCCTTTTGTGTTTAATCTCAATGACACAGTAGCACATTCATCGACTTCCGAGTCTAGGCGAATGACCTAGGATTAATCTTAACCTTATTGGGTTTATATATTCTGTTGTTCTCTCATTTTGACAGGTATACATATTGAAAATGCCACCAAGAATACGAGGAAGAGGAGGAAGAGGAAAAGCACCAATGAGGGGAGGAAGGCATAGCGAAGCGGAGCCTTCACATCGGCGAACCCCCTCTGCGTCATTTAGCTCAGACCCATATAAGGACTGGATACATTCCCTGGAACCTGCGAGGCATTTTGTCTCACTTAGCACCTCTCCCTCTTATCACCATTCTTTTGGTCCACAGCAACCTGACGAGCCCCAAGGCTCCCACCATTCACAGCAGTCGATGCACTCGCACCATTCACATCATTCCTCCCACCATTCTTCGCACCATTCTTACTCTCAGGGTCATTTAAACCCTGACAACTGCATCAATGCACCAGCGGGTTATAACCTGCTGGGTCTAGAAGGCCATTTTCCGCAAGACATGGATGTGGATGAGAATCCAGATCTAGAAATGCCACCGTCTGGGACGCCCACGCATCCCATTGATATCTCCAGCGGTTCTTCTTATGCAGGATCGCCATACTGAGGACCCGATTTATGGGCCGAAAGGTGGAACAACTACAACTGGGAATACACTCCCTCTTACCATGACTCACCACCACCACAACGGACCCCCTCTGAGGATCCGTACTTTCAAGCGGTCACGTCACCGCCACCACCAGCACCAGCACAACCTCCGCCACCGCCAGAACTATCAAGGCGAAGAAGAAACACATGAATGTCTGTGCGAGGGGTATACGCATTAGCACCCCACAAACTTCAAGCAACTACCCTCCCATCTATGAAGATCCACAAATGGGTGGGCCTTCAAACACTGTGCCGGAAATTGACACTACACCGGCCACTTTTGCACCACCACCACCTCTAGTGGGTTATGAAAACCCAATTCCTGCATACCAGGATACAATAGGGTACAACCCGTTTAAGCCACAAGCTCACATGAGTTATAACTATCAAGCACCTGCCTTTGACCCATACGTCGAGGCAGCTAATTTTAATGCACTCTATCCCTCACCTTTTCCACCCGCGTAGCCAACTGGGTACCCTACTTATGGGTATCAATACCTGCAACCATAAACCCAACAACAACCTCAACCTCCACCTCAACAACCACAAACACATGAAATCTTGCAAAGGTTGGAGGAAGTGGAACAAAGGGCAGAAGAACGTGAAAGAAAGACCCATAAGTTCCTTAAGGGTCTTGCAAACTTCATTAAGGGAAAGAAGAAAGATCGTTGAAAACCCCTACTTTTATTTGGTAATTTTTCTTTTAAATTAAGTCCCTGCGTGGATATCTCTTTTACGTATCAGTCCTTGCGAGGACTTATTTCTCATTTAGTCCCTACGTGTACAAGTTTATTTATTTAAAGACCCGTTTAGGGCTGTTTGTGTAATTCTTAGTATTTCTAATGAGAAGTTTTCTTTTGAAATTACACTTGTTATTATACATACATATATGCATTATATCATTGATTAAACCATCATTTCAATTTATAATTGATCTGCCAATAAATCTCAAAAGACCGTCTTAATGGTATAACCTAGCCTATATGTTTTTATAGACATGGATGTGATGGTAAAAACCTCTTAAGATGATAAATCCTTGTTAATATCTAAGAACATGTTAGCACTCCTGAGAAATGTGGTTCGAGAAAATCACACTAGTCATCTTAATACTTGGATTCTTCCAAATTTCCTTATATATCCTAATGATCAAATAAATCATGGCTAATGTCATCAAATAAGATGATCATATCAAAGCATCCACTGGTGATGTTATTATTTCTCCCTCGGGCCAAACCATTCCAATTATATAACAACGACAGCAGTAGTCTATGACTCTCTGTCTAGGAGGTGAAGAACTATGTTCAAACCTTAATGCCTTGATCCAATAAGATCATGGTCTATAATTTAAAAATTGTCCTTGTGACTAGGCCTTTTGCGCCACCCTAAAACTCCTGATGGTTTTTATAACCTAGACTAACTATAATAAAAAGTTTAAATAAATATTCTTCAAAACTGGATAACCGATTAACCGATGTGGTCTATTTTTACCATGGTTAATTAATCACCAAATATGATGATTCCATATAAGACTGCTAAATAAGTTGTTGTCATTTGTTATATAGCATTCAAGCTTCAACATGGTCGACTTGGATGAAGCTAATAGTCATCCTATTGAAAGGAATGATAACACAAGATTAAATGTAACGGGTGCTGATTTGCAAGCTTTGATAGACAATGTTGTAACTAAAGCTGTTGGCAGAGTATTCATAGAGTCAAGTGCTACTCGCACCAAGACTCATTCAGTGGCTCATTCTAAGCTCCCTTCCAAAACGCATACATCTAAGAAGGACGACTCTCAACATTCGTCAAATCAGAAAAGTCAACCATCCAAGAAGATAGTGTTTGACCAGGAACCACGTTCCAAGGCTTGTTCTTATAAGTACTTTGTCTCTTGAAAACCAAGAGACTTCACCGGTGAAAAAGGTGCCATAGATTGTATGAAATGGCAAGACGAGATGGAGACAGTTGTTGACATTAGTGGGTGTGCTGAGGAGGATGTTGTAAAATTTGTATATCAGTCTTTTAAGGGAGATGCCCTAGTTTGGTGGAGGGCACTAATTCAGTCCTCAAGGAAAATTCCACTTTACAATCTGTCGTGGGATAAATTTGTTGATCTGATGAAAGAAACTTTCTACCCGCAACACGAAGTTGAGAAAGTTGAAGCCGACTTCTTAACTCTGGTTATGAAGAATTTAGATTGTCGAGCATATGTAACTAGGTTCAACTTCATGTCTAGATAGGTACCTTATTTGGTTACACCAGAACCAAAGCGTATTGCACGCTTTATTGGTGGATTGGCTCCCGAGGTGAAGGGACATGTGAAGGCTTCAAATCCTGCAACCTACCGGTCAGCAGTGGATCTGTCTCTATCCCTGACACTGGATATTGTCAGGAATAAGTCTGTAAAGACTACTAATGAAGGAAAGAGAAAGAGAGAGGATGAGAACTCTCAACATTTTGATAAGAAAAAGAAAGGAAACTCTGGGTTTAAGAAGAATACCAATCAGTCAGGTGAAAAGCCCCTGTGTAAAAATTGCAAGAGAAACCACTTTGGAAAATGTACTATTGATCCGCAGGCTAAACCTTGTGAAATTTGCAAGAGGAAGGGTCACAAAACTTTAGAATGCAAGGACCTAAAGAATGCAACCTGTTATGGTTGTAACGAGAAGGGGCACATCAAGCCTAACTGCCCGAAAAACACAAAGAAGCCTGAAGAGGCTAAAAAGACAAATGCTAGAGTGTTCCAAATGAATGCCAAGGAGGCAGTGCAGGATGATAACGTTATAACAGGTAACTTCCTTATAAATGATGTTTATGCTAGAGTTTTATTGAAAACGAAACTAACGAGCAATCAAACATCTGGTGCGGATAAGTCCTTTGTAGACAATAAGTTTAGTAAACTGTTGAATCTGCCTAATAAAACTCTAGACATTAAATATGAGGTAGCACTAGCTGATGGTACCTTAGAAATTGCTTCAACAATTCTAGATGGATGTTTCATATCCATTAGGAATCATTTTTTTCCGTTGTCCTTATTGCCAATGAAATTGGCGGGGTTTGATATAGTTATAGGCACGGATTGGTTATCTCTTAACCAAGCTCAAATTGCCTGTGATAAGAAACAAGTTATCATCAAAACCCCTTATGGTGAATCAATCACTATTCAAGGAGATACGCACTATGGGTAGCCTGATCAAGTATCTATGCTTAAGGCATCCAAGTGTTTGAAGAACGGCTGTGTCATTTACATGGCACAGGTGACAATAGACGTGCCGAAACCCAAGATAGAAGATATTCTTGTTATTTCAGAATACCCAGACGTCTTCCCCGAAGAATTACCTGGTTTGCCACCTGAGAGGCAAGTAGAGTTCAGAATTGATATCATACCAAAAGCAACACCAGTTGCACGAGCTCCTTACCGCTTAGCACCGACCGAAATGAAAGAACTAAGAACCCAGTTAGATGAACTATTGGAGAAAGGCTTTATTCAAACAAGCTCGTCACCTTGGGGAGCACCCATTTTGTTTGTAAAGAAGAAAGATGGTTCAATGCATTTGTGCATCGATTATCGTGAGCTAAACAAAGTAACAATCAAGAATCGCTATCCATTGCCCAGGATCGACGATCTGTTTGATCAGTTGCAGGGGCAAGTTTCTTCTCAAAGATTGATCTAAGGTCGGGGTATCATCAATTAAAGGTCAGAACTGAAGACGTACACAAGACCGCATTTAGAACAAGATATGGCCCCTACGAGTTCTTAGTGATGCCTTTCGGGCTCACTAATGCACCTGCAGCATTCATGGACCTCATGAATCGAGTCTGCAAGCCGTATCTAGATAAGTTTGTCATTGTCTTCATTGATGACATACTTATTTATTCCAAGAGTCAAGCTAATCACGAGAAACATCTCCGATGCATCCTCAAACTTCTACAACAGGAGAAGCTCTATGCAAAATTCTCCAAATGCGAATTCTGGCTTCGCGAAGTCTAATTCCTTGGACTTGTGGTAAGCGAGCATAGTATCCAGGTGGATCCCGCTAAAATAGAAGCAATCATGAATTGGGAAGCACCTAAGACACCTACTGAAATTCGCAGCTTCTTAGGGTTGGCAGGATATTACAGTCAATTTATCAAAAACTTTTCAAGGATAGCTGCACCTCTAACTACTTTAACCCGCAAGAATGTAAAATTTGATTGGGGTCCTAAACAACAGGAGTCTTTCGAAATTCTCAAGCAGAAGTTGAGTAATGCTCCTGTGTTGACAATACCTGAGGGGATAGAAGAGTTCGTTGTTTATTGTGATGCATCGCACACTGGTATGGGCTATATGCTTATGCAAAGAGGCAAGGTGATAGCCTACGCATCACGAAAACTAAAGGTGCACGAAAAGAATTACACCACCCATGACTTGGAACTAGGTGCCGTTGTATTTGCACTTAAGTTATGGAGGCATTACCTATATGGAACCAAATGTGTGATATACTCAGATCACAAAAGTCTCCAACACCGGTTTAGCCAGAAGGATCTCAACATGAGACAACGCCGTGGGATAGAAACATTGAACGATTACGATTGTGAAATTTGCTACCACCTGGGCAAAGCAAATGTGGCCGCTAATGCTTTAAGCAAGAAAGAAAGAGTCAAACCTATACGGATCAATGCTAAGAGCATTGAACTGAAGAACAGTTTAAACGAGAAGTTATTTACAACACAGAGAGAAGCTGTAATGGAAGATAATCTTCAAGAAGAAAGATTAGGTGCGTCTATTGATCAATTGAGGCCTGGGAAGGATGGAATCCTTAGATTGAATGGTCGAATCTGGGTTCCAATTCATGGAGGATTCAGAAATATAATCCTCCAAGAAGCTCATAATTCTAAATATTCAGTTCACCCGGGAAGCGACAAAATGTATCAAGATCTGAGAGCAAACTATTGGTGGATGGGTTTGAAGAAATCCATAACCACACACGTAGCTAAATGTTTGACGTGCTCACAGGTTAAAGCCGAACATCAAAAGGTCAGGATTACTACTACAACCAGAACTTCCCACTTGGAAATGGGAAATGGTAACCATGAATTTCATCACCAAGTTACCAAAGACGAGACATGGAAATAATACAATATGGGTTATAGTTGACAGACTGACTAAGTCAGCTCATTTCTTACCCATCAAGGAGACGCATAGCTCTGATAAATTAGCCCAATTATACGTGGATAAAATCGTATCTCTCCACGGAGTACCAGTGTCTATTATCTCCGATAGAGATACTAGATACACTTCTCATTTTTGGAAAAGTTTCCAACAATCTCTAGGCACTCGTTTGAATTTCAGTACTGCTTATCATCCTCTGATGGATGGGCAAAGCGAGCGTACGATTCAAACACTTGAAGACATGCTTCGGGCTTGTGTCATTGATTTAGGTGGAAGTTGGGATGATCATCTTCCCTTGATTGAGTTCTTTTACAACAACAGTTACCATACGAGCATTCAAGTTGCGCCTTTTGAGGCCTTATATGGAAGGAAATACAGAACACCCGTTTGTCGGGCAGAAGTTGGAGAAACTCAGCTATCAGGACCTGAGATAGTCCTTGAGACAACGGATAAGATTGTTCAGATCTATGATCGTCTAAAAGCTGCCAGAGATAGGTAGAAGAGCTACGCAGATAAAAGGCGCAAACCTTTAAAATTCGAGGTAGGGGATAAAGTGTTACTCAAAGTGTCACCCTGGAAAGAAGTGATGCGATTTGGTAAAAAGGGCAAACTAAGCCCAAGATACATTGGACCATTCGAGATCATCGAATGTATCGGGAGTGTGGCCTATAAGCTGAACTTACCTGAAGAGCTGAGTGGAATTCACAATGTGTTCCACATCTGCAACTTAAAGAAATGTCTAGCCGATGAATCGCTAGCAATGTCTCATAAAGACGTGCTAATAGACGAAAGCCTGAGTTGTCGAGAAACCTGTATCGATTGAGGATCGACAAGTTAAAAAGCTTCGAAGGAAACATGTACCAATTGTGAAGGTGAAATGGGATGCCCGTAGAGGCCCAGAATATACATGGGAAGTTGAATCCACTATGAGACAGAAGTACCCTTATTTATTTCAGTAAATCTCGAGGTCAAGATTTTTTTTAAGTGGGTGAGGATGTAACACCTCGCAAAATCATACCCAATAGTGAGAGGACACGTTTTATAAACCCTAGACGGGTGATAAGTTTACTTTGAAGGGTTAAAGACGTCAAACAATGAAAAGATGTACGCTGAAGGACTAAAAGTGACAACATGCTACTTTATGCCTCTGAGTGACCTTTTACCAAACCCGAGATCTTACAATGTCAAAACATGCTCTCGGAAATGATAAATAATGAACATAAAAGTTGTGGGGTCAATTATGTAAAATTTCAAAATTTACTTCTCTGATCAAAAGCTTACGGACCGTAAAAGGTCCAGCTTACGGTCCGTAAGGACTGTAACTGGGCGATACATTTCAAAAGCGGTTACGGACAGTAAAGGCTCAGGCTTACGGTCCGTAAAGACTGTATCTGGGCAGTAAATTTGGACAGCTGTAGGTTTGTCACCTTCTACACCCATAACTAGAAACTAGGGGTTGTTGGCTGTTTTGGGACACGTCCTTGGACACTTGGTAAGCTCTCCTAACTCCCCTAGACACCTGGTAGCATCATGAGACTTCATCTTGCTCTATAAATAGCGCCATTGCCCTTATTTGCAACTTGCACAATTCAAAAATTTCACTTCTTCTCTCTAAGCTTGGTTCTCTGAGGTTCCTGATAAAAAAAGGAAGCTCTCCTTAGTTCAAGATTCGAGCTAGGACCCTTTGTAAGTGTCCTTGGCCTCCATAGTTTGGTTTTTATGCATTTAAAAGCCGGAAGTCAAAGTTGCCGCAATTCGGCTTTGACTTTCGGTTTAAACCTAAACGGTCCAGCCATTGTTCAAGGCGAAAGGGCACCTCCTAATTACCACGTTTACTTAGTTAATTGTCGGGTCAAAGTAATTAACATAAAAAGTCAAATGGGTCAGTTTTTAAATAAATTCAAATCTAATAATGTAGAGGTTATTAAATATGTTTTATCACTTTAATAACTTGGTAAACATTATTAGAACGTGTCTAAACATGTTCAACCCGACAATTCTAAGTTTAGGCTCGGTTCGCAAACGAAAGTCGCAAAAGCTTGACTTTTGCTTTAACTTTCAGTTCTGACCCGAATTAGCTTATTTTCTTTATGTTTTAAGGTTCCTTTGTGACCATATTATATTGTAGCATAACCCTCTAAGGTTATATTACATGGTCCCTTAGTAATCTGAGTTTATTTACTTGATTCCGTTATTATGCTTAATGTTGACTAAAATGCCCCTTTTGTCAAAAATGAGAATTTTAACATAAACAACCATGCAAATGAATTACATTCTGATTAATAATATTATTTAACATAATTTGACATTTAGAATCATGTCAAAAACTGTAATTACATAATAAATCGTAAAACATGCTTTTAAAAGGACTAAAAATACCCTTTTGCATGCAAATATAGTTTAAACTTAATTTTGACATAAAAATTCATTACTCACTATTATGATATCATATTTAGAACTAATTGTGTGACAACTGTCAAAATTTCAGGTATCCGTACAATTATTAAATAATGATTAGTGCTTAATGACTGTGCTAAATTGCAATTAATTACTCGAATTGTTTTCTGATTAGTACCATGTACATACATGTGCATCATATATTGAAAACGACATATCATTACTGCATACAAACTTTATTGATTCGAATGATGCACGAAACTCCGGTAGCACAGTTATCAGACAAATCAGAAAAATGCTGGCAAAGTTCAGTAGATAAACAGACATTGTATTGAGACACAGAATGAGCCAGAAACCAAGTATTACACTAGTATAGTGTGTAGGAAAGTAAGGATCACAAAACTGCCTTCCTAGTGATAGTTTAAGCGCCGGAAAGTGCCAAAAACTCACATAAACTCAGAATTCTGCATAAAATCATTAAATTCAGCATTTAAACACATTTATATCATGCAGAAATATGCTTAAATGGTCCTGAATACTTTCCTAAGTGTCGGGAATCGAAACTGTCATAAAAGGGTACATAAAGCACACTAAACTGCATAGTTTAGCACCATAACGAACCGGTAACCAACCGGACATTACCCGAAACACCAAATTTTCACTAGAAGCACTGTTTTAACATTACCAATGTCACACCCCGACTTTCCACGTGTCACCGGTGGGCCCGGTGGGGAGTATCGTGACGTGGTTGGCAACACAATAGTCAAACAACACAATTATATAAATGCACAGCGGAAGCAAAAGATAAATATTATTACATTCCGAATATAAAGTAATATCCAGTATTACAACGGAAAGTAAAGGATCCACAGGCGGATCTTTAAACATATCATTTGTTCAACAGACTTTAGACGCCTAGAACTTGCAAGATTCCTTATTAGCGCCCTGAGCTTCCAGCCAATTTCGTTCAGTACCTGTCACTTAACCTTTTTGGAAAATACGTCAGTTTTCACTGGTAAATACACTCAACCGACTCATTTGAAAAGAGTTTAAGAAAATTGGTTTGAATGCACGTGGCACAAAATATCTTTTATAATTTGATTAAAATGCACAGAGGCAAAATTAACCTTTTTAACTTGGGAAAATTATTTGTATATAATCTTGTATACAGTTTTACTTATTTGTCGTCCGTTAGGGCCGGTTTGTAGGGCCGGACTAGATTAACTGACACGCCACAGGTATAATGCCCACAGGCTATCATCCTCTAAGTGGATTACCAGTTCCGGTATAATGCCCACAAGGATGATACCTCGGAGTGGATTACCAGTTTTTACATAATGCAGCTGTCAGGTGTATGCCTACACCCCGTGCTTAAGTCGTGGCCATTACTTCGAATGATGCCAAGGATATCCGGGACATGGTCATTAACCCCCAAGGCCATACACCAAATAATACATATTAAACGGGTTGTAAGTACATCAATCACAATACGATTTAAATAACTACACACCCGACCAAGCGGTACTTTTATAGTGCCGTATCCCAAGCCCGTATAGGGAAAATAAGTTAAGAGTATTTACCTGAGCTAGCTCCTGTCTTAAATAGTAAGAATTTAAGAACTCAGCCGTATTCACTTAATTAAGCGTAGGTACCATTTACCGAAATGCTCTAGTCTGGAATGATGGTATAAATAATCAATTAGAATGCTAACGGGTCTTTAATTTAGCCTAAGCTTAGACCGGTTAGTCTTAAGGGAATATACGGTTCAGACGCATGATTGAGCGAAGACCGGAATAGAATGTGGTTTAGACCCGACAAGTTTGAAGACTTGTCTTAAATGGGTATTTCATACACATTCTGGATTTTGAGATAAAACCAATAAGGTTTGACCCGTTTCGGCTAATTTATGTAAACTTGTTACATAAACCGAACCGTACGCGTAATAAGCGTGACGGGTATTCATGAGAGCCATATACCGGTTTCCTAAGTTAATTGTGCTTCAAATATGTTGTGACATCAGTAAGATGTCTTTCATTATGACCGAAACGTATATAAACACAAACTAGGCCCCGTAGGGGTAGTTTGGTCATTTTAAAAGGTTATAAAAGAGTTTAAGTATTTACCTGAGTTACAGGTCTGATATAATCAGCAAAAATACTTATTTTGATAAGTTATAACAGTAGGTTAAAGTATATATGTGAATTTACCAAGTATAACCAAACTATGCACCGTAGGGGCATATTGGTAATTTCACATAAGCCGTAAAGCTCAAAACTGAAGTCTGAGTTAAACAACTTTTGCTTACTATTAAAATATTATAATTTGCCTCAAATATCAGTAGGTATCACCCTTGGTATGTTTAAAATAGTTTTAGTACATACTATGCATTAATAACGCTTAATTAGGCGATTAGAAGCCATTTCCGGGTTCGATACATAAAGCTGATATTTTTATACTTCTAGGAGGCTTAAAATAATTTATTTAACATATCTAATCAGTAGAAAAAGGTTTGGAGTCATTTTGATATGTAAAACTCATTTTATTGCCCGTAAGGGCAAAACCGACAATTACCGAATTAAGCCTACGACTACTAGTTATGCTCATCCTAAAATTAATTAAAAATCTTCAAAAATCCCAAAATAATATATTACATCAGTGGGTATTAAGTTTGATACCAAAAAGTAGGCTTAACTAGGCTATACGCTAATTTCGCCGTTTTATTAACATAAGGCCTTCAATTTACGCTAATGAGCATAACTCTCAATCTACACCTCCAACTGATATCAAATTTTGGTTACAAGTTTATATATTAGTATTTAATGTTTCTACTCTTTTAATTTTCCAGAAATCACGTTTTATGGTAATAAGGGCATAATGGTCAACATATGAGCAATTAACGGAAACGCGTAAACGAATGGGTCAATCAATGAACCAACCACAGAGGGTTATGCTAACATGTAGCCTGGTCCTAAGGAAGCTCTAAGGCATTTCCAAATCATACTAAAGCGGGTCAGAACTGAAGTCAAAGCAAAAGTCAAAGCTTTGCGACTTTCGGTTCCGAACCGGGTCTAATCAGGAAATTGTCGGGTTGAACATGCTTAGACATGTTCTTACATTGATTACTAAGCTATATCAATGACAAAACAGATTGTACGCCATCTAGATTGCTAATTATGCACAAATTGTGATTTACACATTCTGTTGACTTTTTAAATACAAGTTTGACCCGACATTTGACCTAGTTAGAGTGGGAATCAGGGGGAACCCTTTTGAGGTTTTATTACCCACATAATTACCAACTTATAACTACTCTTGATTCGACTAATCACTGGACCATTTGTGATTAATCTTAAAGTCAACCGTTAATTACGACGGTTTGACTTTTAAGCTAAAACTAGGCTAAAACTTAATCGAGGAAGGTCAAGGGTACTTACAAGGGTCCTATGCACGTGTAGGGATGTCTTGGATCTGCTCCTAAGCTCCTGAAATGCTCCACAAATGCAGATGAAGGTGGATGATCAAATGTTGCAACTAATGGTCTTATTTATAGTGTTTAGATCACCATAACTTGTTGACATCTAAGTCTATCAATGACCACAACTCTTCAACAAGTGTCCCTAAGTGTTTAGGGGTTGTTTAGGGGGCTCTTGGAAGGGTTTAAGGGCAACACTTGGCGTTTAGAAGGCTGAACAGGTGAAAAAAACGAGTTTCTACATCTGGGAGGCTGAGGCGGCCCGCTTGAGGTGCTAAAGCGGGCTGCATGGGCCTTCTGATCAGCTTTTTCAAATTTTTAGTTTCCACATCTTGTCCCTTGGCTCTTCGGAAGGTCAACTAGCATTATTACTTGCAATTTGACCCCTTATTATTTACCTACAAGGGCTTTAGAACTTATACCCACTTTGCCAAGTCCCTGGACACTTCCGGTTAACCCGAAAAGTCTTAACTTTCAATGTTTACGCTTTAACCCCTCGCACACGAATTTGATCATAACTTTCTCATACGATAACGAAACTTTATGAAATTTATATCGCGCATTCTAGTGAGCATAATTTACAGTTACAAAGCTTCGGGTTTGTCAAAAGGTCACTCAGAGGTATATCTTTAAACATGTTGACACATTTAACCCCTGTAGTTTGTAATCTCTCAATTTTAGCCTCGTATGATCCATGATTTATTCGTTTGATGTTGTAAACATCATGTAGGGTTATTATGAAGTATATTTATTCACTGTTGACATTTAGAACCCGTAAAATCACATACTTTCCATGTTTGTCAACTTTAGTCCTTTTATAACATTCTTTCACACGTTCAAGCTTTATGACACGTGTCAACACATTATAGGACGTGAAATTTTCGAGGTGTTACATCCTCACCCCCTTAAAATAAATCTCGACCCGAGATTTACTGAAATAAATAAGGGTACTTTTCTTTCATCGTGGATTCAACCTTCCACGTGAATTCGGGTCCTTTACGGCCATCCCACTTGACCTTTACTATAGGCACATGCTTCCTTCGAAGCTTCTTTACCTGTCGATCTTCAATCGACAAAGGTTTTTCAACAAATTTTAAGCTCTCGTCTATATGCACATCTGTATGGGGTATCACCAGTGATTCGTCAGCGAAACACTTCTTTAGATTGCAGATGTGGAACACATTGTGAATTCCACTGAGCTCTTCCGGTAAGTTTAACTTATAGGCAACTGACCCGATACGTTCGATAACCTCGAAAGGTCCTATGTATCTCGGGCTTAGCTTGCCTTTCTTACCAAACCGCATCACTCCCTTCCAGGGTGATAGTTTTGTTGAACCTTATTCCTTAACAAGAATTTAGGAGGTTTGTTATTTTCATAATCCTTAATTTTCTGCCGAATACTGGCATCTTACTGATGATTATGAATTTGTGTGATCTTATTGATTGTCTATAATGCAACTTTCAGATCTTGATGTTTGGACTTACCAAGCTATTGTCCTATCAATGGACGTTTAACATTCCATCTATACAAGGTCTTCAAAGGAGTAGCCTTGATACTTATATGACAGCTATTATAGAAAAGCTTATCTTAAGGTGAGATGGTTATTCCAACCATCGCTCAAAAATAAATTTTTAAGAAATAGCTAATCTTTACAGTTAGTCAAACAAATCGATGATCCTGGGCAGCTGATGGCGATTCTTAATCGTTGCCTAATTAGGGTTGCGGTAAACAATGCCTTAGCAAAATGAACCGTCTTTCATAATTTACTATACCGAATTCTCAGGATATTGAGTTTGGCTTTATGAACCTATATCTTAAAACTTACCTAACCAGAGTTTTCGATTCTGCCAATAATGGTACTAGCTGTCTTGGGGATTTCATAATAATGCAGCCCTAAATGGGATATTAAACTTAACTCTACCTGCCTCCCAGGGGTAAACAGGGTAATCTTAGGAGAAGATAATCAAGGTACAAGGAGGTTACAGAGATTTCCATATCCCAGGCTCCAGTCCACTCATCATTGCTTGTGTCAAATAAGTGACACATTTATGTTACTAGTCCATGAATTCCTTAATCGGGAATAATTACTTGGAAAATTTCATTTTGGACATCTTCTTTGAATACTATTAGTTGACTTTAGTTCCATATGATCATTGGGATATCTTTGTGATCCCATGCATTAAACCTCCATACTGATCAGGCATGGAAGCAATCTATGGAACTTATTAAGATACACCAATCCTCATATAGCGCTTTTGTCATACCATTTGGTATTCGAAATCGATAGAGATTAAAGAGATATCAACTATATGTGCTTATATTTAATCAGAATAGAAATTTTCACAAACTAGGCACCTAGCTCGGTTGGCTAGGCGCGCGAAAGGGTGCGGCCTAGACCCAGGTTCGATTCCGGGGACGGCCAGTTCCACCATTTTTTTATGTTTAATATTACTTAATCGTACGGATACATGTAATTATGAGGGTTGTCTCATAAGGAGTCTTGATAATTAATCGCTTCTTATCACCCACAATATGGGCTTGATTTTTAAGGTAACCGATCGATTTTTATCACTATATTGAGTCCTTATATTTAACGGAACTAGGACATCGAAAAACTGATTCCTAATGAATATAATAATGCTGAAGCAGTCTCTGAGGTATACAGGCTTCTTACTGAACTTACGTTGCTTTTTATTAGGCCTGTACTTGCTCTCTTTCCCAGATTTCTGGGAGTTATCCTCCTTCTTTGGTTCATCCTTCTTATTTGAAGTGTGAATATAGCTCTCCTCATGAGCAATTAAACATGGTTTTTGAATGAGAATTAGAGCGAGAAGCATTCGGCTCTTTGGATTGTCTCATGACCTTTTCCCATGATCCCTCCAACTGCTGTCTCATGACAACCCTCACTAAACCAGGTATCCGTACGACTTAATTAATAACTAATTACTGCTTAATTACTGTGCTTGTTTGAAATTACTGATGAACTGCTACTTGAATACTGATACATGTACTTACTTGCATCATACTTTACTTACCGTCACTACATTATTTACATGCTGAACCTTAGTGACAAACATGATGCACAAAAAGCACAGTAGCACTATAAACGGATAACCTATTGAACATGCTGATAAAGCCAGCATCAGGCAGACACTGCCTCTAAGGCCTGTATGAGCCAGAAATATTTTACTACACTAGTGGTGAGTGTAGGGATATAAGGGTTGTAGAACTGCGTCTCTAGGAATAAGTTACAATGACTGGATGTGCCTAAAACGTGCTCTAAGCACAAAACTCAGCACTTTACATAATAATTCAGCTTTTAGCTAATTAATAAAGTGCCAAAACATGAGAAAAATATTACTAGACACTTTCCAAAGTGCCAGAAATGAGTTGTGTCACTAAAAAGGGTAATAACGACACTTTAAAGCTTTGTTAACGCTTTAACGGATTACTATCCAACCGAAAGACCGGACTTTACCCGGAACCTGAAAATATTGTTATTTTCATTATTTATCTTTTTCTGAGCCAGTTAGGGTCCCTGAACACCCTAACACCCACTGTAACGCGTGACACACTAATAACTGGGTTAAACACTTAACTAACTTGGTTTAACCTAACTAATACCTAACTAAACTGGTTGGATTCGGACTAGACCCCCCCCCCATTACAAACCGTCCCCATGTAGGGGGACACCCCTTGTACTTTGTAGATTATTATAATCTCTTGTGCCTAAAATCTAGTAGACATATGGACCTATGGTTAATACACACACTTATTGTCTATAAGTTCATGGATTAGCATAACATGTTCATATTAACACACACCACAACAACACTCCCCTCTCTCTCTCAAAGGCTTCGGCCGAACACCCCCTTGACCACACCACCATCTTCGAGTCTTGATCAACCAATTCCAAGCTCATACAAGTGATAAGGATCACGGATAAGGAGTCTTGGAGCAAACGGAAGGCGAGGGACCTCTTTATCTTGCTTTTATCCACGCATTTTTCGCATAGATTCTTCCCTAGCCTCGAGCTAGTGGTATGTTACTTAAAACACCTTCTCGAACTATTCTAAAGAGGTTAATACGATGTGTAACGGTTAAAACTCGAAATCTTGCAAGTTGAAGCTTTAAAGTCTACTAAAAACACTAAAAATGGTGGTTAATAGCTCATAAGTTGTGTAAATATTGTAGTATTTGATTTATGTGATTATTTAGGCCCGATCTATGATGTGGTAGCTCGGATCATCATTTAACCCGGTTTGGTAAGATCATGGATCTTCACATAAGCTTGTTTTGAATGATACAAGGGTTAAAAGGTGAAACTCTACCACACGCGAATCATGAACTTGTGTAAAAGAGTTTTACTTGTGAAATTGTGTTTAAAACTAGCAGATCTACACATCTGCAAGTGGTATTTTCAAAGAACCACGTATCAAAGAAATCATGTATTTTAAAAGATGGATTTTACACTAACACGCATGATTTTTATAAACCACAAGTGTGTAAACACATGTGAAATAAAAAGATCCGACAAAATAACAGTTTTTGTAAAAGTTGACGGGAAGTTGTAAAGATGGATTTTCTCTAAAAATGAGGTTTTTACAAGATCAAATTTCCTTATATGAAGATCTACTAAACTTAAGGGGATTTACACCACAGTTTTGGGAAAACTGCAAGTTCATGTAATTTTTGGCAATTTACACATATGTTGATTTGTTGTTGTGATGAAAGTTGTTCTGATCAAATAAAGAAAATTGTTGAGTTGATTTGTTAAAGAAAATGATACGCTTGAAAGCGTGGCCACCTCCAGTTACAGAGGAAACTCTGGCGAAAATTTTCTAAAAACCTAACACTTAGAACTATTTACACTACAAGTGTTAGAATTATTTTTGACATGTTTTCGAAATATAAATTTCGCCGTGACTTTATTTACTAAATATTCGGAGGTGGGATTTTCACAAAATTTAACGTGATAAATATATATTTTCACACACTGTTTATGATTATTTTGTGAAAATACATAGATATTATTTTTAGAGTAAAAATAATATTTACGAACGTTAACGATTCCAAAATAATACGAACGCTTTCACCATAAATATATAAGTTACACCGGTAATTATATTACCACTCGATTGTTAAACGTAACTTACGCACTTCCGGAAATATTTATGAACGCGTATTTTAACAACGTATTATTGGAGAAAAATTATGTGAAATGAAAATATAATATTTTTGAGAAAAATACTTATATTTTGAATTGGAAATATATATATATATATATATTAAGTGAGACTTAATGATATAATTTGAACGCACATGTATTGAATCCCCCACCCTTGGGAAGGAAAATAATTACCAAGTATTTACAAAATGTAAACACGAAATAGTTGTCTAACTATTTCCCAAAAACATAAACCATGAAGCTAAGGCACGGCCGTCCGTCTAATAGAATTAGTACGTATAGGTCGTCACACAGCTGCGTGAGCAGGAGATACTTGTTAGAGACGCTTCACTGTGAGTTCATGTCCCCCTTTTCTCTTAACTGTTTTCAGTTTTTAACTGCGGGGGTGAAATACATGTTACTATGATTACGAATGTTTCTTACATGGTATGGTCAGCTAAGGAAGGAACTGTTAGGTTATGTGATTGGGTAGGTGAAACCTTAAGAACATTAGTCCTCGTAGTGCGATCGAGGGATACGAGTGATAGGCCTATTTGAGCATAACAAACACCACCCATGCGCCCGCAGGTTGGACCATGTGGTGACCTTGTCTTAACACCACCCATGCGCCCGCAGGTTGGACCATGTGGTGACCCCGTCGTAACACCACCCATGCGCCCGCAGGTTGGACCATGTGGTGACCTTGTCGTAACACCACCCATGCGCCCGCAGGTTGGACCATGTGGTGACCTTGTCCTATCCCCTCCCATGCGCCCGCAGGTTGGACCATGTGGATACACAATAACTGATATGTTTCCTTATTTGCTTTCATACCAGAGTTTACAAAACATTCATACTTGCAATGATTACAAAGGTTTATTCGCGCGCACATACTAAACACATGAACTCGCTCAACATTATTGTTGATTTTTCAACTTACATGTATTTCAGGGAATTAAAGGATCTGGCGCGGTATGACACGTTTTCCCGCTGCACTAGTCACGAGGTCATCCGGGTTTGGGGAATGACTCTTTCCTGGACTAGTCACAGTCCTTAAACTGTGTTTATGTCATGTTGATGTTTGTGATTGTTAAGACAATGTGGTTGTATTTGGTTTTCAAAACTTAATTAAATGGATGATCTTGCATGGTTTTATTTCATATAGCTTTGTTATGGTTAAGCTATGGTATTGAGAAGTCACACCAAATTAACCACGCTTCCGCAAAGCCAGGGTGTGACAGCTTGGTATCAGAGCTCTGATCATAGCGAACTAGGATTATTTCTCGAGTCTAGACTATGATCACTAGGGCTCTCATGAAAACATTTTACTGCATACCACTTAAGTCCAGATCCAAAACTTTTTATAAACAAATGTTGAGCACGTTGATTTATTATAGGCTCAGCCTGGAGGGCTGAGGCTCGGTCTGGAGGACCGAGGCTCGGTCTAGGTGACCGAGGTAGTTGGCTAGTGAGGCTAGGAAGAGTAGGCTCAATCATGAAGGCTGAGGCTCGGTCAAGGGGACCGAGGCTCGATCTAAGAGGTCGAGGTGGAGGATAGAGCAGTCTTAGAGACTGGGAGGAATTTGGCCAGTGGGACTAGGAGAATTATTTGATTGACTAACATGTTTATATGATTATAGGATTGATTATTATACGTATATGCGTTTGTGTTACAAACATCATGCTTTCATCATATACTAGAAAGATGGACACTACGAATCCCATGGCCATAGTGCCAGACGACATAGTTTCATCGAAGCACGAGGTGTACATTTCCGATACTACCGGCACAGACAATGACGACTTTCAGCCCTTTGCGCTGCCTGAAGTCGTAGCAGAGCCTACTGATGGCCATCTTGTTGGGAGTTTGCCACTCGCGGTGATCCCTGCTCCTGTGCCCCCTTGCCGCTTATCCTGTTGATGATATGCCCCCCCAACGTGGCCTCTAACGACGATAACGACCTACTAGAGGAGGACCCATTCGAGGGCAGGACCCTATTGCTGCTGGTATTAGACTACTGCATGCGGACGCTTCTGCAGGGGAAACTCATGCCCATTCCCCTATCCCAGACTCATTTGAGTTTCTGACATCCGCATCTTCGCACATACAGGGAATGCAGCACCCCTCACACGACGCCGACCCTGATATGGCATCATCAGCTGCACCGGATCCCGCCCACAGCTTTGAGTTTGGTCACGATATTGAGGTTGATCCTGCTTTTTCATCTGGTTTTGATCCAGACCATGACCTTGAGTTCATACACTTAGACCAGCCCTTGGAGGATCCTGTAACCCCCTGTGTTTGTTGATCCAGCTGATCTTGAGATGGAGTTTTTGATCCGGAGCCGGCCGTGGCCCCTGAGCCAGGCGCTACTCCTGACCCCGCATTGGAGCATGACCCTGTTCATGCCAATGCACCTACTGTTGCTCCTTGATTGATCATCTGCTTAGACGAGAGAAAATTTGGGGTAACTGTGCAAGACAATTTATTATTACGGGGGCCCACGTAATAACGATTTGTAGTGCACAGGAATCCTGGTGGACTCTGCGGGTCAAGCTAATGATAACCAATGCAGCAGGAAATAACTTAAACACGAATGACCAAGGCGATGTAGCCTCGAGTTCATTCTATTACGAGCAACAAGCCAAATTGGCAAGCCTATGTGAAGGCCCAGAAATTTACTTCCCCACTCATACAGTGAGTATATTTGCGTGTGAAATTGGGTGCTTACATGATGGCTTATGTTGCTATATACACCTCATGGACAATTGAAACATTGTCTAACCCGCTTCACACCACTTCGACAAAAGGGAATGTCACCCAGACGTGACACAAACACCAGTACGTTGCCAAGGACAGAAGCCGAGCTGCAAGAACGCATCTCACAGATAAATGCACGACATGAAGCCCTCCGCTCTAAGTACAACGATGGCATTACTGGAAATAACCCTCCAACTGGCTGCACCTATAAACAGTTCCTGAACTGCAAGCCTTTGAACTTTGACAGAACAGGAGGCGCCGTTGCATTTGTTCGTTGGTCCGAAAGGACCGACTCCATTCTGAGAATGATTAACTGTTCGCCCCAACAAAGTGTTACCTATATCTCGGGGACATTTCTAGATGGCACACTCTTTTAATGGAACCTCCAGGTTCAGACCCTTGGCACAGACGCTGCTTATGCACTGAGCTGGGACGAGCTCAAGGAAACGATTGAGAAGAAATGTTGTTTTAGGACTGGAATTTAGAAGCTTGAGGTGGAGTTCAGGAATTTGAAAATGGACGAACCAGAAATTCCTGAACTTGTCCAGCGATCGCACGACTTATCTAGGGTCGCCCCCCCTACTTAGTCAAACCGGAGTTCAAAAGGATTGAACGATTCATTTGGACACTTGCACCCCAGATCAGGGGTATGGTTACTACCTCGAAGCCTCGACCATTGCAGAGGCTAATTTATTTATAACATGAGATGTTATGTGGATGATTTATTGATAGCATGAGGTGTTATGTGTTGGTATTGTTGAATGCATACGTGCATTTTATTTACGATGACCTAACCTACGTGAAACATCTTTTAGAAAATGCCTCCAAAACGGGGTGTACGCATACCCACCAACGAGGCGGAACTTCAGGGAATCATTGCTGCAGTCATCGCACAATACGAGGCCCATCGCTCCGAGCACAACGGAGATACCTCAGGAAGTAACCCACCCAACGGCTGCACCTACAAACAGTTCTTAGGCTGCCAGCCCCTGCATTTCAATGGCACTGGGGGTGCCGTAGCCTTCGTACGCTGGATTGAGAAGACTGACACTGTTTTGCGTGCGAGCAAATGCGCCCCAAGAGATCAGGTCACGTACATTTCCGGGCTGTTCTGAGATGGGGCTCTGTCATGGTGGAAACTTCAAGTTCAGACAATGGGCGAGGCTGCTGCGTATGCTTTATCATGGGACGAGCTGAAAGAGCTAATGCATAAAAAGTACTGTTCGAGAACAGAAAGCCAAAAGGTAGAAACTGAGTTCTGGAACTTGAAGATGGAGGGTCCAAAAATAGTTGAGTATGTGGAGAAGTTCCAAGTTCTATCGCGTATCGTTCCTTACATGGTTACATCAGAATACAAGCGAATCGAGCGCTTCATTTGGGGTTTAGCTCCTCAAATCATAAGTATGGTAACCACCTCCAAGCCTGCGACAATCACTGAGGCCATCAATCTAAGTATAGCCTTGACGGAAGAGGCAATCAGGATGAACAAATTTTCAACCTCTAAGAAGAAGAAGGAGACTCATGTAGAGTCATCCGAGGACAACAAGAGAAAGTTGGCAAATTTCAAACAGGGTACCCAGTCGAGTAGCAACGACAAGGCCAAAAAGAGAAAAGAGTACACGGGTATCCTACCAAAGTGCGACAACTGTCGACGACCCCATAACGAGCGGTGTAGATATGGAAAATGTGGTAACTGTGGCAAGGTGGGACATGTCAAGGAAACGTGTCGGCAAGGCACTAAACATGGAAATAGAGGTCAAGATGAAAGCGGAAATCGCGGAGGAAATAACGACGACAACAACTATCAGGACAAGGATGGTGACGATCAAGGCTGTGGCCAAGCATGTTTTAATTGCGGTGATGTGGGGCATTTCAGGAAGTATTGCCCTAAGAACACTCAGGCACGTGGATGAAAGCTCAACAGCGGGGATAGAATCCAAGCGTGGATATCGGTACGTCTCATAATAGTTAATGTTATGCTCTATTTGACAGTATTGTCAAATTTTAGCTTTAGAAAATACAGTTGTTTTAGTAGTAAGTAACCTAGATACCCAGTTCTCGATAGAACAAGCCTAACGAAAGCTTCGATGTGATAATTGGGATGGACTGGTTGTCGAACAACCCGGCGGAGATTGTCATCCGCGCCCCGACGACTAACGGAGAAATGATTGTGATTCATGGAGCAGGATACGCTCCTACGGATTATCAGACAAAGAAGACACGAAAATTTTCGCACACAGGATGTGTTGCATTCTTGGCTCATGTCATGGAAAAAGAAGCCGAAGAACCGAAACTCGAAGATATCCCTGTGATTGGAAGATACCCCGAAGTCTTCTTCGAAGACTTGCTGGAATCGTCTCCTCAACAATTAGTCAAATCCCGCGTCGATCTAATTCCAGGCACTGCACCCGTAGTCGTTGCATCGTAGCGACTTACATTTTCGGAGATGCAAGGATTGACATAGAAGTTTTAGAAAAGGGTAGAGAAGGAAGATAACAGACCAAAATTCCCTTTTGGGGTAACCCCATTTCTACTCGTCAAAAAGAAGGATGATGAGTTTCAAGTAAACATCAACTACCGGGAGCTGAACAAGCTGACGATCAAGAATAGATATCCTCTACCAAGGATTGATGATCTATTCGACCAATTGCAAGGTTCAAGCTTTTATTCAAAGATCGACCTTCGATCTGGATACCATCAGTTAAGGATACAAGGGGAGAGTATCCCAAAGACAGCCTTCAGAACTCGTTATGGACACTACGAGTTCCTTGTTATGCCGTTTGGTTTGACAAACGCACCTGCAGTCTTTATGGATTTGATGAATAGAGTTTGCAAGCCGTACTTGGACAAGTTCGTGATTGTGTTTATCGACGACATCTTGATCTATTCAAGAACAAAGGCCGAGCACGAACAGCATCTAAGAGCTATTTTGGAGCTGCTAAAGAAGGAACAGCTGTATGCCAAATTCTCCAAGTGCGAATTTTGGCTACGTGAAGTCCAATTCCTTGGGCACGTGGTAAATGGAGATGGAATCCACGTGGATCCAACCAAGATCGAGGCGATCAAGGATTGGGAAACGCCAAAGACGCCAACCGAGATTCGACAATTCTTGGGTTTGGCTGGCTACTATCGAAGGTTCATTGAGGATTTCTCAAAAATCGCTCAACCATTGACGCTCCTCACCCAGAAAGATAAGAAGTTTGATTGGGGAATCAAACAGGAAGAAGCACTCCAGATACTGAAGGATAAGCTCTGCAATGCGCCAATCTTAGCACTACCGGAAGGTACAGATGATTTTGTGGTATACTGTGACGCTTCGCGTCAAGGATTAGGTTGTGTGTTGATGCAACGCCAAAAGGTTATTGCTTACGCATCGCGTCAACTGAAAGTGCACGAAAAGAACTATACCACACATGATTTGGAACTTGGCGCAGTGGTATTTGCACTAAAGATCTGGAGACACTACCTTTATGGTACAAAGTGTACAATCTTTACAGATCACAAGAGCCTACAGCACATATTCAACCAGAAGGAGCTGAATATGAGGCAAAGACGATGGGTTGAGTTGCTGAACGATTACGACTGCGAGATAAAGTATCATCCAGGGAAGGCGAATGTAGTCGCCGATGCCCTAAGTCGGAAGGAGAGGATCAAACCCATAAGGGTTAGAGCTTTAGAAATGATTATCCAAACCGATCTTTCCTTGCGCATTCGTGCCGCGCAAAAGGAAGCTCTCAAGGAAGGAAACCTTGAAGAAGAATATCTCCGTGGGATGGAGAAGCTACTGGTACCAAACGAGGAAGGAACATTATGCTTCGATAAAAGGATTTGGGTTCCTCTGTTTGGTGGTTTAAGGAAAGTTATTTTTGATGAAGCTCACAAATCACGGTACTCTATCCATCCTGGAGCAAATATGATGTACCAGGATCTCAAAGATTATTATTGGTGGCCTAGGATGAAAGGCGATGTTGCTGTTTATGTAAGCAAGTGTTTAACATGCGCCAAGGTTAAGGCCGAATACCAGAAGCCTTCAGGACTTCTACAACAACCTGAGATTCCCAAGTGGAAATGGGAACAAATCTCCATGGATTTTATTACAAAGCTGCCAAGAACGCCGAGAGGCCATGACACTATTTGGGTAATAGTGGATCGATTAACGAAGTCAGCACACTTCTTACCTATCAGAGAGAAGGATAATACGAGCAAGTTGGCTGAAATTTACATGAGAGAGATCGTTACGCGCCATGGAGTACCTCTCTCAACCATCTCTGATAGAGACGGAAGGTTTGTGTCAAGGATATGGCAATCCTTCCAAGAAGCCTTTGGCTCACAATTGAATCTGAGCACTGCGTTTCATCCGCAGACCGACGGGCATAGCGATCGGACGATACAGACTTTGGAAGACATGCTGAGAGCGTGTGTTATGGATTTGGGCGGTAGCTGGGATAAGCATTTGCCTTTGGTCGAATTTTCATACAACAACAGCTACCACACCAGTATTGGTGTCGCGCCATTTGAAGCCCTTTACGGACGCAAGTGCCGATCACCCCTATGCTGGGCTGACGCAGGTGATAGGCAACTTGCTGGTCCCGAAATCGTCCAAGAGACGACAGACAAGACTGCGCAGATTCTAAAACGCATCGAAGCAGCTCGCCACAGACAGGAAGCCTATGCGGATCCAAACCGGAAACACTTGGAATTTCAAGTGGGAGAAATGGTATTATTGAAAGTTTCACCCTGGAAGGGTGTGGCACGCTTCGGAAAGCGTGGGAAGTTAAATCCGCGCTACATTGGTCCTTTCAGAATTCTGGAAAGAATAGGACTAGTAGCATACAAGTTGGACCTACCTGCTGAACTCCATTCAGTCCACGATACATTTCATGTATCCAACCTGAAGAAAAGTCCAACTCAAGATAACATTGCCATTCCCATCGACGAGATTCATGTTGACGACACGCTCCATTTCGTTGAAGAACCGGTTGAGGTTACGGATTGGAAAGTAAACAAGACCCGCCGGAGCAGTGTCAAGCTCGTCAAAGTTCGTTGGAATGCCAGGCATGGTCCTGAATACACCTGGGAGCGCGGGGACCTGATGAAAGAGAAATACCCCCACTTATTTCCTAAGAACCCTGCATCTAGTAGCAGAACCTAAATTTCGGGACGAAATTTATTTAACGGGGGGAGAATGTGACAACCCTCACTAAACCAGGTATCCGTACGACTTAATTAATAACTAATTACTGCTTAATTACTGTGCTTGTTTGAAATTACTGATGAACTGCTACTTGAATACTGATACATGTACTTACTTGCATCATACTTTACTTACCGACACTACATTATTTACAAGCTGAACCTTAGTGACAAACATGATGCACAAAAAGCACAGTAGCACTATAAACGGATAACCTATTGAACATGCTGATAAAGCCAGCATCAGGCAGACACTGCCTCTAAGGCCTGTATGAGCCAGAAATATTTTACTACACTAGTGGTGAGTGTAGGGATATAAGGGTTGTAGAACTGCGTCTCTAGGAATAAGTTACAATGACTAAATGTGCCTAAAACGTGCTCTAAGCACAAAACTCAGCACTTTACATAATAATTCAGCTTTTAGCTAACTAATAAAGTGCCAAAACATGAGAAAAATATTACTAGACACTTTCCAAAGTGCCAGAAATGAGTTGTGTCACTAAAAAGGGTAATAACGACACTTTAAAGCTTTGTTAACGCTTTAACGGATTACTATCCAACCGAAAGACCGGACTTTACCCGGAACCTGAAAATATTGTTATTTTCATTATTTATCTTTTTCTGAGCCAGTTAGGGTCCCTGAACACCTTAACACCCACTGTAACGCGTGACACACTAATAACTGGGTTAAACACTTAACTAACTTGGTTTAACCTAACTAATACCTAACTCAACTGGTTGGATTCGGACTAGACCCCCCCCCCCATTACAAACCGTCCCCATGTAGGGGGACACCCCTTGTACTTTGTAGATTATTATAATCTCTTGTGCCTAAAATCTAGTAGACATATGGACCTATGGTTAATACACACACTTATTGTCTATAAGTTCATGGATTAGCATAACATGTTCATATTAACACACACCACAACAACACTCCTCTCTCTCTCTCAAAGGCTTCGGCCGAACACCCCCTTGACCACACCACCATCTTCGAGTCTTGATCAACCAATTCCAAGCTCATACAAGTGATAAGGATCACAGATAAGGAGTCTTGGAGCAAACGGAAGGCGAGGGACCTCTTTATCTTGCTTTTATCCACGCATTTTTCGCATAGATTCTTCCCTAGCCTCGAGCTAGTGGTATGTTACTTAAAACACCTTCTCGAACTATTCTAAAGAGGTTAATACGATGTGTAACGGTTAAAACTCGAAATCTTGCAAGTTGAAGCTTTAAAGTCTACTAAAAACACTAAAAATGGTGGTTAATAGCTCATAAGTTGTGTAAATATTGTAGTATTTGATTTATGTGATTATTTAGGCCCGATCTATGATGTGGTAGCTCGGATCATCATTTAACCCGGTTTGGTAAGATCATGGATCTTAACATAAGCTTGTTTTGAATGATACAAGGGTTAAAAGGTGAAACTCTACCACACGCGAATCATGAACTTGTGTAAAAGAGTTTTACTTGTGAAATTGTGTTTAAAACTAGCAGATCTACACATCTGCAAGTGGTATTTTCAAAGAACCACGTATCAAAGAAATCATGTATTTTAAAAGATGGATTTTACACTAACACGCATGATTTTTATAAACCACAAGTGTGTAAACACATGTGAAATAAAAAGATCCGACAAAATAACAGTTTTTGTAAAAGTTGACAGGAAGTTGTAAAGATGGATTTTCTCTAAAAACGAGGTTTTTACAAGATCAAATTTCCTTATATGAAGATCTACTAAACTTAAGGGGATTTACACCACAGTTTTGGGAAAACTGCAAGTTCATGTAATTTTTGGCAATTTACACATATGTTGATTTGTTGTTGTGATGAAAGTTGTTCTGATCAAATAAAGAAAATTGTTGAGTTGATTTGTTAAAGAAAATGATACGCTTGAAAGCGTGGCCACCTCCAGTTACAGAGGAAACTCTGGCGAAATTTTTCTAAAAACCTAACACTTAGAACTATTTACACTACAAGTGTTAGAATTATTTTTGACATGTTTTCGAAATATAAATTTCGCCGTGACTTTATTTACTAAATATTCGGAGGTGGGATTTTCACAAAATTTAACGTGATAAATATATATTTTCACACACTGTTTATGATTATTTTGTGAAAATACATAGATATTATTTTTAGAGTAAAAATAATATTTACGAACGTTAACGATTCCAAAATAATACGAACGCTTTCACCATAAATATATAAGTTACACCGGTAATTATATTACCACTCGATTGTTAAACGTAACTTACGCACTTCCGGAAATATTTATGAACGCGTATTTTAACAACGTATTATTGGAGAAAAATTATGTGAAATGAAAATATAATATTTTTGAGAAAAATACTTATATTTTGAATTGGAAATATATATATATATATATATATTAAGTGAGACTTAATGATATAATTTGAACGCACATGTATTGAATCCCCCACCCTTGGGAAGGAAAATAATTACCAAGTATTTACAAAATGTAAACACGAAATAGTTGTCTAACTATTTCCCAAAAACATAAACCATGAAGCTAAGGCACGGCCGTCCGTCTAATAGAATTAGTACGTATAGGTCGTCACACAGCTGCGTGAGCAGGAGATACTTGGTAGAGACGCTTCACTGTGAGTTCATGTCCCCCTTTTCTCTTAACTGTTTTCAGTTTTTAACTGCGGGGGTGAAATACATGTTACTATGATTACGAATGTTTCTTACATGGTATGGTCAGCTAAGGAAGGAACTGTTAGGTTATGTGATTGGGTAGGTGAAACCTTAAGAACATTAGTCCTCGTAGTGCGATCGAGGGATACGAGTGATAGGCCTATTTGAGCATAACAAACACCACCCATGCGCCCGCAGGTTGGACCATGTGGTGACCTTGTCTTAACACCACCCATGCGCCCGCAGGTTGGACCATGTGGTGACCTTGTCGTAACACCACCCATGCGCCCGCAGGTTGGACCATGTGGTGACCTTGTCCTATCCCCTCCCATGCGCTCGCAGGTTGGACCATGTGGATACACAATAACTGATATGTTTCCTTATTTGCTTTCATACCAGAGTTTACAAAACATTCATACTTGCAATGATTACAAAGGTTTATTCGCGCGCACATACTAAACACATGAACTCGCTCAACATTATTGTTGATTTTTCAACTTACATGTATTTCAGGGAATTAAAGGATCTGGCGCGGTATGACACGTTTTCCCGCTGCACTAGTCACGAGGTCATCCGGGTTTGGGGAATGTGACTCTTTCCTGGACAAGTCACAATCCTTAAACTGTGTTTATGTCATGTTGATGTTTGTGATTGTTAAGACAATGTGGTTGTATTTGGTTTTCCAAACTTAATAAAATGGATGATCTTGCATGGTTTTATTTCATATAGCTTTGTTATGGTTAAGCTATGGTATTGAGAAGTCACACCAAATTAACCACGCTTCCGCAAAGCCAGGGTGTGACACATTAAGTGACCGGAGTCTTAATCAGGCGGAGACAATAGTTCTCAACATTTATCATTCATTATAGAGTCATATGTGCCAGTATCAAAATAAAATTCATGCCTAAACTGTTTGATATGAAAAGGTATCTGCTATATAGTTATCATTCTGCATCATCTCCTTGGCGTTCGTGTGGAAGACTCATGCGTTTGCTTTCTTGGCCTCTTCAGTCTTCTTTGCGTACGTAGGGCAGTTGGTCTTTATGTGCCCCTTCTCATTGCAATTGTAGCAGGTGGCATCTTTAATCTTCCTGCATTCTACAGTCTTGTGCTCCTTAGACTTGCATAACCCACATGCAGGTGATTCATACTTAGAATTGGATTCAGATCTGCACTTTCCAAAGTGGCGTCTTTGACAAGTCGTGCACTTTGGCTTCTCCTCTGTTCGCTGACTGTTCCTTCCAAATCCAGACTTCTTAGAATCAGTGTTTCCCTTGTGCTTCTTCTCTGACCCTCATGAGTTATCATCCTCACGATTCCTCTTACTTTCTTCAGATTTCTTTAGCGATCTCAATCTGACCGCATCTAAAGTAAGGGATAAGGAAATGTCAGCTACTGATCTGAAAGTCGCTGGCCGAGAAGCTTTTACGCTTGCCTTGATCTCGGGGGCTAAACCACCGATAAAACGAGCTATCCGTTTTAGTTCCGGGGTTACCAGGTATGGAACCAACCGAGACATAGTGTTGAAGCTCGTTAGGTAAGCTTGACACTCGAGGTTTGTCATCACCAAGGATAGAAAATCGGACTCTATCTTCTCCACTTCATGCTGAGGGCAGAAATTTTTCCCTGATAAGGGCAACAAATTTATCGCACGACATATTGTACAATGGGATTTTCCCAGTGGCTTGAATCAAAGATCTCCACCATGCTAAAGCTTCACCCTTGAAAGACTGCGACACAAACTTGACCACGTCTCTCTCAGCGCATCCGCTGATATCAACAACCGTATCCATCTCATCCAGCCATGTCATACAATCGATGGCTCCTTTCTCCCCAGTGAAATCCCAGGGTTTTGCAGGAAACGAAATATTTATAGGAGCAACCCTTAGCAAGGGGTCCTTTATTCAGTATGTCCTGCTGAGATGGAGCACTGTGGTTTGAGGAGTGTCGGTCATCATTTTTCTTCGGGTCGTCGTTATTGGACGGTGGCTTTGAAGGCTATGTAGATAGGGTTCTACTACGAGTCCCACTATACTCATCATACTGCCTTTCCATAGCCTGTGTAACTGCGCCGTCTATGATCGCTTTTAATTCCGCACTAGTTAGATTAATTCGGGCGTCATTATTAACCTCCGCTGGATGACTATTACCCTCGTCTGAGTTAGCCATTACAATTGAACTGTTGCAGAAAACAAGGACAATAGTTTATTTGGGAGTTTATTATGGAATTGCCCCTTAGGGTAATTCATTAACCATGGTAAACAGAGACTATATTTGGTTAATTTATTAATCAAATTTATTTAGGATTTCTATAATAAGTTATCCTAATTATAAAACAGTAACAGTCTTATTCGTGGCACCAAAGGCCTAGTCACATGGACAATTATAAATTATATGCTAGGATTTCAGAGAATCGAAGCATTTGAGGTTTGAACCAAAGTTCATTACCTTTCCTTGACAGGGAGTTGTAGGCTACCACTGTCTTTAGTCCCAGAGGACGTTAATTATAGCCCGTGGGCACTTCATCCATAAGGGATGATTATATAAATAAGGGATTTTAGAATAACCCCAAAAATGACTTATGTGATTTTATCGTATCACACTTTGTCAAGCATGTTAATATGCTTTCAAATGTTTAATAAGGATTTGAATCTCTTGAATAGGTTCTACCATCTTGGCCTTGTCTGCAGTGACACTTAAGCTAGGTTTTACCCTTTAGATTCTTTTTAATAATTAACGCATAAAATTTCTAAATTGAACTGTTAACAAGTATCTGAATCTAATTGTGGAACTACCATCTTGGCCCTGTCTTAATGTGATGTATGGCTAGGTCTCGTCCGTTTTAGATTTTGCCATTTTATTATAATGGTAGATCTTATAATATAGGAATGATATTTTTTAAACATAATCGTTCCTTTAAAATTTAAACAAGTATATGGTTGCCCTAAACGGGACTTCTGATAAAATGACTTGCCCATGCAAAGGCTAATCAGAAAAATAACAAGGAAGTAATTAAAAGACAATGAAACGAATTTGGATTTGTCTTATGTTCTTGTCTAGACTCAAGAATGTGCAATTGTGTAACTGAGATTAAACGCAAAAGGCTAGCGTTTAATTCACTCAGTGTTGGCTCTGATACCAACCTGTCACACCCCGACTTTCCACGTGTCACCGGTGGGGAGTATCGTGACGTGGTTGGCAACACAATAGTCAAACAACACAATTATATAAATGCACAGCGGAAGCAAAAGATAAATATTATTACATTCCGAATATAAAGTAATATCCAGTATTACAACGAAAAGTAAAGGATCCACAGGCGGATCTTTAAACATATCATTTGTTCAACAGACTTTAGACGCCTAGAACTTGCAAGATTCCTTATTAGCGCCCTGAGCTTCCAGCCAATTTCGTTCAGTACCTGTCACTTAACCTTTTTGGAAAATACGTCAGTTTTCACTGGTAAATACACTCAACCGACTCATTTGAAAAGAGTTTAAGAAAATTGGTTTGAATGCACGTGGCACAAAATATCTTTTATAATTTGATTAAAATGCACAGAGGCAAAATTAACCTTTTTAACTTGGGAAAATTATTTGTATATAATCTTGTATACAGTTTTACTTATTTGTCGTCCGTTAGGGCCGGTTTGTAGGGCCGGACTAGATTAACTGACACGCCACAGGTATAATGCCCACAGGCTATCATCCTCTAAGTGGATTACCAGTTCCGGTATAATGCCCACAAGGATGATACCTCGGAGTGGATTACCAGTTTTTACATAATGCAGCTGTCAGGTGTATGCCTACACCCCATGCTTAAGTCGTGGCCATTACTTCGAATGATGCCAAGGATATCCGGGACATGGTCATTAACCCCCAAGGCCATACACCAAATAATACATATTAAACGGGTTGTAAGTACATCAATCACAATACGATTTAAATAACTACACACCCGACCGAGCGGTACTTTTATAGTGCCGTATCCCAAGCCCGTATAGGGAAAATAAGTTAAGAGTATTTACCTGAGCTAGCTCCTGTCTTAAATAGTAAGAATTTAAGAACTCAGTCGTATTCACTTAATTAAGCGTAGGTACCATTTACCGAAATGCTCTAGTCTGGAATGATGGTATAAATAATCAATTAGAATGCTAACGGGTCTTTAATTTAGCCTAAGCTTAGACCGGTTAGTCTTAAGGGAATATACGGTTCAGACGCATGATTGAGCGAAGACCGGAATAGAATGTGGTTTAGACCCGACAAGTTTGAAGACTTGTCTTAAATGGGTATTTCATACACATTCTGGATTTTGAGATAAAACCAATAAGGTTTGACCCGTTTCGGCTAATTTATGTAAACTTGTTACATAAACCGAACCGTACGCGTAATAAGCGTGACGGGTATTCATGAGAGCCATATACCGGTTTCCTAAGTTAATTGTGCTTCAAATATGTTGTGACATCAGTAAGATGTCTTTCATTATGACCGAAACGTATATAAACACAAACTAGGCCCCGTAGGGGTAGTTTGGTCATTTTAAAAGGTTATAAAAGAGTTTAAGTATTTACCTGAGTTACAGGTCTGATATAATCAGCAAAAATACTTATTTTGATAAGTTATAACAGTAGGTTAAAGTATATATGTGAATTTACCAAGTATAACCAAACTATGCACCGTAGGGGCATATTGGTAATTTCACATAAGCCGTAAAGCTCAAAACTGAAGTCTGAGTTAAACAACTTTTGCTTACTATTAAAATATTATAATTTGCCTCAAATATCAGTAGGTATCACCCTTGGTATGTTTAAAATAGTTTTAGTACATACTATGCGTTAATAACGCTTAATTAGGCGATTAGAAGCCATTTCCGGGTTCGATACATAAAGCTGATATTTTTATACTTCTAGGAGGCTTAAAATAATTTATTTAACATATCTAATCAGTAGAAAAAGGTTTGGAGTCATTTTGATATGTAAAACTCATTTTATTGCCCGTAAGGGCAAAACCGACAATTACCGGATTAAGCCTACGACTACTAGTTATGCTCATCCTAAAATTAATTAAAAATCTTCAAAAATCCCAAAATAATATATTACATCAGTGGGTATTAAGTTTGATACCAAAAAGTAGGCTTAACTAGGCTATACGCTAATTTCGTCGTTTTATTAACATAAGGCCTTCAATTTACGCTAATGAGCATAACTCTCAATCTACACCTCCAACTGATATCAAATTTTGGTTACAAGTTTATATATTAGTATTTAAGGTTTCTACTCTTTTACTTTTCCAGAAATCACGTTTTATGGTAATAAGGGCATAATGGTCAACATATGAGCAATTAACGGAAACGCGTAAACGAATGGGTCAATCAATGAACCAACCACAGAGGGTTATGCTAACATGTAGCCTGGTCCTAAGGAAGCTCTAAGGCATTTCCAAATCATACTAAAGCGGGTCAGAACTGAAGTCAAAGCAAAAGTCAAAGCTTTGCGACTTTCGGTTCCGAACCGGGTCTAATCAGGAAATTGTCGGGTTGAACATGCATAGACATGTTCTTACATTGATTACTACGCTATATCAATGACAAAACAGATTGTACGCCATCTAGATTGCTAATTATGCACAAATTGTGATTTACACATTCTGTTGACTTTTTAAATACAAGTTTGACCCGACATTTAACCTAGTTAGAGTGGGAATCAGGGGGAACCCTTTTGAGGTTTTATTACCCACATAATTACCAACTTATAACTACTCTTGATTCGACTAATCACTGGACCATTTGTGATTAATCTTAAAGTCAACCGTTAATTACGACGGTTTGACTTTTAAGCTAAAACTAGGCTAAAACTTAATCGAAGAAGGTCAAGGGTACTTACAAGGGTCCTATGCACGTGTGGGGATGTCTTGGATCTGCTCCTAAGCTCCAGAAATGCTCCACAAATGCAGATGAAGGTGGATGATCAAATGTTGCAACTAATGGTCTTATTTATAGTGTTTAGATCACCATAACTTGTTGACATCTAAGTCTATCAATGACCACAACTCTTCAACAAGTGTCCCTAAGTGTTTAGGGGTTGTTTAGGGGGCGCTTGGAAGGGTTTAAGGGCAACACTTGGCGTTTAGAAGGCTGAACAGGTGAAAAAAAACGAGTTTCTGCATCTGGGAGGCTGAGGCGGCCCGCTTGAGGTGCTAAAGCGGGCCGCATGGGCCTTTTGATCAGCTTTTTCATTTTTTTTAGTTTCCACATCTTGTCCCTTGGCTCTTCGGAAGGTCAACTAGCATTATTACTTGCAATTTGACCCCTTATTATTTACCTACAAGGGCTTTAGAACTTATACCCACTTTGCCAAGTCCCTGGACACTTCCGGTTAACCCGAAAAGTCTTAACTTTCAATGTTTACGCTTTAACCCCTCGCACACGAATTTGATCATAACTTTCTCATACGATAACGAAACTTTATGAAATTTATATCGCGCATTCTAGTGAGCATAATTTACAGTTACAAAGCTTCGGGTTTGTCAAAAGGTCACTCAGAGGTATATCTTTAAACATGTTGACACATTTAACCCCTGTAGTTTGTAATCTCTCACTTTTAGCCTCGTATGATCCATGATTTATTCGTTTGATGTTGTAAACATCATGTAGGGTTATTATGAAGTATATTTATTCACTGTTGACATTTAGAACCCGTAAAATCACATAATTTCCATGTTTGTCAACTTTAGTCCTTTTATAACATTCTTTCACACGTTCAAGCTTTATGACACGTGTCAACACATTATAGGACGTGAAATTTTCGAGGTGTTACAACCAAGCTAGTTATGGTCCCCGAACATCATAACACACACTACATAAATATCTAGTAACTAAATCCCTAACTAATACTTGGATTTCAACCTAAATAACTAACTAATGTTTAAAACCTAGCCTACTACCCCCCCCCCCCAACCTATTGGCGGATTCTAGTGGCCCCCACACACAAGATTTTCTTTGGTTATTTTATGTGATCTTGTCTCCTTTTTTTTAACATATTACACACTAGGAAATAGGATGTTGGAGAATTATAAAGTGTAACCACTAGTTCATTACTCCTCATTCTCTAACTCACTTCACACTTCACCCATCTTCTTCCCCTCTCCTTACTTTCGGCCGAAACCATCAACCTACACACCACCATCATTCAATCAAGTTTCATTCATTCCATATACATACAAGGGTGTAAGAAGGTGCACAAGGAAGCTTGGAGCTTTCGGAAGTTGGAGGACCTTCTCCATTTGCTTTTATCCACTTTTTCTTCTCTTGATCATCCCAAGCCTTGAGTGATGTGTGCAAAATGCAACATATAAATTTCATCAATGGTGGCATAAAACTAACCCTTTTTTAGTACTAATGTTGGAAAAAGTGTGCTTTTGTCTTCCTTTTGTATTTTCAGGATTAAATGAGCTCAAATTAACAAAAGAAGCAAAAAGACACCAAAATCTGACATAAATACAAGAAAAGGAACAAGACGTGACATGCCCGACCCCACGACAGCATCTTCCCAAGCAAAACAAGATAACAGAAGACTGAACACGCCCCGTGCTCAGCCAGCACGGGGGAGTGCCCAAGTGTCAGCAGAAAAGACAAAGTTGTAGAAGCTTCTATTGCCCACCACGGGGCCGTGCTCAGCGGACACGGGGCCATGGTCAACTATAAGATTCTCACAATCCTGGCAAATCTTCATAGTACAAAGATTCTTCTGCACACGGGGTCGTGCTCAGCGGACACGGGGGCGTGGTCAACTAATAAGACAAAGCTGCATTAAATGAAGAAAGAGAGGATGTGGACACGGGGCCGTGCCCATTGGATACGGGGCCGTGCCCGAGCTTCTGTTCAGCCTATAATTAGGAGTGCTTAGCTCAAGCTCAAACCATCCCTTGGCACACCACCTCTCTCACACTTCACCCACCACCCACCACCACCATAACACCATCATCCACCACCATCATCCATTGTCCATCATAGAGTGTGTGAGTCGTCTCGGGATCCAAGATTGATCGTAAGAGTTCTTGACAATCAAGGCCATGTTTGCCTAAGTCTCTTACATCACTTGGTGAAGACAAAGTGTCTAGTGTAATACTTTTTATTTTCAATCTTTTTGCACTTTTTTTTTGGTTTTGTATTACTGACTTTAATAACTAGTTTCTTATGTTGAAGGTGATCTTTCCTTATCGTTTGTCCGTGGTGTCTTGGCATTATTTTACTGTCTATATAAAATAAAAGATTTTCACCATTCATATCTCCACGGTCTATATGGAGGTATGTTGGCTACCTGGTCGGGGGTCGAGGGAACGGTTTGGTAAATGTCTTGCCATTGTTCAGCGTTTAGAGGTCCTGCAATGGACCTGTGTCAAATTTAGTAGGACCTCCTTCAATACTTAACGGTATTGGATGGCGGGGGTCCAAACTCTTTGATCCCCTCATAAGTTAACTACTATTAATACTATAACCCGGCAATTTAGGACTGTATCCCTGCTGACTCAGACTACTTAGTCGAGGGTAACGTCACCTCCAACAGAGGGGCCTACCATAATTTGCATTAATAACTTAATTAATTATCTTTCAATAATCCACCCTTTTAGGATTGTATCCTTGCTGACTCAAACTGCTGGGGTGAGAGTAACGTCACGTTCAAAAGAGGGGCCTACTACAATAACTAAGATAATCTCTTAAAATAGTGCAAAAGTGCGGAAATAATCAAAGGTTACACTAGATACGAGTCGGAACCAAGTGATTCATCTTGTCTATCTGTTTTTCTTTTATTTTTATTTTCAGCATTTTTAGTTAGTTTTTATTTTTCTTAGTTTAAAACATTTTTCTAAACTTTTTGATTTGATTAGACGTTGAAGATAAACCGGTACTAAAAGCTCTTGTGTCCTTGGACGACCTCGGTATCTTACCAACACTATACTACGCTCACGATGGGTGCAGTTGCCCATATGAGTGTCTAGTGTTAGTGAATATCGTGTTTTATAAATTTAAAACTTGACTAAAAAGTGTTAAAGGGGCTTAAAATATACACCTAATATATATAACACTTGACACCCATCAAGTTTTTGGCGCCGTTGCCGGGGACACAAGGATTTTAAGAAAGTTAGGAATCAACGGCCTAATCGTTTTTCTTATTTTTCATTTTTTTCTTAGATTTTTCAGCTTCTGCAGAACTCAGCACGGGCCGTGCCCGCTGAACACGCCCCGTGCCCAATCATTGGAATTGGCAATCCTGTTTTAAGTCGGACAGTAAGCTGAACACGGGGCCGTGCCCACTCAACACGCCCCCATGCCCAAGTTTCAGTTACTGAAAACAGAACCGTAAGATCCCGACGGTTGGTAATTTCTGACACAAACATGAGTGATACTGATACTTTTTACTTTCGGCACTCTTATGGTACTATGTGGTGGTAACCATAAGGAATTAGAATGCTATTTTCTAAATTATAAACCCCACTATATAGACCCATCGTTTCCTAGTATCCTTAAGAGGGGCGAAAGTAAAAATAATCCCTATCTCTCCCTCGAATGCTCCCAACCGGATTTTCTAGGAGAAATGTTTCTCGATGAATTATTTCAACTAGAAGATCTAATTATTGATTGGCTAAAAGAACTTAGGAAAGATTTTAATAATCTTTTCCAAGACGATAGCCAAGAAGAAGGGTTGGAACCGCATTCAAACAACTTCATTATTTCCAACGATACTCCTAACTCTAGTGAGGACTTGAGCGATAGTCGTCCCTGTGTCGATTGTGCCGTGAAGGACTCCCCATCAACTTCGTTTGATGCATACATAGACCTGAGCGATTCGACATACACCTTCTTTAACGAGAGCCCGGAAAAGGGTTGGACTTGTCCACCTACATATAGCATAGGAATCACCCTCACCGACGGCCTCTTGCGTTCTCGTCTTAATCTAGAACAATTAAGGTATCTTAGGCACTTTGGGGTTGTTCCATCCAGTAAGGAACCGCCCGATCCGGAAAAGTTCCTTGAAAATAGACAAATTTCTTAAGGCAGCTTCTAGACACGGGGCCGTGTCCAGGTCAGCACGCCCCCGTGTCCACCCAAAGATTCCCTTCTGATTTTGTCAGAATGCGGACTAAAATGTGTCAGGATTCCATCTGCACACGGGGCCGTGTCCAACCGACACGGGGCCGTACGCAACGTACTGTCGTTTTCTATAAATGCAGCCAAGAATCCTGCACATTTGAACCATTCCAGGGACAGAGATTTGAGGAATATTCTCACATACCATCCTAGGTATTTTCTAAAAGAAGTTTCTCAACTATCTTCTTGTCCTTTCCTCTTTTATCCACTATCATCTTCTTCAATTTTCTTCATACTTCCATTAAAGCTTGAACCTTCTATAATTTCAAGACTTATTGAGATGTTTGTTAGATTTTTGTTCATGGAATCTTGTTACAAATAAGTTCTATAACAATGTTTCAAGTTGTTTAAGTTCAAAAATACTTCAAAAATCATAAAAACAATTTGAAACCCCAAGATTCCTTGTTCATAAATCCTGCAGATATCTAAACACGGGGCCGTGTCCGAAGTACTGAATCCATAAAGTTGAACTCTTTTCGGTATGTTTTCTCAGAATGGCAAGCAGAACAAGCGGAAACTCTTCGTCGCATTCCAGAAACAACCGGCAGGGGAGAAGATCATCAACGGTTGAGGATTCTCTTGTAAACTATGTTTACGCCTTAAGAGAAGCCCTTGATGAAGTAACAAGTGTGGAAGAGGCATTGGTCGACCGCATTAATCATTTGACGGTGGGACTAGAAGGATGTCTCCGGGAGGTCAACCTTTTGCACCAAAGGTTGAACATTCTCGCCTCTCCTCCTTTGGTGCCGATTATCACCCAAAGGGCATGGAATGTGGTGCCGGAAGTCATCATTCCGGCCGAATGGTACGCCCTACATCCGGAGCCTCCTCGAGACATACTACAAGGGGTTATGATTGGTGTCGCTCCTCCTCCACAAGATGTCGAGGAACATGAAGCCGCCTTCCTTCTCCCGAGGGAAATAGAAGAATGGCTCTAGCAACGTCTAAGGGACACTGTTCGGCTTGGAGTTCTACAAGGCTTTTAGACCGGGAATCTATTTCCGGAATTTTGGTTCTTATTGTAGAAGTAGGGCTCCTTAGGAAGATTTTACGGATCACGTGACCTATTTAATATTAGGACTTTTAACTTTTAATTTCTGTTTTATTTTTCATTTTTAGGACTAGTATGTAACTCTCTATGACGTAATGAATGATGGTTTTAGTTAATTTGGTGTTTGGGTGGTGTTAAAAGGAATGAAACACACTTGAAATGACAAAGGATACAAGGGAAACTTGAACCAGGACCCCATGCAGGAAAACAGAACCGTCCGACAAATTTCTTCGTTTACAGTAAGTTCGGCACGGGCCGTGTCCACCCAATACGGCCCCGTGCTGCACAATCTGCAGAAAAAGACCCAGTTCAGGTAACTGGACACGGGCCGTGTTCACCCAACACACCCCCGTGTCCAGGCTTCTGTTTCTCTTGATTTAATTTTGTTACTGGCACTTGAACACGGGGCCGTGCCCGGACAACACGGGGCCATGTTCAGCGCCCAGTAACACAAAATTTTTTCTTAAATCACACCTTTTACACATTCAATCAACCTAAAAACTTATTTTTGGGACACATTGAGGACAATGTGTAATTTAAGTGTGGGGGGATGCTAAAACATTGAATCTTGCAAGTCCTAAATACAAGTCTTACACAAAACTCTATTGGAACCGCTAATCACCCCAAATTTTTTCAAAAATTTTCATTTTTTTTTACTTGTCTAGGTTTAACTCGGGAAATTCAAGTTCTCAAAAAGGTTATATTTTTATGAATTTACAACTGATAAAGTCGTGATAAAAAGAACCAACATAAGAAAATTATGAAAAGGCATGACAAACTTAGTTAAAATTTGATTATATACACTTGATCACATAAAAACCCATTCCCACAAAAGTGAGTTTTGAGCCTTTATTGAGCATACAATTACATATCGTTAGACTAAATGCTCATCTTTCGTTTCTTGTGTGAATAGCCGCTTGGTTCTTACGACTCTAGAACTTGCCATGATGATACATTCCCGGTCCTTATCAACTTAAACCCGAGTAAGTAAATGATGGAGGCATTAGGACTAACCCTTTTTATTTCTACACCATTATTTTTTTTTACCACCTACCCAAAATCCCCCTAGTTAGCCCCTTTGAGCCTAAACCTTTTCATTTCATAACCCAAACCAAACACCCTTTTACCCACCAAAACCTTTTTCATTTTTAACCCTTTGTTTTAGTAACAAGTTCGGTTTTTTATATGACTTTTCAAAAAAAAAAATGTGTGTTGATGATGAAGCAAAAGAAAATAAACAAACAAGTTCATCAAAAATAACTTTGTTTGAATAATAGCTTCATCAAAATAAAAATTACAAAAATAAAAAGTCTTACGAAAACCGACGCTTGTTACGCTTTTCGCCTTTTTTTTTCCACTAACCACTAACCCAACCACCTACCTTTAACCCAAGCCTGACCCTTCACCCACAAAGTCCTCTTGATATTTACAAAGGTATATAAGTTAAAAAGGATGAGGATTGATTGCTTGGCAAGCATATGGTAGGAGTAAGTTCCATGCCGCTCTCGAGTGATCCACAAATACATTTTCGGCCGAGTGTTGAGTGATCCCCATGAGGTATGTGAACTTGTATATAAATAGAATTTTACAAAGGCATGTTATTCCCTAATAAGTAATTTATCTTATGAGAAGTTTTAAATAAATCATGACGAATAGGAATGTAAATAAATAAAAATAAAACTAAATAAAGAATCTTGGAAATCCCGACACTCTACGACAAGCCCAAAAACCTTCTTCTCTACCCATTCTATTTGGGAGTGTAATAGCCACATATTAAAGAGTTTTGCTTGAGGACAAGCAAAGATTCAAGTGTGGGGGTATTTGATGTGTGCAAAATGCAACATATAAATTTCATGAATTGTGGCATAAAACTAACCCTTTTTAGTACTAATGTTGGAAAAAGTGTGCTTTTGTCTTCCTTTTTGTATTTTCAGGATTAAATGAGCTCAAATTAACAAAAGAAGCAAAAAGACACCAAAATCTGACATAAATACAAGAAAAGGAACAAGACGTGACATGCCCGACCCCACGACAACATCTTCCCAAGCAAAACAAGATAACAGAAGACTGAACACGCCCCGTGCTCAGCCAGCACGGGGGCGTGCCCAAGTGTCAGCAGAAAAGACAAATTTGTAGAAGCTTCTATTGCCCACCACGGGGCCGTGCTCAGCGGACACGGGGCCGTGGTCAACTATAAGATTCGCACAATCCAGGCAAATCTTCATAGTACAAAGATTCTTCTGCACACGGGGTCGTGCTCAGCGGACACGGGGGTGTGGTCAACTAATAAGACAAAGCTGCATTAAATGAAGAAAGAGAGGATGTGGACACGGGGCCATGCCCACTGGACACGGGGCCGTGCCCGAGCTTCTGTTCAGCCTATAAATAGGAGTGCTTGGCTCAAGCTCAAACCATCCCTTGGCACACCACCTCTCTCACACTTCACCCACCACCCACCTCCACCCACCACCACCATAACACCATAACACCATCATCCACCACCATCATCCATTGTCCATCATAGAGTGTGTGAGTCGTCTCGGGATCCAAGATTGATCATAAGAGTTCTTGACAATCAAGGCCATGTTTTCCTAAGTCTCTTACATCACTTGGTGAAGACAAAGTGTCTAGTGTAATACCTTTTATTTTCAATCTTTTCGCACTTATTATTTGGTTTTGTATTAATGACTTTAATAACTAGTTTCTTATGTTGAAGGTGATCTTTCCTTATCGTTTGTCCGTGGTGTCTTGGCATTATTTTACTGTCTATATAAAATAAAAGATTTTCACCATTCATATCTCCACGGTCTATATGGAGGTATGTTGGCTACCTGGTCGGGGGTTAAGGGAACGGTTTGGTAAAGGTCTTGCCATTGTTCAGCGTTTAGAGGTCCTGCAATGGACCTGGGTCAAATTTAGTAGGACCTCCTTCAATACTTAACAGTATTGGATGGTGGGGGTCCAAACTCTTTGATCCCCTCATAAGTTAACTACTATTAATACTATAACCCGGCTATTTAGGACTGTATCCCTGCTGACTCAGACTACTTAGTCGAGGGTAACGTCACCTCAAAAAGAGGGGCCTACCATAATTTGCATTAATAACTTAATTAATTATCTTTCAATAATCCACCCTTTTAGGATTGTATCCTTGCTGACTCAAACTACTGGGGTGAGGGTAACGTCACCTTCAAAAGAGGGGCCTACTACAATAACTAAGATAATCTCTTAAAATAGTGCAAAAGTGCGGAAATAATCAAAGGTTACACTAGATACGAGTCGGAACCAAGTGATTCATCTTGTCTATCTGTTTTTCTTTTATTTTTATTTTCAGCATTTTTAGTTAGTTTTTATTTTTCTTAGTTTAAAACATTTTTCTAAACTTTTTGATTTGATTAGACGTTGAGGATAAACCGGTACTAAAAGCTCTTGTGTCCTTGGACGACCTCGGTATCTTACCAACACTATACTACGCTCACGATGGGTGCACTTGCCCATATGAGTGTCTAGTGTTAGTGAATATCGTGTTTTATAAATTTAAAACTTGACTAAAAAGTGTTAAAGGGGCTTAAAATATACACCTAATATATATAACACTTGACACCCATCATTGAGCTAGTAGTAAGAACATCATACTCTTCATTTTACATCTTATTTAAGTGGTTAAAAGATGATACATAATGTTAATCTTGAAGAACACTAAGAATCAAGAGAATGAAACTTGAACATAAGCTTGAAATCATGAAGAAACTATGTTGTTTATGTGTTGATTCACTTGTTGATTGTTGTTTACTTGTGTAAATGATGTAGATTATCATATGATCTTGCTAGATCATGATTAAAAACATAATCTAGCAAGATGAGAGGATGAAAGTGTTAAGGATTAATGGATCATCCTCACAAAAGTCATGAACTTGAATGAATAAATTGTTTTCTTGTTGAGTGATGAACAAAGTAAGTTTAAAGTCTTGTAAATCTAAGATTTCAAGAATGATTTTTCAACAAACCAAGTTAAAAATACAAGTTTTACTTAATCTTGGTTCTTACATAAATAAACCTCATTTTTGGTGGTTAAACAAGTGTAGAAACACTTATGTAACAAGAAAAATCCAAGAAGAAACATTTTTAGAAATTATGATCATAAGTTGTAAAGATCTATCTTCTTTAAAAATGAAGTTTTTAAAGAATCAACCACACTTTTAAGGGTAACAAGACTTACTAAATACCCTAGTAAGTTACTACAAATTTTTGTAAATTTTCCAGGTCATGAAGTGGTAGTTTATGCTTGTTTTTTGGCAAAATTGGTAAGTAAAGATTTTTGTTGTTGATTGTTGATTGATTGTGTTGATATACAAAAGAAAATGATATACCTTCAAGGTATGGAAACCTCCATTTTTAGGGGAAACTATGGCAAAATTTTTCTAAAAATTAAACACTTAGAAAAATATTTTTAAACAAATATTTACAAGTGTATTTCAAACCATGGATTTTTCACATAAAGTTTGCCATAATTTTTGTTACAAAAATATAAATATTGGAGGCTGGTTTTTATAAATAATAGTGACTAAGTATTTATTTAGAAAAAAATATATATTTAGAAGTCACCATGTGTGTGATTATTTGTATATTATGTGTATTAGTTATATTATTTTAGGACTTAAAATAATATAACTCATCATAATACCAAAGAATTACAATCCAAAATATTACCAAAATTCCAAGGAATAAATATACAAAGAATACCCAAAATATTGGTGAAACCGAACAAAGGAATATAACTTAAAAAATATTCCTGAAAATTTATTCACAAGTATATTTTTGGTAAATAAAATTTTGGACATCAAGAGAACAAAAATATGATTTTCACAATTATTACAAAGTTATATCAAATTTTTGACAAGAGGAAAATATATTATTTTTGGGTGAATAAAAATATGTATTTTTTTTGGAAATATTAGGAGATATATTACTTTTGGAAGAAATATAGATTTTCTCAAACAAAAATGGAATATATTATTTTTTGGAGAAAAATAAGCATATATATATATATATATATATATATATATATATATATATATATTTTCAAGTTAGACTTGAAAATATATTATTTTTGGAACTTATATGAAAATACGAATATTTTTGCCTAAGGAAAATTTATAAATAATTTTCTAAGTAATATTCCTCGGAATATATATATATTTGGAAATATAAATTAAAGTATTTTTACTAGAAATATTATTCCGGAAAAGTTGATATAACATTAAGTATAAGAATACTTAATAATTATAAGAAATACGTGTTTTCGTACGCATAAATACACGTCGGAATACGACCCCAATACATGGCAAAAATATACAAGAATAAGAATACGAATATAAAGTACACCCATCCTTGGGAAGGGAATACATGTAAAAATACTTGAAAAGTATCAAGTTAAAAAAAATATATTGTTTTAACTTATTATTCCAAAAGTTTAATAAATATAATCTAAGTTAAAATATTTATTATTTTAACCAATAATTATATAACTTGGAATAATGACGAAGACACTTTGAAACGTAACTCAAAGACACTAATTAATACTAAGTCAAGGCACGACCCGCTCGTCTAATAGACCATAGTACGTTGTAGGTTGTCGTGTACACCAGAGGAAACTTTGAGTTACCGGCGGATTCGAAGAACGCAAACCAGTGAGTTCATGTTCCCCCTTTTCTTTTAACTGTTTTCAGTTTTATAACTTCGGGGGTGAAGTACATGTTACTAATTGTTTACAGACAATTACAAATGGTATTGTTAGCTGAGGAATGTACTGTTAGATCAGGTGAATGGGTAGGCGCACTCTTAAGGCCATTAATCCTCGTAGTAGGACCGAGGGACATGAGTGATATATCTATTTGGGTGTAGCGAGCCCCACCCATGCGTCCGCCGAGTGGACCATGTGGTGACTACGTCTTATTGCCGGAGACAAAGTCTGCTAGGTTTGAGTCTTCCTGCACCATGTCACAAATATTAATGTATTAGCTACACATTAATTGATCTGTTTCCTTGTTTCTTTCATACCGGATTTCAAGTACATACATACATACTTACAAAGGTTTTCAAGGTTTATTCGTGCACGCATACTAAACACATGAACTCGCTCAACTTTTGTTGATGTTTTCAAACTACATGTATTTCAGGAAATTAAGTATGGATCTGGCGGGCGTTGAAGTTTACAAGTTATGTTTCTAATAAAAGGTGTCATCCGAAGTCGAAAGGTTTATGTTATGTATTTTATCTTGGATAAGATGCATGGCTCGAGACCTAGTTTGTTAATGTCTTTTGAGAAGTCCTTATGGTACTTAAATCTTGTTGATATTGTATATTGGATACAAAGGTTGTGTTTGGATTTTAAGACATCGTTGTTGTGATGCTTTAAAACTATCTATGGATGAGCATCTTGGTTTTATCATATAGTTGTTTGTTATGGTTGAATGCAATGATATTAAGCAAGTCACACCAAATCACGCTTCCGCAAAAGTCAGGGTGTGACAGTTTGGTATCAGAACTTCGATTGTAGCGAACAAGGATTCCTTCTCGAGTCTAGACTACAATCATTAGGGCTCTCACGAAAATATTTTTACGACATGTTTTCATTGCATACACGAAACGCCCAGATCCAAGAAACAACCATTTTTATAAAGAAAAGACATGAAACACATTTCAAGGTTTATGTTTGTGGTTCAGTCTGAGAGACTGGGTGGTTCAGTCTGGGAGACTAGGTGGTTTAGTCTGGGAGACTGGATGGTTCAGTCTGGGAGACTGGTTGGTTTAGTCTGGGAGACTAGGTGGTTTAGTCTGGGAGACTAGGAAGGATAGAAAGATTTCATGAGGAATAACAAGGATGCATGATTACATGATGAACTGTCTTTGTTTGCATATATTGGGTGTTAGTGGTTACTATACGTACATATGTTAGGATTACGATGTTACAGGCACACATGTTATCCTCCGAGAATGGGTTGTCGGATGCCCGTAACCCGAAGGCAGTCGCATCAAATGACGGGGTCATGCCCGCGCCAGAGATATATACGCCAGGCACTGAGAGTGATCCTGACATGCGGTCCAAGGACGAGGACGACTTCCAACCGTTCACGCTACCAGACTTTGGTGATGATTTACCCTTGCTGATGGTTTCCCTGACGAAGATCTTTTTGTCATTCCTGTTTCGGTCCATGACCACCTCATCACTGGTCATTCCGATGGTGAGCCCATCATGGCTCCGATCCTCGATACCGTACATCTCGTGGTCATTCCTGCCGAGAATTGGCCTCTCAACGATTAGTTTGATGATGACGTTGATTTGTTTGTTGATGGTCCTCCTGATGACGCCCATGATGATGGAAAGTTAGATGAGGATGCTATTGCTGTCCCACCTCCTGAGAGTCCTGCCATTGAAGTATCCTCTGCTTCCATTTTACACTCGATTTCAGACTCCTATGAGTTTGTGACAATGTCAGCTTTACAGACGGCCGGATTACAGCTTTTTGCTACTGACTTAGACGACGACACCACTATATATGTCGCACTATCACCTGCTCGAGATCCCACACCTCCACACGACCCAGAGCCTGCTCCTGCGCTAGCTTTTGTTCCTTTTGGGTCAGCCTGATGTTGCGCCTATTGATCTTCAGCCGATTCCTGATCCTGACCATGTTTCTTTAGGTTTACCAAACCTTGCGCCCCTTATACCTGATCCAGTTCCTGCACCTGTTGATCCTCCTTTTGTTGAGCTATTTGTTCCCCCGCCTGTACCCACTGAGGTTGCTCCTTTTCCCCCTACGGAGACCGACGTCCATCGCACTGACATGCCTATCATTTTCTTTCAGGACATACCCGCACCCCGGGAAGGTACTTCAGGTCAGCACCTGCGCGACGATCCCTTTGCTTCAACAGCTTTTCCACAGATCCCTCAGGCTGCACCGTTTGCTCCTTTCATTTTTGCACCGCTGGACAAGCCATTCCGATGGTTCCTACCATACTCTATGCTGATTTCAGACCCCTACCATCCCTCACATTATGGAGGCTACACACGGGATGAGTTGCTCCTGTTACTTCAGCTACAGTTTAAGGTTTCGAGTCATAGAGTTTTGGAGCTTGAACTGATACCTCGTCCTCCTCCCTGTCTATGCCAGCATACTTTGATCCTCCACATTCATCACTGCCTCCTTTTGCACTCTCACCTGCTGCTATTACACCTTTCCCAGGTTTTGATGCCCGTTTCTTTACTATCAAGCAGCATATCAGTTAATTACTTCGACGTGTATACAAGCTCGAGGAGGAGCTCGCACATGTTAGCAGTTTTCTTTTCTTCCCTCCTCCACCTCAGTCACCAGTATAGTTGGTTTCTGGTTTTATGCGGATTGCATTACTTTTGGGTAAAGACACTACTAATGAGCCGAGATTGTGGAGACTTTTGAAGACCACTTTTGACCCCGTGATTTTGGTACACTGATAGACTTATTGGACAAGGGTAGGGTGACCCTGTGTCCCTTTTGATGTGATACACTTTGTAGACAATGTGATTGTGGTCGGTAAATAATAAAGCTCAAGTCGTCATGTTCCCACTAAACACGTATGATTTACCTGTTTATGCTATAATTGTGATGTTATATGAATGCTTATATACATATGTGTATACACCTCCTAGGTCTTATTCGTTAAGTAGATGCTTATGTGCTTGTGACCTTAATAAGACCTGACCTATCCGATCTTCTTCTTAGAAGATGTCGCCTCGAAGGAACACCGATACCAACAACCCTCTGCCGACGACAGAGGCGGAATTACAAGAGCGCATCTCATAGGCCATCGCACAGCACGAGGCCTTCGCTCCGAACGTAGCGGAGGTACCTCAGGAAATAACCCACCCAGTGGTAGTGTTTAGTCACTTAAGACACATTACAAAATGTTTGGACATTTCCAAGTGTGCTTTGCTAATGCCTTATGTGAATGATGTTGCTTATGTCGCAGGTTGCACCTACAAGCAGTTCTTGGGCTGTAAGCCCCTGGATTTCGACGGCACTGGGGGTGCCATAGCTTTTGTGCGTTGGGTTGAAAAGACGGATTCTGTTTTGCGATTGAGTAAATGTGCCCTAGAGCATCAGGTCACGTACATATCTGGACTGTTTCTAGATGGGGCTCTGTCATGGTGGAACCTTCAGGTACAGACTCTGGGTGAGACTGCTGCATATGCTTTGATGTGGGACGAACTGAAAGAGCTGATACGTAAGAGATATTGCTCGAGGGCAGAAATCCAGAAGTCGGAAACTGAATTCTGGAACTTGAGAATGGAAGGTTCAAAGATAGCTGAGTATGTGCAGAGATTTCACGATTTATCGCAAGTTGCTCCACGTCTGGTGGAACCAGAGTTTAAGAGGATCGAACGCTTCATCTGGGGATTGGCACCTCAGATTCTAAGCATGGTGACAACATCTAAACCTCCGACGATTACGGATGCTATCGACTTAAGTGTGGCGCTCACTGAAGAAGCGGTTAGACTGGGAAAATTTTCCACCTCGGAGGAGAAAAGGGAGACTCCTGTGGAGCCATCCGGAGTTAACAAGAAGAAGTTCGCAAATTTCAAGAAGGGTACTCGGGCAAGTAACAAGAAGAAGGCCAAAAAGGGAAAAGAGTACATGGGTATCCTACCTAAGTGCGACAATTGTCTACGTTATCATGTCGGGCGATGTAAATATGGAAAATGTGATAACTGTGGCAAGAGGGGGCATGTCAAGGAGACTTGTAGGTAAGGTACTGAACGTGGAAATGGAGGCCAAGATGGTAGCGGGAATCACGGAGGAAACAATGACAACAACGACTATCAAGGCAGAAAGAGTGACGATAAAAAACGTGCTCAGGGTTGTTTTAACTGTGGAGACAAAAGGCATTTCAGAAAATATTTCCCTAAAAGCAATCAGGCACGTGGATGAAAGCTCAACAGCGGAGCTAGGAAAGCACGCCAGGGTCCAAACGTGGTCATCGGTACGTCCCATATTAGTCAACGTTAGGCATCTGTGCTACTTGATACTGTTGCAAATTTTAGCTTCGCATCTCTAGAGTTTAAGAGTATACTTGGTTTAGTAGCAAGTAAGTTAGATATCCCGTACCCGATAGAACTAGCTAATGGGAAGCTAGTGGAATGCCAACGAAGTAATTAGAGGCCGTGTGACAAAGCTTGGAGAACGTGAGTTTGCGATAGTTCTTCTGCCAGTTGAGTTGGGAAGCTTCGATGTAGTAGTTGGAAGGGATCGGTTGCCAAGTGCTCGTGCAGAGATGGCGTGCCAGGAGAAGACTATCCGCATTCTGATGGCGAATGAAGAAACGATCGTGATTCATGGGGAGAAGCTGGATACGCCCCTACAGATTATTAGTTGTTTGAAGGCACGGAAGTTTTTGCGTAAAAGGTGTATTGCCTTCGTGACTCATGTCTGGGACAAGGAAGCCAAAGAACCTAAGCTCGAAGATATCCCTGCGATAAGGTAATATCCTGATGTCTTCCCTAAATACTTGTCAGGATTACCTCCTCAATGACAAGTCGAGTTCCATGTTGACTAGGTTCCAGGCGTTGCGCCTGTAGCTAAGACACCTTATCGACTTGCGCCTTCAGAGATGCAAGAGTAGTCAACGCAGCTTCAGGGACTGTTAGATAAGGGATTTACAAGACCAAGCTTCTCGCTTTGGGAGCTCCAGTGTTGCACGTCAACAAGAAGGGTGGTAACTTTCGAATGAGTATCGACTGCCAAGAGCTGAAAAAGTCAATCATCAAGAACCGGAATCCCATGCCGAGGGTTAACGATTTATTTAACTAACTGCAAAGATCCAACTACTATTCTAAGATTGATCGTTGATCGAGTATCATTAGCTGTGAATTTAGGAAGAAAGTATACCGAAAAGCAGTAAGTCAACAATTTGTTCTAAATATACGTTAATATTGTGTTTTATACACGGTGCACAAAACATTTTTACACAGAATACAAGACTTCGAGGGTTTAGGAATCATGCACTTAAGACCTTCGGGAACTTATGTCGAAACTCATTAAAGGTTGTCACTTAGGAACCGCGTCTATTAACTCGGGCAAACACCAATATTCTGTCGTATATGCTATTTTAGTTAACCAAATAGATAAAGTACTCAAATTTCTTTTATTGAAATTCCCACTTTTGCTTCTAGCAAGTAGATTTTTACATCTCTACTTTTCTTAATGGTAGTTGCATCACGACAATTTCCTTCGTTAGAGCAAACACTCATTGCTTCGGTACTTGATTATTTCTTCATTTTAGCAAATACTCATTGTTTCATTTCTTGGAAATTCATATGACATACATGCAATCGTTTGTTACGCATGTGGCCTCCCCTCAAATGATCGTTTTCATCAAAGTTACAAACATTATTTCGTTATATCCGATTATTGCTTATGACTCGGATATTCTGCATTATTGTAAGTATCAACTCCTTGATATTGAGTCAACAAAACAATTCTTGAAATTTCATTTCTTTTCAGTTATATACATGGTTTATCATTGTAACCATGCCAAAATCCCCTTATCGATACATACGTTTATTGTCGGATTGTGCTGAGACCAAGTTCAATTGCTTGAACTTGTCCATTTCGCATATTCAATTCAAGACACTATAGGATGTATTGAGAGCATCATATTCAAGTTCATTTTTGCAAACGTTTCATTTATTCCGAGTCGCAGTAGACTTGTTAGGTCTACGGCTCCATTAAATCGTTTGTTGGTTTCGACACCTTGTAGTAGTGCTTTCACTAAATTGAAGCTTGCGCTAATCACGGTTATGCATTTCATACACGGATTTAATTGTTTATTTATTGACTAGCTCTAAATCCATTTTGTTTTATCATGATTGAAGCAGTCCTAACACAATCGTGTGTTAAGACAATGGTACATAAATGTTGATGCAGATTTTGTGTCCGATGCTTGTCGAATAGATTAGTTTTTATTTTACGCTGAATTTGTAATAGTTAGTGAAACGGTCTATCGAACGTGTATAGACCCGCTCGTTTGAAGTGGTCAAACGAGAGGGTTATTCGTTTGACCGTGTGTGTTTGCTAGACAAATTATGGTTGTATAATGTTTGGTGTCGAAGGATAAGGCATCGAAGGATTGTGTATATCCTTCGATGAGCTCGAAAGATATCCATCGAAGGATGAAGATGGACCTCGAAGGATATGTCATCCTTCGAGGTATATGTGTATCTTTCGATAGCTGGATGATCGACAGATGATCTATCGATCAGTCAGTTAGATCCTTCGACCATACAACCTGTGTTGGGTATAAATACCAACACTTGGTCATTTGCAACACAAGAGAGTGAGAGGAGGTTTGAGACCTCACCCGGGGAGAGATCACCACTTGATCTCTCCCGGAATGTATACTCCTTTGGTATTAGTTCGGTTATCATGTAATCGGGCCGACTTGTAACGTTTTACTACCGGATTAATACAAAGTTGTTTGTTTATCATTGCTAATCTCTTCCGTCTTTGAACATAATCACAAGAATCACGGTTTCGGTCCCCAAACCCGGTCCTACAATTGGTATCAGAGCCATGGTGCCCGATTTAGTAAATCTAACAGTTTACTAAGTCACATGTGCTCTAGATCTGTGATTTTTGTGCTTTTTGTTCAAGATGTAAAAAAGGTGAAAATCAAGAAAAACTCAGATCTGGACCCGAATATTCAGATCTGTGCTGAAACGAGTGTTGGGTTTTATGTTTTTCACCTAAACATTCAAGTTATCATCATCAAAAATCAAATATACAACGTTTTCATCAAATCTGCAAAATAAACAGTGCTGTGTTCTTGATGTTCTTGGCGGCGCTTAAAGAAACTAGGGTTTCTTCATATCCCGAAAGATGCTTAAAGATTCGAAGGATATCTTCGAAAGATGATCCTCGAAGGATATCTTTCGACCACCGAAGGATATCACCGAAGGATATCACCGAAGGATAACTGGGGTTTCTTCACCGAAGGATACATCTTTCGACTGAAACAGGGGTTTCAGCTAGACATCGCAGAAGTTGAAGGTTTTGATCCGCCCGTTTGAAAGTCATCAGCCCACATACTTGAACGGTGTCCACGGCGGTGGTCTGTGGTTGTTTCCGGTTGCTATCTGTAGGAGATTGATGCGTCGGCTGTTGTTTGGAATCGAACAGATGAAGAAGGGTTTGGATTTGGTATTTGATTGAGGAAATAGGAATGAGATTTGGGGTTTTGGATGAGGAAGATGATGTATGTTTGTCTGATAGTGTGTATCGAAGGAGAAGAAGAGCTGGTTTGTTTGATTGGATGGTCTGTATATCGAAGAAAAGAGCTGCTGGAAGTGCTTATCGAAGAAAATAGAGGGTTGTGTTTGGCAGCTAAAAAGTAAAGGATAGGGTTTGACCGAAATGTTTTTTTTTTAATGATGATGGGCTAATTTTGTTTGAACTGTTATTTTTCTTTGGGCCTGAATGGACAAAGAATAGTTAGTGAAAAATTAAGTGGGCACTAGAGAGAAAAGACAAACTTGGTATCATCAGCTTGTTCTCGAAGATTTTTTAGTAGGAACAATTAAGTGGGGCCTTACACTTTTGAATTAAGTGGACCATGAAGTTAAGTGGGACGAATTGTTTGTTGGATTGTATTTTGGGCTTAACAGGTTATTAGTTCATCATAAGTCCTCATTGGCCCAAATTAAGTCTTCGTGGCCCACATGAGAGTTCGTAGGTATTCGCGGAGTTGTTTTGGATAGCGCATCTAAATATCATGGTCAAAATTCGTACGGGTTTTGGGAGCGCGGGGGATGATGCGGAATGATGAAAACATTTTGTTTAAAAAAAAAAAAAAAAAAAAAAAAGGATGATGAGAACTTGATTATATTTGAAAAATGTGGGGTAGTCACGGTTACCGATGCAAATGTCAAAAATGGTGACGCGACTATTATGGGCCAAAAACCAAAAACGGAATGGTATGTTCACTTCCGCACGTCAATGTTTATGATTGTTACCGGTTATTCGTAAATGTTCGAAAGCATTTTGTTTATTGTCATATTCTCGCATTTGAAGACGAACGTATGAACCTTGAACGCCAACACCGGTCCTAACGAGTTCACAAAGTCTTTGGAGGGATACAAGTCGGATCCGATGGGGTACTAGGCGACATTGCTTTATCAACTAGAATATGCAACGAAGAAATCTTTTTTGTTTATTGTCATATTCTCGCATTTGGTAACGAATGAATGAACCTGGAATGTCAACACCGGTCCTAACGAGTTCACAAAGTCTTTGGAGGGATACAAGTCGGATCCTACGGGGTACTAGGGGACGTTCTTATTCAACTAGAATATGCAAAGAAGAAAGTCGTTTTCGTGAATTTTCGGAACCGAGAACATTCAATAAAGATTGACGACAGTTCCGCTTAGTGGAGGGAATTGGTGAACATTTGACGACAGTTTCTTTGAAGTGGAAAGAATCTGTTAAGGTTTAGAGATTTTACCAAAGAAATGGGGGGATAAAGATTGAATTTCTTCGGTAAATTTCTAAACGCAATCACAGGTGGTAGAGTTTGTGATTTTCTGGTGATACAAACGGTTCGGCGTGGAATGTTTTGCACAGACACATATTTGAGAATTTTAATTAATTCTCCAGCCAGCGTGAAGGGTTTTGCACGGAAAAATACAGGTTTCTAAAGTCTACAGTAGTTACAAAAGCGCTGTTCACTGAAGAGCTGGGGAATCTTAATGAAAGCTGATAGTTCAAGGCTGACGACCTGCAGGATTCGGTTTTGGGTTTGATGTTTCTTTGGGATTTTACAGGGATCTGGGGGTAACTCAATTCGTTGAGTTTGCAAACGATGTACTTGGTCTAGCTGACTTCCTGAGTACTGATGCTGAAGATCCGTAGTGCATTACGTGGTCAACTTCACAAAGGCGAGACAATGAGATCTGGATGTAGTTCAACTAAGCATGCTGGTTGAGCTTGCAAGGGATACACTTGGTCTAGCTGACTTTCCTGAGTGTTGATGCTGAAGATTAAAGTGCATTACTTGGTCGATTCCACAAAGACGGTTTACAGAAGACAGTTCACCAGAAATCTCTATCAATGTAGTATGCTTGGATGAAATAGAGTTCTTATGACAAGATCAAGACTTGATGCAGTTCTTAAAGATTGGAACCCTTATCAAATGCCGGTTGGAGTATTGGAAGATCAGCGGAAGATCGGTCAATTGAGGAAATTGCACAACACCCAACACGGATACGCGTACTTTAAGGGGGAAATATTTTACAAGGAGCGTCAAGATACTACTTACCTGGATCATCGGTCAAGGGGGAATTTGTTAACACAGAGAAGATGAATACTTGACTGAAGATCGATTGCAGTTGCATTTTCAGCATTCGACAGCAACGGACAAGGGGGAATTTGTTGATGCAGATTTTGTGTCCGATGCTTGTCGAATAGATTAGTTTTTATTTTACGCTGAATTTGTAATAGTTAGTGAAACGGTCTATCGAACGTGTATAGACCCGCTCGTTTGAAGTGGTCAAACGAGAGGGTTATTCGTTTGACCGTGTGTGTTTGCTAGACAAATTATGGTTGTATAATGTTTGGTGTCGAAGGATAAGGCATCGAAGGATTGTGTATATCCTTCGATGAGCTCGAAAGATATCCATCGAAGGATGAAGATGGACCTCGAAGGATATGTCATCCTTCGAGGTATATGTGTATCTTTCGATAGCTGGATGATCGACAGATGATCTATCGATCAGTCAGTTAGATCCTTCGACCATACAACCTGTGTTGGGTATAAATACCAACACTTGGTCATTTGCAACACAAGAGAGTGAGAGGAGGTTTGAGACCTCACCCGGGGAGAGATCACCACTTGATCTCTCCCGGAATGTATACTCCTTTGGTATTAGTTCGGTTATCATGTAATCGGGCCGACTTGTAACGTTTTACTACCGGATTAATACAAAGTTGTTTGTTTATCATTGCTAATCTCTTCCGTCTTTGAACATAATCACAAGAATCACGGTTTCGGTCCCCAAACCCGGTCCTACAATACTTGTAGGTCCCTCTTCGGATGAGGTCAAACCTTATCCTTGTTATATTAACACACTAGCAAGTGCGGAATCCAAGCTAGAGTGCAACCGAGTTGAGACAAGTATAAACACAAAACACACAAGGTTCACCGATTAACACCACTTGTATTAATACGAATGAAGGTTCCAGTTACAAGCTCAATGTTTACAGATGTATTCCGTAAACTCTCTCTCTCGTGTGTGTGTGTGATTTCAGCAGAATGCTGCTAAGTGTTCTCCTATGGTGTCTCTCTTGTCTCTAAGTGTCTCCCATGAAATGAACACAACACTTGGGTATTTATACCCGACACAGCAGCTATGGTCGAAGGATAAGGTGATCTGGTCGAAGGATCATCTATCGATCAGAATTCTACCGAAAGATCCATACATACCTCGAAGGATGATATCCTTCGAGGTCCATCTGTATCTATCGAAAGACATTATCTTTCGAGGTCATCGAAGGATACAATCCATCCTTCGATGACATCCTTCGACACAAGCATGTTTCAATCAATGTGCTAACTGTTTGGCCAAGTCAAACCGGAGGATGGTTGACTTGGTCAAACTTACATCGAACGCACATAACAAATCTAACATAAGACATCGTTTTGTATCATGACACATTACAGACAAAGTACAGACACAAGTCTTCGTCTTGAGCTTCGTGTCTTCGAGTCGAAACCAAGTCGAACTGAGCTGAGTTGAACCGAGCCGAGTCGTGTCCACAAAATATGCAACAACAAACTCCCCCTTGGACGCTACTCGTGAGGTTCAACGCTATTCGAGAGATTCAACTTCGATGTCTTCCACGTCGGAGGATCTTCAAAGTCTTCACGTGTCGTAAGTAGAAAGTGTATCAACAAACTCCCCTTTTTGTTTAGGTAGTGTGTCAATAAACTCCCCCTTAGATTGAGCTCTCCATTGAGTCATGCTCGTGAATCTTTAGACTTGTCAATGCTTCAGATCCTTGTGGTGTTGATGAAGGGTCAGCGGCAACTCGATCACTTTATCCTTTGAGTGCCTCCACTTCGTGTCTTCATTCCGAAGCTTGTCATCGACCATGTTCTCCTCGCCTTTAGCATCTGCACATGCAAGAAAGCTAAACGCATAATGAGAACAACCGCTTGGAATATAGTTTACATTTAAACAAATGACACATATGAGATCAAATCTCAATCAAACACCAACCGACAACAGTTTGAAAGTTTAGAAAAATATTCAATTTTAATCCTTTAACTTTCAAAACTTGTTAACTTCGACAGATTATGAAGATGCAATTGTTTTTCGGCTTACGATCAGGATTTTGGGTAGGATAGACTCGAGTTCCAACATCAGTCAATCAAAAATAAACTAGAAGCAAAATCTTTTTGGATTTTATAAAGTTTATATTAAAACACACCTAAAATCTTTTTCATTTTTCATGTAAAGACGGAAAACAATAAATAAATATATACAGAGATACAGAAACTAAAAGTAGTAAATAAATATTTACAGACATTCTTTTTGCGAGTTTCGAGGGTAAGAGAATCATATCAGTGTACGGTCAAGTCAAAACACTCTCGTTGTTCAGTTAATTAACATTAAGATAAGCATCCTATAACGATTATCGGTATTGTTGTCCACATAAACTCAACTTATCATTTGTAATCATGGCGAGGGGATACGTTAAGGTATAATTTATACTTACCGACCGGTGTTCATCCACATCACGACACATTCCCGTATCAAGGTATGCACGAGGGTTCATCTTACCGGTGAGTATACCGATTATCATCTGTTTGACCGTATATGATGTGAGATTCTCACTTATTTTGATTGAAAACAAGCCCTATGTGATATAATCACTTATTGATGAGGAACTTGGTTTTCAATGCATGAGGGCACAGGAGCAAGTCCGTGAACAGGTCAGTACTTTCGTACAGCAGAGAGACGAACTTGACACCCGGAAAGAATTTGTGATATATTATCACTTATTTGTTTGGACATGTGATTGTTTATCACTTATTGAGGTCGAATGCAATATGTACACGTATGTATAGTATCATGGAAGATCTAGACTTGCGTTCCCGTTATTTTTCGGTAAAAGAAACAACCATGATACCCAGATGATAAGCAGCATAAAGACCGAATATCTCAGAACCTCGGCAATCTCTCAAACGAAATTTTGGTACTAAGACCATATGCCAATGAATGGTTCCCACCCAGTCTTCAGTCAATTTAAGTTTATATCACCCTGCACACTTTAAAATGATTGTGAGCCTACCGATACATCTTATATAGAGCTGCTTATCGCTTTTTCATTTAAGGTTTAAAGAGGTTTAGACAGACCACTGATGTACTATCATTTTCTCTTTTTCTCGCAAGGAAACTCATTTTTGTTTTTCTATTGTTTTTGTGCTTTTGAAATTTTTCGATGTTTTTGGTTTTCAAATTTTGGATTTACTCCCCCTAAAATCAACAAACTAAGATAAAATTTAAAAACACCAAGGTATTTACAAAAATGACTTTCCGATGTTGGTTAACTCATGTTTTACCTCAATGCCGTTTACCAAAATTAAGTTTGAATCATAAATGATTTATCGAATTTTGGAAAAATCAGTTGGCATGTCGGTAAGCGGTGCGGACCATGACAACATTGTCTGGCCAAAGAGTGCTGCGAGAGGATAACAATTTATAAAGTAGCTTAAATAACGACAAGTAAAGGAGAGATTAGAATTTTAAAACCGTATCCTGCAACTGCTTCGTGCATTGCAAGGAATCTGAGTGCTCTCCCAAACTGGATATCCACCCGGTGTGGATTTCAAAGTCGATTCTTTGTAGCTACTGAGAAGTCTCTTGACAGCAACAAGATCATAAACCTTTGGGTCCGGCTGGTCTTCCACATTTCACCAGCGAAGGTTTTTGTCTTTCTCTTGAGAAGTAGTGTGCGGTTTTTCAACCCATGCCAAGGCATCCGCACACCCGGTTGGTTTGTTCAACAAACACATTTTCTTCAATCACACCGCGAAGAAATGTACACTGCACGTTAAACTTACTGATTGTAAACTTCAAACGTGCTGCAGGTGCGTACATTTTGATTTGAATCTACCCTGGGGACCCGATCAAAGCTTTTAACAATCACACTTTTGGAATGATTTGCATTTTTGTCGAAGCTTTTCAAACTCTTTCAACAGACAATTATGTTTCCCTTTCTCTTTCTCTCCATCAAAGGCAACAATTTCTTCTGTCGCCTATTTTGTGCATGGACACTCCACTATCAACAATCTTACGACTATTGAAAGTTCCTCCTGGAATATCCTACACACTCATTCAAAGATTAGACGGAGAGGGGGACCCAAGCCTTTGTAGACTTGGGTCGTCCTTGATCATCAATAAAAGTGATTTCAATCACTTGATGATTAGGAAACAGAACCACAGGTGCTCCCCCTGATTGAATTACCTGCTTTGGTTTCCAAGCTGTTTGTCCTTTACCAGTATTTGTATTAATTGTTTTAGCATTTACTGGTTTTGCAGTTTTAGGTTTTGCTTGAACAGGTTTTTCTTCTTTGACCTCTGATTTTAAGGCCTTTTCAATTACCTTTTGATTCTTTTGTTTTAACTTCTTTTCCCTTTCTTTCAAGACACGTGGGTCTTGTTTCGGGGAAACATGTCGTTTTTGGTAATTGGTTTCTTGGGGAGCCTTCAACTTTTGCAGGTATGGGCAGTATCTTACAATATGCCCAATTGTGCCACACTCAAAACACATTCTCCGCTCTACAAACCTCGGAGAAACATGTTGATGACCAGACGGAGAACCAGACAATGAACTTTGTGATCTAGATGTACTTGGACCTAAATCACATCCGTTGGAGTGTTGGGTGTAATTATTCTGATCATTTCGTTTTAAAATTCTAACTTGTTTTATAAAATCAATGTTAGATTTATCCTGAAATGTTTCAAGTTTATCCGTACCCTTGGATCCAACAAAGTTCACTTTCGGTTCTCTTTTCTTAACAGGAGCTCTTTTGTTTTGCACCTTTGGCTGTTGAACCTTAGGTGCTTGAACATTCTTGTTCTGAGCCTTCTTTCCCTGTGCTTTACCCTTTCCGGAGTTGACTTGTTGTTTTCGCTCAATTGGTTGTTTTTGGTTTCCGTATTGTTTTCTAATTTGTTCACACGGAATTGGATCACATTGAGTGACGGTAACTTTGTCACTTTTGTTTCCCAAAAACTTATCAATACATCCTTCAAAAATTTGTTCAATTAAATCTTGATTTACATTTTTAATTGGAAAATCTTTGTTAGAGTAGATTTTGTCATCTCCTTTGAGCGTGTACAACAAGTTATTCCCTTCACAACTAGATACAAGGGACTCCATTCCTTTTGACATTTCAGTCTTACTCGGTTCCACTGGTGGATCACACAAGATGTGATTCTCGATTGGAATATCTGTTGTAACCGAGTTAGACTGTTGATTCACAATTTCTTCAGATTCATCGTCCGTAGAATCAGCATCCTCAACAATGAGAGGATTCTGTTCCTTAACACACGATGAATCTGTCACATTCTCAGACTCAGATTCTGATTGACCCGAGGATGATGTACCAGTTGTGAACCCGAGGCCTGCTGCAAAGTCATCTAGACCGAGTGGCACAGTAGGTTCAAAACGGGGCATATACTCGTCATCAGGCAATTTGGAGTAATTGTGATTCATTGGGGGAGGACATGATTTGAATCCATTACACTTCCTATCCCCCTTTTTCTTTTGAACATCAATGATGTGATCCAAAACATAGCGGGAGTTGGAATAGCTTTCCAATTTCTGCTTAATTGTCTCACATTCACATCTAGCTGTTGCTAACTCTACCATTTGCTTTTCAATTGTGTCGATTAAATCATTGTTAACATGTTGTTTTCTTAAAACAGCCCTTTGTAATTCAGAAACATCATGTTTTAATGACGCAATTGTTGCTTTAAACTCCTTTTCATTTCTGGTTAAAAACAAGTTAGCTTCAGTTGCTTTAGAAAGATCAACAATCAATTCTTGATTGTGTTTGTGTGTGACTTCAAATTTACTTTCCTGTTCAGCATATTTAACCTTTAAACTATCACAATTTTCACAGCTAACTACAGTGGGTTCATCGACACTTACCTGACCTGATGAACTGTCGACATTAGCCGTAAAGGCTGAATGGAAAGAAAAAGATCCATCTTCAGAGAAGAACTTAGCAAGCTTCTCGGAAGTTCCAGCAGATTTCTGGCAAAGAATAGATCTCCTCTTGCATAATACTTCAGCTTCAGCCAGAAGTTCATCAACCTTCAAATTCAAATCATCACCTGATAAATCACCAGTATCAAGTGATTCCCCATCTGTGCTCCCACTATAACCCGAACTATCTTCATCTTCTGAAGATTCACCAGCAGACGCGGGTTCTACTACCTTCTCTGTTACTTTAGCATAACAAGCTGTTCCACCATTTCCTCCTTCTCCAAGCTGAAGCGACCAATCACAACCTTCATCTATTTGAACCACGAGTCCCCGGTTGGCATTTGATGACCCTGGTTGGCTTTGGTTGTTGACAGGTATCAACGTACGAACATTGTTCCTGTTCTGGTTCTGCTGGTTGCCTTGGTTTCTGAAGGGATTTTGGTTTCCATGCTGAGCTGGTCTTGTGCATTCCCTTTTGAAATGACCTCGTTCACCACAGTTAAAGCATGTTACAGCTTGCTTGTCGAACCCATACTTGGTGTCTTTCTTGCTTTCCAAGTTGTTTCTCCCGGTCCTTTCCATAAACTCCTTTGCCCTTCGAATTGCACTAGCAAGAGCCCATTTGATATCCATCATTTCAAACTCATCTCTGTCCACTTGCTGATAATCTTCATTGGTTAGATTGATATTCCCAATCTGACCTGCGATCAATCCACAGTAAGCACTAACCAAGGTATTCAACATCTCCATATGCTCCTTGGCTATTTCGACACTGACTTTGGAAAAGTTGGAAGTGTCTAATCTGACAGTGTTTGGATTGGAAGTGGCTTGAAAGTTTGAAGTGTTTCCATAAAACCCTTGCTGTTGCGGTTGTTGCTGCTGAGGAGCTGTCGGTTTCACATCTGATCTTGGATACATCAAGTATGCTGAAGGATCAAACTGATCTGTTGTTGATGGTCCAGTGTTTGAGATGAAAGCTGTTTGAAGCTTCGCGTGTTGAGAAGCTGGTTTTTCTCCACCAATACCTCCAGCAATCCCAAAATACATCTCTGGACTTTGAGGAGTGAGTGTTCTTTTTGCCTTAAGTTTTTCTTCCACATCCTTGTTCTCCAATTTTTGAATTAAATCATAAATGGTGATTGTGTCTAAAGCACCAGTTTCTTTGAGAATTTCAAGATAACTGCTCCACTTTGCTGGTAAGCTATCAGCAAATCTCTTCACTATTTCTTGTTGAGCGGCAGTGATTTTAAAAGCAAACATCTCACTCAACAAGTGATGGAACCTTGTAGATAAATCTGCCAAAGTCTCATTCTCCATACACGTGAAACCTTCAAACTCTTTCTTCAGTAAATCTTGCTTAATCTTTCTAGATTGAGCATTACCTTCACATCGTAACGTGAGCATATCCCACAAGCTTTTAGTTGTCGTGCAGTAAACAAACTGGTGGTAAATGTCTCTGTGAAGAGCTTGTGTGAGAATCATGAATGCTTTCTTTTCTAACTCAATTTTCTTCTTATCATCATCAGACAGAGTGCTGTAAGTTTGTGGATTAGATCCTGCAACTTCCAAATCATTTTCAAATGGAGTGAAGAAACACATCCATAGATCTTGACCTTGCCCCTGAACATAAGTTCTCAGCCTTTCTTTCCACCATCCCCAATCATTTATGTGATTTAACTTTGGCGGTTTTGTGCTTGTACCAGTTTCACTGTCGTTCTGCATCATAGATTGAATGCTGCTGCTTTGATTTGTGACCAATGCCCATTGATTTGCAGTTATCATTGCGGCTTGAGTTGGGGCAATAGCTCGCAAGAATGCATTTTTGTCGAATTCTGGCTCAGGTTGTGTAGCTGATGATTGTGAAGTCGAAATCAATTGATTCCACCACTCACCGTTTGTTCCCATTTTATAAAAATTAATATATTAAGTGAAAAAAAGTGTTTTTAATTTTTCGAATGATAACAACCAGCCGAAGGATCCCTGTTCGAAAGACCTGAAAAACACAAACTGTTAAACTTAAACAGATTAGGGTCGAAAGATCAACACTTGTTCGAAAGATAGACACTTGTTCGAAGGATCAACAGTGTTCGAAAGATCACTGTTGAGTTTCGAACGATGACTTCGAAAGATTCTCCAAGACGAAGGATCCTTATCTTTCGAAATGTAACAGAAGCTCGAACAATATATCCTTCGAAAAGATTCCTTGGCTCGAAAGATAACTCACTGACTTCGAAAGATGTTCGAAGGATGGGTATCTGTCGAACCTCCTTGATCGAAAGATGATCTTTCGATTCCGAAGGATATCTTTCGATGAGCTCTGACACAGTTGACAAATGTTGACAGGTTGGTAGAAACTTTCGGCAGAAGGTATGTTCAGACGTGCTTTCTGCCAAAACCAGATTTGGTTTGAATATTTTAACCAGTTGTCCTTTCCCAATGCACAAACAACTTTCGAAATCAATTAAACAAGATCAAAATATTTAACACTTTGAAGAACACTTGAATGTATGATGAAGATATCAAGAACAAACCCAGAAAAATTTGAATTTTCTGATGAACCGACAACTGCCGAACACGAGTTTTGGCCGAAAATTCAATAAAAACCACCCTTTAACATGTGAAAGAGATAAACAACAAAGTTTTTATAAAAATTTCAGCAAAACAAGCAGATTTTCGAAGTTTTAAACACAAAATTTCCAGAAAATATAAACTTCAAAAGTCCGAAACACACTCTAAAACACTCGGTTTCAACAAGAAAAAGAGCCAAGGCTCTGATACCACTTGTAGGTCCCTCTTCGGATGAGGTCAAACCTTATCCTTGTTATATTAACACACTAGCAAGTGCGGAATCCAAGCTAGAGTGCAACCGAGTTGAGACAAGTATAAACACAAAACACACAAGGTTCACCGATTAACACCACTTGTATTAATACGAATGAAGGTTCCAGTTACAAGCTCAATGTTTACAGATGTATTCCGTAAACTCTCTCTCTCGTGTGTGTGTGTGATTTCAGCAGAATGCTGCTAAGTGTTCTCCTATGGTGTCTCTCTTGTCTCTAAGTGTCTCCCATGAAATGAACACAACACTTGGGTATTTATACCCGACACAGCAGCTATGGTCGAAGGATAAGGTGATCTGGTCGAAGGATCATCTATCGATCAGAATTCTACCGAAAGATCCATACATACCTCGAAGGATGATATCCTTCGAGGTCCATCTGTATCTATCGAAAGACATTATCTTTCGAGGTCATCGAAGGATACAATCCATCCTTCGATGACATCCTTCGACACAAGCATGTTTCAATCAATGTGCTAACTGTTTGGCCAAGTCAAACCGGAGGATGGTTGACTTGGTCAAACTTACATCGAACGCACATAACAAATCTAACATAAGACATCGTTTTGTATCATGACACATTACAGACAAAGTACAGACACAAGTCTTCGTCTTGAGCTTCGTGTCTTCGAGTCGAAACCAAGTCGAACTGAGCTGAGTTGAACCGAGCCGAGTCGTGTCCACAAAATATGCAACAACAATAAATTCATTTTATATCCTAGTGTGCCTCCTAATGGTCCTTTCATTATCGATCGAATACCTTGCAGTATTTATTACTTTTTCATCTTCGATCGGAAACAGTAGTTCTTTGGTGTCCTATATTCAATTGAAAAAGTCCCACGTTGCCGTTTGAATCAAATTTTCAGGTTCGCTTCATTCCACTTTCATTTGATTTCAAGCACGGTGAACTTGTTCGGTCACTGCTATTATTGAATTATGTCATTACGACACCTTGTGGTGTCGGTACAACTTGTAGCTTGTGCTAATAATGGTAAGCCGTTTCACTTGAAACTACACATACTTTTGTTTGACCTGTCATTTAAACATTCTTAATGCAAGTACGTATTGAGACAACAATACACCATTTTCGATTGTATTTCCTTTCGGTGTATTCTTACGATTCAATAACGTCAACACACTAATTTTATTCATTCATTTGTTCGAAAGTTAACATGTCATTTTCATGTTATTATCATACTCGAGTTGTTGATTTTGAGTTCATATAGCGGATGCTATTGTTTCTGAAAACTCATTAGCATATTGTGATCGATTGTTTGAAATTCTATTGGTCGAAACTCCTTTGTTGTACCCTTGTTAACTAAGTTACACTAGATTATACATCTATACATCTCGGATCCTTTGACATCAAATTCTGGAACACATACCTTTTAACCATTGGGTTCTTGTTGTTGTAATATGTCTTTGGATTCACCTGATTTGAGTAAGATTTGATTCGGTTTCGTGGTTAAGCACTTTGGTATTATTCATATCCATACACGTATAACGTAACCCCAAGAAGTTAATGTCCCCGAAATTATCTTAACAGGGGGAGAATGTGACAACTGTCAAAATTTCAGGTATCCGTACAATTATTAAATAATGATTAGTGCTTAATGACTGTGCTAAATTGCAATTAATTACTTGAATTTTTTTCTGATTAGTACCATGTACATACATGTGCATCATATATTGCAAACGACATATCATTACTGCATACAAACTTTATTGATTCGAATGATGCACGAAACTCCGGTAGCACAGTTATCAGACAAATCAGAAAAATGCTGGCAAAGTTCAGTAGATAGACAGACAGACATTGTATTGAGACACAGAATGAGCCAAAAACCAAGTATTACACTAGTATAGTGTGTAGGAAAGTAAGGATCACAAAACTGCCTTCCTAGTGATAGTTTAAGCGTCGGAAAGTGCCTAAAACACACATAAACTCAGAATTCTGCAGAAAATCAGCAAATTTAGCATTTAAGCACATTTATATCATGCAGAAATATGCTTAAATGGTCCTGAATACTTTCCTAAGTGTTGGAAATCAAAACTGTCATAAAAGGGTACATAAAGCACACTAAACTGCATAGTTTAGCACCTTAACGAACCGGTAACCAACCGGACATTACCCGAAACACCAAATTTTCACTAGAAGCACTGTTTTAACATTACCAAGCTAGTTATAGTCCCCGAACATCATAACACACACTACATAAATATCTAGTAACTAAATCCCTAACTAATACTTGGATTTCAACCTAAATAACTAACTAATGTTTAAACCTAGCCTACTACCCCCCCCCCCAACCTATTGGCGGATTCTAGTGGCCCCCACACACAAGATTTTATTTGGTTATTTTATGTAATCTTGTCTCCTTTTTTGTTTTAACATATTACACACTAGGAAATAGGATGTTGGAGAATTATAAAGTGTAACCACTAGTTCATTACTCCTCATTCTCTAACTCACTTCACACTTCACCCATCTTCTTCCCCTCTCCTTACTTTCGGCCAAAACCATCAACCTACACACCACCATCATTCAATCAAGTTTCATTCATTCCATATACATACAAGGGTGTAAGAAGGTGCACAAGGAAGCTTGGAGCTTTCGGAAGTTGAAGGACCTTCTCCATTTGCTTTTATCCACTTCATTTCTTCTCTTGATCATCCCTAGCCTTGAGCTAGTAGTAAGAACATCATACTCTTCATTTTACATCTTATTTAAGTGGTTAAAAGATGATACATAATGTTAATCTTGAAGAACACTAAGAATCAAGAGAATGAAACTTGAACATAAGCTTGAAATCATGAAGAAACTATGTTGTTTATGTGTTGATTCACTTGTTGATTGTTGTTTACTTGTGTAAATGATGTAGATTATCATATGATCTTGCTAGATCATGATTAAAAACATAATCTAGCAAGATGAGAGGATGAAAGTGTTAAGGATTAATGGATCATCCTCACAAAAGTCATGAACTTGAATGAATAAATTGTTTTCTTGTTGAGTGATGAACAAAGTAAGTTTAAAGTCTTGTAAATCTAAGATTTCAAGAATGATTTTTCAAGAAACCAAGTTAAAAATACAAGTTTTACTTAATCTTGGTTCTTACATAAATAAACCTCATTTTTGGTGGTTAAACAAGTGTAGAAACACTTATGTAACAAGAAAAATCCAAGAAGAAACATTTTTAGAAATTATGATCATAAGTTGTAAAGATCTATCTTCTTTAAAAATGAAGTTTTTAAAGAATCAACCACACTTTTAAGGTTAACAAGACTTACTAAATACCCTAGTAAGTTACTACAATTTTTTTGTAAATTTTCCAGGTCATGAAGTGGTAGTTTATGCTTGTTTTTGGCAAAATTGGTAAGTAAAGATTTTTGTTGTTGATTGTTGATTGATTGTGTTGATATACAAAAGAAAATGGTATACCTTCAAGGTATGGAAACCTCCATTTTTAGGGGAAACTATGGCAAAATTTTTCTAAAAATTAAACACTTAGAAAAATATTTTTAAACAAATATTTACAAGTGTATTTCAAACCATGGATTTTTCACATAAAGTTTGCCATAATTTTTGTTACAAAAATATAAATATTGGAGGTTGGTTTTTATAAATAAAAGTGACTAAGTATGTATTTAGAAAAATATATATTTAGAAGTCACCATGTGTGTGATTATTTGTATATTATGTGTATTAGTTATATTATTTTAGGACTTAAAATAATATAACTCATCAAAATACCAAAGAATTACAATCCAAAATATTACCAAAATTCCAAGGAATAAATATACAAAGAATACCCAAAATATTGGTGAAACCGAACAAAGGAATATAACTTACAAAATATTCCTGAAAATTTATTCACAAGTATATTTTTTTGTAAACAATATTTTGCACATTAAGAGAACAAAAATATGATTTTCACAATTATTACAAAGTTATATCATATTTTTGACAAGATGAAAATATATTATTTTTGGGTGAATAAAAATATGTATTTTTTGGAAATATTAGAAGATATATTACTTTTGGAAGAAATATAGATTTTCTCAAACAAAAACGGAATATATTATTTTTGGGAGAAAAATAAGCATATATATATATATATATATATATATATATATATATATATATATATTCCAAGTTAGACTTGAAAATATATTATTTTTGGAACTTATATGAAAATACGAATATTTTTGCCAAAGGAAAATTTATAAATAATTTTCTAAGTAATATTCCTCGGAATATATATTTTGGAAATATATATTAAAGTATTTTTACTAGAAATATTATTCCGGAAAAGTCGATATAACATTAAGTATAAGAATGCTTAATAATTACAAGAAATACGTGTTTTCGTACGTATAAATACACGTCGGAATACGACCCCAATACATGGCAAAAATATACAAGAATAAGAATACGAATACAAAGTACACCCATCCTTGGGAAGGGAATACATGTAAAAATACTTGAAAAGTATCAAGTTAAAAAAAAATATATTGTTTTAACTTATTATTCCAAAATTTTATTAAATATAATCTAAGTTAAAATATTTATTATTTTAACCAATAATTATATAACTTGGAATAATGACAAAGACACTTTGAAACGTAACTCAAAGACACTAATTAATACTAAGTCAAGGCACGACCCGCTCGTCTAATAGACCATAGTACGTTGTAGGTAGTCGTGTACACCAGAGGAAACTTTGAGTTACCGGCGGATTCGAAGAACGCAAACCAGTGACTTCATGTTCCTCCTTTTCTTTTAACTGTTTTCAGTTTTATAACTTCGGGGGTGAAGTACATGTTACTAAATGTTTATAGACAATTACAAATGGTATGGTTAGCTGAGGAATGTACTGTTAGATCAGGTGAATGGGTAGGCGCACTCTTAAGGCCATTAATCCTCATAGTAGGACCGAGGGACATGAGTGATAGATCTATTTAGGTGTAACGAGCCCCACCCATGCGTCCGCCGAGTGGACCATGTGGTGACTACATCTTATTGCCGGAGACAAAGTCTGCTAGGTTTGAGTCTTCCTGCACCATGTCATAAATATTACTGTATTAGCTACACATTAATTGATCTGTTTCCTTGTTGCTTTCATGCAGGATTTCAAGTACATGCATACATACTTACAAAGGTTTCAAGGTTTATTCGTGCACACATACTAAACACATGAACTCGCTCAACTTTTGTTGATGTTTTCAAACTACATGTATTTCAGGAAATTAAGTATGGATCTGGCGGGCGTTGAAGTTTACAAGTTATGTTTCTAATAAAAGGTGTCATCCAAAGTTGAAAGGTTTAGGTTATGTATTTGTTAGTGCACTACGTCTATTGACTTCGTCTTGTATCATGTAATCAGATAGGATAGGATATTCAGTGCCCGAGGTTCGAGAAACAGATTTTCAGGATTTAGGAGGTGATTCCGCTTGAAACTGCACAAGACCATTTCGAGCGAAATCAGAACTATCTGATTCCGCTCGAAAGGGACTTGACCATTTCGAGCGGAACCCCAACACTATATATAGGGCACTTGACATTTTCATTTGGTAAGGCTTCTGGATTAGTAACGAAGTGCTGCCAAAATCTGTTCAGGTTGTAATTGATGTTATATTCAATATAAGTGACAGATTTAATTGTATCAAGCTGTTTCCACGTCTGTTTCACTGATTCCGCCTTTGAATCGGATTACAAGCTCTTCTGAACGACTCGTTTGGGTCCAAAAACGATCCTACATGTGGTATCAGAGCTCAGGAAGAAGAGTTTAGCTTGATATCATCTATTTTCTGACTTCTACACCTTCTTTTCCAATCTGAACAAGTTTCTACGGTCAAAATGGTCTGAGTTTTTCACCGAACATGCAAAACAGTATAATAACAAAGCCTTGAAAGTTTGAGACCAAAATACAGCTTAAAAATGACAAAAACTGGACAGGAACCAGATTTCGCTCGAAAAATTAACACGGTTTCGCTTGAAATGTTGATTCCGCTTGGAATTTGGGTCTGATTCCGCTCGAAATAGTGATTCCACTTGAAAAGTTACTTGATTCCGCTCGAAGTGTAATTCAAGTGATTCCGCTTGAAGTATAGATCTGATTCCGCTCGAATTGTTATTCAAGTGATTTCGCTTGAAAGTTGTTGAGTCTTGATTTCGCTTGAGTCTCTTATTTCGCTTGAAAAGGGTTTTTCGCGTCGAGATCATTTCACATCAATCGAGTGTCAGTCTGTTTTAGAATATTTGATATTGTTGTACCGATTGTGTTTGTTTGATTGTATTTGTCCAGGATTACATCATGGCTGAAGAATTCTACAATATGTTTTTCAACGCGTTCACATCTGAATCTTCCGAGATTACAACTGTTACCCCAAAAACCATCACAAAAGCGATCAATGAGAACATCAAGCATGATAATTTCTACGGAACACACTCAAAGCCACCAACTCTGGAAAGCATTGAGGATTATACGTGGTGGAAAGAACGGTTTCTTAACTGGGCAAAAGCATATGCGCATGAAAGCTGGTTCTGTTTAGAGTTTGGATATGAAAGACCGAAGGATGATAAAGGTGAAGAGATTCCATTCAAGAAATTACCTAAAGACGACAAAGCAGAATATGCAGCCGAACAGAGGATGATTGCTTTGATTAAGACTGCAATTAGAAATGATATTTTTGCATTGCTTAATCATGACGGGTCGTCAAAATCTGTTTGGAAAGCTTTACAAGCTAAAGCTGAGGGGGGTAAACAGATTAAAAAGAACAAAATTGTGTTGCTTAAAAAAGAATTCGATTTATTTGATAACATTAAAGGAGAGTCGGTGAGGCAAATGATAGAGAGATTCTGTCATTTAAAAATTGAACTTGAACGTTTCAAAATTGAGAAAACAAGAGAGGAAATTATCGATAAAGTCATTGAAGCGTTACCACGAGCTGATCAGTGGCAGACGTTTGTTTTTATCTTAAAAAATGATGCTTTGTATGATGAAATTACTCTTGATGCGTTGTTTGAAAAGATTGAAAGTAATGATCTGGAGCTACAGAAGCAAAGCAAGATGACTGGTTTTTCACATCAACAGAATGTTGGCTTGTACTACAAAGGCAGTGTACCTTCAGAGAAAGGTGTTAGTTCACCAAAGACAGCATTTAGTGGTGAGAAGATGAAAGAACCACAAACAACTTCATCAAGTTACCATTCTGGATATCATTCATCGGCTTCAAAAGCCAGTTCTGAAGAAGCAGAGGAGATACTTTGCAACATTGCTCTTAAGTTGAAGAATTCTCCTGCAATGAGCATCAATGCAGCTAAGGAGCAAATGAGTTTCCTTGCATCTGTTTTGGAATTGTATGAAGGTCTTGTAGCTGGAAAATTTGGAAACTCTGAATTGACCAAAGATGACTACGACCAGATTGATCCGGAAGAGATGGAACTCATTGACATTCGTTGGTGTTTGGCAAGCTGCATTCGCAGGGCTCAGAGATATATGGAAATTACTGGGAAAAAATCTCTTGGAGGTGCATCAACAAAGCTTGGATTCGACAAATCCAAAGTGACCTGCTTCAAATGTAAATAGAAAGGTCATTTTAAGAGAGAATGCACAAATTATGCAGTAGGTGGAAATGAACATCCGTTCAATGATGATTATTATCGAAAGGCGATCTACCATCGAAGCAGAGAAGAGCCAAAGATGATTGAGGATAAACCCAAATCAAGGGCTTGTTTTGTAATACAAGATGATGAAGGTTTTGACTGGAGCACAGTTTGTCCAGAAGAAGATCGCTTGGAAAATATTCGTAAGACAGCTCATGGAAGATCTGTAAATGAGAAAAGACAGTTTGTGTTAGTTGCTGAGATTAAAAAAGATAACAAAGAAAATGACACAGATGAAAACAAAGAAGAAAATGTTGTTGCTGAGATCAAAGAAAAGACTCGAGAAGAGATTTTGAGTGAGAAAACTTATCGAGAGAGAAATGTTGTTTTAAACAGAATGGATGACATGTAAGAAGAGTATGAGAGTGCAGTGAGCAACAGAAGATGGGATAAAAAGAGAGAGTGTTACTTCAACAGAGAAGGTGAACCAGTTGTTCCAAAGAAAGACATAATCTTTGATGATGTTCTTCTCATAATTCCTTTGAGAGCCGAATACTATAGAAATGTGATGAAAGATGACACATGTGCTAAAAGGCATGAAAAGGAGATCAGATATGCCATGACATCGTGTCTAAGAAAAAGGGATGAAGAGAGAATGAAGAAGAATGTTGAAGAAATGGTGAACAATCTGAAGAAGGTTGCCGAAGAAGTTAAAGCAGAAGCTGTTGAAGTTAAGGTTGTGAAGGAAATCAAAAGTGAAGAAGTTGAGGTGAATGAAGAGGTTAAGAAAGCTGTTACTGAAGAACAGCAGATTGGAGAAGAGGTGAGGAAAGAAGAAGAAGAAGAAGTAAAGAATGAGAATTTGGAAGCTGGTAATGTTGGTGATGAAGTCGGTGTTGAAGAAAAGCAAGATGATGCTGATCAGAAGCAAACTGAGGCAACTGCATCAAACACCGAAGTGCCAATCACTGAGGTACATTCTGATTCTGAAATCTTAAAAACGATTGATCAGTGCAAGAAATGCATGGAACCGTGTAGAGCTTGTACTGAAAAAGATGAGCAATTCAGAACAAGAGATCTTGAATTCACTAACATTGAAAACATTTTTAAAGAAAAATGCAAAGAAATGCTAAAAACGGGAAAAGTTTTAAAAGAAAATGATGAAAAACTTTCAGAAAAATGTAAAAAGATAGAAACAGAAAATGAAGTTTTGAAAGAAAATGTTTCTAAAATGACAGAAGAATGTTCACAAAAAGAAATTGCTTGTCAAGAAATGAAGAAAGAATATGACTCAATGAAATTAGCATATCATATTACGAAAGAGTCATACGAAAAAGTGAAAGATGAAATGAAATATGCTCAATCAAGAATGAATTATCTTTCTGAAACAACTAAAGAACTTAAACGAATGTATTCAATAAAACAAGATGTTGTTAATTCCTATATTGAGGATGTTGGTAAGCTAAAGCGACAGATTGCTGATCTAGAACAGGATAACAACAAGTTAAAGAGTTATCACGTGTCGTCATATGTGCTTGAACGTATTTTCAATATAAAACCGGGAGATGGTGAGTCTGAGCAAAACAAGAAAGGCATTGGCTCAGAGTTTCATCAAGTTCCACCACCGGGAAAATTTGCATTTTATGATGATGAAAAGGTCGAAAAAGCTTTCAACATGGTAGACCAATTGCCAGACAACGTTGACATAACCTATTCCAAATCTGATGATTCTCATGATTCAGAGGTGGTAGGTAAAGTCGTTGAAAGTGTATTGAAAGAAGAGTTGGTTGATACAGGTAAATCTGAATCACAGGATGAAGATGAAGGAAATCTTCATGATAGTTATCTGAAAAACACAAAATCCGAGAAAGAATGATGATTCAAAAGGATTGGTTTATACCATGATTGGATCGGACAAATTGTTCTTAGATGTTGTATTCCCGATTCAGAATGTGATTTCAGAAAAGGTTGATAAAGTTTTCATAATGGTTGAGATTGAGAAGTCTGAGATTTCAAAGTTTGATGGTAAGAGTCATAGAGGTTCGTATAACAAACCTAGTTTCAAGAAGAAAAACATGAAGGCTGCTTTGGGTTATAAGAAGAAACAGAATTGGAAGAAAAATGAAGTGCCAACTTATCAAGCAAAAATGAGTTTTGTTCAAGGAGACAGTTTAGAAAAAGAACTTAAAATTGGACAACAGTCTATTGAAGAGTTCCTAGCTCAAAAGAAAAAGCAACAACCACAGGTCAAAGATGTGTCCATGAGAACATGTTTCAAATGTGATTAAAAAGGACATCTTGCACGCAAGTGTCCTAATCTAAAACCTGTGGATGTTGACATAAAGAAGATTGATGCTGAGAAACAAAAATCTGAGAATGTGAGACAAAGGTCAACCAGATTTGACTCAAAACAAACTTGGAGGTACAACACAAACAAGTTTGCTTCGAATCAAAACTGGAAATCAAACCCGAACAGGTTTGATTCTAGACAGACCTGGAATTCTCACACACCCAGATTTAGAACAACACAAACTTGGAAAACATCTGTTGATATGACAAAACCACAAGAGTTTTGGAAACCAAAAGTTGTTCAAAAACAAAATGTTCAAAAAGAGTCTCATTTTTATAAAAGAGGTACGCCGAAAGGTCAAACATGGTCTATTAAGAAACAAGTGACTTCGGTAAAAGATGAGACAGTTGAAGTCAAAGATGAAAAAGTCTTTGATGAAAAAGATTTTCCGAAACTGCATGATACACATTGTGTCGAAATGCTTAAGGTCAAACAGACCTGGGCTAAACTGTTCAAGTAATTGAGTTAGTTGAATGTGCAGGTGCTCAAGAAAAATCAAGATTGTGAGAATGAAAATTGGAGCAGCCTGGCACATGGAGAGGAGGAAGAGGTTGCTGGATCCTGTGTTGGTTGAAACAGGAAGTTTATTTTCATTCTGTATATAAATAAACAATATCTTAAAACCTTAAAATTTTGAAAAATTAAAAAAAATTATGTTTTTAGTTTGTTAAAAATTTGAAAAATAAAAAATATGTTTGTTTTTAATTTTTGTTAAAAAAATAGAACATTACAAAAATATGTGTTGATTGAATATGCCGAAACCCTCACGGCTGAACAAACATGATTACTTTCACAAGATTGAAAAACGGTTTTCAAACTGTCGAAAATCAATGGGTTGTAAATCATGGGGGTACTTTGTGATAACCCGAAGTTTCATGGTTAGTGTCTTCGGTGGTGTGATTTCCCCGTTGTTGTTTTAAATCTATTTATTCGACCCGTGACCCTGTTTAACGTGCTAATATATGTTTGGTAGTTGTGTGGTGTGTGTGTGTGTAGCGGGTCAGTCTCCATAATGTGCTTACGATTGGGCCGGCTTGTTCGATTAACAAACCCTAGATAAGAGATCGGACTTGGCCCAAACATGGCATGTAGCATCAACCGACCCAACTACTGTTTTAGTAACATGTAAGTTTGGCCCAAGTCACTAGTTGTTTAGCTAATATAGGTGGCCCAATTCTTTATCCATTTAACTACATGTATACGTGAATATCACAACTCCAAAACAAACCCTATCTACCTCTTGTGCGACGGCAGCAGACCTCAAGACCCTCCCCCCCCCCCCTTTCGATACTCTATCTCAATTGGTGCTCTCGGTTAGTCTTGTGCCTACCATTCGTTGTGTTTATAAAGTTTATGCTAATTGATTGTGTTGTGTCGAATTATTACTTATGAAAATAGTACTGATGAAAACCATGTGGTTCGGACTGTGTGATGTGATTTCTTGGTAACTCCTGTGATCGCGTATAAGAAAATATGTAAACAGTGTCAATGATGAATGCATGTGACTACTTGTAGGTGATGAATAGATGGATTAGGGTTTATGCTAGTATACATTATTTATGATGAAACAAATTAGAATGGCAAGTGTTAATTAATGGAATAGCAGCCACTAACTTCATTGGCCAATGATATTTGTATGCACATAACAATTGTCGGCCATTTGTATTTTGTTTGATTCTCAATTGTCAAACCCATGTGATTGACATAATCAAACAATATGGTATAATAATAATGTGTCAGAATGTGCGATGATGATGATGAATGATTAATGAAATTGTTTTGTTTTTTTTCTTTAAGTTGTGAGGATTGGACCGCACATATCGGTTAGACACACACACATAGTTAGACCAATTAAGTTTAGGCTTGATGCTTCATAAATGGGCTGCTTGTATAAGTGAATTAATTGTTGATTGGTCACCCATTTGTATGCTAAAATATATTAACAGAATGATAATACCCATTTGGTCGATCCTCATTGGTCACTAATGAGATGATATGTGATGTCAACAGTGATTACAAATTGTATGTAGAAAGTGTCAGACATTGAAACAATCATTTAATGAATCGGGTATAGGATTTGAACATTGGTTGTTATTACTGGGCCGGAACCAATGGAACAACACGACTGGACTTGGGCCAGCAATGTTGGGCCGAGTAAGACTGCCAAGGCAGTGGCCGCACATAGTGTGAATTGGTTGGACAATGGATGTTTTAGATTTGCTAGTAATTGTGTTCATACATACTTTATCTTTGGGCCATACATGTTTAACAGCGGGGTTGGAGGGTGTACGGATAGGTCCCGTATGTATGTATATGACATGTTGAGTAGTTACTTGTTAAGCAGTTGGGTGATGCCCCATATAGATGAATAAACTGTCGTGATTTGGATTGCACGTGTGCGTTTCATGAGCAGTGAATATGCTCGATGTGAACCTTGAATACATGAATTAGTTGTTTGCCAAATGCATGTAAAACTGACTGTTATCGGTAATCCTTTTTAGGACGTGTTTGATCAATTGATAAACAAGTACTTAATCTTACCGAGCAAAGCAAAGGTGAGTTCACTACATTCGAGCATGCGTCCCAGTGGTTGGGGACAGTCAGTGGGTATCCCGTGGAGGGATAAGTCTTTTGGGTAAAAACGGGTATATTGGTTAATATTCTCACCTATCAATCTTGTAAGTCCCTTATTATGTTACCTGGAGGGTAACGGGTATTAGTTGGTAGCGCTACTTAGGTTTGGCACCCTCACACCGCTCCTAGATAGGACGGGTGTGAACTAATGACCCGGTCGGGGCCCAGTACTAGATAGGAGTACGTGGGAAGGGCAGTCATGTATTTCAGGAGCCGTCTTGTTCGGAATTGAGATATTAACAATATTACTTGCATTTGTCAGTGAACTGTTTTACATACAACTGGTAACAAACGTTTTCTTAAACTGTGAACTCGCCAGCTTTGTCTGATACACTTGTTACATGCTCGCAGGTCGTTAGGTATCTTGGATTTGGGAACTTGCTGTCTGGAGTAGCTGGAGTGGTCATGGGTCGACTGGAGGGATTCTTGTGATTGATTTCTTGATACTATACATTGGTTTTGAAACTGTTTAACCTTGGTTTACTGCTTCCGCTGAACATGTTGGTTTTCATTTAAACTTGTTGATGGTATTTTTCATTAATAATTGAGGATTTTATTTATAACTTGAATGGGTTCCATGTAATTAGTGGCTCGTTGTTGGTACGTCACACGCCTAACAGGGACATTCCCTCGGTGGTATTTTGGGGGTGTGACATACTTTATATTAGTTTTTTCTGCAAAACAGAGCATAGTTTGCAGAAAATGGATGGCGAGACAAAGCTATTAGCATCGTGTTGTCAAATTTTTTTTAAATGGTTTGCATTTTAGGGGGAGAAAAATTGTCAGAAAATACAAAAACATTTGAAAATTTGAAAAAAGTCAAAAACATGATAAAATGAAAAATTGAGTTTTTGTGTAAAAAGAGGAAATGATAGTACATCAGTAGACAGTTACAGTACGCTAAAGAATTGAAAAGTTAAAATGTGTTAAACGATCTCACCGTGGATGTGTCGGTAGATTTTTATACATTTAGTAAACTTTTTCGGGATATAAACCTAAATTCAAACTTGCTTATTTCGTGGGGAACACTACTTGGATATATAGGTAACCCCTGAAATCTCGTTTGAAAGGTCCCTCTTTCTGAGATACTAGATCTTTATAATTAGTGATATCTGGGGTATTATCCCGGGACTTCTGATTTTGCGGAAGCAATGGTCTAGTCCCCGGAGAATACTTTCTGCTTGCTTGAAATATAGCGCCGCCCTCAGCAAAAATGATGAAACAATAAAATTGATAGTCAGTGCTGTTGTAAAAAAAGATCCTCTAAAGGGGACACACCTAAAGACAAACATGAGTTCTCTGCTGAACGGAAGTTCTGACCTGAGCTCCTATGGTTTCATAATTTATTCCCTTTACATATATCATCTAGGTATACTCATCTGTAAGACTGAATATTGGGATCTGGATACGGGAGTATATTCAAGAGGTGGGACACATGAGTGAGTTTAAGTTCTTAATTCACCTAATTCGTATCCTGAATCAGTTGAAATTTGTGTAAAAATTTAAGTGGACAAGTATATCGACAATCTAAGTGAATTGTTTAATTCTTAATGTGTAAATAAGCTCAACGGTATTTGTTACTTGTCAAAAACTGATATGATCCTCTGACGCAAACTCAAACAAAATTATTGTCTGTAAATATGTTTGTACATATTTCTTTACTGCTTTATATTTTCAGAAAAATACAAAAAGATTTTTGATTCTGCTTTATTTTCGACAACTGATGTCTGAGATGCTGAGTTTCAAAATCTAAGTATGCTGATTGTGTTTCTGAAAATAAAACAAGTTCATTAATTTGAAACTTGAATTAAAAATCAAAAATTTCAAAAACAGTTGGTGATATCTCCAAGGTCATTAATTTGGACTTGGATGATTAACTGTGGGAGGTTTTGGATGCTTATATTGTTATAGAGCTAGTTTCCGATTCGATTCGCTGAAACTGCCAAATCAATGAAGTTTGTTGATAGGGGAAGTGGATTAGAGAATTTGATTAATAATATGAAAACATTGTATTTATAGATGTTTGAGTGATTGCAGATAGTCCAGATTACGATCTCGAGAGCAGAGTCTAAAGGGGAGTCTGAAGACAAGCTTGAAGCAAGGAGGAGCTTGTAGATGGAAAGCTAGGTGTCGATCCCAAAGCACGGAAGCTTGACGAAAGGGGGAGCCTGAAGCTGATGAAAGAAGAAAAGGATTGATGGATGCTTATAATGTTACAATTTGGATGAGAAGGCAGAATGATCAGGACCGAAGATGTGTCATGCTGAAGACTAGACACTGAAGACTTCGTCAATATCCGAGGGGGAGTCTGTTAGTGCACTACGTCTATTGACTTCGTCTTGTATCATGTAATCAGATAGGATAGGATATTCAGTGCCCGAGGTTCGAGAAACAGATTTTCAGGATTTAGGAGGTGATTCCGCTTGAAACTGCACAAGACCATTTCAAGCGAAATCAGAACTATCTGATTCCGCTCGAAAGGGACTTGACCATTTCGAGCGGAACCCCAACACTATATATAGGGCATTGACATTTTCATTTGGTAAGGCTTCTGGATTTGTAACGAAGTGCTGCTAAAATCTGTTCAGGTTGTAATTGATGTTATATTCAATGTAAGTGACAGATTTAATTGTATCAAGCTGTTTCCACGTCCGTTTCACTGATTCCGCCTTTGAATCGGATTACAAGCTCTTCTGAACGACTCGTTTGGGTCCAACAACGATCCTACAGTATTTTATCTTGGATAAGATGCATGGCTTGAGACCTAGTTTGTTAATGTCTTTTGAGAAGTCCTTATGGTACTTAAATCTTGTTGATATTGTATATTGGATACAAAGGTGGTGTTTGGATTTTAAGACAACGTTATTGTGATGCTTTAAAACTATCTATGGATGAGCATCTTGGTTTTATCATATAGTTGTTTGTTATGGTTGAATGCAATGATATTAAGCAAGTCACACCAAATCACGCTTCTGCAAAAGTCAGGGTGTGACAAATTGGGATTCCAAGTCAGGTTACTTACTGAGTTCATGCATGAGTTTCGTATTATATTTATGAATGACGATTATGCCCTCTTCACACATAAATTTAGTTTTAAATAAGAGTAACATGCGAGACCCTTTTGCTACTGATTTGATATGACAAATAAATTATTTTGACCATCCAAAGCTGGACATAACCTCAGAATTTCCTAAACATCGAAATAATCGTCATTTATCGATTTTTGCGACATTAAGGTGCATAGTATGGTTTTAAACCATACTTAGAACCCAAAACTTATTACCTACTGATTTTATAAACCATTTTTAATATTTTTACAGTAGGTATAAGTCATGAACTCAGAATCCCAAATAAGTCCTTAAAACTATGTGTGAAATAACCAAAATGCCCTTTCGGGGCATAGTTTGGCCATAAATGGTAAACCACACATATATATGATATCCTACTGTTAGTGTAACATAAATTAAATACTTTTACAAAAGGTTTATGACCAGAACCTCAGTTTTCATGTAAACCTCTTTTATAAATCATAAAATGACCAAAATGCCCTTATGAGGCTTAATTGGGTTTTAAACTCTTTTTGGGCATATTTGTTGATATCCTACTGATATTGTGACATTTGTGCTCTATAAACACTGAAAGATGTAGAAAAATATCAATTATCAATGAAACGATGTGTTTTGGTCTCAATGTTTGTTTATTGTGTTTGACGATTTTATGTTTTGGATTCTGGTTCGATTTCAAGCTTTTAATCGCTTTCTAGAAAGTTATACGCAAACTGTTACATAAACGTAATCAGTTTAATGTGACAAACTCTTTGGGATAGTGACATAATCTTAACATACCTTAAATAACCTTTACATAACTTAGAAATAAGGTTTGAGGGGTTTGGTGTGTCAAAAACAAGTTTATTCGATCACAGGGACTATTTGCGACAAACTGCAAAAGTCTGCCGATTTGTATAGCAACGTACACTCCGGAACAAGATCATAAGCTAAGCATACCCTAAATATCCTTTACATGGCTTAGAAATAAGCTTTGAAGGGTTCGGTGGCAAAAATGCGCTTATTTGATCATAGGGACTAAAAGCGTCAAAAAGTGCATAAGTTTGCATTTATGCGCATATCTTACGTTCTGACCATATCCGGACATCCAAAAATTTTTGTAATTATTAAAATATTTTATTTTAGTGATAGGAATGCAAAAATACCATTCGTCGCGTAATTTGGATCGTTTTTCGCATACGTTCAAGTTTCGTCGTAATTAACTGAATAACGCAATCGTATGACCAAACGAACCGACAACTGTGATATTTCCAAGCATATTTCAAGTCCCCTATGCTTTAAGATCCTTGTAGAGCCTTGAAATTGGATTAACGGGGGCTAAACGCATTGATAATGCATTAAAACAAGTGCAGGGACCAAAACTGCCAAAATTGAACAACTTTTGGTGGTTCAGCCAGGAGTGTCGCGACAGGAACAGGGGACAGCTCCACGTGTCGGTGGGTAGAATTTTTAAATCAGCTGCTGAACCTGTTTTTAACCATAGTTTTTCCATACCATGAGCTGGTTTATGTGTTCCCCAAGTTGCCAAATCAGTGTGTAACATTTGTAGGGTCAAGATCATGTTTTGATCCATTCAAAAAACACTTAGCAATGATCAAAGGGTGCTTGATTTCCTATATAAACCCAAGCATTTCACAACTCCAACTTGCTTATTTGCTATTTCCTTCTTCACCTGCTCTAAGTGGAGGCAATCACTTGTTGAGGGCCACCTACCTGAGCATTCTTAGTCTCCTTTCCAAGCATTGGACCCTTGTAAGTGTTCTTTCATGTTTGTCTTGTTATTTTAAGCAAGAAAGTCAAACAGTGTTTAACTTTCTGCTTTGACCATGATTTGGTCAAGACAAAGTTCGTTTGAACTTTGCAACGTGAGCGTAATCACGATGGTTATAGTCCCTTGTGACTATACCTACTGATTACCACGTTGATTAGTCGAAGTGACGAGTCAAAGTTTCGGTCAAAATGCACGATTATGTGCATTTTGCGACGAAACTATTTTCGGGTATCAAAACCCTTTGTTTTGATATCAAATCAGTTTTCTAACTTAGTTAAACATGTTTTAACATGTTTAACTCGTCACTTTTAGTTTAGTGCTTGTTTAGGGTCGTAAGTCAAGCGGTCTAAACAACCGCTTAGACTTTCAAACCCGACCCGTTTGGTCGATCTTTAGGATCCGACCAAACATATTTTGTGACCATAGTTGTATAGGGAATAACCTTCCGAGGTTATACCTTATAGTCACTTAGTTTAATTAGTTGTATGATAGGTAGTTTATATGCCTTAGGAAAATGACCAAAATGCCCTTTTCACGCATAATTTGAATTTAAGCATATGTAACTAAATTTTTGACACTTAAACTGATTATGCAATGTTAATAAACATGTTAGGGCATATAATACTTGTCATAGGACTAGTTAGGCTATCCGAATGCGCTTTTGCGCAAATGACACGTTAAAGTAGCGTAGACTACCTTAACGGGTCATAACGGGTCATAAGCACTTAGGATAGGTTCTGAATCAGAATGTAGGGTTTATTAAACCATATCACATGAGTTCCAATACTCATTTGGTTTACAAGACCTCATTCTACCCGATCTCCCGATTTAGGTGTCGATTTATTAACATAGTGATCCGATACTAGGTGCCACTTGATTCCTTGATTGCCCGAGCTTGTTAGTTCACTTAATCGAGGATACCTTGCAATCTCAAGTGAGTACATAGTTCCTCTATTTTACTACTTTCAATTGTTTTGGGGTGATTCATATGTGCTAAACGATTTCAAGTTTACAAAACAAATACTATGGTTTATATTAAACACAACGATTTCAATAATGTGAACGAACTTGTTGGACGTTAATACAAAACACGAATGATATTCATTAGCTTTGGCCGAGCCGACCAGTAGTATGTTATGGTGCCATAGGATTTGACAAATCCCGTTATCGAACTATCGCCATGGTTATGTATGGGGGTAATGTGGGTAACGACAGAACCTGATGATTGTTAACTTACCCTTTGGTGGTTTGTTAATACGAGTTGAACGATTGGAACGAGTCAAAACACAGGTTCGAATGTATTCAACGAGACGACCAAAAGTTAGTTTTCACAATTAAAACACGAACGATTTGAATGATTTAAACGATTTGAATGATTGAACGATGGTTTATAACACGAACGAGTTGAACGATTTGAACGATTGGTTTTGTTAACACGAACGATTTGAGTACAAGTACAATTGAACGATTGGTTTATGGTATGTGATTAGATAATGGGACGGGTGTAATGTGATAAAAGCATGGTAGATACGCCGCTGGTATATATAAGTTCTTTTATCATATTACATTCCTTGGTGTTATTTAGCTCACTTGAATGAACGATTTCAAACGATGACACACAACGATGTTTACTAAATGATATAAGCCATATGAGTTTTATTACAAGAACGATTTACAATTTGGTTTACAAAAGCAAATGTTTTTGGGTCAAGATTCATGGCAACGAGGTTTATAAACGATAACCAACTTGTTTTAAGTTGGTTAATCATATTGCAATACAAAACACTTTTCAAAACAAGGTTTTGAATTATTTACTCTTGTAGTCGTACGAGGTATTACAACATTAAACAAGCCATGAATCTGACACACTCACAAAACCTATCTGCTCGTTGGCATTTCGTTGCTGACTTTATTTTCACATATGTTTCAGGTGGTGTTTGATGATGTTGACGATGACTAGGATGCATTCTCATGTAGGAATGGACGAGGCCTTAGTGACTATAAAACAAGAAAGACAATGTGTTTGAACTTTTTTGTTTTACTTTAAGACAATGTTAAACATTTAATAATTCAATAAAACATAACTTCAATCCATGTGTTGTGAAACAGTGATTCTGTTACGACACTCCCCGACGTTTCCACCACGGTTTTGTTGTTTTAACGCGGTCGGGGTGTGACAGAAGAGTTGGTATCAGAGCTCATGGTTATAGGGAATTAGGTTATTAGTAATGCTTTGACCTAGACTAAAACCTTCCTAGGACCCTAACGCGAATTTACCTGCATTTAGATTCTAAAACAATACCGTCACCTATCTTTAGGTGACAACCACAACAAGAACATAAATAACAAATCCGTTTTGAAAATCAATCGTCTATTCTTATATAATTTGTTATAAGGTTTTGAACCTTCAAAGTTTTCAAAATCTCGTCAAAGTTTGGGTCTTATAATGTGAACACGTGCAATCTGGAAGGGTGGGTGCCTGTCCCTCGAGTTTTCTAAGGCTAGAGTATTCGTACAAATCCACATAATCGGACCAGTCACTCTTACCTGGGAACTCTTTGGGTGAGTGTCCAATTATAGGCTAAAGCATGTCTTCGCGATACATTATATTGACCCATTTACTTTGATTAGTCACTATGTGTCATTTGTTTGTTCGAGGTAACGAACAAATGATCACCTTCCTTATGTTTCGTCGATGTTTTCAATACCTCTTTTGTTTATCCAAATGTCAATCTCACTCATTTCTCATGTTCCCTTGTTCTTTTTAGAATATGCCTCCTAGACGTGATCAAACACAGGATGCTGCACTCGCAGCCCTAGTCGCTCAGCAGATTGTAGCTGTGATTCCGAACCTCATAACTCAGATAAATCAAGCAAATAACAATAACAACAATAACAATGCTCAGTGCAGTTTTAAGACGTTTAATTCGGCTAAACCACTGAAATTTTCTGGGTCTCAAGGAGCAACTGCGCTCCTACAATGGTTCGAGAGTCTGGAAAGCACATTTAGACATGTTCAATGTCCGAATGAGCGAAAGGTCGAGTTTGCATCTAGTGTTATCGAGAAACATGCTCTAACATGGTGGAACAGGGTGATGAGAGATAGGGGTGCCGATGTGGCAATGGCACAGACTTGGGAAGAACTTCGGGCTCTCATGATGAGAGAGTTCTGCCCCCGACACGAAATATGGGCATTGGAAAGGGAGTTCGATGATCTAAAACAGGATGGGGGAGAACATCGTGCTTATACAGATCGTTATGAGGAGCTGAGTTTACTATGTCCTACTATGGTTACCCCGTTGGAGAAAGCGATTGAGAGGTATATTGATGGGTTGCCTGACTCTGTGCAAGACATAGTTACTGGTAGTAACCCTACCACTGTTCGTCAGGCTATCGAATTGGCTGCAACCCTGACTGAGTCTCAGGTCAGGAAGGGTAAACTAACCCGCAAGGGTGATAAGAAGCAGCCAGTCGACCCCACACAAGACAAGGGGAAAGACAAGAAGAAAGGTGAATCATCGAGGAGGTCAAGGAAGCGTAAGGCTTCCCAAAAATTTGTTGTTACCGCACAACCCAATCAGAACACACAGAACCAACCAGTGCAATCTCCTGCGAGGAAGCCTTATGCTGGTACTGCACCTTACTGCAATCAGTGCAATGGTCATCATTCAGCTTAGTCAGTGTGTCGACGATGTATATCATGTGGTAGACTTGGCCACACGACCAATATTTGTCGGGCTGTCCTGAATCAAGCTGCACAGAATCCAGCACAGGCTCAGGGAAATGTTGCTAGACCTCCTTTTCCTCCTGGTTCATGTTTTAACTGCGGAGAAATGGGTCACTTCAGGAACAACTGCCCGAAACTTGTGAACGCGAACGCTAATGCAAATCCCGCTCATGGACGAGCATACAACATAAACGCCAATGAGGCATGTGCTGATAACAAAGTCATTAACGATACGTTCCTTATTAACCACCAACCTGCATCTGTTCTTTTCGATTCTTGTGCCGATAAAAGTTTTGTGTCGTTAACTTTTGAGCCTTTACTTGCGGTGCCTAGAACTAACCTATGGAAGCCTTTATCTGTCGAAGTTGCTACTGGTGAACCTCTCGTACTCGATTCTGTCATTCGCAATTGTCAATTGAAACTTGATAACCATCTTTTTCCTATTGACCTCACACCGATGCAACTTGGAAGTTTTGATATTATCATAGGAATGGATTGGTTAACCAAACATCATGCTGAGGTGGTTTGTTTCGATAAGATTGTTCGTATTCCTCTTTTTTCTGGTGAAGTTCTAGAAGTTTGTGGCGAGAAACCTTCGAATGGTTTGAAACTCATGTCGTGTACGAAATCCCAAAAATACCTACGAAAGGATATGTGGCTTTCTGGCACATGTCGTAGAGGAGAAAGGCAAGAACAAGTGTATTCAAGATATCCCGATTGTTCGAGATTATCCAGAAGTGTTTCCTGATGAACTGCATGGTTTACCCCCAGTTCATCAAGATTAGTTTCATATTGATCTTGTACCCAATGCCAATCCGATTGCTAAAGCACCTTATCATCTTGCACCATCTGAGATGCAAGAGTTATCTAAACAACTTCAAGAGTTATCTGACAAAGGATTCATCCGTCCGAGTTATTCACCTTGGGTCGCTCCCTGTTTGTGAAAAAGAAAGAAAGATGGATCTTTCTGTATGTGTATCGATTACTGTGAGCTCAATAAGCTCACCATCAAGAATCGATATCCCCTACCACTAATTGATGATCTCTTTGATCAGCGGCAAGGTTCTATATGTTTTTCCAAGATCGATTTGTGTTCTGGGTATCATCAGCTTGGTGTACTCGAAGAAGATATTCCAAAAACCGCTTTCCAAACCAGATATGGTCACTACGAGTTCACTGTCATGCCTTTTGGTTTGACGAATGCCCCAACTGTTTTCATGGACTTAATGAATAGGGTTTGTAAACCTTATTTAGACAAGTTCATCATTGTTTTCATTGACGATATTCTTATTTATTCAAAGTCTCAAGCCGATCACGAACAACACCTTCGTCTGACAATGGAACTCCTAAAGAAGGAGCAATTTTTCGCCAAATTCTCCAAGTGTGAATTCTGGCTTAAGGAAGTTCAGTTTTTGGGTTATATTGTCAACGAGCAGGGTATTCATGTTGATCCTTCCAAAATCGCAGCTATTAAGGATTGGAACACACCTACTACTCCTACTGAAGTTCGCTCTTTTCTTGGTCTTGCTGGATACTATCGTTGATTCATCACGAACTTCTCAAAGATCGCGATTCCTCTTACTTCTTTGACTCAGAAGAATAAGCCTTTTGAGTGGGGACCCAAATAAGAGGAAGCTTTCCAAACACTAAAACAAAAACTCTGTGATGCTCCTGTCTTATCTTTACCTGATGGAAACGATGATTTTGTTGTCTATTGTGACGCATCGAATCTAGGACTTGGTTGTATTCTTATGCAATGAGGTAAGGTTATAACTTATGCGTCAAGACAATTGAAAGTTCAGGAGAAGAACTACACAACATGATCTTGAGTAAGGCGCTGTGGTTTTTGCTCTCAAAATTTGGAGACACTATCTCTATGGCACGAAATGTGTGGTTTTCATAGACCACAAAAGTCTTCAACACATTTTCAATCAAAAGGAGCTAAACACGAGACAACGACGCTGGGTTGAACTATTGAACGATTACGACTGCCAGATTCGCTACCATCCTGGTAAGGCGAATGTCGCAGCCGATGCACTAAGTCGAAAGGAATGAGTTAAGTTACACTGTGTTCGAACTCAATCTGATATTCAAACTTGTATCTCTCAAGCTCAACGTACTTGTGTTACACAAGACTTTATGGGTAAGGAATTACCACGTCAACTAGAGCTTAAACTCGAAATGAAAGACAATGGGTTACTTTATTTCAATGATCGTTTGTGGATTCCGAAACAAGACAATCTTCGCACTTTAGTGATGGACGAATCTCATAAGTCTCGTTATTCTATCCATCCTGGTGCTGTCAAAATGTACAAGGATATTTGTACTCAGTACTGGTGGCCTGGTATGAAGAAGGATGTTTCCTTGTATGTGTCTAAATGCCTAACTTGTCTCAAAGTCAAGGCTGAACATCAATGACCATCTGGTTTGCTTGTACAACCAGAGATACTGGTATGAAAGTGGGAGAACATTGCAATGGATCTCATCACTAAGTTATCGCGCACATCTAGAGGTCATGATGCCATTTGGGTAGTCATTGATCGTCTTACAAAATCAGCACACTTTTTACCAATTCGCGAGGATCTATCTACTGATAAACTCGCCAAGATTTATGTTGATGAGTTTGTATCTCAACATGGTGTTCCTTTGGACATCATATCTAATCGTGATGCTCGATTCTCATCTCACTTTTGGAAGACCATGCAATCTGCTATGGGAACCCAACTAAACCTGAGCACTTCTTATCATCTCCAAATGGATGGACAATCCAATAGGATGATACAAACACTGAAGGATATGCTTAGAGCATATGTGATAGACTTTGGTGGTAATTGGGATTCGCATCTACCGTTGATCGAGTTCTATTTCAACAATAGTTATCACGCTAGCATCAATATGGCACCGTTCGAAGCTTTATACCTATCTGTTGGAATGAGATCGGTGAAGCTTAGCTTAATGAACCTAAACTCATTCTGGAAACAATAGATAAAGTCAAGAAAATTAGCGATAATCTTCTAATAGCTAGAAGCCGTCAAAAGAGTTATGCGGATATGCGACGCAAGCCCTTGGAATTTCAAGTCGGAGACCATGTCCTACTCAAGGTGTTCCCTTGGAAGGGAGTGGTGAGATTTGGAAAGAAAGGAAAACTTGCACCATGATACGTTGGACCATTTAAGATTGTTGAAAGAATCGGAAAGGTTGCCTATCGACTTGAGCTACCTCCTGAACTTGGGAATATTCACCCAACATTCCACGTGTCCAATTTACGAAAGTGTGTAGCTGATACTGATCTTCACATTTCACTCGACGAAATTCAAGTTGATGACACAATGCACTTTGTCGAGAAACCTGTGGAGATAATGGACCGTGAAGTCAAGCGACTGAAGAACAAGCGTATACCAATAGTCAAAGTTTGTTGGGAGTACAAACGTGGCCCAGAGTTTACTTGGGAACGTGTGGACCAAATGAAGGCGAAATATCCACATTTATTTTCATAAGTTTCCTCTAATTAAAATTTCGGGACGAAATTTCATAAAGTTGGCAAGACTGTGACATTTGTGCTCTATAAACACTGAACGATGTAGAACAATATCAATTATCAATGAAACGATGTGTTTTGGTCTCAATGTTTTTTTATTGTGTTTGGGGATTTTACGTTTTGGAGTCTGGTTCGATTTCAAGCTTTTAATCGCTTTCTGGAAAGTTATACGCAAACTGTTACGTAAACGTAATTAGTTTAACGCGAAAAACTCTTTAGGACAGTGACATAATCTTAACATACCTTAAATAACCTTTACATAACTTAGAAATAAGTTTTAAGGGGTTTGGTGTGTCAAAAACAAGTTTATTCGATCACAAGTACTATTTGCGACGAACTGAAAAAGTCTGCCGATTTATATAGCAACGTACAGTCCGGAACAAGATCATAAGCTAAACATACCCTAAATATCCTTTACATAGCTTAGAAATAAGCTTTGAAGGGTTCGGTGTGCAAAAATGCGCTTATTTGATCAATAGGTACTAAAAGCATCAAAAAGTGCATAAGTTTGCATTTACGCGCATATCTTACGTTCTGACCATATCCGGACATCCAAAACATTTTGTAATTATTAAAATATTTTATTTTAGTTATAGGAATGCAAAAATACCATTCGTCGCGTAATTTGGATCGTTTTTCGCATCCATTCGAGTTTCATCGTAATAAACCGAATAACGCGATCGTACGACCAAACGAACCGACATTTGTGATATTTCCAAGCATATTTCAAGTCCCCTATGCTTTAACATCCTTGTAGAGCCTTGAAATTGGGTTAACGGGGGTTAAACGCGTTGAAAGTGCATTAAAACAAGTGTAGGGACCAAAACTGCCAAACATTGAACAACTTTTGGTGGTTCACCCGGGAGTGTCACGACAGAAACAGGGGACAGCTCCGCGTGTCGCCTGAGCAGTCGCTGGGTAGAATTTTCAAATCAGCTGCTGAACCTGTTTTTAACCATAGTTTTTGCATACCATGAGATGGTTTATGTGTTCCCCAAGTTGCCAAATCAGTGTGTAACATTTGTAGGGTCAAGATCATGCTTTGATCCATTCAAAAAACACTTGGCAATGATCAAAGGGTGCTTGATTTCCTATATAAACCCAAGCAATTCACAACTCCAACTTGCCCATTTTCTATTTCCTTCTTCACCTTCTCTAAGTGGAGGCAATCACTTGTTGAGGGCCACCTACCTGAGCATTCTTAGTCTCCTTTCCAAGCATTGGACCCTTGTAAGTGTTCTTTCATGTTTGTCTTGTTATTTTAAGCAAGAAAGTCAAACAGTGTTTAACTTTCTGCTTTGACCATCATTTGGTCAAGAGAAAGTTCATTTGAACTTTGCAACGTGAGCGTAATCACGATGGTTATAGTCCCTTGTGACTATACCTACTGATTACCACGTTGATTAGTCGAAGTGACGAGTCAAAGTTTCGGTCAAAATGCATGATTATATGCATTTTGCGACGAAACTATTTTCGGGTATCAAAACACTTTTTTTTTATATCAAATCAGTTTTCTAACTTAGTTAAACATGTTTAACTCGTCACTTTTAGTTTAGTGCTTGTTTAGGGTCGTAAGTCAAGCGGTCTAAACAACCGCTTAGACTTTCAAACCCGACCCGTTTGGTCGATCTTTAGGATCTGACTAAACATATTTTGTCACAATAGTTGTATAGGGAATAACCTTCCGAGGTTATACCTTATGGTCACTTAGTTTAATTAGTTGTTTGATAGGTAGTTTATATGCCTTAGGAAAATGACCAAAATGCCCTTTTCATGCATAATTTAAATTTAAGCATATGTAACTAAATTTTTGACACTTAAACTGATTATGCAATCTTATTAAACATGTTAGGGCATATAATACTTGTCATAGGACTAGTTAGGCTATCCAAATGCGCTTTTGCGCAAATGACACGTTAAAGTAGCGTAGACTACCTTAACGGGTCATAACGGGTCATAAGCACTTAGGATAGGTTCCGAATCAGAATGTAGGCTTTGTTAAACCATATCACATGAGTTCCAATACTCATTTGGTTTACGAGACCTCATTCTACCCAATCTCCCGATTTAGGTGTCGATTTATTAACATAGTGATCCAATACTAGGTGCCACTTGATTCCTTGATTGCCCGAGCTTGTTAGTTCACTTAATCAAGGATACCTTGCAATCTCAAGTGAGTACATAGTTCCCCTAGGGTGATTCATATGTGCGAAACGATTTCGAGTTTACAAAACAAATACTATGGTTTATATTAAACACAACGATTTCAATAATGTGAACGAACTTGTTGGACGTTAATACAAAACATGAACGATATTCATTAGCTTTGGCCGAGCCGACCAGTAGTATGTTATGGTACCATAGGATCTGAAAAATCCCGTTATCGGACTATCACCATGGTTATATATGGGGGTAATGTGGGTAACGACAGGACCTGATGATTGTAAACTTACCCTTTGGTGGTTTGTTAATACGAGTTGAACGATTGGAACGAGTCAGAACACAGGTTTGAATGTATTCAACGAGACGACCAAAAGTTAGTTTTCACAATTAAAACACGAACGATTTGAACGATTGAATGATGGTTTATAACACGAAAGAGTTGAACGATTTGAACAATTGGTTTTGATAACACGAACGATTTGAGAACAAGTACAATTGAACGATTGGTTTATGGTATGTGATTAGATAACGGGACGGGTGTAATGTGATAAAAGCATGGTAGATACGCCGCTGGTACTTCTTATATATAAGTGCTTTTATCATATTACGTTCCGTGGCGTTATTTAGCTCACTTGAACGAACGATTTCAAACGATGACATGCAACGATGTTTACTAAATGATATAAGCCATACGAGTTTTATTACAAGAACGATTTACAATTTGGTTTACAAAAGCAAATGTTTTTGGGTCAAAATTCATGGCAACGAGGTTTCATAAACTATAACCAACTTGTTTTAAGTTGGTTAATCATATTGCAATACAAAACACTTTTCAAAACAAGGTTTTCAATTATCGACTCTTGTAGTCGTACGAGGTATTGCAACATTAAACAAGCCATGAATATGACACACTCACAAAACCTATGTGCTCGCCGGCATTTCGTTGTTGACTTTATTTTCACATATGTTTCAGGTGGTGTTTGATGATGTTGATTATGAGTAGGATGCATGCTCACGTAGGAATGGACGAGGCCTTAGTGACTATAAAACAAGAAAGACAATATGTTTGAACTTGTTTGTTTTACTTTAAGACAATGTTAAACGTTTAATAATTCAATAAAACATAACTTCAATCCATGTGTTGTGAAACAATGATTCTGTTACGACACTCCCCGACGTGTCCGCCGCGGTTTCGTTGTTTTAACGCGGTCAGGGTGTGACAGATATCATAACATATTTTAAGCATAATAACTTATGGAACTTGTATATGGCTCATCCGGTTACCCTTTTATGCTTATATGCATTCGGTACGGTTTATGTAACTAGTTTGCATAAATTAGCCAAAACAGGTTTGACCTTATCAATTTATTTCAAAATCCAGAATGTATCTAGTTTACCCATATAAAACAAGTCTCCATACTTGTCGGGTCTAAATTACATTCCAATCCGGTCATCGCTTAATCTAGCATTTTGTACTGTAAATCCTACTTTAAACTAACCGGTCTAAGTCCACGACTTAAATAAGACCCGTTAATAATCTAGTAGGTTAATAAAACCTTCGTTCCAGATTAGGAAGCCCCGGTAAAAGCTACCTTCACAAGTTATTTAGACTATGCGGCTGAGTAGATAGATCTTGCATTTAAAAGCTCATGTAAATACTTTTAACTTATTTTCCCTTATACGGGCTTGGGATACGGTAAAATATTACCACTTGGTCGGGTATGGAATCATTTAATCGGATTGTGATTAATAAATTACATAACCTGTTTTTAATCTGTTTTGTTTGATAACATAAACATTGGGGGGTTAATACGACCGTGTCCTAGATATCCTCGGCTCATTTCATTTGTAAATGGCCATGACTTAAGCACGGGGTGTAGGTATACACCTGACAGTTGCGTATGTAAAAAGTTATACCCACTTGTTTGGGATAACTCCTTGTGGGTTTATATTAGTGGTGTGTCTATTAATTATGTCTCGTCTTCTATATTGGGCCCTAAATGTATGAAAAACATGTAAATCTGTATATAAGATTATTTATATAATTGTCCCAAGTTATAAAATATTATTTGTGCCTTGTGCATTTAAATTAATTTTCATAAATGTTTTTCAAAAGAGTCGGTTAATTATATTTACCAGTGTAAACTGACGTATTTTAAAAAGACTAAGTGACAGGTACTACACGTACTAGGCTGGGAGCTTCTGGGCGTTAAATAGAGAATCTTGCAAGTTCGTAATGCCTTAAGTCTGTTGAACACGTTTTGTATTATATTTAGATCCGCATGTGGATCCTTTCATTACAACCGTCTGTATATTCTTTTATCGTACTTTGAAACTTTCGGTTTGTAATAGTAATTTCTACCAAGCCTTCCGTTGTGCTATAAACTATGTATATTTGACTATGATGATATCAACTACATCACGATACTCCCCACCGGGCCCACCGGTTTGTGGTTAAAATATCGGGGTGTGACACTTCAATCTTCCCAACATTGCAACTTTCTCCATTCTTTCTTTGAACTGTTCTTCTTACTTTTGCTGTATCAAGAACTCTATCCTCTCCAATTCTCTCCAGCTTGTTTTCCAGTAATGCCCAAAATGGATGTCTTTTCCATAGCAGACATTGATAATGTTTTAAAACTGCATAGGTTGAACTTTGTCAGCTTCCAAATACCATATCTTCGTAAAGAACAAGCACTCAATGTCTTTCTTCGAATAATTCACTAGCCACATCGGGTCTAGTATTCTTATGCCTCTCCACATCCATGTGTCTTTGTTTCTCAGACCGATAACCGCTTCGACAGTTTTAGGATCATAATAACAACCCATAAACTCCTCGTAGAAATCTTCCTCTATCTTTCTAAGTGGCATGTTACGCATTGCTCGTGGTGTCTTGACGTGTAGAGTAACATCTTTCTCTCCTGTAACTTCATCAATCTTTACAGTCTTTCTAGGGTAGTGAGGCTTCCAATCAGGAAAATTGTTCGTCACCTGATGTTTGATTAGACCCCACAATCTTGCTTCATGAAATCTTACCCCATAGTTCAGAATATTAGTTTGGCATAACTCTTGCACATCCCACCATGGCAGAGTCTTGATATCAATCAGATACTTGAAATATTGAACGCCAAACTCTCACTTTATCGCATAAACCTTCAGATCATCCAACCAACCCCAGGATAGAATATCTCCCAACGATGCAACTGGATGCCTTGTAAAGAAAGCTAGTGGTCTTTTAAACTTTTGTTCCTTTGGCATCGGCCTGAACCACTTCTTTCTAGCTTCACGTAGATCTTCTTTAGAAATCGTTTGTGAGTGCATTATATCTATTGCCTCCGTCAATGTATTGAGTCATAGTTGTATGTATAGGAATACGTGTCGAAAGTGTCGAAATTGTAAAGTTTAAACCCTTCGCATGAAAGGACCTTTCGTGCGGATGGGATCCTCTCGTCCAAAGTTTTTTGCATGAAAGGCACCTCTCACATCTAGATCCTCATGCACCAAAGGCCCGTGTCTATAAATAGGGGTGTTGAGAGTTGTCATTGAGAACTTTTCAGATCTGGTAGCGAAGCTCTGTTAGTTTGGTTTCGTGGAGTTGTAATATCAATTATTCAATAGAAACCAGTTTAATTAGGAAATTCTTGTGTTTGTCATTACTATACATGGATTCCGCACATGATATAATGAATATTTGATTGGCTGAAGCATTTCGAAGAACTGAAATGGTCCTCACAAGTGGTTAAGAGCTGATGACAGTCTGGTTGCAGGAAAAATTGGGAACTATAATATGACAAAAGAGGATTATGATTAGATAGACCAAGAGGAGTTAGAGCTGATGGATATCATGTGGAGCTTGGCGAGTATTCTAAGACGAATGCAGAGATTTACTGAAATTACAGGGAGACAATGTTTGAATGTATCTGATTCTAAACTTGGTTTTGACAAGTCAAAGGTCACTTGTTTCAAATGCAAACAATGAGGACATTTTAAAAGAGAATGTTCAAATTAGGAAAATCAAGAGAATCAGGAAAATGTCAATCCTTTTCATAGAGATTACTATGAACAAGCTATATATCACAAGTCTTCGTCGCAGTCAAGACCTCAAATCGAAGTTGGATCTTCAAAATCAAAAAGCAGAGCATTAGTTGTAACTCAGGAAGATGAGGGTTTTAATTGGAATAACCACATTCCTAAGAGTGAAGGTCGAGCAATGCTTGCTGAAATTATTGAAGAACCCAAGTAGATGATTAAAGAAAAAAATAAATAAGAAGAAGAAATATGTTTTGATGAATTCCTAAGAATATTGATGTATCTTATTCTTTATCTGATGAGATTTATAATGCTTTTGCAGATATGTATTATAGCATCATCGGAATCAGTCGGATTCAGAGAGAAATAGCAAGGATAGAAATTAAAGAAAAAATCATCAAAGAGACAAGAGTGTTGAATGAAGAGAATGTGCTAAACATTGAAGAAAAAGATTTGATAGCTCAGGATGGAGAGAAAGATGAGTCAGATGGTGAACGAATGAATAGTGAAAAAATTAAGAAAGAAGAAAGTGTGAAAAATGAAAAAGTTGAAAGTGAAAAAGATGATGAGAATAATGAGACTAAATCATGCGAGTTTTGTGCTGAAAAAGAAGAATTTTTGAAACAAAAATGCACATAACTTGTGTAAGACGCATCTCACTAAATCAAGATTTAGTATTAAACAACACATTTTAAACGAAAAATGCGTCATTACAAAAACTTAGTTAAGATAATAAACCTACATGATTATAGTATTCAAGTTAACTTCCCAACTAGTTTAAAACATTCAAAACGAAGTATTATGTGTTTACAAGATTCGCATAGTCTAAAACAAAATAGATCACGGCGGAAGCTTCAAAAAGATGTGTGTTCGGTTCTTGTTCCTTGCTTGATCATCATCCGAATACTTACAATGAGTACCTAAATTCAAAACCAACACGTAAGTTAGTTTTGATGAGTTAAAAACATGTTAAAACAAGTCCCTTGAACAAAACAAACAAAATTCAAAAAAAAAATTCAGCAGATAGGGCCCTCCCGGGCCGCGACCAAGGTCGCTAATATCCGTCGCGGGCTGCGAATAACGTCGCGTAATGCGACCATGTTTCTGGTTTGGTGTCGCGCGACGCGACCCCCTATTTTCGACAGCAGCTTGTTTAGTTTGTTACTGCATATTCCCAGCTCCATAATTTTACCAAAAATCAACTTAAAATGTTCATAACTTTCATTCTATGAATCCGTTTTACGTGATTCTTTTTCCTACGTGTCCGTAATTTAAAAGCAAACACGTTTATTATCTTTATTTGCTAAAAACTCCAGTTTATGGGCTGAAAGCTTATAAGCTCCCTTTTTATTTATTCGACCCGTTTAGTTAGGTGTTATACTTCTCACTATTTATCAATTATGAATTCTAGATGTACTTACCCATTCCCGGGGCTTGTGACTTCGGCGTATCATTACCATTCCATGGTTTTATGCTCTCATGATCCACAATCATCGAGTGACATTCAAGTCACTTCTATACTACCAATTTAACCTTTGTTTGACCCGTTTGGTTGTCTAATGGAATCCACCATTTCAATGACAAACCAAACATACCTTAACCAATCTTTTGACCCGTTTTGATTATTTAGTGAACTTCGTCACTTCTACAACATAGTACATTTTCTTATAACATTAATTCAAGTAACTACATTCAATAACAAAGCATAATGTAATGGAACGAAGGTTACGTACCTTCAAAGCTTTCCTTTCAAACGCGTATCGCCACCGGCTTGTCCGCTTGAAGACTCGGTTTCCTTGCCTATAGAGTTTAACCTCAAACATTTAGAACTCTTTTTATAACTCTTAACGCATAATTTGCCATATTAATCAAACATGCGTTTTTGTCGGATTTTCAACATTTTGCTTTCTCTTAGGCATTATATCAAACACCTAATTAGAATGATTTTTTATAAAGTTTGAAAATCAAGTTTCACGACTAGTTATATCACCAATTTAACATCTTTTATCCAATTTAGTGTCTAATTAACACTTCAATATCAAAACTAACTTCATAGAGTTCTATCAACACTAGTTTGACAATCATGATTCTAGGGTTCATCGTGTTTCTACAAAACCCATTAAACACAATAATGGATGATTATGATTTCATAACTTTGAACACTAATTTAACAAATTATTGACTAGGGTTTACTCCTAGACATGAATTTATTCCTAATCTCATCCAAACATCAAACATTTAGGCTCTAATTTTCAATTTCTCATGTTCATCTAGAACTCAAGATGAAACTAAATAACAAAATTAGGCATACCTTATGATCCTTTCACGAAGGTGATCACTAATTTGAGTTTGGATGTCGATTTGGAACTGATTTGTCCTTTTAATTTGAAGGAATTGCATGAACTAGGGTTTGAGCTTAGAAGCTCCTTTGGCTCCTGTGAAGAACTCGACCAGAACACACACTCAAGGTATGTGTTTTGGTGTTGGGTATTTTATTTAATTAAAACTTGTTTCAAGTTTGTCACTTTTGGCCCTTCTAATTTACCCAAGTTGTAGTAAGTGTATTTTAACCAAATTTCTTTATTATTACAAGACTTGTAACTAACTAGGTTATTTAGTCCTAGTTAGTTTATTTTGTTTATTACCTACTTTATATTTTTAATATAAAAATTTATATTTTCGGGGTGTTACAAGTCCACCCCCCTTAAAAGGATTTCGTCCTCGAAACCAGAATACGTACCGAACAATGTAGGGTAGAGTCGTTGCATCTCCTCTTCGGATTCCCATGTAGTATCCGAACCCTTTCTATGCTCCCACTTGACCTTCATTGGTTAATTTTCTTGTTTCGTAAACTTTTAACTTTTCGATCTAGAATTCCAATCGGCTTCACCGCATAATTAAGGCTATTATCCACTTCGATGTCGTCATAGTGAATATAAGTCGTTTCTTCGGCTAGACACTTTCGGAGATGTGACACGTGGAATGTGCTATGGATTCCACTCAATTCCTCCGGTAGTTCAAGGCGATATGCTACCTTACCAACCCGTTCGATGATTTTAAACGGCCCAATAAACCTCGGGCTTAACTTTCCTCTTTTTCTAAGCTGGATAATACCCTTCCACGGGGATACTTTAAGCATAACTTTATCACCAACCTGAAATTCGATCGGTCTTCGTCTTTTGTCAGCATACGACTTTTTTCTATCTGAAGCCGCTTTCAAGTGAGCTCGAACCGTATCAATTTTCTCGTTAGTGGCTCAAACTATATCTTTATGGGCGAGTTCACGTGGACCCACCTCACCCCAACACACCGGGGTTCTGCACTTTCTACCATAGAGCATTTCGTACGGAGCCATACCAATACTGGCATGGTAACTGTTGTTATATGAGAATTCAGCTAATGGTAGGTAAACATCCCAACTACCTTCGAAGTCGATGATACACACCCGTAGCATGTCTTCCAATGTTTGTATCGTTCTTTCGCTCTGTCCATCCGTTTGAGGATGGTACGCGGTACTTATGAACAGTTTCGTCCCCATTTGCTCTTGGAAATCTCGCCAGAAGTTTGAAGTAAACCGGGTATCCCTATCGGACACAATGGATACCGGTACTCCGTGGCGTGCCACTATCTCATTAGTGTACACTTCTGACATATTTCCTTACGTATAAGTCTCACGTATCGGAATGAAGTGAGCACTTTTCGTCAGTCTATCTACAACTACCCATATGCCATCAAATCCTCAGTTCGTCTTCGGTAGTTTGGTCAATAGGTCCATGGTGATATGTTCCCATTTCCATACTGAAATATCTAACGGTTGAAGTTTACCGTAGGGTCTTTGGTGCTCTGCTTTGACTTGCAGACATGTCAAGCATTTCTCCACATACTTTACTACATCTCTTTTCATTCCGGGCCACCGGTAATTTTGTTTCAAGTCGTTATACATCTTGGTCTCCCCCGGATGAATGGAATAACGGGACTTGTGAGCTTCGTCAAGTAGAAGCTTTTTAACTCCACGCGAGTTAGGAACCCATGTTCTACCGAATCGAGTTTTCAACTCGTTGTTGCCATCTATTAAATATTTCAGTTGGCCAACTATTCTTTCTTTCTTCCAATTATCTTCTTTCATTGCCTCAACTTGTGCTTCTCGGATTCGTTCGAGTAAACCCGATGTCACAATAAGCTGCATCGATCGTACCCGTATTGGAGCATAGTCTGTCTTCCGGCTTAAAGCATCCGCCACTACATTGGCTTCCCCGGGATGGTAATTATTTCGCAGTCATAATCCTTCACTTTTTTCAACCACCACCTTTGCCTCATGTTCAACTCCTTCTGATCGAAGAAGTACTTTAAACTCTTGTGGTCGGTGAATATAGTGCACTTCACTCCGTGTAAATAGTGCCTCCATATTTTTAGAGCAAATACCACTGCTGCTAATTCAAGATCGTGCGTAGGGTATTTCTTTTCATGAATCTTCAGCTGCCTTGAAGCATAGGCTATAACCTTTCCCTTTGCATTAAAACGCATCCGAGCCCCGAATGTGACACATCCGAGTAAACCACCATATCATCAACTCCGTCCGGCAATGTTAATACCGGAGCGTGAGTTAACTTCTCCTTGAGCATTTGGAACGCTTTCTCTTGTTCAACGCCCCATATAAATTTCACCTCCTTGCGAGTTAACCTGGCCAATGGCATAGCAATCTTGGAGAAATCTTGTATGAATCTCCTATAATATCCCGCAAGCCTAAGAAGCTTCTGATTTCCGAGGGATTTTTCGGAGGATTCTATCTTGTCACGGCTTCTATTTTCGACGGATCGACCAACACACCGTCGACACTGATAATGTGCCCGAGGAATTGCACCTCCCGTAACCAAAAAGCACACTTTGAAAACTTTGCATATAGCTTTTCTCTTCTAAGCGTCTCTAATACTTCGCGTAGATGACGCGCGTGATCAGCTTCACTCTTCGAGTATATCAAAATGTCATCGATAAAAACTATTACCGACTTATCCAACATTAGTTTGCAAACCCGGTTCATGAGGTCCATGAGGGCCGCGGGTGCATTTGTCAACCCAAAGGACATCACGAGGAACTCGTAATGTTCGTACCATGTACGAAAGACTGTTTTCAGTACATCCTCTTCTTTGACCCTTAGTTGATAGTATCCCGATCTAAGGTCAATTTTCTAAATCCAACTTGTGCCTTGTAGTTGGTCAAATAAATCGCCAATTCTCGGGAGCGGGTATCGATTCTTCACCGTGAGTTTGTTTAACTCGCGGTAATCGATACACATTCGCATACTTCCATCCTTCTTCTTTACAAACAATACCGGTGCACCCCACGGAGACACACTCGGCCTTATAAACCCTTTGTCAAGCAAATCTTGAATCTGAGACATCAACTCTTGTAGCTCCGATGGCGCGACTCGATACGGCGCCTTAGATACGGGTTTTGTGCCCGGAACGAATTTGATTCCGAATTCAACTTCCCGTTCTTGTGGTATTCTCGGTAAATCTTCCAGAAACACATCTTCATAGTCTCGCACCACCGGTACATCTCCAACTTTCGGCGATTCTTTCTCCGGTTCACTTGCGTATATCATAAACGCTCTACTTCCGCGCCTCATAAGCTTGTGAGCCTTTAACATCGAACATATCACGGGATTACCTCCTTTCTCACCATAGATAGTAACATGATTTCCGCTTGGAGATGTTAGTTTTATCTCCTTACGGAAACACACGACTTTCGCGTAATGTCAGGATAACCAATCCATCCTGACAACCACTTGGAATTCTCCCATCGACATCGGGATTAGGTCTATTGAGTATTCTTCACCATCGATACTTAATTTGCAGTTTTGACATACATCATATACTATAAAGCTCTTGTTATCTCCTATTTCGACTTCTAAGGGCATAAGTAATTTTGTTAATAGAAATGAAGGATGTCGAATAAATCCATGTGAAATAAAGGATTTATTCGCACCCGTATCAAATAACACACGTGCAGGAATTGAGTTTATTGCGAATATACCTGAGACCACATCGGGTTCTATCTTTGCTTCAGCCGCGGTTAGTTGGAAAGATCTGGGGCCTTTGCCTTTTGAGCCTCTGTTTACGATTCTTTCTTTCTTCCAATTCTCTTCTTTCATTGCTTCAACTTGTGCTTCTCAGATTCGTTCGAGTAAACCCGATGTCACAATAAGCTACATCGATCATACCCGTATTGGAGCATAGTCTGTCTTCCGGCTCAAAGCATCTGCCACTACATTGGCTTTCCCGAGATTGGATTTCAATGTTTCATTTATCCGCAATTCCGCATTGAATTTTTTTCAACACCTTCATCTTCCCAATGCTTGCATACATCAACTTTCGATACCCATCCAAACTATTTCTTCTTGAAACTAATTTGTAGTCAACAACAACAATTCAGATCTTTTTGTTTGAGTCGGTCCAGTGGTACAGAAAAATAACAACAGACCCCATAAGCAACCTCCACCAATAAAAACTCTCCCATGTGACTTTTCAAGTTAGTTATCCTCAATAAACCTATGTAGCTCTTCATATCGTTGGAGAACAATTGGCACATTAATTTAAACAAACTCAAAAAATACTTAAAGAAAGTTTCGATCAATATCGTTATAAATCACCGGTTGTTTCTTCTCCTTGTTGTTCTCTAATCACAGTTTCCTTCTTTCGTCTCCAGCAGCGGAACGGTGATGGTTTTGTGTTAAGTGGTGATGGTTGCGACTTGAGCTAGAATACTAGGGGTTCGTAAGGGGAGAGACAATTGGCAAAACGGTTAGGAATGTCGAAATGGTCAAGCATGTTGGTTATCGACAAAGTGGATAGGCAAAATATGAAAATCCATTTCAAAAGTTAGTAAATGATGACAAAAATAAACATGTTTTAAACATAATTTTGGTAATTTGTGCCAATGATACATCTTGAATGCAACCGTTTAGTAATTTTGGTACAAAGAGAGATTTTAGAAAGTATTTGAAAGAGATGTGGTATGTGAACTTGGATGTGATTGTGTAAATCGGAATGAAGGAAATGAATCAGAGAGGGTTCTATTTTTAAACTACTGATTTGTTAAAAGTAGTTCAATAAAAACAAACTAAATTAACCTAATCTAGACACAAAATAATACTCTAGACTCTCTAAACTTGACTAAACTACTAACCAGCAAGTGACCCGATCGACTCTAAATTTCCTAAAATTGTGATTTAAAAGTAAATTAATTAACTAAATTAACGAAATACGAATTAACTCGGATTTTACTCATTTGATGGAAACGACTGCCTAGACTAGAATCCTGGATTGTGACAGTAATTATTTATTATGATTATCAATTATTATGGAACCGGGATCTTTATATTCTAAACCTATCGAGACACCGAACAAGACCCTTGACCCTTCTTGAGAAGACATTTATGGAACTCTAAAGGCTGTTACGATCACCGGTTATCTAGACTCCCTCACGGGTTATCTAAGGGTTTATAAAGGTATCCTAATACGATTTACTCCCTCACAGGCTATAAACCTAGGATAGACTTGGAATTTCAATTTGACTTATTAGACAACAATCACTAAGCAACTAGTACAGACTCCTAGCGAAGCTCCTACCTAGCAATTTAATGACGAAGACCTAACAATAATTTCGCACCTCACAGCTATTGAAATTAGTAGAACACTCAAAATTATTAAATTACCAATTATTACTTCTAAGGTGTATTGGCCAATTAACCTTAAAGATTACAAAATAAATCTGTAATCTAGCATGAACCTATTCCGTGAAAGACATTCACCAAGACTCACACGAAGTAACAAAAGACAATTAAACACTTTTAAGCATGCAAACACGTCAAACCAATAAACCAAGTCGACTACTTTTGCAAAAATCCATAAATAATTAAATAAACATAATAAACTTCAAAACTTTACAATCCCATCATCACAGTCTAGGTAGAAAATAAACTTACCTGCTCATAGACATTGAAAACATCAACAAAAGAGTATTTTTAATAACTAGAAACATGAACAAAAAGACTAGAAACAAAGATATAAGAAACTCAGATGGCAAAACATGACCCGGATGCTTGTCTCGGCTTCAAACCTTCAACCGGCTGCTTCAAGCTCTCAAAAACGCTCCGAAAGGCTTAAACTCTAGCTGAGAATTCGTCCAAGTTGAAGCTGATTCGTAATTAGGGTTGATTTATGAGTTAATGATGTTTAAATATATGTTCTAACACAAATCCTGCTGAAACTCAAACTTGTCGTGAAGTACAACCTCTTCGCGCTATGCAAAGGGTATTTGCATATACACTCGCGCGACGCGACGCGACGCGTAAGAATTGAAATTTATTATATTTTATTTCCGCGCTTATCCAAGGGCTTTCTAGGAATCTGTCGCGTGACGCCATGAGGCTTTTGTCCAGATTTTCTCGTCCAAAAGCAGTAATTAAAGTAAACAGCGAAAGCATAAGTTTAACAGTTTAAAACAGTAGTTTAAAGTTCATAATTAAAAGAAAAACCCAACACGGGTTAACGCGACCACTACACTCCCGCAAGCTCCTGATACATTACTGAATGCCTGCAAATCACTCTTCCTCTATTACACATAAAGAATCCACGGATAGTTTTAGAAGGCACCAACCTTAATGTGGGAGACTGCGGTGGAGAAGATTAGGGGGCGAGTGTTTGGGGAGTCATCTAGGTTTGGGGATTCTTCTGGTTTTCTCTTTGCAGATGGAAGGAATTAATTGGGATGTATGGGGAATTGGGTGGATGGTGGGAATTCAAAATTTGGATTCAATAATGGCCACCCAAATCAGAACCCCTGGTTTATTTATTTCTTAAATAATTTATATGTGTTTTAAATAAATGAAGTGATTTTTTAAATAAATGAAGTGATATTAATGATGTAGTAGTGACATAAGAAAAGCTGAATTGGCATGGCTGAGAGAACAACACATAAGCTTTTCTTAGTCTCCTTTACAAAGATTTTAATCCCCAATCAAACATACGTCGATCATGAAACACATGAATTGGGCTGATCCATTAGGCCATCCGTAGTTATAAGACCACTTTGTGGGCGTTATGCGACATGTGGCACGCCATGTCATCATGGGGCTTTATGGGGCGTTATGCAACTTGAGGTCGTAGTCATAAAGCTCCTTTGTCATCATTACTCAATTAGTTTTTTTAAATTAAAAATCATTTCATTAAATAAAAAAACAATACAATAAAATTAAAAAAAACGTTAAAGTAAAAAAAACATTACACTAAAAAAATATATTTATTCTTCGTCTTCATTGTCGTTCTCTCCTTCTTCCTCTTCGTTTTCTCCAGCATCCAAACCTACGTCTTCAAAGTTCCCGTCTTCGAATTCCTCAACTTCTTCTTCCTCGGAATCTTCTTCGCCGTCACCGTTGTGTCGCATTGGGCGAATCGCCCAAGCATGCTCAACCAAATCCGCCTTCAACGTGTTATGTATTTCCTTAGATCGCAATAGTTGAGTATTTGCCAGTCTCTCTTCCATTGTTGTTTGGGTTCCTTCAACTAAATCTTCTGGAATATAGTTTTGGCATATCGCTCTTCCATCATCCTCTATGATCATATTATGCAAAATGATGCAAGCATACATGGTCATTCGTATTCTATCCTTATGCCACATACGACAAGGATTTCTGATAAAATGCCATCGTTGCTGTAGAACCCCAAAACACCTCTCGATGTCCTTTCTGGAAGACTCTTGTAGTTTTTTAAAATACTTTCTTTTCTCATCGAACGTTTCAGAAAACGTTTTAACAATAATCGAATACTCCGGGTATATACCATCGCCCAAATAGTAGCCATGCTCGTAGTCGTTCCCATTCGCATGAAAACCGACCTTTGGTATCGTTCCAGAAATGTAGCTCTCTAATAATGGTGAAGCCTCTAAGGTATTAATGTCGTTCATACACTCGGCTACACCAAAGAAGGCCGGCCAAATTCAAAGGTCGTATGACGCAACAACTTGTAACACCAAAGTTGGCCCTTTTTGGTCACCCCATGTATGTTGACCTCGCCATGCGGTTGGACAATTATACCAACGCCATTGACGACAATCCAAGCTACCAATCATGCAGGGTATTCCATGGTTTTCTAGATGCACCTCATATATTTGTTGAAGGTCGTTCCAAGTGGGATTTCTCAAATAACGTTTTCCATATAACTGGCAAACACCTAAAATTTAATTTAATATATAAAAGTTTTTTAGTAAGCTACTAAAAATAAAAGTAAATAAATAAAAGTGATTAAAAAATACCATAGCAAAAATGTTCCACGCAATCTCGTGTTGTTTTCTCCCCCATCTTCAAGTACTCGTCGTTGATGTCGTACGTGTTTCCGTAGGCTAATATGCGTAAGGCGGAAGTGACCTTTTGAATTGAGGTGAAGCCTAAATATCCTCGCACGTCCATTCTTTGCTTAAAGAAATCATACTTATCTTTCAAATCATTATTAATGCGCAAAAATAACCTTTGGATCATCCGAAACAGCCGTCTAAAAACATTGGGTTCGTGAACCGGTGTGGGATCAAAATAGTCTTTCATCAAACGCTCGTTCGCGGCTTCACGATCTCGCAAGATATAGGTGCGCCGCAAAATGGGACGTGGAGGGGGAGTAGGCCGAACGTGCTCAAATGCTTGTATCACAAGAGTACATGCACTCGTAGTCGCTTCTTTCTCCTCCGCGTTTTCTTTGGGTGAAAAAATCTTCGGTGAACGAGTCTTCCGATGGGGAACCTATTTTTTTTTTTTTTTTTTTTGAATAGGGTGGGAGTAGCTTCAACACTTTTTAAAAAATATATAGAGAAGAAGGGAATGATATATGATGAACTGAAAAAAAATTTGGAAGATTTGGGAGTTATTTATAGATTGAAAATTGAATATATATATATATATAGGGGAGGGTTTAAATGAGAACACCTATTTTTTGTGAGAACCATGAGAACAATTCTCAGCCACCCATTTATATTCCCTATGTTTTAATGAAAAGGTTAAATTAGTAATTTAACCTTTCCCTGTCTTCTCTACCCCAGTTCTTCTATTATTCATGTTAGATTCAATTGTGAAAAATCAATCGAGCATTATACAGACCTTAATCAAAGCTTTATTCGACTCGCTCATAATCAATCTCGTAATCATATGCATTTGATTGTGGATTAAGGTTAAGGTTGTTCTATTATGTTGAACTCATTATCATTAATTCGGTTGTAGTAGTTTGGCGCATTTGATTTGAGTTCTTGCTAATCAGACCATTTGATTCGATCGTAACCCGCAGGTAGTGTTCTTACACTTGATTTTAATTCCAATTCCATGTTGTACTGAGTTCGTAATCGATTGACGATTTTGGTACGAAGTATTTTCATTAAACTAGTACCAAACCAACAAAATTGAAATGGTATTCGATTTATGTTTTCACTTATTTTCGATTTTGGTGTTTTAAACCAATTAGAATATGTAAACATTCATATCTCCAGATTTTTGTAGATGACGCCAGCAAGGTGTTTGTGAAAATGCCACATCCAACTGTGATCAGTCTACAATATCTGAAACTTGATTATAACTAGATTGACAATTATTTCTTATGTTGTTGATGAAGGAAATATATGTACAGCTCTAGCCCATATAATAATAGTAGTTGTAGGATCAGTGGTTCTATCATTATCTTGGAGTGTTGCACAACTCGGATGGATTGTCGGTCCAATTTCTCTAGTCTTATTCGCACTCGTTGCCTATCTCAACGCGTCCCTACTCACCAAGTTTCATCATTACTCCCACCATCGCAATGGCGTGAACGTAACCGACCGTTCCTACTTGGAAGCTGTACGGAACATTCTAGGTAACCGAGTTGGTATTGTTTGAATTTGTGACTGTTTTAAGTTGTTTACTAGTTTTAACGTTGTTTCGTGATGTTACAGGGGATTTGAATGCACGAGTTTGTTCATTGTTGGTGTTCTTTAATTTGTTTAAATTGGGAGTTGTTTATACAATCACATCTGCTAGCAACATTAGGTACGCTTCATTTTCGTTATAATGAACGACGGTTTTTTGTCTAGTTCGTAAGTGTTTGATGTTTTGTTGGTGGTAGAGCGATACTGCAGTCAAATTGTTACCACGAACATGGGCACGAAGCAGCTTGTGAATATGGGATAAAGTTTTATATGCTTCTCTTTGGAAGTATTCATGTTATAGCTTCTTAAATACCCAATTTCTGAAGTACAAAATGGCTCTCGGTTATTGCTGCAGTTATGTCCTTCACGTACTATTTCATTGGATCTGGACTCGGGTTAGCACAAGCAATAGGTAAGGACACCCATCTTTAAAGAACAAAAATTTAATGAAATTGGTTGTTATTACAGAACTATATCGTTATTAGTTCTTTAAAATAGTATGGTTTTGTAAACACGCAAAAGAGTACATGTTTGGCTACTTTTGACCCGTTTCATTTTCTACTATAATATATGTTATATGAGACTGCAGGAAATGGGAAGATCAAAGGTAGTATAGGAGGAGTTCCAACTAATAAACCGATTCAGAAAGTATGGTTGGTTGCTCAAGCTATTGGAGATATTGCGTTTGCGTACCCTTTACACATGTGTAAATTGCTTAATTACACAAATGCATTAGTAACTAAGTTGATTTACACATGTGTGGAGATCTTTAAGCTTAAAGTATGATGATGTACACATGTATAAACTGCATAGTTACACCTGTTTAATCATACTTATTTTCTCTAATACCGTTGTTTTAATGTGCACATCTTATTTACACATATGTACATTGCTTAAATACACAAATGCAATAGTAACTAAGCTTATTTACACATGTGTAGAGATATTTTAAGCTTAAGTATGATGATGTACATATGTCTAAACCGCATGATTACACCTATTTAATCATATATGTCTAAACCGCATGATTACACCTATTATGATGTACATATTTTAAGCTTAAGTTCTACTACTGTTGTTTTAATGTGCACATCTTATTTACACATGTGTAAATTCTTAATTACACGAATGTAATAGTAACTAAGCTAATGTTGATCTACACATGTGTAATTCCTTATTTGTTTCTTTACAAATACAAACAATTAGGGCTCATGTGGTTGTTTAAGATCTTGAAACCAGATATGTGTAATAGTACTTGTTTAGAGTTACACATGTGTAACTGTTAATGGCTTGCATTCCATCCTGTTCAGATTTACACATATGTACATGGTTCTTGGAACATTTTCTTGAAGCACAAGGTAAGTGTTTGTGTATTACACGTGTAAGTTTCTGTTTTACACATGTAAGTGTTTGTTTTGCACATGTGTAAGTGTTTCTGTTTTATACATGTGTAAGTGTTTCCGTTTTACACATGTGTAAATGCTCAGTTATATATGTGCAAAATTGTTTTACACATGTGTAAGTTTCTGCTTGAAACACTTACACATGTGTAAGTTTCTATTTTACACGTTAAGTGTTTGTTTTACACATGTGTAAGTGTTTCTATTTTACACATGTATAAATTTATGTATGTTGCATACTGTGTATAAATTCTCAGGTAAACAACCAAAGCTAGTGTTAACTGAACAAGACACAACAATGAAACAAGTCGTAGCTAACGTGTTCAATGAACCTATCCATTGTTTATGTATGTGGAGTATTATGTATAAACTGATGAAGATGGTAATTGTGATGAACAAAGTCATAGTGATGAAGATAGCGATGAAGATAGTGATGGTGACGAAAGTTTTTTTTTTTTTTGTATATTTATTTCTCTAGTTTTTGTTTGAATAAGGTATTCATGCACTATGTATATTAAAGATGTAGCATTTTGTTGAATTTGAACTTTTGTTTTGACGTGGAATTTTACAGTTTTTATATTTACAAGATAGCATCTTATGTAAAAGGGGACAACACCTTGGTATTTAATGATAACAAAAAATATTTACAACCTACGGGCATTGGGCTTCCCGAGATATACCCCAAGGAGGACACCAACCCCAAACCATTAGCTGTTGTCTAATAACAAGGCCTTGACCATGAGCTAAACTAGAAATATAAAAACAACCTATTCTAGACACCACAAAAACACCAACGGCTACTCCATCTGGATGCACCTTGTGGGACTAATAGTCATCTAATTGAAGTTCATCATAATACGAAATATCAGCATGTGAAAGATGCCTTGAATAAGCGAAGTCATCCTCCAAGTCATCACCCCTGATGTCAATAAAACACAAATAAATCATGAATTTAACAAAAACATCATACTCATATTGTAAATTCAATACTAACTAAGATGTGCAAACATCTTATTTACACATGTGTAAATTGCCTAATCACTCAAATTCAATATTAACTAAGATGATTTACATATGTGTAAATTGCTAAATCACTCGAATTCAATATCAACTAAGATGATTTACACATGTGTAAACCATAATATATAAAATTTTAGTTATATATTTTTTATATAACATACCTTCACATGTTGCAACTAATTGGAGTTTCTGTGGCTGTTTTTCCATAACCCTGTCCAACATCTGTTTCTTTTTTATTTTTTTTATTTTTTTTGTTCACCACTCCTTGATGCTTCTGTTAAAACAATAGAAGGTAGTTAAACAATATGTATAAACAACTTACTTATACATGTGTGATTTCCTTGATTACATAAATGTAATAGTAACGAAGATGATTTACACATGTGTAAATAGGGGTGAGCAAAAGTAGGTCTGACGCGACTAGAAACCGATAACCGAACCGAATAGTACCCAAAACTGACCCTAATAGAGTAATTCAGATATTTTTCAGTTCCTATAATTCTAGTATATCAGGTATCTGGTCGGTTCCATGACTCACGAGGTACATGGTTTCCGACACACATAAAAGAACATGCATGCAGAATCCATATATAAAAACTAAATAATATAACGGGTAGGGGTACGCAGCTTGTTCGCAGCTGGTACGCAGGCCTGTTCGCAGCCGGTACGCAGCTTATTCGCAGCCTGTTCGCAACTGGTACGCAGGCTTGTTAGCAGCAGGTAAACCTACATATGTTTATTTAAATTTATTTAATAATAAATACCTTCACATTATATTTATATAGAGATGTTAGATATAGTGCTTTTAGAATTTCAATAACTAATTCAATATATAACAACATAATACAACAAGCAGACATACTGGATTTTAGAAAACCACCTCCTAGCAAAAACATCATATTTATAACTAGAGAGGAAACTTCGTTGCCTGTACTTAATCCTACTAAAATAACCAGCTAAATATTATATAACCATCCCAGCCAAAACACATTCAGCGATGTATATCAATAGTGTATTGTATAAGTATGCTATCTCAATTCAACACATTTCTAGCCAACGAGATGACTAAGAGAGTAAGTGACAAGTTGCCAGGTAAACTTCTGAATCCTATGCCCGTTACGGGTCAATTAAATGAATAATAAAAACACACACTTGCTCTGTTAAGATCCATCCCACAAAAACACAACCAACACCAGAAGACATAAATATGCAAATGCCTATATATAGCAAAAGAATAGTGAAACTATAAACCCTAAATCTTTAAAGCTATATGTCATCTGAATCACAGATAATCATTCCAAATAATATCAATTTTGAATCTAAAACAAAAACAATCAGACATTTATATGAATCATGAAGTTTCTATTACAAACATTCGGTCAAATTAACAATAGGGGAAGTAGATATCAGAAATCAAAGAACAGAGATAATAATTTTCACCTTGAACGGCTGAATTGATCGAATAATTAATCAAATCATAACGAATACAGTTAAATCGCACAACAAAATTGAAGAACTCACCTGTTAAACGGTTCAATCGAGACTCATCGGAGGTTTTTCCTCATGATTTTTGAAATTGAAGGGCTTTTTACACACAGATCGATTGATGGCAGGGGTTTTTTGGTACTGGTCATGCGTATTAGGTGATGGATTTTTTAGGGGGGTTTTGTTTTTGAGTTTTGACAATAATACCCTTTAGTCTTTTAATTTAGGTTTCCTTCTCATTTAAACCCATCTAATCTTAGCCCTTAATTAAGAATGATCTATGGATGAAAATTGTTCCTAGTGTTCTCACAAAAATCTTCGTTCTCAAGATAACCCTCCCCTATATATATATATGTATATATATATATATATATATATTTTTTTTAAATAACCGTTCAACGGTCAAAAAATCAAATCAAACACTCCCATAGCGCCGCTATGCATATGGAGCCTCCCCTTCTTTTTGGTTGATGGCGCCCTTCGTGCGGTGTAGAGCAGCGCGATTGGACGCTATGTGGCAAGATACCGCCCATCAGAGGGGGGCTTAACGACATGGTCAGAACTCTGTCATTTGTCAAAACCATATCCACACGTTCCACACCACCAAACTCATCTCATTTACAAGGCCCAAACTACTACTGTAAACGCATCTAATCAAAACAATGGCGGCGTCTCATTCTTTAACTTCCACCAATTTCAGACTCGCACTTAACTTATCATCCAAACCCCAGTTAAATTCTGCTAATCGATTTGAATTCAGTCTACCCACCACCAGAACTTGTTCATCGATTCGTGCTATGGGTTCTTCCTCTTCTTCATCGCAGAAACCAGACACAACTAATCAACAAGGTTATATTTTTTATGATCATGTTAGAATAGAATGACACATATTTGTTATTACAAGACAAACAATCAATCACACATATTTGATCAATTGCAGAGACAGGAAACAGGGATTATAAATCTGTTAGCGATCAAGAATGGAAAACAAAGCTAACGGGAGAACAGTTCTATGTAACTCGACAAAAGGGAACCGAGAGGGCCTTCACTGGGTACGCTAGCTTCTTTTTTTAGTGGGTTAGTCCCCCTAACATGTGTAGAAATCAACTAGTCATAATAAGTAAATGGATTGGAACTCACATTTTCCCTAACTGTATGTTTAGGGAATACTGGAACACAAAAACCCCTGGGACTTACCATTGCATCTGCTGTGACACTCCACTATTCCAGTAAGTTATCTAACATACAAAAAAACAAACAGTTATCAATTGTTGACGGTGGTTGGTTCATGTGAAAAAGCCATTTTCGACTTTCTCCATACATAACGCAACACATGTACATAATCATACGCAATTATGTTTATAAAGGCGAATTGGAAATAACTAATCCCACCTAACTCAAACTGGGCGATAATAATCCCAAGTTAGTTATGGCCAATAATAATCCGAACTGGTCATTTTTTTTTTTTTTTTGTAAAATAGTCCGCCGTTAAAATAGCTTAACGGTGTTAAGTTTTTTTCCGAATTACAAACCGATGTTTTAGGGCTTTTGATCAGAACGAGGGTACGAGTCAATTGATGTAAAACTTACCTCGAAATTGTGCTCGAATCGGCTTGATTTTTGTTAATTGGAAGTTTAAACACCCGAATTGAAGCACCGTTTTCCTGGGTTGGGGCAGTATTTCGAGGTAAGTTTTACATCAATCGACTCGTATCCTCGTTCTGATCAAAACCCCTAAAACATCGGTTTGTAATTCGGAAAAAACCTTAACTCCGTTAAGCTATTTTAACGGCGGACTATTTTACAAAAAAAAATTGACCAGTTCGGATTATTATTGGCCAATAACTGACTTGGGATTATTATCGGCCAAATTGAGTTAGGTGGGATTATTTATTTCCAATTTGCCGTTGATAAACGCACACTTATTAATCTAATTACGCTCAGTTAATTAAGAAATTCGCATCTAACATATTAAAAAATGACATGACACACGTCAAGCTAATTAAGAAATTCGCATCTAACGTATTAGCTATTGATTTGGCTTGATAAGTCTCTAGATCAACTTAGTACACATCTCACATAAAAAAATAAAAAACTTTTATTTGAACCGCCTCTATCGATTAATATTAGAGTAAATTACAAAAATCGTCCTTTATGTATGTCACTTATTGCAAACCGTGTCCTTTGTCTTCAATAATTACAGAAAACGTACTCGATGTTTGCAAACCCTTGCAAGTTATGTCCTTTAGCCCTAACTCAGTTAATTTTTGTGGTTAAATCTGACCATATGGACCCCACATAAGGGTATTTTTGTGGTTAAATCTGAACAAATGAACCCCACATGAGAGTAAAATGACCAAAATACCCTCATGTAGGGTCCATTTGATCAAATTTAACCACAAAAAAGTAACTGAGTTAGGGCTAAAGGACATGACTTGTAAGGGTTTGCAAACATCGAGTACGTTTTCTGTAATTATTGAAGACAAATGACACAGTTTGCAATAAGGGACATACATAAAGGACGATTTTTGTAATTTACTCTTAATATTATTATTCTGCAATTATTTGTTCGAAACTGACACAGGTTGTTGATTTTAAAGGTCAACCACTAAATTCGATAGTGGAACGGGTTGGCCATCGTATTATGAGCCGATAGGAACAAATGTGAAGTCAAAACTCGATCTTTCAATCATATTTATGCCCCGACAAGAAGTTTTATGTGCGGTTTGTGATGCTCATCTTGGTCATGTGTTCGACGATGGTCCTCCGCCCACCGGAAAACGTTATTGCATCAACAGGTATATGATTATTCATTTATTCTCATTAAATAACTTTGTTATCTTTGTGTTATGAACTTAAACATATGGAGTGAATGTGTGTTTGTTTGTGCAGTGCTTCCCTGAAATTGAACCCAAAGTAAAAGTCAAGATTGTTCAGTGTATAAGAAAAACTAGTTGGTGTGATCAATGTATTCTTCATTTCACATGTATCTTTTTGCAGTCCATAATACATATACAAACGGTTATAAAAATAAGTAATGTTTAATACGAGAATGTATCAATATTTGAACATTCCTAACTATAAATTGCTTTCATGAGGTTCAGTGTGATTGATTTAGTTTTTATTTTTGATAAATTTGATTAGTGAATTTTATCTGCTGGTTTTTTATTTATATGTAATTTGGTTTAGAGTTTGAAAGTTGGAGCCGATTGTTATTTACAAACTAGGTTAAAACCCATGTATTAAATGGGTTGAATGAGTAAAACATGGTTTTATTTTGTTATTTTGAATGTGTGAGATCACATGTTAAGGTTACTTTTCAAAAAGAAAACATGTTAAGGTTGATACTGATAGTTTCCCATTTAATCTATATAACAGAGGCGGTTTTTTATCCTAACACAAGTGTCATTGTCATATACCTTTAACAACAGTGCCATTGTCATATACTTTAAAATATGTGAGAGGAGGGGGTATAACCAAGGTTGGAGAACTCACTAGTCGGCTGGTGACGTGGGGACTAGCGACTACTTAGGATTACTCGTGATTAATCGGGATTAATCGGATCGGGTTTTTATATGTAATTTTCAGTTTTATGTATACATATACACATTTTTATCGGTAAATATTTTAATTAGCTAGGTTTTAACTTTTATTCAACTCATTTTCTTAAGTATACAAGATTAATTGTTTGAATTCATATGGTTTGGTTGGAAATTGGCCGGTATTTAGAGGTTTTGGCCGGAATATACATGTTTTTTGCTGAAATTTGGCAGGAATCGCCGATTTTTGACTGGCCGACTAGGCCAACTAGGTTCGACTACGCCCGACTAGCGATTAATTGACTGGTTAACGAAAAATTACTCAGTTACTGGCCGACTAGCGATTAATCGCCGACTAGTCGCCGCCTAGTCGCGATTTTTACAACACTGGGTATAACTAGTAAGACTATCTCTAATGCATCCATTGAAGAGATGTTTTTAAAAGCCCTTACAAGCCCTTAGCATTGTGAGATTATGTCTTTAAATGCCCTTAGCTTCTAAGCCCTTCCACAAGAGCTTTGTTTTTGTAAGTAAGTGGGTCCAAGTAGAAGAACAAAATGTTTTATTTAAATATTGTGGGTAGTGGGTAGGTAATGAGGTGGAAATTAAGAAAGATAATGATATTTGTAGGGTTAGAGATGAAACAATGGGCTTTTAAGGATTTGTAACGATATAATGTGGCATATGATGTGGTAGCTAAGGGCGTCTTAGGGCGTACATAGCATTGCAGATAGTCTAAGTAATGTCATATATTGTTGATGTGGGGTAGATCATTTAGTAAAAGGACGTCTCACGTTCAAACTTGGGAAAATGGGAATAATTTTAAATTATTTGTGTAAAGAAGTAACATTTGCCATTAAATAAAGTAATATCATATATTTGTATTAATATAATGGCCTGATTAGATAAATAATAATTACTAAAAACCATATTTTTCCCCTCTAACCCTATCCAAAGCATGCTATGCTATGAAAACCGAAAAAAATAAATCTTGAAATACTTTACAATAAGTGAGGATGTATGGGTGCTTTTGTGATTTTACTCACATAGCCATAGAGGTGTACAAATCGGTTTTTTTCAAAAACCGGTTTCGGTTTTTTCACCCAAAATAAAACCGGTTTTTTTTATAACCGGTTCTGGTTACTAACCGGTTTTTGAGGTCCAAAACAATAACCGGTATAACCGGTTGGGACCAGTTTTTAACCGGTTTTTCCCAAAAAAAACCGGTTAAAACCGGTTTTTTAAAACCGGCTTCAGTTAATAACAGGTTTTTGAAGTCAAAAATAGTAACCGGTCTAAAAACCGGCGGTTAAAAAAAACCGGTTATAAAAAAAAACGGTTAAAAAACAATCGGTTTTGATTTTTTTTCCGATTTCGGTTCTAAAACCAGTTTTTTTGTACACCTCTACATAGCCATATATTCAATAAACAAATAAAAGACTAATTGTGAACCCCAAAATTATTATACAACAAGATAGCCCGAAAATTCAGGATGTTAGAGTTGCTAAAGCACCTTACCGTCTGGCTACGTCAGAAATGAAAGTGGTTAAAGACTCGACTACCGGACCTCCTCGATAAGGGTTTCATCAGACGAGTATTTACTCTTGGGGTGCTAGAGGTAGACAAAAGACCCAATTATATTGAGAAACCTGTAGCAATAATCGACCATAAAGAGAAACAACTGTATAACATGGTAATTCTCCAAGTGAAAGTTCAGTGGCAACACAAGAAGGGTTAAGAGGCTGCCTGAGAATCTAAGGAAGAGATGAAAGAGTTGTACGCTTTTTTGTTAATAGTATAACAGGTTTCGAGGACGAAACCCTAATGTAAGAGGATATACTTGTAAGACCCCAAGAATATGGTATTAACTTAGTTTGAGTAATGAGATTGAGTTTGTTAATTAAATAAAGTTTTTTTTATCATGTGGTTAATCAAATGGATCAAGGTCCAAGAAGGAATTAGTGGTGGAAAGCCCGTCATAAGGGGTACATAAGGGGCTTAAGAAACCTAAATCCTCATTTCTATCAAATTGTCATTCAAAGCTGGAGATATAAAGTGGGGTTTTAGACAGAGAAAATGAAGAAAAGGTAATACAAGGCAAGAAATCTCGGTTTTTGAAGTTAGCATTGGTTGGTAATCGTTTAGAGATCATCATTACAATGTCTTGCTCGAGAATTAGGTGAGAATCGACCTCTAGGTCTCGGTTTTTGTTACTAATAGGGTTTTTGGGAAAAACTAGGGGTTTCATCATAAAAGTTGGATTCTATTTCATGTTTCTGGGGCAAAAAACCCTGTATCTTTGTGACAACTCGAAATTTCAAGGTCTTTTCTTGCGTATCACTCTCTTTCGCACTCCGTCTTACGTTGTAATTACATGTACGTTATATGGAATGGATTTATGTGTTCTATTATACTTGATTGATTGTATGGAATGTTGTGAGTTTATTAGATGTTATTTGATTTATTTAAAACCTAGCCGTACATTAAATCTGAGAGGACCGGGAGTTCAGTTGCTCGAACACGCTCAGGTCACATTAGCAGCTACACGATCATGCGGAATCCGAAAGTGAAGTAGGAGAGAGATAGACAACGTAGACACCGTTAAACACATTCATTCTCTTTGATGATAAAGATTCGTACAAAGTTCCAGAGAGAATTTGTAAGAGCTCCGCCAGAGGTGTCAAGTCAAGGGTCTCAAATGAGGAGCGGAGACCCTCTATTTATAGGCGAACCCATCCGGTTGAGAACATGCTATGCCCATCCGTCCGGATGGACTCCATTCGTCCGGATGGACTTACAAAACATCATAACTTTCCGTTTTCAACCCGGATTTGATACAAAACATATATTAAACTGTACAAAGACTACAAACAAGTAAATATAGACTCGATACAGACGAAAGCTATAGACATATGCATCTACAGACTCCCCCTTGGATGTCGCTGCAGTCTTTCTTTCTGTATAGTCTTCATTGTGCCTTCCTGTTGCGTCTTTTATCTTTCGCCTTTCTCCTTCTCTCTTCTTTCCGTTTGTAATGCCTCGTATATTCGCATTCGTTTTTTTTATTTTAGAAAATCCGTGTTCGTTTCATATTTTTAGAATCACCATTGAAATCTGATCGAAAAGTGAATTAAAAACGGAAAAACTACGCATTTTTACGCGCTTTTAACGCGACCGACAAAACGAACGCAAACAATATCAAACACCGACATTATTTCACGTACTTAAACTTTAAAATGATATATTTTACGGCATCTTACGACGCTCGGGTTCGAAGACGGACTTCGGTGATGTGATCGGACCGATGAAAACATTTGTAACGGGCTTGTGGGCCCTAGGCCCAAGCCCACTTATTAAACCTAAGTACATAAACAAATTTATAATACAATTTCCTTCACCTCCTCAAAACCCTACATCAGAATAAGCAGCCGCACACACCTTGGCTCCCTCTCGTACCTCCGACGACCGGCATCGATTCTGGTCGGCTCTCCGACGAAGGGCCATTCGTCAGGTAACACAACCCCCCTCACCCATCTCTTCTTCTTAAACCACCACCTCCACCTCTGTTCGAATGAATGGTCGGCCACCACCATTTCGGTGGTGGCGTATGGCGACGCGTGCACCGACGGGAGAAGAGAGACGAGGGCAGTGAGAGATGAGAGAGAGAAATCAGCGACGCCATTCGCGGTGGCAACGACAGCGGGGTCTCGACGGTCCGACGACGCAGCGGTTTGGTTCTGACGGTTTGGGTCTCGCAACACAATCGGCTCAGTTGAGTTAAGTTTTAATTCGAGTTCTGTTTCAATTGTTGTTCGGAGCTTCCAGTTCTTTTTCCGGCTTTGTTCGGGTCTGGTTCATCAAATTTGGGTTATGACCGACTTAATTCTGTTTCAAACGTTGTTTTGTCTATGCAGCGGTTCAAGGCCATTGATTTGGTTGTTTCAGGTTCGATGTTCAGGTTTTGGATCCTATCTCGGTTCAAGCTCACAGCTAGCTTCGGTTCAAGCTTGGCGCGGCTCACGGCTCAGTTCAAACCGACTCTGGGTCGAGTCTCGGTTCGGTTCAGGTTAGAACCCGACTTAGGTTATGTTTATTTAAGTTTAAAAATTTGAGTGTCATTCTAATCGAGTTCACAATCGTTTCAGTTTCAGCTTTGGTGCGGATTTGGGTCTAGGTCAAACTGCGGTCACGAGTCAGATTCATGCTTGGTTTCAAAAGTTCGGGTCAAACAGTCAACTGTCGAGTCAAACGGTCAAACCCAATCGACCAACGGGTCAACGGCTCATTCGAGATTCGGTACAATTTAAACAACGCTACTTTTATTATTGTTTTATATGTGTATATATATTACATTAAATGTCGAACCGATACATTTATTTATTGATTCACTTTCGGCACTTTTTACGTATATAGTTTATATTGTTGATTATTGTTGAATTTTGATCATATAAATCGACAACTTGTGTTGTCGGGGTCGTCCAAAAACAGAGGAAACTCTGCCCGTTTTCCTAAAAATCCGAGAGACGAAACATGTTAAATTATGAAACAAATACACGTTTTCTCTTTTAAACTCTAAAAATAACTAACTTTAAATTCGTTTTATTAACAAGATCCCTCGATTTATTTGGAACACAAACGACTAGCAATCGATTTAAATCCTATCTTCTCTTTATTTTTTTTATAACATTGGTATTCAATAACAAATTAATACATAGATCATCATCATCCAATTCATAGAATACTTGGATATTTAAACTTATATTAATCACCTCTCGTGCGGCATTCATACTAGGTTAATCGTTCTCGATTCATTCTCTTGGAATTCTCCAAATCTTTACTCGTGCGTCATTTCGAGAACATGCTATGCCCATCCGTCCGGATGGACTCCATTCGTCTGGATGGACTTACAAAACATCATAACTTTCCGTTTTCAACCAGGATTTGATACAAAACATATATTAAACTGTACAAAGACTACAAACAAGTAAATATAGACTCGATACAGACGAAAGCTACAGACATATGCATCTACAGACTCCCCCTTGGATGTCGCTGCAGTCTTTCTTTCTGTATAGTCTTCATTGTGCCTTCCTGTTGCGTCTTTTATCTTTCGCCTTTCTCCTTCTCTCTTCTTTCCGTTTGTAGCGCCTCGTATTTCGCATTCGTTTTTTTTATTTAGAAAATCCGTGTTCGTTTCATATTTTTAGAATCACCATTGAAATCTGATCGAAAAGTGAATTAAAAACGGAAAAACTACGCATTTTTACGCGCTTTTAACGCGACCGACAAAACGAACGCAAACAATATCAAACACCGACATTATTTCACGTACTTAAATTTTAAAATGATATATTTTACGGCATCTTATGACGCTCGGGTTCGAAGACGGACTTCGGTGATGTGATCGGACCGATGAAAACATTTGTAACGGGCTTGTGGGCCCTGGGCCCAAGCCCACTTATTAAACCTAAGTACATAAACAAATTTATAATACAATTTCCTTCACCTCCTCAAAACCCTACATCAGAATAAGCAGCCGCACACACCTTGGCTCCCTCTCGTACCTCCGACGACCGGCGTCGATTCTGGTCGGCTCTCCGACGAAGGGCCATTCGCCAGGTAACACAACCCCCCTCACCCATCTCTTCTTCTTAAACCACCACCTCTGTTCGAATGAATGGCCGGCCACCACCATTTCGGTGGTGGCGTATGGCGACGCGTGCACCGACGGGAGAAGAGAGACGAGGGGAGTGAGAGATGAGAGAGAGAAATCAGCGACGCCATTCGCGGTGGCAGCGACAGCAGGGTCTCGACGGTCCGACGACGCATCAGTTTGGTTCTGACGGTTTGGGTCTCGCAACACAATCGGCTCAGTTGAGTTAAGTTTTAATTCGAGTTCTGTTTCAATTGTTGTTCGGAGCTTCCAGTTCTTGTTCCGGCTTTGTTCGGGTCTGGTTCATCAAATTTGGGTTATGACCGACTTAATTCTGTTTCAAACGTTGTTTTGTCTATGCGGCGGTTCAAGGCCATTGATTTGGTTGTTTCAGGTTCGATGTTCAGGTTTTGGATCCTATCTCGGTTCAAGCTCACAGCTAGCTTCGGTTCAAGCTTGGCGCGGCTCACGGCTCAGTTCAAACCGACTCTGGGTCGAGTCTCGGTTCGGTTCAGGTTAGAACCCGACTTAGGTTATGTTTATTTAAGTTTAAAAATTTGAGTGTCATTCTAATCGAGTTCACAATCGTTTCAGTTTTAGCTTTGGTGCGGATTTTGGTCTAGGTCAAACTGCGGTCACGAGTCAGATTCATGCTTGGTTTCAAAAGTTCGGGTCAAACAGTCAACTGTCGAGTTAAACGGTCAAACCCAATCGACCAACGGGTCAACGACTCATTCAAGATTCGGTACAATTTAAACAACGCTACTTTTATTATTGTTTTATATGTGTATATATATTACATTAAATGTCGAACCGATACATTTATTTATTGATTCACTTTCGGCACTTTTTACGTATATAGTTTATATTGTTGATTATTGTTGAATTTTGATCATATAAATCGACAACTTGTGTTGTCGGGGTCGTCCAAAAACAGAGGAAACTCTGCCCGTTTTCCTAAAAATCCGAGAGACGAAACACGTTAAATTATGAAACAAATACACGTTTTCTCTTTTAAACTCTAAAAATAACTAACTTTAAATTCGTTTTATTAACAAGATCCCTCGATTTATTTGGAACACAAACGACTAGCAATCGATTTAAATCCTATCTTCTCTTTATTTGTTTTATAACATTGGTATTCAATAACAAATTAATACATAGATCATCATCATCCAATTCATAGAATACTTGGATATTTAAACTTATAGTAATCACCTCTCGTGCGGCATTCATACTAGGTTAATCGTTCTCGATTCATTCTCTTAGAATTCTCCAAATCTTTACTCGTGCGTCATTTCGAGAAATCTTCATACGCAACCACTGTGAGCATACTCGATCCCCTATTTTACGCTTTACTATTTTTTTGGGGACAATACATGTACTTAAAAATCAGTTATACAACGTGTTATACTTGTAGTCTTATGTGTTTTACTTGTAATCTTACGTGTTATACTTGCAAATCATATGTGTTATAAAATGTAGATCGCGCGTAATGTTCACATTAATCTAGTATATTAGTTACGCATGCGAAGTTGATTAAAATGTTTTTTTTATTCTATATTTACATCCAAAACTTGTATGCTTGCCAATGCTTTTTGTATTGAACTATGCTTTAACATGTATTGCAGGTTGACGATATAAATAAAGATGCCCGGAATCTAGTAGGATTTTCCTAGAAACACATTTAAACTTTAATGCTTATTATATTGTATTTTACTTCCAAACTTGATGGATTTGGTATCCAAATCATGTACTACATTACATAAATGAAATAAAGGTTTATTGTTTGACTATTTGTAGTAAATGATTTAAACTTGTATATTATTTCAAGTGATGTAAAATCAATAAATGAATACTTGTCATCGATAGCGTTATGAAGCCTCTTGCAATCTACACACTTCGTCTCATCCCGATGTTTCCGCCATCGGTTGGGGTGTGACAGATTGGTATCAGAGCCATAACTATAGGGAATTAGGTAGAATTGCCATGTTCGACCTAGTCTATAGTCTAAGTACCAAAACTTGATCATTCCTGATTCTTGCTTAATATGTAATTCTTCCTATTTCCTTCTACCTCTTCTTTTGTCTAAATATACAATGTGTCTTCTCTAAAACATTTCACACAATACATACTTAGAGATACTCATATTCCACAATCGAAACAACTCACTAGAATAGGGGTGATTCCCGCCTTTGGTGACAAATTTCAATCCACCTTACATGTTATTTTGGACGAAATTTCACCATCAAGTCAGGAGTGATATATGTATCTTGATGGGAATTTCCATTTCATACTCTAGTGGTTCCTTATTGATGAGTCGAGATTTTATTTTGTTTCGTTCAATAAACCACGTTTTGGGGACGAAATTGTCAAGCTAGGATTGATATCCACACCTTGGTGACTGGTCCCGCTCTACGATTTTCAATCTCGCCAAAGTTTCGTACTTTCAATCAAATTAGGGACATGTACTAACTGGAAGCGTAAAATACCGTTAATCGCCTGGCGACAAGAGTATTATACCTATTAGGCCAAAGCATGTCTCCCTAATTCGGAAGGACTTGCGATTCACTTTGGAATAGTCGAAGTTTCTAAACCCGAAGCACTCCAATATTTATCAAGCCTCTCTTTTATATTAACTTAACTTTTATGCGATTTAATACTTGTTACCTAATCATCGTTTTTACACAATAAATTAATACGCGCATACTGATACGTTATACTTGATTCGGGATTACTGGATATTCTTTATGTGATGAACTGGTCATTAGCTTCGTAAGAAGCCACACCTTAACGTATATAGTGCTTGTGAAGTACTATAGGAGTAGCGCACCGCCACATGGATTTATGGTTACGTTAAGTTAAAATTTTACGGTCTTTATAGCAACGAAATGATGACATGTGCTATAGAGATGATACTAGCGGACACGTTGGTTCGATTTGTTCGAGCCTCACCTTAACATATATAGTGCTTGTAAAGCACTATAGGAGTAGCGCACCGCCTCATGGACTTGGGGTCATGTTAAGTTAAAATTTTACAGATCTTTTCATAGCAACGAAATGATGACATGTGCTATGATTAGATGACGCTTGCGTTAAACGTTGGGTTGACATTTTGTCATTAACTTCGGATGAAGCCTCACCTTAACATATATAGCGCTTGAGTAGCGCTATAGGAGTAATGCCCGCCGCATGGACTTGCGGTCATGTTAAGACATTCATACATACTTGCGGACACGATGGTTTGACCAGTGAGATCACATGCCAGTAATGCGTTAATCTAGTTAACTAAATATCTCATGTGGACTATTCAAAGACTTTAATCATACTCATACTTATAACCTCTCTCATACTTAAATGCCAATCATGCATACATACTTAAATTACTATACGTTAACATTCTCACTTGTAATACATTTATATACCCTGGCCCGTACACTATTAGTACAAGCTATGCGGATCATGCACATACCAAAATAATCGCGGATGCATACCGGATTATATTGGTAGATGCATGAAAACCACAGTAGGTTCTACTGTGTATCATAACACGGAACGTAATATGACACCGAGTTGCGAAACGGACGTAACATGATATGAACATGGTGGACACGCCGCAGGTACTTCCTATATATAAGTGTTCCTACCATATTACCAAACTTTCGTAAGAAGGTGCCATGAGAAATTCGGTGTTTCCTTAGACCTTATCGAATACAAACATTAATCACTCACAATCTATTTCTCGCATCATACCCAAACGCACTTCGAGAATGCCATCCTTCCCAAGGTCTTCCTCTTGAATAAATTTCGGGACGAAATTTCCTAAAGGAGGGGAGACTGTAACGCCTCGTATTTTCGCATTCGTTTTTTTTTTAATTTTTGAAAATCCGTGTTCGTTTCATATTTTTAGAATCACCATTGAAATTTGATCGAAAAGTGAATTAAAAACGGAAAAACTACGCATTTTATAAGCGCTTTTAACGCGACCGACAAAACGAACGCAAACAATATCAAACACCGACATTATTTCACGTACTTAAACTTTAAAATGATATATTTTACGGCATCTTACGACGCTCGGGTTTTCGAAGACGGACTTCGGTGATGTGATAGGATCGATGAAAACATTTGTAACGGGCTTGTGGGCCCTGGGCCCAAGCCCACTTATTAAACCTAAGTACATAAACAGATTTATAATACAATTTCCTTCACCTCCTCAAAACCCTACATCAGAATAAGCAGCCGCACAGACCTTGGCTCCTTCTCGACCTCCGGCGACCGGCGTCGATTCTGGTCGGCTCTCCGACGAAGGGCCATTCGTCAGGTAACACAACCCCCCTCACCCATCTCTTCTTCTTAAACAACCACCTCCACCTCTGTGCGAATGAAGCCGACCACCACCATTTCGGTGGTGGCGTATGGCGACGCGTGCACCGACGGGAGAAGAGAGACGAGGAGAGCGAGAGATGAGAGAGAGAAATCAGCGACGCCATTCGTGGCGGCGGCGATAACGGGGTCTCGACGGTCCGACGACGCAGCGGTTTAGTTCCGACGGTTTGGGTCTCGCAAGACAATCGGCTCAGTTGAGTTAAGTTTTAATTCGAGTTCTGTTTCAATTGTTGTTCGGAGCTTCCAGTTCTTGTTCCAGCTTTGTTCGGGTCTGGTTCATCAAATTCGGGTTATGAACGACTTAATTCCGTTTCAAACGTTGTTTTGTCTATGCGGCAGTTCAAGGCCATTGATTTGGTTGTTTCAGGTTCGATGTTCAGGTTTTGGATCCTATCTCGGTTCAAGCTCACAGCTAGCTTCGGTTCAAGCTTGGCATGGCTCACGGCTCAGTTCAAACCGACTCCGGGTCGAGTCTCGGTTCGGTTCAGGTTAGAACCCGACTTAGGTTATGTTTATTTAAGTTTAAAAATTTGAGTGTCATTCTAATCGAGTTCACAATCGTTTCAGTTTCAGCTTTGGTACGGATTTGGGTCTCGGTCAAACCGCGGTCACGAGTCAGATTCATGCTCGGTTTCAAAAGTTCGGGTCAAACAGTCAACTGTCGAGTCAAACGGTCAAACCCGATCGACCAACGGGTCAACGGCTCATTCGAGATTCGGTATAATTTAAACAACGCTACTTTTATTATCGTTTTATATATGTATATATATTACATTAAATGTCGAACCGATACATTTATTTATTGATTCACTTTCGGCACTTTTTACGTATATAGTTTATATTGTTGAATTTTGATCATATAAATCGACAACTTGTGTTTTCGGGGTCGTCCAAAAATAGAGGAAACTCTGCCCTTTTTCCTAAACATCCGAGAGACGAAACATGTTAAATTATGAAACAAATACACGTTTTCTCTTTTAAACTCTAAAAATAACTAACTTTAAATTCGTTTTATTAACAAGATCCCTCGATTTATTTGGAACACAAACGACTAGCAATCGATTTAAATCCTATCTTCTCTTTATTTGTTTTATAACATTGGTATTCAATAACAAATTAATACATAGATCATCATCATCCAATTCATAGAATACTTGGATATTTAAACTTATAGTAATCACCTCTGGTGCGGTATTTCATACTAGGTTAATCAATCTCAATTCATTCTCTTGGAATTCTCCAAATCTTACTCGTGCGTCATTTCGAGAAATCTTCATACGCAACCACTGTGAGCATACTCGATCCCCTATTTTACGCTTTACTATTTTTTTAGGGACAATACATGTACTTAAAAATCAGTTATACAACTTACGTGTTATACTTGTAGTCTTATGTGTTTTACTTGTAATCTTACGTGTTATACTTGCAAATCATATGTGTTATAAAATGTAGATCGCGAGTAATGTTCACAGTAATCTAGTATATTAGTTACGCATGCGAAGTTGATTAAAATGTTTTTTTTTATTCTATATTTACATCCAAAACTTGTATGCTCGCCAATGCTTTTTGTATTGAACTATGCTTTAACATGTGTTGCAGGTTGACGATATAAATAAAGATGCCTGGAATCTAGTAGGATTTGCCTAGAAACGCATTTAAACTTTAATGCTTACTATATTGTATTTTACTTCCAAACTTGATGGATTTGGTATCCAAATCATGTACTACATTACATAAATGAAATAAAGGTTTATTGTTTGACTATTTGTTGTAAATGATTTAAACTTGTTGTATATTATTTCAAGTGATGTAAAATCAATAAATGAATACTTGTCATCAATAGCGTTATGAAGCCTCTTGCAATCTACACACTTCGTCTCATCCCGATGTTTCCACCATCGGTTGGGGTGTGACACCGTTCTTCTAACATTTTCTGCCTCAGAGGTCTTCCAACATTGATCCACCATTTTCTATATTCTGGATCACCATCTTTAGCTTTGGACCACCTAGGAATCTTTTTCTCTTTAGACTCGATTGGAGTTTGATCAGTTTCTGGCCATTTCAACTTCTAGCTTGCATGTTTCGAAGCAGCATCTCTCATCTTTTTCATCCTTTCACTACGACGCTCCTTCTTCAGAAATTCTTCCAGCTCGAGATCTCTAAACTTTGATTCCAGTAACGACCAGAGTTAATGTCTTTCGCGAAACAGACGTTCACCAACTTCTGGTACCTTTGTGCTTGATCCTTGTCAACTTCATTGTACACAATCTTGTTGAAGAATAAGCATTCTATGTCTTTCTTTGAATAGTTGACTAGCCACATTGGATCTAACACATGAATGTGCCTCTAGTCACTAGTCTTTTCATCTAATAAAGGAATCACTACTTCACACGTACTAGGATTGAAGATCCAGCCTTTGAAGTCTTTGTAGAAATCTTGTTCCATTTCGCGTAGAGGCATGTTCTTCAAACACCTTGGTCGTCTGATCTGTAACGTGATGTCTTTCTCCCTGGTGATTGGATCAATCTTCACTATCTGCTTCGGTTGGTGTAGTTTCCAATCAGGAAAATTCAACTTTGCTTGCTGCTTAATGTAGTTCTACAACCTTTGTTCATGACATTTCACCTCAGACCTATAATAATATTGCTTGATATTATTCGTCTTCACTAACTCCTCTGCATCCCACCATGGTAGAGTTTTTATATCACTTAGAAATTCAAAGTACTGAACTCCAAACTCACGTTTAATTGCATACACTTTCAAATCTTCTAAATACCCCCAAGATAGAATATCCCCAATAGACTTTTCTGGATGTCTTGTGAAGAACTGTAAAGGTCTCTTGAACTTCCTCTCCTCAGGCATCACCTTAAACCATCTCTTCCTTTCTTCTAAAAGATCTTCTTTAGATACAGTTTCTGGAACACCTTCGGTAGCAATCTTTTCAACCACTTTCCTCCGAACTTCATCTTCGTTATGTGACCGAAATAATTCATCAAAGGTAGGAAAATCATCATCTTGACCAGTATAATGAAATGGAATGTCCTGGTTAGAATTTGATCCCTTTTCAATTATTACATTATTAAAGTTATCTGCCTCATTCACAAACTTGAATACATACTCCCGTTCTGGAATTGGTGGAATCTCTTCTTCAATATCAAACTTGAATCTATCTTCTTCCAAATCCAAACTATCCAACATGGACTCCCTAGTCCAGTTTTCTACTAACTCTCCCTCTTCTTCAGTATGCTTACGATAAATAACTTTAGGAAGATTAAGGAATACCTCGTGAATATCAGCATGTTTGGTTCCAGACGAAAACTCTCCCTGATGTTGATCTTCTTCTCATTGCTCATTTTATGCATCATTTAGAAAATCTTCAATGTTACTAGTACCTGATGGTTTCACATAAAACAATCAAGTTCTTATTATTGAATGTGTAATCATGTAATAAGCATAATTTTAATAACATTAGTTATAACAAATCATATTGAATGTGTAATCACGTAATAGATTTATATTGAACGTGTAATCACGTAATGATTTGGGTTGAATGGGTATTCAAAATTACGTAGTCATGTACTGAGTATTCAAAATCTTCTAATTATAAAAAAAAAACTATAGCAATAGGCTGCTTGAATTAAAGAGAATGAAATGCTTATTAATACGATGTAAGTTTTTAATAAAAATATTAATGTATGAAAAAATTAAAGACGTTTCAAAATCAAGAGGGAAACTAGTACATTTGAGAAAAAAACTAAAGGAAAAATTACAAGTTTTGTCCTTTATCTTTATACCACTTTTCAGGCGGTGTCCTTTTTAACGAATGTTGACATGCGGTGTCCTTTACCAGGTATTTTGTTGCAAGTTTAGTCCTTTACACACAAACCCAGTTAAAAAACCCTGTTAATTGTTGACAGGCGGTGTCCTTTACTAGGTATTTTGTTGCAAATTTAGTCCTTTACCTAGGTATTTGTTTGCAAATTCAGTCCTTAACTAGGTATTTTGTTGCAAGTTTAGTACTTTACACCCAACAATTAACAGGGTTTTTTAACTGGGTTGGGTGTAAAGGACTAAACTTGCAACAAAATACCTAGTAAAGGACACCGTGTGACACCCATGACGAAACTAGGTACACCCTAAACGGTCCAAAACTGTAAAGCACACTTAACATTTTAATTGCGCGAAAACCCTAAAAACATGTGTAACTTATATGCTTGATTAAATGATATCTGTTATGTCTCGGAGGCATCCGAGAACACGTTATGACTGACATGACACTAATAAGGGCCAACAGTGTGAAGTTGGTGTCCTTAGCCTTGAAACACGTGTTAAACGGGAGTGTTACGTTTAACAGGGATTTAAACCTTTGACATTGATTATTAGGTTATCGGTAGCATCATTAAGATTTCGAGTTCCAGGAACAACTTAGTTTTGTGACTCAGAATGTAACATAAGGTTTGAAGCCAATCAGAGATCGGGCACGCAAAACGAAGCAGCTTCCCGGTTAGGGAAACGCTTTCGTTTCAGGAATAACATAAGACAATCAAAAGTGCAAGGGATGATCGATCAAGCTTAAAAACACTTAAACCACCCTAATACGAGTCTTTTATGATTAAAATGTAACTGGTTCGGATTTCAAGACGGCTATGCATGATTTTTAAAACCGAGTCTTTTGACACTAAGTACGCGTAAAACGAAGTCCTTCACGCAAATCGAGAACGCGTCCGGGACCCGCAAACGAACCTAAACACACAACGGAAGATAAACATCATCTTTTAGCGCATTATACGAAGCACGAGGTGGCCCTAGGGTGGCCCACCCAAACCGCCACCACCCCCCCCCATATATATATATATATATATATATATAGGGGATGGTTCAAATGAAAACCACTTTTAACGCGAAAACTCGAAAACTAACTAAAAAAAGCCTAAAAAACACACAATTTTTTTTTTTTTTTTTCAATTTTTTTTAATAAAAATCGCTGGTTTTATATATAAAAAAAAATTTCAAAAAAAAAAAAAAAAAATTTTGTGTAGTGCACATGTGTAATAATACACATGTGTAGTACAGATACACATGTGTAGTATTACACATGTGCACTACACAAAAAACATTTTTTTTTTTTTTTTTGAAATTTTTTTTTTATATTAAAAAACCTGCGAAATTTGGTTTTGCAAAAAAAAAATATATATATATTTTTTGTGTGTTTTTTAGGCTTTTTTTAATTAGTTTTCGAGTTTTCGCGTTAACTAGTGGTTTTCATTTGAACCTTCCCCTATATATATATATATATATATATAAATCATTTTTTCTTTTAATTTTCACACATAAATCCTTCAAAATTCTGCTTCTTTCTCCTAAAACTCAGCTGATCTAACAAGAACACGCCTCAAATTAAAGGTATCAACCTTAATTTTTATGGTTTTAAGCTTAGTTTCTTGATTAAACATGGTTTAGGCAATGAAAACCTTTTTTAATCCATGATTTTTGGAAGTTTAAACATGTTTATGGGCTGAATATGAACGCCATATGGATTCCCTAGTGTTATATGGCAGCCATGGTTACAAATCTATGGGGTTTGATACCTTAATAAACACCTATTCGACAAAAATCGCTTAACTAGTTGATTAACCGAAAAACAATGAAATAAGGCTTGATTGATCTAAGTCCTAGCATATTTCCATTGTACATGATGTGTAGGTACTGAATATAGCCCACACATACTTCTGGACTCACAAGGAACGCTTGGAATCGAAGCTTGCGCTAGGTATAACATCCGAAAACCGAATCTAAGATAGGCAGAATTTTGTATTGGCTATAACTTGGTCCGTGATACTTGGATTGAGCTGAAATTTGGTGTGGCGATGAAGGGTAGTGTCAGAAAGGTCCACGTAAAATTTTAGAATTTTGGAATTTTCTACGATTTTTGGTAAAATTTTGACTGTTTTACAAAAAGAATTCTGGAAAAAAATACCAAACGGATTCAATAAATCACCAAATTTTACAGAGACACTAAGTAACATATGAGGAATGTTCTGGGAAAATTCAGAGTCCATTGGTTGAATTTTGATTTGGGTTAAAAATCTGTGTTTTTGCGAATTTTCGGTAGCCGTAAACACACAGAAAAGAAATCGGAAAAATCTTAAAATTTTTGGAGATGTTTCTGGATCATAAGGGATGTCCAAGAATTTTTGGGGAATTTTTGGATCGCTGATGGTAATTATTGTTAATTATGTGGTTAAATATGGTTTTATAAATAATTTATTTAGACAAGTAAAATGCCAAAATAAATTCTCAGAAATTTTTCCCATAATCTACTGATTTTTACTGAGTTAGATAAAAATTTACAGATTTTTATTCGAAATCTAGGTTAAATGGGAATTTTTGGGATTAAAAATGAGTTATTTTAAATCAATTTCGGCAGTTTACCGTATAACGAAACGGCCGGAACTGGGAACTGACCCAACCTGAAAAATACTATAATTGAAACATGGGGAGTATTCCGGGAGATTCCACGGTGGATTGGACACTCGGGGTGTGTCCAGTACCAGTTCGGGAAATCCCCGACGGTGGAAACGGAAACTCAAAATTGGGCAACCTGGACTCCCCAAACACCCAAACTCCCTTAATGAAAAGTTAATCATTCTTAAATAACAATATGTTGCCACTATTGGTATTCTCGTACCATTGTCCAAACATGTTAAACTACTGACATTGGCGGGCACGAGAACCGGTGCCCGGAAGCCAAACTGAAACTAATACTACCCTGACAGCCATCTCCATACCAGTATCGTATAGGCTCAATCTGGAGTGAAAACTCCTGACAGAATCCAAGTTATACCTGTTACCGACTTAGATACTGACGTAAGCCCATATTTGCATACGTGATTCTGGAAGTTGACTCAGTTGCTTGTTTACATCCTGTGTGAAACTACGACATACACTGTGAGTTTTACTTCCCCGTTTTCAAAATGTTTTCCTGTTTTACATGGGGTGAAATGCATGTTACATACATTCACGCGTGCACATATATACATGATATAACGTGAATTATCTGAGTAATCACTAGTAAATGAAAAGTCCCCACAGACCCAAGTGATTAACTGTAGGCCGGTGAATGTGTAAATAGTACTATTGGTCCGACAAACCCAATTGCGATGGCCAGGAACGCCATATGATACATACATAATTGTACATGTTCGATCATAGGCTATGGGGTACTAGCCATAGCTACATGATGTGCACAAATTGCAACATATAAATTACATCAATTGTGGCATAAAACTAACCTTCATTAGTACTAATGTTGGAAAAAGTGTGTTTTTGTCTTGCTTTTGTATTTTCAGGATTAAATGAGCTCAAATGAATAAAAGAAGCAAAGAGACAGCTAAATCTAACATAAATACAAGAAAAGGAACAAACGTGGCATGCCCGACCTCCCCAACAACATCTTCCCAAGCAAAATAAGAGAACAGAAGGCTAAACACGCCCCGTGCTCAGTGAACACGGGGGCGTGCCCAAGTGCCAGCATAAAAGACAAAGCTATAGAAGCTTCTATCGCCCACCACGGGGCCGTGCTCAGCGGACACGGGGCCGTGGTCAACTATAAGATTCGCAGAATCCAGGCAAATCTTGATAGTACAGATACGTTTCTGCACACGGGGGCGTTCCCAACGGACACGGGGGCGTGGTCAACTAATGCAGACAAACTGCAATTAATGAAGACAAAGAAGAGGATGGACACGGGGCCGTGCCCAATGGACACGGGGCCGTGCCCGAGCTACTGTTCAGGCTATAAATAGGGGTGCTTGGCTCATTTGCAAACCATCCCTTGGCACCCCACCTCTCTCACACTTCACCCACCACCCACTACCATCACAACACCATCATCCACCACCATCATCCATTGTCCATCATAGAGTGTGTGAGTCGTCTCGGGATCCAAGATTGATCGTAAGAGTTCTTATAACACCCCGTGTTTTCACAAGTCAAAGTCAAAGTCAATGTCAAAGTCAATGACCGATTTCGCGCAACTTGACTCGTAGAAACTTCTTGTTTTTAATTATATTACGTGGAGTAAGTGTTGTTAATTGCAATAATAGATGTGTGTTAATCATTAATCAATCGACTTACGACTGTGAAATACAGGAAGTAACAATGCGATAAAGTTAACTAATCAATAATCAAGCTATGCTAATCGAATCGACTTCTAACCGCAACTCGGGCTATGAATTTTACTTGTTATTATACGTGTGTGTGCCTTACGTGTTACCTGTGCATGTTTATTTATGTTATGTTGTGATAAGCAAACGAACTCGATCGAAACTCGAAATCCAACTCGAAATGCAATCAAATTCGAATCGTGAAACGAACACTAATAATGGTGGAAGATAGATTATGCGAGATATGAGTGTTAGGACTGAAAGTAATTTGACTAGGAAACCCTATCGTATCGCATCGATCGCAATCGAAATCGAATCAGCAAAGATCAGCGCTTCAAACACCCTAACCAAGGGCCATCCGATCGAATAGCCATTCGACCGGATAGCCACTTGGTAAAGGATGACAGGTGCCATCCGATCGAATAGCCATTCGACCGGATACTCACCCAGGCGATGTGCCATTCGACTGAACAGTCCTTTCCTTTTTTGGCATCCTATAAATACCCATGTCATTGTCATCTTTTCCACTTTTGGAACTCCCTGTTCGACCAGCACGCTCAACTCAACCTTTTCTCAGATTTCTCTCGATTCCGGTAAGATCTCGTCCTAAATCTTGTACTTTCTTGATCTACACTCACTCCTACACCTTTCTATCTTTTAAATCTTAATTTTTAACCGTGAAATCACTAGATTTCGGGTGTTCTAAGGTGACGTCATCATGTGTTCTTCAAGAACTTCATGTTTTGACCTCAACCCACGAAGAACAACTTAGATCTAACCGATTTCCACAAAGATCTTGTAAAGATCTCGACACAAGTGGTGAAAAAGGATTGAAAGATGGTTTTAACTTTCTTTCGACTCTTTTTACACTTAAAACACTCAAAACCGGTAGAATCAGGTTCTGATCTAGTCTCCTACTCGCCCTTAGTGTTGTGCTGGCTCAGATCTAGATTCTACTCACGAGACTACCGATTTCGGGTTAGTCAAGAACAACCGTCTCGAGCCGGTAACCGGCCGAACTAGGGTGATTCCTGGTCAGGTTGGTCAACTGGGTCGAACGAAGGGTTCTCTTGGCTAACACGTTGTCAAAGTGACTCGATATAACGACAAACCTTCGAAACGACCAAGTGTAGAACGAACAGGACAATCAGAACGGATTGCCAATCGATCGAATTACCATTCGACCGGATAGGTTACCCGAACGAATTGCCACCCGAACAGATTACACTTGGGTCCCACCTTTAAACAATCTTAACTAAAGTTAGAGTATTGAACGAATTGCAATCCGATCGAACGACCCTTTGAAAGGATTACTCTTCGGATCATGAGATACTAAGACTTTAAAAGACTTAACAATTTTCAACATGTTCAATAGCACGAACTGTCATTCGATCGAATTACCAATCAATCGAATGACACTTATGTTGTGAACCTGATTTCAATAAGTAACCTCATCATGAAGTCGCCGTCCGACCGGATGACCACTCGAACGAATTACCATCCGCACGACTAGTCGTCCGATCGACCGACTTGAAAGATAGAGATACTTCATTTTTTCAAAATGCTACAAAGAAAACTTCAAAAGTCAAACCATCATACACAAACACATCCTTCTCATAAGAAGAAACAATCCACTCGAATCGTCACTCGACCGGATTACCATCCGATCGAATGACCACCCGAACGGATTGTTACCCGCACGAATTGCTGTTCGATCGAATTACCATCCGAACGAACCCCTATTCGACCCTTTCATACCTTGTGACGTTTTACGTATCGCTTATCGTTATGCTACCAAATCTATTCAGGCTAACCGTGCTCGCTAAACGCTCCCTTCAATCCATAATCGCTGTGAGTATACTCGATCCCTTTTTGCTTTAAGCACTTTTGGGTGTTACATACGTTACGAATATTCAAACTACAACTATCACACTACTCAAACTATTTGAACGCTAACCGTTAATGCATGTTATACGTGGCTTATGAATGCTTGTTTGTTATGTTTACACATGGAATGCTGTCTACCTACCTTAGCAACGATAGTACTGTAGTTTGGACTCAGCACCCGTTCACACGGGGGTTGTTAAGGATCTTTTACTTGCATGGATTACGGTGGTAATCATGTATTGCGAACTGCCTCAGGCAGTCATCCCGCAGTCATTGGTATCGATGGATCTATGTCGATAACTAACGTGCTTCATTTCTTTATGTGTACGTGCTGGTTATGCGTAAACGAATTCGAACTCTATATGCTATTATCAAACTTGTATGCTCACCTTTACATTTTGTGTATTGACTTTATTTTAACGTATGTGACGGGTGCTTAGGAAGTTTACATGCTTGGCATGCTGTGAACTTGAGGCTAGGAAAGGTCTAGGATACTCTCTGTGCTGTGATGAAACCGAAGCTAGGAAAGGAGGTCCTAGAAACCAACAAATAAACTATTTATGTTTGAATCTGAGTTGTCGGAACAGAATATTTGCCTAGATTTTATCTGTAATAATTTGTTTACTATTTGAGACATGGTATGGGACATGTTAATTTAAATTGAATCGTAATGATAGTTGTTATGGAAACTTCTGGACAATCTGTTTCGCTCAGTGCCACGCCCCGATGATTCCGCCATCGGTTGGGGTGTGACAGTTCTTGACAATCAAAGGCCATGTTTGCCTAAGTCTCTTACATCACTTGGTGAAGACAAGTGTCTAGTGTAATACTTTTTATTTTTAATCTTTTCGCACTTTTTACTTGGTTATATATTAATGACTTTAATAACTAGTTTCTTATGTTGAAGGTGATCCTTCCTTATCGTTTGTCCGTGGTGTCTTGGCATTATTTTGCTGTCTATATAAAATAAAAGATTTTCACCATTCATATCTCCACGGTCTATATGGAGATATGTTGGTTACCTGGTCGGGGGTTAAGGGAACGGTTTGGTAAGAGTCTTGCCTTGTTCAGTGTATAGATCCTGCAAGGACCTGGGTCAAATTTAGTAGGACCTCCTTCAATACCCACCGGTATTGGATGGCGGGGGTCCAAACTCTTTGATCCCCTCATATGTAAGCTACTATTAATACTTTAATCCGGCTACTTAGGACTGTATCCCTGCTGACTCAGACTATTTAGCCGAGGGTAACGTCACCTTCAAAAGAGGGGCCTACCATAATATGCATTAATAACTTAATTAATTATCTTTCAATAATCCGACCCTTTAGGATTGTATCCTTGCTGACTCAAACTACTGGGTTGAGGGTAACGTTACCTTCAAAAGAGGGGCATACTACAATAACTAAGATAATCTCTTAAAAAGTGCAAAAGTGCGGAAATAATCAAAGGTTACACTTTACACGAGTCGGAGCCAAGTGATTCATCTTGTCTATCTGTTTTTATTTTTATTTTCTTTTTCAGCATTTAGTTAGTTTTATTTTTCTAGTTTAAAAACCTTTTTTCTAACTTTTGATTTGATTAGACGTTGAGGATAAACCGGTACTAAAAGCTCTTGTGTCCTTGGACGACCTCGGTATCTTGCCAACACTATACTACGCTCACGATGGGTGCACTTGCCCATATGTGTGTTTGGTGTTAGTAAAATATCGTGTTTTATAAATTTAAAACTTTGCTAAAAAGTGTTAAAAATGGCTTAAAATATACATTAAAAACCTATAACACACCGCACGCATCAAGTTTTTTGGCGCCGCTGCCGGGGACACAAGGATTTTAAGAAAGTTAGGAATCAACGGCCTAATCGTTTTTTCTAATTTTTCTATTTTTTTAGGATTTTTCTTAGTTTTTCAGTTTCTGCAGAGCTCAGCACGGGCCGTGCCTGGTCGGACACGGGCCGTGCCCAGCATTGTTACGGGCAGTTTTTATTTTCCGAGTTACAGAGAGCTGAGCACGGGGCCGTGTCGGTGCAACACGGGGCCGTGTCCAACTCCCCAGTAACAGGGATCCGGAAAACAATCACTGTATCTCCGACCCCAGGCCGTGTTCACCTGAGCACCGGGCCGTGGTGAACCTTCTGACCAACGTTCTTTTCTGTTTTTATTGTAGGACTAGGAACCCAGGCGCCACATCTGAACTTTCTACGTAGTGTATGAGCTCCAGTTCTAGTAGAGATATAAAAGAACCTCTAGAAGAACCCGAACGCTTTCTCAGAAAAAGACTTAAAGCTAAAAACCAAGAGAAAGTTTCGGGGGACCCACTTCCAATGGCGGACCAACTTACCCTCATGGATTACCTACGACCCACCGTGGGTTATCTCGGCGCCGCTATCAATGCACCGAATGTCGAAGTCAACAACTTTGAACTTCGGCCGCATTTGATACAAATGCTTCAAAACTCCGCAACCTTCCATGGGCTTGCGGACGAGGATCCTCATCTACATATTACTAATTTCTTAGAAATATGTGATACATTTCGGATCAATGGAGCATCAAACGACGCCATCCGCCTTAGTATGTTTCCATTTTCACTAAAAGACCGAGCTAAGGCTTGGCTTAACACCCTCCCAGTTGGCTCGGTAAACACCTGGGATGAGCTAGCCCAAAAGTTTCTATATAAGTATTTCCCTCCTGCTAAAACGGCTAAATTAATGACTGAAATTAATACATATTCACAAGAGGATGGGGAATCCTTATATGAAACTCGGGAAAGGTTCAAGGAGCTACTAAGAAAGTGTCCTCATCACGGTCTTGCGATATGGCAACAAGTATCCACTTTCTACAATGGGTTAATGCCACACACAAGACAAACACTTGATTCTAGCTCCGAGGGACTTCTAGGTAATCGTCGCCCAAATGAAATATATAATCAAATTGAGGAAATTGCTCAAACCAATTTTCAATGGCACACTCCCCGAGGCAATAAATTTGTTGCCCCGGGCGCCCATAAGGTTGATGAAAGCACTTCTTTACAAGCCTAAATCGAGGCCCTTTCTTCAAAAATCAAAAAGTTAGAAATGGCAAAAACGGTCTCTGTTATAGCTTGTGAGGGGTGTGGTGCGCCACATGAAAATTGGAGTTGTATGAAAGAATTAGATGATCAAACGGAAACGGTAAACTACATTGATAATAGACCTAGGCCGTTGTCACACCCCAAATTTCCACGTGTCACCGGTGGGCCCGGTGGGGGTATCGTGACGTAGTTGGTATCATCATAGACAAACAACACAATATAATAATGCACAGCGGAAGCAAAAGATAGATTCGTTTCAACTTTAAATAGAAATGTAATATTAATTATCACAAGTAGTCGAAACGGATCCACAGGCGGATCGAAAAATAAAATAGGATAATTGTTCAACAGTTTAATGTCGCCCAAGCTGCGTGACTTATTGTGGACGCTCTAGAAGCCTGCCAGCCTATTTCGTATAGTACCTGCACTTAATCTTTTGGGAAAAATACGTCAGTTTACACTGGTAAATACAATTCGACTGACTCATTTTGAAAAGGTTGAAAATTGATTTAAATGCACAAGGCACAAAACATTTTTATTAACTTGGGTCAATTATTTAATATAATAATCATGTGAACGAATTACATGTTACTTGCGTTCAGTGGCCCGGATCTAGTCCGGGCTAAAGATCAATGGACACACCACATAAGCGAGTTATACACTGACGGGTGCACGCCTACACCCCGTGCTCTGGTCGTGGCCATCTCGTAAGATGATGCCAAGGATATCCGGGACATGGTCATTAACCCCCCAAAGGCTTAAAGTAAGCAAGACTGTTTAAACGAGCCGCACAAATTATTCAAACTAAACACCCAAGGGTGTAGGATTTAACGCTCGATCAAGCGGTATTCTATATACCGTAACCCAAGCCCGTATAGGGAAAATAAGCCAAAGAGTATTTACCTGCGTATAGTATCAATCACAATCAAGAAAATGCAAGTATCTTTTACTGGTGCTCCTAATCTGGAACAAAGGTTTATAATAACCTATTAGATTTCTAACGGGTCTTTATTTAAGCCTAAGCCTAGACCGGTTAGTTTAAATGACGATACGGTTCACGCACGATTAAGCGAAGACCGGATGGAATGTGAATTTGACCCGACAAGTTTGAAGACTTGTATAATATGGGTTTGCTGAACACATTCTGGATTTTGAGACAAAAATGATAATGTTTGATCCGTTTCGGTCAATTTATGTAAACTAGTTACATAAACCGAACCGAACGCGAAAAGTGCGTTACGGGCGACCATGGGAGTCATATGCAAGTTCCCTGAGATAATATGCTTTAAATATGATATAATATCAGCAAGTTATGTTCTATTATGCCCCGAATGGATTTAAACTCAATTTACGCCTCATAAGGGCATTTTGGTCATTTAAAAGATTATAAAAGAGTCAATTTGGAAATCTGAGTTACGGGTCTGAATTATACAGTAAATATACTTAATTTGTCATGTTATAACAGTAGGGTATGACCCGTAGACAAAACTTATCATTTAAAATCAAACTATGCACCGTAGGGGTATTTTAGTAATTTCACAAGGGCTAAAAAACGTCAAAACTGGAAATCTGAGTTCAAAATCTTATACTTACTGTTATTATATGAAAATATGCTAAATACATCAGTAGGTATGAGTCTTATATGTTTAATATGAGTATAACGCTTACAATGCGTTAAAAACGCTAAAAATGCGATTTAGAGCCGTTTCCGGGTTTTTAAAAGAAGGCTGAGATTTTTATATTTCCAGAATGCCCAAAATAATTTATTTAACAAATAAAATCAGTAGAAAAAGGTTTGGGGTCAAAAGAATGTATAAAACTCATTTTATGGCTTAAACGGTCAAAACCGGCATTAACCGAATCGACTTAGCGACGTATGATCCGATCAGCCAAAAATTAAATAAAAATCTTCAAAAATCCCAGAATATTATATAACATCAGTGGGTAAAAAGTTTTATATCGAAAAGTGGCCTGAAATAGGTTATACGCTAAATGCGCCGTTTATTTAACATAAAGATATAGTTTTACGCTATCGGCCATAACTCAAAATCTGGACCACCAACTGATCTCAAATTTTCGGTGCAAGTTTATAAATTAATAATAAAGATTTCTACTCTTTCACTTTTCCAAAAATCACGTTTTATATCAAAAAGGGCAAAATAGTCAACTTTTAAGCATAATCGGAAACACGCATATGAATCGGTTAAGCATAGACTCAAGATGTAAAAATTCCAGAAAGTTATACATAAATAAAAATGGTCAAAAATACACTCCAATACAGATCTCAAACATGCATGCACGGATCCGAATCGATAGTCTACGAAAAAGTCGTTTTATAAGACTTTCGGTTCCGATCCGAGTTTATACTAAAGATTGTCGAGTTGATTATGAAAAAAAAACATTCTTATATTCATTATAAGTTATTTTTGATGATCAAACTGATTGCATGTCATCTACATTACCATTTATGCTATATTTCGCAAAAACGATTTCTGTTGACTTTTTAAGAACATCTTTGACTCGACAAATAGCATGCTTAGAGTGGGAATCAGAGAATACCCTTTGGAGGGTTTGTTTCCCACATAAATACCAACATATCAGTGGTTTCAATTGAGAAATGACAGAGCCAAACTCGTTTAATCGAAAAGTCAAACTATATGAACAACGGTTTGACTTTTAACTAATAATCAAAGCAAGAACGAATTATAAACTGATATGGAAGCTTACAAAGGTCCTAATGAAGCTTAGTTAACACTTAGAGGCTGCCTTGTCGTTCAGAAATGCTCCAGAAGTTGCCTTGAGAGTTTTGCAAGTTGTGGGTGTTCTTGATCACAATGCAAGTGCCTCAAAAATGAGAGCTTTTGATCTAATTTATGGTGAATTCAGATGTTACAAGAGTGCAACAGGTGTCCCAACATGCATGAGGGCTGATTGGTGAGTTTTAGAGGTGATACCAGCTGTCAAGCACTCAAAATTCGGACCCAAACAGCAGCTGATCGCAATTCTGCACCTGGGGCTGCCAAACTTTAATTAAAAATGGCAGCTTTGGTCCCTGTCTTTGCACGCGAGGTTTTGGCTATTTATTTTGACTCGTAAACCCCCAAACTTGGTTTTTAAGAACCTTGGGACATTTACCAACATGGTAATGTCCTCGGATAACTTTGCGCTCACCCGAAAAGCCATGAAATTCGACGTTGACGCTTTTAGCCCCTCAAGTACGGTTTTGGCCATAACTTTCTCATACGATAACGAAACTTCATGAAATTTTTACCACATATTATAGTGAGTATATTCTAGCATTACAAAGCTTCGGGGCTGCCAAAAGTTCACTCAGAGGTATAAATTCAACATGTTGACACTTTTAGTCCCTATAGTTTGTAATTCCTCACTTTCGTGCATTTTCCGCTTCGTATGATCCATGATCCATCCGTTTAAGGTTATAAACATTATGTAGGGTTATTATGGAGTCTATTTATCCATTGTTGACACTTTGGACCCTTACGTTCCATAGTTTTCACCGTTTGTCAACTTTAGTCCCTCTAAAGTTTGTTTTTGCATATGCAAAGTCTATGACACGTGTCAAGACATTATTGGGCGTAAAATTTCCGAGGTGTTACATCCTCACCCCCTTAAAAGAAATCTCGACCTCGAGATTTACTGAAACAAATGAGGGTATTTTTCTTTCATCGTGGATTCTACCTCCCATGTATATTCGGGACCTCTACGGGCCTCCCATTTGACCTTAACAATAGGTATGTGCTTCCTTCGAAGCTTCTTTACCTTTCGGTCTTCAATTGACAATGGCTTTTCCATAAATTTCAAACCTTCATCTATATGTACATCCGTATACGGTATAACCGGTGGTCCGTCAGCGGAACACTTCTTCAAATTACAGATGTGAAACACATTATGGATAGCGCTAAGTTCTTCAGGCAAGTTTAACTTATAAGCAACTGACCCGACACGTTCGATTATCTCGAAAGGTCCTATGTATCTCGGGCTTAGCTTGCCTTTCTTACCAAATCGCATCACCCCCTTCCAGGGTGATACCTTAAGCAACACTTTTTCACCTACTTCGAAGTGAAAATCTTTGCGCTGTGGATCCGCATAACTTTTCTGCCTTTCCCTGGCAGCTCTCAATCGTTCGCGGATCTGGACGATCTTATCCGTCGTCTCGAAAACAATTTCTGGTCCTGACAGTTGGACCTCTCCAACTTCCGCCCAACAAATGGGTGATCTACACTTTCTACCGTATAAGGCCTCAAAAGGCGCAGCTTTTATGCTGGTGTGGTAGCTATTGTTGTAGGAGAATTCAATTAGTGGTAGGTTCTTATCCCAACTACCACCTAAGTCGATCGCACATGCACGTAGCATGTCTTCCAACGTTTGAATAGTACGCTCGCTCTGACCGTCAGTCTGTGGATGATAAGCCGTACTAAAATTCAAACGAGTGCCCAAAGATTGTTGGAAACTTTTCCAAAAATGTGACGTGTATCTAGTATCTCTATCAGAGATAATAGCTACAGGTATTCCATGCAAAGCTAAAATCTTATCAACGTATAATTGTGCTAACATATCGGAGCTATAAGTCTCCTTGATGGGTAGAAAATGTGCTGACTTCGTCAGTCTATCTACTATGACCCATATTGTATCATTTCCTTTTCTTGTCTTTGGTAACTTGGTGATGAAATCCATCGTCACCATTTCCCACTTCCATACGGGAATTTCAGGTTGTTGTAGCAAACCTGATGGTTTCTGATGCTCAGCTTTGACTTGCGCACAAGTCAAACATTTAGCTACATAAGCAGCTACAGACTTTTTCAAACCAATCCACCAGTAATTTGCTTTTAAATCCTGATACATCTTGTCAGCTCCAGGATGAACAGAATATTTGGAACTGTGGGCTTCCTGGAGGATAACATCCCGAAGTCCTCCAAAAATTGGAACCCATATTCTTCCATTTAGTCTAAGCATTCCGTCTTTGTCATGGGATAACTGCTCCTCAGTTACTCCCAATTTTTCTTCAGGATAATTCGCTTCCAACACAGCTTCCTTCTGTGCGGCTAATATCCTTTGGTTCAAATCATTCTTGATTTCAATGCGCTTGGCATTGATTCTTATTGGTTTAACTCTTTCCTTCCTACTCAAAGCGTCAGCAACTACATTTGCCTTGCCTGGATGGTACTTTATTTCACAATCATAATCATTCAGAGTTTCCATCCATCGCCTTTGTCGCATGTTTAGGTCCTTCTGATTAAACAAATGTTGAAGGCTCTTATGATCTGAATAGATCACACACTTGGTTCCATACAGGTAATGCCTCCATAGCTTCAATGCAAATACAACAGCACCCAATTCCAAGTCATGGGTGGTGTAGTTCTTTTCGTGAATCTTTAGCTGTCGTGAAGCGTAGGCAATGACTTTTCCTTTCTGCATGAGCACACAGCCCATACCAGTGTGCGATGCATCACAGTACACCACAAATTCTTCTATGCCATCGGGCAGTGTTAGCACTGGAGCATTGCTCAACTTTTTCTTCAAAACGTCGAAGGATTCCTGCTGCTTAGGGCCCCAATCAAACGTAACCTTCTTGCGTGTCAATGAAGTAAGAGGCGCAGCAATCCTTGAAAAGTTTTCGATGAATCGTCTATAGTATCCTGCTAGACCCAGGAAGCTACGAATTTCAGTAGGCGTCTTTGGCTCTTGCCAGTTCATCACTGCTTCTACTTTAGCGGGATCCACTTGGATACCACGCTCGCTTACTACATGTCCAAGGAATTGGACTTCTCGAAGCCAAAATTCACATTTAGAGAACTTGGCATATAGCTTCTCTTGATGAAGTAGTTTGAGGATACAACGAAGGTGTTTCTCGTGGTCAACCTTGCTTTTTGAGTAGATAAGGATGTCGTCAATAAAGACGATGACGAATTTATCCAGATATGGCTTGCAGACGCGATTCATGAGATCCATGAATGCGGCTGGTGCGTTAGTGAGCCCAAAAGGCATCACTAGGAACTCGTAATGTCCATAGCGAGTCCTAAACGCTGTCTTGTGTACATCCCCATCCTTGACTTTCAACTGATGATAGCCTGACCTTAGGTCGATCTTTGAGAAGTAGCTTGCCCCTTGTAACTGATCGAACAGATCGTCGATCCTGGGCAAAGGATACCTATTCTTGATGGTGACTTTATTGAGCTCACGATAATCGATGCACAGACGCATCGATCCATCCTTCTTCTTAACAAACAAAATAGGCGCTCCCCAGGGAGACGAGCTAGGTCTAATGAAACCTTTTGCTAACAAATCGTCTAACTGCGTTCTTAACTCCTTCATCTCCGTTGGAGCCAACCTATATGGTGCTCTTGCCACTGGTGCTGCACCTGGAATGATGTCGATTCGGAATTCCACTTGCCTATCTGGTGGTAAACCAGGTAATTCTTCCGGGAAAACTTCGGGGTATTCCGAAATGACAGGGATTTCTTCAATCCTCGGCTTAGGCTCATCAACAGTAACTTGTGCCATATAAATGACACAACCCTTCTGCATACATCTGGATGCCTTAAGCATGGACACTTGCTCAGGCAATCCGTGCTGGGTATCTCCTTGGATAGTTAGTGACTCACCAGACGGAGTTCTAACTACCACTTGTTTTCTATTGCACACAATCTGGGCTTGGTTGTGTGATAACCAATCCATGCCTATCACTATGTCAAAACCAGCTAGTTTAAAAGGAAGTAAGGATAATGGAAACGAGTGATTCCTAATGGATATAACACATCCATCTAGAACAGTCGAGGCGGTTTCTACGGTTCCATCAGCTAACTCCACTTCATACTTCACACTTAAGGCTTTCACAGGTAATTTTAACAACTCACAAAACTTATTGTCTACAAAGGATTTATCTGCTCCAGAATCAAACAGGACTCTAGCAAAAATATCATTTACAAGGAACGTACCGGTAATCACGTTGTCGTCCTTAATAGCCTCTTTAGCATCCATCCTGAAGACCCTTCCATTGGTCTTCTTCCCGTCTTCGGCTTTCTTGGCATATTTTGGGCAGTTAGGCTTAATATGCCCTTTTTCGTTGCAGCCGAAACAGGTCGCGTCCTTTAGATTCTTACACTCCGACGTCTTATGATTTGTGGATTTGCAAATTCCACAGGGTCGCGGGCGAGATTGGGAGTTCGTCTCAAGTCGACATTTCCCAAAATGGTACCTCCTACAAGTCTTGCATTTGGGTTTTTCTCCTGATTGTTGCCCATTCTTCTTCGATCCCGACCCTTTCCTGTGGTCGTCATTCCCTCTGTGTCTCTTCTCTGACCTTCGTGAGGTATCATCCTCACGCTTTCTCTTGTTCTCGGCCTCTTTGTTTCTTAGCGATCTTAGTCGGACCGCGTCCATTGTGAGGGACAAAGAGAGGTCAGTTACTGACCTGAAAGTCGTTGGCCGCGAGGCCTTCACACTTGCCTTTATTGCGGGTTCTAACCCCCCGATAAAACGAGCGATTCTCCTTGGTTCAGGGGTTACAAGATATGGAACCAATCGAGACATCGTGTTGAAGCTCGTTAAGTAGGCTTGGCAGTCCAGGTTTGTCATTACCAATGATACAAAATCGGACTCTATCTTTTCCACCTCATGCTGTGGGCAGAAATTTTCCTTGATGAGAGCAACGAACTGCTCCCAGGTCATGCTATACAATTGTACCTTTCCGGTGGCCTGGATCAGTGATCTCCACCATGCTAGGGCTTCGCCTTTAAAGGACTGGGACACGAACTTCACAATGTCCCTTTCAGCACATCCACTTATGTCTACCACTGTATCAATCTCATCCAACCAGGTTATGCAGTCAACAGCCCCCTTCTCCCCCGTAAAGTCTCGGGGCTTACACGAAACAAAGTACTTGTATGTGCATCCTCTAGCATGAGGCGCATCATTGTTCACTACCTTCTTATGGGGAACACTGTTTTGGTTAGATGAATGTCGCTCCTCATCGTTTTTCTTGGGTTCCTCTTTCTTAGGTATAACCTTCATAGAGGGTGGCTTACTATGAGCTTCTGATTGGACCTTGGGTTTTGACTTGGGATGAGTTGCAGATCGGGTCCTACTGTGGGTCCCGTTCGATTCACTGTATTGCCTATTCAATGCTTCGACAACAGCTTCATTTACTAATGCTTTCAATTCGGCACCAGTTACTAGTATCTTCGTGTTATCAGGGTCGTTTGCTGGACGACTATTCATTTCTTCCGACTTAGTCATGTAGTCTTAAATGCTACATAAAACAAGGACAAAGTCTATTTAGAAATATAACTACCATTATCGTTCCTGACGATTTATTAACCATGGTAATTAAAAGCCATATTAGTTAATTTGTTAAGTAGTTTCATTTAGGACTTTTTATCAATAATTTTATCCTAAAATGAAATATATGTTGGCACAATAGGCCTAGTCACATAGACAATCTCTAAATTATAGATTTAGATTTTTATAGGATTAAAGTTTGAATAATCAAAACGAATCAATCCTTTCTTTGGCAGGGAGTCTATAAGCTACGACTGCCTTTCTGTTTTATATGACATTTATTATGACCCGTAGGTATTATGTCACTTTCAATTATATATAAAAATATAAATTGGATAATTTATTAAAAAGGGTGACATGTGTGATTTTTGCGAATCACATTAGTCAAGAATGTTAACATATTTACAGATGTTAACAGAGATTGAATCTTTTTAAGTAGGTTGTACCGTCTTGGCTAGGTTTATAATAATATAACAGCTAGGTTTTACCCTTTTAAGATTCTTATTATTAGAATGGTGAATTACAATAATAAATGCTATTTTCCATTTATTCTTTTATTATATTTATGCATATAATTTAAAAATGAAAAGCTGAAATTACCATTCTAATTTAAAATTTAAAGAGTACAAAATTTGCCCTAAACGGGACTTTGATAAATAACATGCCCACGCAGGGGCTAAACAAATAACAAACCCTCGCAGGGGTCGAAATAAAAGCTATGCCCACGCAGGGGCGAAATAGAAGAAAATTACCCACGTAGGGGTAGAGTACATAAAGATATGTCCACGCAGGGACATGCCTATCACTAAAATAAATAAAGGATTTAGTAATCCTTCTTGCTCTTACCCTTGAGCAAGTCCACCACCTTCTGAATCCTTCCCCGGTTACGCCTCTCATTATTCTGCAACTCCTGTCGAAATTCCTGACGCACCCCTTGAATCTCCTGTATGATTTCCTGAACTTGGGGTGGCGACATTGTCGGCGCCTGAGGTGGTTGCTGATAGTACAACGGCTGAGGAGGCTGATAAAACGGAGGTTGGGGCGGTTGCGGCTGCTGATACTGTGGAGGCTGAAAAGGCTGCGACTGTTGATACCCATATGGTGGGTACCCATAAGTTGAGGGTCCTGTGGCCCATGGATCACCGAAGGGAGCCTCTTGGTGGAAGGTGTAAGAGTTCGCTGCAACCCAGTATGGATCTTCCGTAAAGTTATACCCCGGGGGATACTGCTGCTCGAATGGGTTAAATGCTGCAGCATTAGTATAAGCAGGGATTGGGTCTCCAAAACCCAATGGTGGCTGAGGCTGTGGCTGTGGCTGTGACGCGACTGGCGCCGTTGCTACTTCAGAGATGGGATGCGACGACTCTCCCGTCTCTGATTCTTCATGGACCGGCGAGTACCGGCTGCTGCTTGACTGTGGAGGGGTGCGGATACGCACTCCTCCTCGCGAGGACATCCTCGCGTTCGTTCCTCTCCTTCGCCTCGGGGGCGAGGGAGGATGAGTCGGAGGTGGTGGTGGCGGTGGAGTAACCGCCACAAATCTAGAATCCGTAGATGGATTCTGCTGCTGCTCTGGCTGCTGGTCCGGCTGCTGCTCTGGCTGCTGCTGGTGGTGCAGGGGAGAGCTGTGGTAGGAAGGGTGGAGAGGAGAGTTGTGGTAACTGGGAGTGTACACCCAGTTGTGCTGCCTGAAGTTCTCCATGAAACTATCGGGACCATTGTAAGGTGATCCCAAAAATGGTGACCCATCAGATATCTCGATGGGGTGGTTTGGTGTCCCTGAGGGTGGCATGGCGGGATCATCATCCTCCTCAACGTCCATCGGGTTGTCACCCGAAAAGTGGTCCTCCGGTCCAAGTGGGTTAAAACCCACTGGTTCTTGCATGTAATCATCAGGGTTGTACAGCCCCTGAAAGGTGGGTGATGTGTTGTCGAATGGTGATGAGGGTCCTAGAGGAATGTAGGACTGTTGCGAGTGATGAGATGGTGTGGAGGCTGGTTCAGTAAAGGACCTCCATAGGTTTTGGGCATCTGTGTTGTGAGTGCCCGAGGGTGTTCGCCGGTGCGAAGGCCCGGCTTCGTGATCATTGCGAGCTGCATGCTTTCCATTTCCTCCGCCTCTACCTCTCATTCTTGGCGGCATGATGACAACCTGTCACAAAGAACAAGTGATACACAAAATATATAATTAAGACAAGGTTAGAAAATTTAAACGAAAATTTGGAAATTTCCTAAGTTCTTTGTCTAGACTCGGGATTCGAGGAATGTGCCATTGTGTCACTGAGATTAAACACAAAAGGCTAGTGTTTAATTCACTCAGAGTTGGCTCTGATACCAACCTGTCACACCCCAAATTTCCACGTGTCACCGGTGGGCCCGGTGGGGGTATCGTGACGTAGTTGGTATCATCATAGACAAACAACACAATATAATAATGCACAGCGGAAGCAAAAGATAGATTCGTTTCAACTTTAAATAGAAATGTAATATTAATTATCACAAGTAGTCGAAACGGATCCACAGGCGGATCGAAAAATAAAATAGGATAATTGTTCAACAGTTTAATGTCGCCCAAGCTGCGTGACTTATTGTGGACGCTCTAGAAGCCTGCCAGCCTATTTCGTATAGTACCTGCACTTAATCTTTTGGGAAAAATACGTCAGTTTACACTGGTAAATACAATTCGACTGACTCATTTTGAAAAGGTTGAAAATTGATTTAAATGCACAAGGCACAAAACATTTTTATTAACTTGGGTCAATTATTTAATATAATAATCATGTGAACGAATTACATGTTACTTGCGTTCAGTGGCCCGGATCTAGTCCGGGCTAAAGATCAATGGACACACCACATAAGCGAGTTATACACTGACGGGTGCACGCCTACACCCCGTGCTCTGGTCGTGGCCATCTCGTAAGATGATGCCAAGGATATCCGGGACATGGTCATTAACCCCCCAAAGGCTTAAAGTAAGCAAGACTGTTTAAATGAGCCGCACAAATTATTCAAACTAAACACCCAAGGGTGTAGGATTTAACGCTCGATCAAGCGGTATTCTATATACCGTAACCCAAGCCCGTATAGGGAAAATAAGCCAAAGAGTATTTACCTGCGTATAGTATCAATCACAATCAAGAAAATGCAAGTATCTTTTACTGGTGCTCCTAATCTGGAACAAAGGTTTATAATAACCTATTAGATTTCTAACGGGTCTTTATTTAAGCCTAAGCCTAGACCGGTTAGTTTAAATGACGATACGGTTCACGCACGATTAAACGAAGACCGGATGGAATGTGAATTTGACCCGACAAGTTTGAAGACTTGTATAATATGGGTTTGCTGAACACATTCTGGATTTTGAGACAAAAATGATAATGTTTGACCCGTTTCGGTCAATTCATGTAAACTAGTTACATAAACCGAACCGAACGCGAAAAGTGCGTTACGGGCGACCATGGGAGTCATATGCAAGTTCCCTGAGATAATATGCTTTAAATATGATATAATATCAGCAAGTTATGTTCTATTATGCCCCGAATGGATTTAAACTCAATTTACGCCTCATAAGGACATTTTGGTCATTTAAAAGATTATAAAAGAGTCAATTTGGAAATCTGAGTTACGGGTCTGAATTATACAGTAAATATACTTAATTTGTCATGTTATAACAGTAGGGTATGACCCGTAGACAAAACTTATCATTTAAAATCAAACTATGCACCGTAGGGGTATTTTAGTAATTTCACAAGGGCTAAAAAACGTCAAAACTGGAAATCTGAGTTCAAAATCTTATACTTACTGTTATTATATGAAAATATGCTAAATACATCAGTAGGTATGAGTCTTATATGTTTAATATGAGTATAACGCTTACAATGCGTTAAAAACGCTAAAAATGCGATTTAGAGCCGTTTCCGGGTTTTTAAAAGAAGGCTGAGATTTTTATATTTCCAGAATGCCCAAAATAATTTATTTAACAAATAAAATCAGTAGAAAAAGGTTTGGGGTCAAAAGAATGTATAAAACTCATTTTATGGCTTAAACGGTCAAAACCGGCATTAACCGAATCGACTTAGCGACGTATGATCCGATCAGCCAAAAATTAAATAAAAATCTTCAAAAATCCCAGAATATTATATAACATCAGTGGGTAAAAAGTTTTATATCGAAAAGTGGCCTGAAATAGGTTATACGCTAAATGCGCCGTTTATTTAACATAAAGATATAGTTTTACGCTATCGGCCATAACTCAAAATCTGGACCACCAACTGATCTCAAATTTTCGGTGCAAGTTTATAAATTAATAATAAAGATTTCTACTCTTTCACTTTTCCAAAAATCACGTTTTATATCAAAAAGGGCAAAATAGTCAACTTTTAAGCATAATCGGAAACACGCATATGAATCGGTTAAGCATAGACTCAAGATGTAAAAATTCCAGAAAGTTATACATAAATAAAAATGGTCAAAAATACACTCCAATACAGATCTCAAACATGCATGCACGGATCCGAATCGATAGTCTACGAAAAAGTCGTTTTATAAGACTTTCGGTTCCGATCCGAGTTTATACTAAAGATTGTCGAGTTGATTATGAAAAAAAAACATTCTTATATTCATTATAAGTTATTTTTGATGATCAAACTGATTGCATGTCATCTACATTACCATTTATGCTATATTTCGCAAAAACGATTTCTGTTGACTTTTTAAGAACATCTTTGACTCGACAAATAGCATGCTTAGAGTGGGAATCAGAGAATACCCTTTGGAGGGTTTGTTTCCCACATAAATACCAACATATCAGTGGTTTCAATTGAGAAATGACAGAGCCAAACTCGTTTAATCGAAAAGTCAAACTATATGAACAACGGTTTGACTTTTAACTAATAATCAAAGCAAGAACGAATTATAAACTGATATGGAAGCTTACAAAGGTCCTAATGAAGCTTAGTTAACACTTAGAGGCTGCCTTGTCGTTCAGAAATGCTCCAGAAGTTGCCTTGAGAGTTTTGCAAGTTGTGGGTGTTCTTGATCACAATGCAAGTGCCTCAAAAATGAGAGCTTTTGATCTAATTTATGGTGAATTCAGATGTTACAAGAGTGCAACAGGTGTCCCAACATGCATGAGGGCTGATTGGTGAGTTTTAGAGGTGATACCAGCTGTCAAGCACTCAAAATTCGGACCCAAACAGCAGCTGATCGCAATTCTGCACCTGGGGCTGCCAAACTTTAATTAAAAATGGCAGCTTTGGTCCCTGTCTTTGCACGCGAGGTTTTGGCTATTTATTTTGACTCGTAAACCCCCAAACTTGGTTTTTAAGAACCTTGGGACATTTACCAACATGGTAATGTCCTCGGATAACTTTGCGCTCACCCGAAAAGCCATGAAATTCGACGTTGACGCTTTTAGCCCCTCAAGTACGGTTTTGGCCATAACTTTCTCATACGATAACGAAACTTCATGAAATTTTTACCACATATTATAGTGAGTATATTCTAGCATTACAAAGCTTCGGGGCTGCCAAAAGTTCACTCAGAGGTATAAATTCAACATGTTGACACTTTTAGTCCCTATAGTTTGTAATTCCTCACTTTCGTGCATTTTCCGCTTCGTATGATCCATGATCCATCCGTTTAAGGTTATAAACATTATGTAGGGTTATTATGGAGTCTATTTATCCATTGTTGACACTTTGGACCCTTACGTTCCATAGTTTTCACCGTTTGTCAACTTTAGTCCCTCTAAAGTTTGTTTTTGCATATGCAAAGTCTATGACACGTGTCAAGACATTATTGGGCGTAAAATTTCCGAGGTGTTACAGCCGTCGGGTCCTCCAACGGGTACCTACAACTAAGGATGGCGTAACCACCCTAACCTTGGTTGGAGAGATCCCGGCAATAGTAGTAACCAACAAAACCAACGAACTAACTTTCAACAACCACAAAATTTTTCTCAACAACAAGGTGGACGAGAAAGGCTTGAAGATACTGTATCTCGCCTCATCTCCGACACCGAAAAGAAAAACTCGGATCGATTTCAACAATTGGAATCGAATTTTAGAAATCAACAAGCTAGCATTCAAAACATTGAAAAACAATTAAATCAAATAGCTCAAAATTTCTCCGAGAGACCACAAGGCGCGTTACCAAGTAATACCGAGACCAACCCAAAGGTGCAAGTACATCTCATTACATTGAGAAACCGTACCGTGGGTCCCGAAGAGGCTCCACTTCCACCGACTGAAAGAAGCCAATCTAGCCAAACCACAACTCCACCCGCGCCCCAACAAGAAAATGCTTCTCCACCAGTTCAAGAGCCTACTAAGACTCCTCCGGTTCCATACCCTGGTCGGTGAATTCGTCAAAAGACCGATGAGCAATTCACAAAGTTCGAAAATTTACTAAAACAATTGCATGTTAATATTCCATTTATCGAAGTCCTAACTCAGATGCCTAAATATTCAAATTTTATGAGGGACTTCCTCACTCATAAAAGGAAAATTGAATGCGAAGAATGCTCCGCCTTACTACCCAACAAACTCCCGCAAAAGAAGCTTGACCCCGGAAGCTTCACAATTCCTTGCTCGATTGGGAAATCCCCCATTCGTAATGCACTAGCCGATCTCGGGGCTAGCATCAACCTCATGCCCGCCTCAATGTTCAAACGACTCGGCCTAGGAAAAACGAGCCCTACAAAGATGAGCATACAACTTGCCGATAGATCCGTCAAATATCCACAAGGTGTCGTCGAAAATCTATTGGTTAAAGTCGACAATTTCGTCTTCCCGGCCGACTTTGTGTAGGATCGTTGTACGACCTGAATGAGTCGATCAGAAGAGTTGTTTATCCGAATCAAAGGCGGAATCAATGAAACGGACGCTCGATGTAATTATAACTGTCTCTTGTATTAATCTGATAGAATTACAACACCTGGAGACAATTCGGCAGCACCTCGTTACCGAACACAAGACCTGATTCCCTATGAAATGAATCAACCAAGTGCCCTATATATAGTAGATGAGATTCCGCTTGAAATGGACATGGCAGTTTCAAGCGAAATCTGTTAAGTTGATTTCGCTTGAACTTGTCCTTGACACTTTCAAGCGGAATTACTTTAATATCCACTAAAATCAGTTTCTAGCACCTCGAGCACTGATTATCCTATCCTATCTCATGATATGACTCGATACAAGACGAAGTCAATAGACATAGTGCACTAACAGACTCCCCCTTGGATATTGACGAAGTCTTCAGTGTCGAGTCTTTATCATGACACATCTTCAGTCTTGATCAGTCTTCATGCTCTGTCTCTGGCTCTAACACTGTAAACATCCTATCAATATTTCTTCAAGTCTTTAGGCTCCCCCTTTCGTCAAGCTTCCGTGCTTTAGGGATCGACACCTTGTTTTCCGGTTACAAGCTCCCCCTAAATTTGAGCTCGTCTTCAAACTCCCCCTTAGACTCAACTACCGGGATCGTAGTCTGGAATCTTTCCTGCAACACTCATACATTTATAAGAAAAACATTTTAAATTTCTAGAACTCATAATCTGGCAATTCAATTTCCTAAATTAACACTTCTCATGAATTTGGCAGATTCATCGAATTGAAACGAAAACTAGCTCTATAACAATATAAGCATCCAAATCCCCCACAGTTAATCATCCAAGTCCAAACTAATGACCTTGGAGATATCACAAACTGTTTTTGATTTTTGATTAAAAATCAAGTTTCAAATTAATGAACTTGTTTTATTTTCAGAAACACAGTCAGCTTACTTAGATTTTGACACTCAGCATCTTAGACATCGGTTGTCGAAAATAAAACAGAAATCAAAATCTTTTTGTAATTTTCTGAAAACATAAAGCAGTAAAGAAATATTTTCAAAATATATACAGACAATATTTTTGTTTGAGTTTGCGTTAGAGGATCATATCAGTTTTTGACAAGTCACTAGTACCGTTGAGCTTAGTTACACATTAAGAATTAAACAATTCACTTAGATTGTCGATATACTTGTCCACTTAAATTTTCACACAAATTTCAACTGATTCAGGATACGGATTAGGTGTATTAAGAACTTAAACTCATTCATGTGTCCCACCTCTTGAATATACTCCCGTATCCAGATCCCAATATTCAGTCTTACAGGTGAGTATACCTAGATGATATCTGTAAGGGGTTAAATTGCGAAGGACCGTGAGAGCTCAGGTCAGAACTTCCGTTCAGCAGAGAGATGACGGCTTCGACTTTGAGTGGGTCCCCTTTAGATGATTTTTTTTACAACAACAATGATTATCAATTTTATTGTCTCATCATTTATGCTGAGGGCGGCGCTATATTTCAAGCAATGCAGAAAGTATTATTCGGGGACTAGGCCATTGCTTCCGCATTATCAGAAGTCCCGGAATAATACCCCAGATATCACTAAGTATAAAGACCTAGTATCTCAGAAAGAGGGATCCTTCAAACAAGATTTCAGGGGTTACCTATATATCCAAGTAGTGTTCCCCACGAAATAAGCAAGTAAGGATTTTAGGTTTATATCCCGAAAAAGCTTACTAAATGTGTAAAAACCTATCGGCATATCATCAGTGAGACTGTTTAATGTTATTTAAACATTACATTTCTTTAGCATACTGTAATTGTCTACTGATGTACTATCATTTCCTTTTTTTACGCAAAAAAACTCAATTTTTGAATTTTATCATGTTTTTTACTTTTTCAAATTTTCAAATGTTTTTGTATTTTTTGACAATAATACTCCCCCTAAAATGCAAAATCATTTAAAAGAAAATTTGACAACCCGATACTGATAGCTTTGTCTCGCCATCCATTTTCTGCTTTTCATGCACTGGTTTACAGAAAATCTATACCCCCATGATTTACAACACATTGATATTTATAGTTTGAAAACCGTTTTTCAATCTTGTGAAATTAATCATGTTTGTTCAGCCGTGAGGGTTTCGGCGTATTCAAGCAACGCATTTTTGAATTTTTTTTTAATATTTTGACAAATTTAAAAACAAACATATTTTTGATTTTTACATTTTTCAATTTTTAGGGTTTTTGAAATATTGTTTATTTATATACAGAAAGCAAACAAACTCCCTGTTCAACCAAACCAGGGTTCAGCAGCCTTCTCCTCCTGTTGTGCCAGGCTGCTCCAACTTCCAATCTCACAATCTTTAGATTTGTTGAGCGCCTGCACATTCAAACTACTTGATTACTTGAACAATTTAGCCAATGTCTGTTGAACCTTAGGCAATTCAACACAATATGTATCATGCAGTTTCGGAAAATCTTTATCATCAAAAACTTTTTCAACTTTAACTTCAACTTTCTCATCTTTTACCGAAGTCACTTGTTTCTTAACACTCCATGTTTGACCTTTCGGAGTACCTCTTTTATAAAAATGTGATTCTTTTTGAACATTTTGTTTTTGAACAACAACTTTTGGTTTCCAAAACTCTTGGGGTTTTGTCATATCAACAGATGTTTTCCAACTTTGTGTTGTTCTAACTCTGGGTGTGTGAGAATTCCAGGTCTGTTTTGAACCAAACTTACTCGAGTCTGATTTCCAATTTTGATTCGAAGCAAACTTGTTTGTGTTATACCTCCAAGTTTGTTTGGAATCAAACCTGGTCGACCTTTGTTTCATATTCTCATATTTCTTTTTCTCAACATTTTCAGGCTTCTTTTTGTCAACATCCACAGGTTTCAGATTCGGACACTTTCGTGCAAGATGTCCTAATTGATCACACTTAAAACATGTTCTTTTTTTAAACATCTTTAACCCGTGGTTGTTGCCTTTTCTTTTGAGCACAAAACTCTTCATTAGACTGTTGTCTAAATTTGATTTTTTTCCTCTTCTTCAAAACTTTTTCCTTGAACAAAACTCATTTTTGCCTGAAAATTTTGTATTTCATTTTTCTTCCAATTCTGTTTCTTCTTATAACCCAACCCAGCCTTCATGTTTTTCTTCTTGAAACCAGGTTTGTTATAAAAAGTTTTATGACCTTTACCAGCAAACTTTGAAACTTCAGATTTCTCAATTTCAACCATTTTGAAAACTTTATCAACCTTTTCTGAGATCACATTCTGAATTGGGAATACAACATCTAAGAATAATTTGTCTGATCCAATCATGGTGTAAACCAATCCTTTTGAATCATCATTCAAATTTTTCTCAGATTTTGTCTGTTTAAGATAGCCATCATGAAAATTTCCCTCATTTTCATCATGTGATTCAGACTTACCTTTGTTTGACTCATCTTTTAGAACGCTTTCAACAACCTTACTTACCACCTCTAAATCATTAGCTTCATCAGATTTGGAGTAAGTCACATCGATACTTTCAGGTAATTGGTCAACTATGTTCAAACCTTTTGCCACCTTTTCCTCATCATAAAAAGTATAATTGTTTCTCAATGGTGGTGGAACCTGATGAAACTCTGAACCAATACCCTTTTTATTCTTGTTAGTATCTTTATCATCTGGTGTGATGTTGAAAATGCGTTCGAGAATATACGAAGAGTTATGATAACTTTGAAGTTTGGTAACAATCTTTTCTTTTTCAGCCAGAACTTGTTTGAGATTAGCAACTTCATCAACACACTTGTTTAATTCAAGTTGCTTTTCTTTAAACTTTCTCTCATACAGTTCTTTGGTTGTTAAAGTTGCAGACAATCTTTCATCAAAACATTTAACTTGTTTCTTCAAAGTATCATAAGCCTCTTGTACTCTCTGACTTGACCACTTCAAATTATCATACTCCTTTTGAAAATCTTGAAACTTATTATCTTTCTCCACACAACCAACACATTTAGCTGTACACATTTCTTTCAAAATCTTATTTTCTTCTTCAAGACCATGACATTTCCTGTGTTAGCTTTTCAACCTTTAGTTTCAAAATTTCTTCTTTTTCAATCATTTCTTTACATTTTATTTTGAAAACATTTACAATTTTATTTGTTTCAATATCTTTTGTTTTGATTATTTCATCTTTTTTTCAATACAGGCTTTGCACATTTCTACGCAATTCCTGCACTTGTTCTCATTTTTATCGACAATTTCAGCATTTGACAAGTCAGAAGATTCATTTACCTTAGTCTCTTTAAGCACCGATGATTCTTCTGTCTCAACTTTCTGATCTTTGTTTTTCTTCTCTTCTTCTTCCATCTTCTGTTCCTCTTCTATCTTCTGTTCTTCTTCTACATCATTCTTTGCCATAATCTTCATTTCTTCAACCAGCTTTTTCAACTCTTCTTCTTTCCTTTTCTTCATTTCTACCACCCTTGGTAGGCTTGCTTCACAGATTTCTTTTATTTTATTCAACAGATCTGGCTAATATCCTTTATCAGATAGCCTTCTTGTATTGAAAGTACCCTGATTTGGAATCAAATTTGTTACTGCATCAAAATCCACCTTTGATGGGTCAACAACCGGATTACCCTGTGGATCCATGTAACATTCCAATTCGTCATTCCATCTTTTGGCTCTCTGGGCTTCTTTGAATGGTTCTCTAAATTTTTCAATTTCCCATCTCGCATAATCTCTCCTCCACCAAATATCATGATCAACATTAGCTACAAATGCATATCCAACACAATCTTCTTTAAGGAGAACTTGACTCCAGTCATAACCTTCATCGTCATGAATAACTGCAAGAGCTCTTGATTTTTCTTCAAACTGTTTCATTCTAGGAGGTTCAGGTTTGTTCTGATGATAAATCGCTTTCTTGTAATAATCTTCTTTGAATGGATTTTCAGAATCATCAGCATAAGCATTTCGTCACTCTCTTTTAAAATGACCTTTCTGTTTACACTTGAAGCATATGACTTTCGATTTGTCAAAGCCTAACTTGGTAGATGGTCCACCAATAGATTTTCTTCCTGTAATCTCCATGAAACGCTGAGCTCTCCTCACTGCACTGGCCATACACCACCTTATGTCGATCAATTCCATCTCCTCAGGATCTATTTGATCGTAGTCTTCCTTTGTCAGGTGGGCGTTGCCTATCTTGCCTGCCACAAGGCTCTCATACGACTCTAATACAGAGGCCAAAAACACCATCTGTTGTTTTGCTGACTCTTCACTGAAATTCTGATCATTCTTCAGATCCACTGCGATATTACACTGAAATAAATTCTTTGATGCAGATTGTCTTGAAGCTGTTGATGAAGATCCACTGTGAAAACCACTGTGAGGAATTTCATGATTCACAGTATTTGAGCTTTCTGTAGAAAATGCAGTTCTTGGAGACCCAGCCTTTGGAAGTTCTCCTCTGTAATACAGCTCTACATTCTGCTGATAAGATGTGTTGTTGACTTTGTTAGATTTCTTGATCTCCAACTTGTGACTCTCCAGTCTATCGATAAGCCGATCCACTGTCAACTCTTCAGACTTGATTGTATTCTTCAGCATTAATGCAAAGTACTGCCAATCTTGCTCATTCGGCAATGAATCAAACAATTTGTCGACCAACTCCTCTTGAGTGTATGTGATTTTGTGTCTTGCCAGCTCCATCTTCAGATGCTCAAATCTCTCGATCATTTTACAAATAGATTCATTCTTCATACAACCAAATAAATCAAACTCTTTACGTAACAATTTCTTTTTGTTTTTCACAATCTCAGCACTACCTACACACTTTACCTCTAAAGCTTCCCATAAACTTTTCGATGTTTTTTCTTGTTCAAGTAGTGAAATAATATCTTCTCTCACTGACTGTTTTATCAATGTAATCATTATGTATTCAGCTACAACATTTTTTACATCCATTTCTGTGAACTCTTTTTCATCTAATAACTCTCCTCCTTCTTTTACTGGTTCTATATATCCATATTTCAATTTTAACCAACTTTCAGGAGCAAAAGCTTTTACCCAACCCTCAAATTGATTTTTCCACCAGTTATAATCTTCAATCCTCATAAGTTTCGGTGGTTTCTGTTGGCTTCCATACATATTGTCATATTTCAAATTATCTGTAATCTCTTTCGAATACTCTCTTGTTTCAGATCTTCTTTCGGATGATTCTGAAGTAAAGGCATTGGAGAACGTGTTGTAAAATTCTTCAGCGCTGCTCGACATCTTCAAACAGTTTCTTGAAATTCACAATTCGAATATCTTCAATCACCTGGAGACAAACAAACAAACACAATCAGAATCAATAATAACAAATATCCCGAAACAGACTGACACTCGGTTGACACAAAATGATCTTGACGCGGAATTTCCACTTTCAAACAAAATAAGGATCTTCAAGCGAAATCACATGTTCAAGCTGAATAGCAACTTTCAAGCGAAATGCCTAGATGACCATTCAAGCGAAATAAGAACTTCAAGCGAAATAGTAGATTCAAGCGAAATCTCATGCAATTCTCAAGCGAAATGAAGATTTGAAGCGAAATCAGCTATATTTTCCAAGCGAAATCTGAAGGTTCGTTCAAGCGGAATTATGTTTTTGATCCAATTTTGTGGTTTTTACTTCGAATTTTGATCTGAAACTCTCAAGGGTTTGTTAAAACACTGTTTCGCACATTCTGTGAAAAATTCGATCCATTTTGATCGTGAAATCTTGTCCAATTTGAAAAAGAAGGTGTAGAAGTCAGAAAACTGATGCAATCAAGCTAAACTCTTCTTCCTGTGCTCTGATACCACTTGTAGGATCGTTGTACGACCTGAATGAGTCGATCAGAAGAGTTGTTTATCCGAATCAAAGGCGGAATCAATGAAACGGACGCTCGATGTAATTATAACTGTCTCTTGTATTAATCTGATAGAATTACAACACCAGGAGACAATTCGGCAGCACCTCGTTACCGAACACAAGACCTGATTCCCTATGAAATGAATCAACCAAGTGCCCTATATATAGTAGTTGAGATTCCGCTTGAAATGGACATGGCAGTTTCAAGCGAAATCTGTTAAGTTGATTTCGCTTGAACTTGTCCTTGACACTTTCAAGCGGAATTACTTTAATATCCACTAAAATCAGTTTCTAGCACCTCGAGCACTGATTATCCTATCCTATCTCATGATATGACTCGATACAAGACGAAGTCAATAGACATAGTGCACTAACACTTTGTCATACTAGACATGGAAGAAGACACCGAAGTCCCTCTCATCTTAGGGAAGCCATTTCTAGCCACAGCCCAAGCAGTGGTAGACATGAATGACGGAACACTAACATTGAAGTTTGGGGACGAGAAAGTGAAGTTTGGAGTTGGAAAAAGAGTAGAAGACGAAGACCCAGTCAACTACATGAAGGTCATAGACTCAAGCTTGGATGACGCTCTCCGACGGTGTAGCATGGGATGCAAAACATCCCACTTGGGTAACATATGACCAGGTTTTGGGTCTAGCCAAGGACCCTTATAAACGTGGCGCACCATGGAGGCATTCCGCGGAACTATCCTTAGTTTAGTTTAGATTAATTTTTATGTTTTCTAGTTTAGTTTTTAATTTTCAGGAATAAAACACACTCGGGATGGTGAAGGATAACAAGGGGAACTTGAACCAGCACCCCATGCATGAAAACTGGGCCATCCGACACATTTTTCTTCATTACAGCAAGTTCAGCACGGGCCGTGCCCGCCCAACATGGCCTCGTGCTGCACAATCTACAGAAATTGCCTAGTTCAGGTAACTGAACACGGGGCGTGTTCACCCAACTCGCCCCCGTGCCCAGGCTTCTGTTTCTCTTTATTCATTTCTGTTATTGGCAATCTGAACACGGGGCCGTGTCCAGACGCCCAGTAACACAAATTTTGTTTTTTTTCACACCTTTTTACACATTAAATCAACCTAAAAACTTATTTTTGGGACACATTGAGGACAATGTGTAATTTAAGTGTGGGGGGGGGGATGCTAAAACTTTGAATCTTGCAAGTCCTAATCACAAGCCTTACACAAAACTCTATTGGAACCGCTAATCACCCCAAATTTTTTCAATAATTTTCAATTTTTTTTTTACTTGTCTAGGTTTAACTTGGGAATTTCAAATTCTAAAAAGGTTATATTTTTACAAATTTACAACCGATAGCGTCGTGATAAAAAGAACCAACATAAGAAAATTATGAAAATGCATGACAAGTTTAGTTAAAATTTGATTATATATACTTGATCACATAAAAACCCATTCCCACAAAAAGTGAGTTTTGAGCCTTTATGGAGCATACAAATACATATCTTTAAACTAAATGCTCATTTTTCGTTTCTTGTGTGAATAGCCGCTTGGTTCTTACGACTCTAGAACTTGCCACGATGATACATTCCCGGTCCTTACCAACTTAAACCCGAGTAAGTAAATGATGGAGGCATTAGGACTAACCCTTTTTATTTCTACACCATTTTTTTTACCACCTACCCAAAATCCCCCTAGTTAACCCCTTTGAGCCTAAACCTTTTCATTTCTTAACCCAAAAACAAACACCCTTTTTAACCACCAAAACCTTTTTATTTTTAACCCTTTGTTTTAGTAACAAGCTCGGTTTTTCTTATGATTTTTTCAAAAAAAAAATGTTGATGATGAAGCAAAGAAATAAACAAGCAAGTTCATACAAAAAAAAATTAACTTTGTTTGAATAATAGCTTCATCAAAATAAAAATTGCAAAAATAAGAAATCTAACGAAAACCGATGCTTTTTACTCTTTTCGCCCTTTTCTACTAACCACTAACCCAACCACCTACCTTTAACCCAAGACTAACCCTTCACCCAAAAGTCCTCTTGATATTTACAAAGGTTTATAGTTAAAAAAGGAGGAGTATTGATTGCTTGGCAAGCCTATGGTAGGACTAGGTTCCATGCCGCTCTCGAGTGATTCACTAAAATATATCTTCGGCCGAGTGTTGAGTGATCCCCCGTGAGGTATGTGAACTTGTATATAAATGGAAGTTTAAAAAAAGGCATGTTATGCCCTAATAAGTAATTTATCTTATGTAATGTTTTAAATAAATCATGACGAATATGATTGTAAATAAATAAAAATAAAGCTTGATAAAGAATCTTGGAAATCCCGACACTCTATGATAAGCCCAAAAGCCTTCTCTTCTACCTATTCCATTTGGGAGTGTAAAGCCACATTATAAAGAGTTTTGCTTGAGGACAAGCAAAGATTCAAGTGTGGGGGTATTTGATGTGCACAAAATGCAACATATAAATTACATCAATTGTGGCATAAAACTAACATTTTTTTAGTACTAATGTTGGAAAAAGTGTGCTTTTGTCTTCCTTTTGTATTTTCAGGATTAAATGAGCTCAAATGAACAAAAGAAGCAAAAAGGCAGCTAAATCTAACATAAATACAAGAAAAGGAACAAACGTGGCATGCCCGACCTCCCCAACAACATCTTCCCAAGCAAAACAAGAGAACAGAAGGCTGAACACGCCCCGTGCTCAGTGAACACGGGGGCGTGCCCAAGTGCCAGCATAAAAGACAAAGCTATAGAAGCTTCTATCACCCACCACGGGGCCGTGCTCAGCGGACACGGGGCCGTGGTCAACTATAAGATTCGCAGAATCCAGGCAAATCTTGATAGTACAGATACGCTTCTGCACACGGGGGCGTGCCCAGCGGACACGGGGGCGTGGTCAACTAATGCAGACAAACTGCAATTAATGAAGACAGAGAAGAGGATGGACACGGGGCCGTGCCCGAGCTACTGTTCAGGCTATAAATAGGGGTGCTTGGCTCATTTGCAAACCATCCCTTGGCACACCACCTCTCTCACACTTCACCCACTACCCACCAACATCACAACACCATCATCCACCACCATCATCCATTGTCCATCATAGAGTGTGTGAGTCGTCTCGGGATCCAAGATTGATCCTAAGAGTTCTTGACAATCAAAGGCCATGTTTGCCTAAGTCTCTTACATCACTTGGTGAAGACAAGTGTCTAGTGTAATACTTTTTATTTTTAATCTTTTCGCACTTTTTACTTGGTTATGTATTAATGACTTTAATAACTAGTTTCTTATGTTGAAGGTGATCCTTCCTTATCGTTTGTCTGTGGTGTCTTGGCATTATTTTACTGTCTATATAAAATAAAAGATTTTCACCATTCATATCTCCACGGTCTATATGGAGGTATGTTGGCTACCTGGTCGGGGGTTAAGGGAACGGTTTGGTAAGAGTCTTGCCTTGTTCAGTGTATAGATCCTGCAAGGACCTGGGTCAAATTTAGTAGGACCTCCTTCAATACCCACCGGTATTGGATGGCGGGGGTCCAAACTCTTTGATCCCCTCATATGTAAGCTACTATTAATACTTTAATCCGGCTACTTAGGACTGTATCCCTGCTGACTCAGACTATTTAGCCGAGGGTAACGTCACCTTCAAAAGAGGGGCCTACCATAATATGCATTAATAACTTAATTAATTATCTTTCAATAATCCGACCCTTTAGGATTGTATCCTTGCTGACTCAAACTACTGGGTTGAGGGTAACGTCACCTTCAAAAGAGGGGCCTACTACAATCACTAAGATAATCTCTTAAAAAGTGCAAAAGTGCGGAAATAATCAAAGGTTACACTATACACGAGTTGGAGCCAAGTGATTCATCTTGTCTATCTGTTTTCATTTTTATTTTATTTTTCAGCGTTTTAGTTAGTTTTATTTTTCTAGTTTAAAAACCTTTTTTCTAACTTTTGATTTGATGAGACGTTGAGGATAAACCGGTACTAAAAGCTCTTGTGTCCTTGGACGACCTCGGTATCTTGCCAACACTATACTACGCTCACGATGGGTGCACTTGCCCATATGTGTGTTTGGTGTTAGTAAAATATCGTGTTTTATAAATTTAAAACTTGGCTAAAGAGTGTTAAAAAGGGCTTAAAATATACATTAAAAACCTATAACACACCGCACGCATCACTACACAGGGGCAGTGCCGTGGTGGTTGACCACGGGGTTGAGTTGACAGTCAAGGCTTCACTTGTGGGCTCAGTATATATTCAATCCAATGTGCCAAACTTTAACTATAATTTCATCTATTTAATACAAACTAAAATAGTGAAACTCACCAACTATGTTTAGCTGACTTTTTCCAAATTATAACATGTTTTTTAGGCAAAACAAAGGAGGAATAAGCTTGTAGGAGTTCCAAGTTTTGAGTATGGCTAATACGTGAATAGAGGCATAGCTACTAGTACCAGACTACTTGTGGGAAAACTTAGTTGTAACTTACGTGTGGTTGTGTTAATAAATAATGTAAACGAAACACGTTGGTAATGTATAATATAACATCTTTATGAGCAATGTGTCTGTTCCATGTGTTTGTTGTTCCCCGCATGCGCTTCCGCTGCGAGTCGGGGTGTGACAGAAGATGGTATCAGAGCCACTGGTTATAGAGAATTAGGTATCCCTAGTGAACCTAGACTATAATCATAAGCTCATCTTCCTGCAAATCAAAACGTGTAGCAACCGAAACATCGTGGCTATTATCAGGATGGTCTTGTCAGGCAAGTAAGTTATTATGGTCCGGAACAAAATAACATATTTGCTTGTACTTGGGATTTCTGAGAACGTCACTAAGAGAGAACAAGAAATGACCATATACACTAACAAAAAAATGGATACATATAATTAACATTTCGTGTCAACGTGTACATACGTGTATATATATTCCATGTACATTGTATCCACACTATTCAGTAATTAGCATTTGTCGTTATAACTTGCTTCCTTACAGGTAGGATGTCGACTGACCCTAGTCAGAGTTATGAGGAGGATTCATCAATGGATCCGAATGCTGAGGCTGAAGTGACAGAGTCGGAGCAGGAGGACACTGTAGTTCCATATGAGCTACCCAGTGATGAGGCCGATCAGTCCGGATATCGCTGTGATAGTTACCCCCCCGTGTAACACCTCGAAAATTTACGTCCTATAATGTGTTGACACGTGTCATAGGTTTGAACTTGTGAAAGAATGTTCTTGAAGGACTAAAGTTGACAAACAGTGAAACTGTGTAAATATAAGGGTTCAAAGTGTCAACAATGAATAAATATACTTTACGATAACCCTACATGATGTTTATAACCTTAAACGAATGGGTCATGGATCATACGAAGCGAATTGTGAAAGAAAGTGAGAGATTACAAACCACAGGGGTTAAATGTGTCAACATGTTAAGTTATAACTCTGAGTGACCTTTTAGCAAACCCGAAGCCTTATAACGATTAATTATGCTCACTAGAATCTACCGTAAAAATTTCACCAAGTTTCGTTACCGTATGAGAAAGTTGTGATAAAATTCGTGTGTGAGGGTTAGAATCGTTAACATTGAAATTTAGGGCTTTTCGGGTGATTACAAAGTTACCCGAGGACTTAACAAAGATGGTATAAGCCCTAAAGCCCCCATATGATAATATTGAAGCCTCATAATGCAAGAATTGTAGTAAAAACGACCTTTCGGGGGACCAAGGACCAAAATGCAATAACGAAAAACATGTGTAACCTGATCTGAAGGGCCATGCGGCCCGCCTCCCATATAACAAAAGCCCAAGCGGGCCGCCTACGACTGCCAGATGCAGAAAAGAATGGCAGGTGGCTGTTTTCAGCTCTTAACCGACTTACATGCAAGTTTTTCGATACCTTGGGCTGCCTAAGGTGGTTTATAGCTTGTAGGACACATGTTGGTGATTTGGTAACACTCCTAGACTTATGTGTTGATGATCCAAGATGTTTGAATTCATATAAAAGAACCACATTCTTTACATTCATCTTGCATTCACTTCCTGATCATTTCTGGAGCATTCAAGTAGATCCCAAGCATTCCAAATCATCCATTAGACAAGTGTAAGTACCCTTGATCTTCTCTATTTCAGTTATGCTTAGTTTATAGCCTAGAAATCAAACCGTCGTAACTACGGTTTGACTTCACGATAAAACACAAATGGTCCAGGGTTTTGTCGAATCGAAAGTTGTTATGAGTTGGTAATCATGTGGGATTTAAACCCTTAAAAGGGCACCCACTGAAATGTCGAGTCAAACGTTGTCCGAAAAAGTCAACAGAAATGGTATTTTCGATTTAACGCATGATTAACAATGTAAAAGGCGTATCACCTATTTTATCATTCTTATAAACTGGTAATAAGTATAAAAACTTGTCTACGCTTGTTTGATTCGACAACTTTCTGTTTTGAACCGATTCGGAACCGAAAGACGCAAAAGTTTGACTTTTGCTTTGACCTCAGTTCTGACCCGGTTTTGATAGGTTAAGACATGCCTTAAAGTTCCATTAGGACCTAGTTACATGTTGGTATAACCCTCTGCGTTTATACCACATAAATCCTTAATTGTCCGATGTTTCCGTTAATCGCCTAAATATTGACCGTAATGCCCTTATGACCGTAAAACAAGAATTTTGGAAATATGAAAGTAAAATAATCTTAGTTACTGATTATTAAACATGTCTGTAAATTTTCACATCAATCGGAGGTCTAGATTAGGAGTTATGCTTAATGACGTAATTATAGCGATTCTTAGTAATTAAATGACGTCATTAGCGTAAAACCTATCTAAACCTAATTTTTGACACCAAACCTTTTACCCACTGATGTAATATAATATTTTGGGATTTTTGAAGATTTTTAATTATTTTTAAACTAATCATAAGCTAGGATTAGTGCCTTAATTCGGTAAATACCGAATATACCCTTTTCGGCCATAAAATGAGTTTTATAAATCCTTTTGATGCCAATCCAATTGCTACTGATTTTAAATATTAAATGGAGTGTTTTGAACCTGTTTAACTGATCAGAAAACTCAGAATCCTATTTTAACCCGTACGTCGCTTAAAACGGCTTTGTACGCGTATTATACGCATAGTTTGGGTTTAAAACTATTTTGACATATAAGACTTATAACCAAATGTTATAACCTGTTAAAATAAACTATTTTACTGATGTATTCAGACCCGGTTCACAGAAACTTAATAAATTCCTTTTATAACCTCTAAAATGACCAAAATACCCCTTCGGGGCTTAATAAGAGATTAAACTCGTTTTGGGCATAATGGAAGGTATCCTACTGATATCACAACATATTTAAGGCATGTTAACTTAGGAAACCTGTTTAGGACTCTTATGGTTACCCGTTACGCTTCATACACGTTCGGTTCAGTTTATGTAACCAGTTTACATAAATTAGCCGAAACGGGTCAAACCTTATCGGTTTTATCTCAAAATCCAGAATGTGTATCATATACCCATATTAAGCAAGTCTTCAAACTTGTCGAGTCTAAATCACATTCTATCCGGTCTTCGCTTAATCGTGCGTACGAACCGTATCTTTAAAACTAACCGGTCTAAGCTTAAGCTTAACTAAAGACCCGTTAGGATTCTAATAGGTTATTATAAACCTTCGTTCCAGATTAGGAGAACCAGTAAAAGATACTTGCACTCGCTGATTTTGATCTATACTTACTCGGGTAAATACTTTTAACTTATTTTCCCTATACGGGCTTGGGGTACGGTATATAAAATACCGCTTGGTCGGACATTGAATCTTTAATTGTATGATGGTTAAAGTATTGAGATGTTTCGTTTAATTTGTTTTGTTTGCTTAAAGCCTTTGGGGGTTAATGACAGTGTCCCGGATATCCCTGGCATCATTCTACGAAATGGCCACGACCTTAGCACTCAGGTGTAGGCGTACACCTGTCAGTGTCTCATAAATAAAGTGGTGTGTCCATTGATCTTTAACCCAGCTCGATCCGGGCTACTGAACGCATAAGTAACATGTAAATCCTTTACAAGTTTATATATTTAAATAATTATCCCAAGTTATAAAATATTATTTGTGCCTTGTGCCTTAAACGCATTTTCTTAAACTCTTTTCAAAATGAGTCGGTTGATTGTATTTACCAGTGTAAACTGATGTATTTTTCTTAAAAAGGTTAAGTGCAGGTACTACGTGAAATAGGCTGGCTTATCTCCTAGCATCCACAATAAGTCTCGCCAGCTTGGATGTCATAGACTGTTGAACATTTGTTTCCTTTTATTTTGATCTACCTGTGGATTTATATTCGACTATTTGTGATACTTAATATTACAATATCGTTTGGTTGAAATAAATCTATACTTTGCTTCCGCTGTGCATTTAAATATTGTGTTGTTTGACTATTATGTTGCCAACCACGTCACGATACTCCCCTACCGGGCCCACCGGTAACACGTGGAAATTCGGGGTGTGACAGGTTGGTATCAGAGCCAACACTGAGTGAATTAAACACTAGCCTTTTGTGTTTAATCTCAGTTACACAATTGCACATTCCTAAATCTTCGAGTCTAGACAAAGAACATAGGAATAATCCAAAATGTTTTTATTTTAATTTAAATTTTGTCCTTTATTTTTCCTTGTCATTACCTTTGTTATATTAACAGGTTTAGCAATGCCGCCAAGATTCAGACGAGGAGATCGAGGAAAGGCGCCGATCAGCGCCCCTAACGACCACGAGGCCGGGCCTTCAGGCCGGCGAACTCCTTCTGCTACAAGGAGTATAGATCCGCGAGAACCTTGGAGGATCTATGAGGAGCCTGCCAGACAATCCACGTCACATAGCTCCACGCCTCCATATTATCACTCTTTTGGCCCTCAGTCTGAGAATGAGCCCAACAACCCGCAACCATCATACATACCGTTACAGCGATCCTCATCGCAAGATTCCTTCCGCGACCCTACTCCTGTTTTTCGGGGTCAGTTTAACCCAGCAGAGTACCTACCAGAACAAGCGGGCTTTAACCCACTAGGACCGGAGGATCACTTTTCTGGTGATCAAGATATGGACGAGGACACAGATCCCGTCGAAGCTTCAACCGGATCCTTGAACCATCCTTTTGTGATCTCAGACGGTTCGTCTTTTCACGGAACACCATACCAAGGTCCGGATAGTCACATGGCACGGTTCGAACGATGTGAGTGGTACTATACACCATCTGAACACTCATCACCTCACCAGCAGCAACAGCAAGATCCCTCTGGGGATCCACGTTTCGAGCAGCAGCAAAATCCCTCTGGGGATCCACGTTTTGAGGCAGTCACGCCACCGCCTCCACCGCCGCCAGTTCATCTAAAGCCTCCAGAACCACCAAGACGTAGGAGGACTGGCCCACGGATGTCAGTACGAGGAGGGGAGTTTCATTTCAGTACCCCTCAACACTCTAGCGGCAGCCACTACCCGCCTATATATGAAGGCCCACAAATGGGTGGACCTTCAGTTCCAGTTTCAGAGGTGAATTCGGCACCTATTGCACCGCCATCACCGGGTTTTGGCCACCCTATCCCTGCTTATACTGCTCCGGCAGCTTACAACCCTTACGGACCGCCAGCATACCATAACTATAACTATGTCGAGGCCGACCCATACCTAGTGGCAGCAAACTACCTTGCCCAAAATCCTGAGGGACCATATGGAAACCCTTGGGGAATGGGACATCCAGCTCGAGGGTATCAAGTACCTCCTCAGCCACCGCCACAGTACCAGCCACCACGGTTTTCTCCACCAGAGCAGGAGGATCTCCGTCAAAGACTGGGCAAGGTTGAGAGAGACCTCCAGAGAGAGCGTAAGAAGAATGAGGGATTTATGAGTGGCTTGGCAAATTTGCTGAAGGGAAAGAAGAAACGGGATCGTTAAATCCCAATATGTATTATTGTATTTCCTTGTTTAAATCAAGTCCCTACGTGGACATTTATTTATGTGTGTATGTAGTCCCTGCGTGGACATCTACCTTTGTACTTAGTCCCTACGTGGACTTGTCTCTATTAGTCCCTACGTGGACATTTACTTTTGTAAACCGTCCCTGTGAGGACATGTATTATCTGTATAGCTCCTGCGTGGGCATGTGTTTATGTGAAATGTCCCGTTTAGGGCAAAATGTATTACTTTTAGTTTTAATGGAATGTAAGTTTGTAAATTTCATCTTTGCTATGTTTTGCATAATTAAATTAGATGAGAAACAAATAAATTTGAATCATTCCTTTTAAAAATCTATCTGCCTATGCTATTTTAATTAAGGATCTTAAAAGTATAACCTAGCCTGCATGTCATTTTAAGACCTGGCCCAGATGGTAAAACTCGTTAAAAAGATTCAAATCCTAGTTAACATCTGAAAACATGTTAACACTCCTGGCAGACATGATTCGTTAAAAATACACGTGTTATTATTAAATATGGATCTTTTCAAAGATTCCAAACCCAACTAAATGATCTCTGAATCATGGGTTAAATCATTAATAAATATGATCAGTTCTTTTTACCATCCATTGGTAATGGAAGGCCTACGGGCCCTTCTCATTTTCATATGAGACAAAAGACAGTAATAGTCTGTGACCCTGTCTGATAAAGGTAATGAACCTTGTTCAAACCTTCATGCTTTGATTCTCTGAAATCATAGCTTATGATCTAAATTGTCCCTGTGACTAGGCCTTATGTGCTAATAAAACTGTTATTGTTCTATAATTAGGATAAATTATATTAAAAATCCTAAATAAAGGTGAGTAATAAATTAACCATATATGGTCTATGTTTAACACGGTTAATAAATTGCCATAAAAGACAATTCTATAATAAACTCACCAATAAATTGATGTCGATATGTAACAGTTCAAGCTACATGGCAGACTCAAATGAGGTCAACAGTCACCCAGGGAGAGTGCATGATAATGCCCGAGTAAATGTAGCGGGTGCAGAATTACAGGAAATGATAGATAATGCCGTTAATCGAGCTATGGATAGACAGCTCCATGAATCTGGTGGTACTCATACAAGAACCCAATCTGCACCACACTCTAGAACACCCTCCAGGACCCACACTGCCCACAACAGTAATACTCACCACTCATCAAACCAGAGGAGTGCTCTATCTCAAAGAGTCGTACGGAATCAAGAACCCCGTAATAAGGGTTGCTCCTATAAGTACTTCGTTTCGTGCAAACCCAGGGATTTCAATGGGGAAAAAGGAGCGGTAGATTGCATGACTTGGATGGATGAAATGGATACGGTGGTGGATATAAGTGGTTGTGATAATAGGGATATTGTGAAATTCGTGTCACAGTCTTTTAAAGGGGAAGCATTAGCTTGGTGGAGATCTTTGATCCAAGCTACGGGGAAAGTTCCGTTGTACAATATGACATGGGAACAGTTCATGGCACTGATCAAGGAAAATTTATGCCCTCAACACGAGGTTGAGAGAATTGAATCTGACTTCTTGTCGCTGGTCATGAGAAACCTAGACTGTCAGGCCTACCTTACCAGTTTCAACACTTTGTCAAGGTTGGTTCCATATTTGGTAACTCCGGAGCCTAAACGTATAGCTCGTTTTATCGGGGGTTTGGCCCCGTAGATCAAAGCAAGTGTGAAGGCCTCCAGACCAACCACTTTTCGGTCAGTAGCGGACATATCGTTGTCCCTTACCTTGGATGCTGTCAGGCTGAGATCGCAGAGGAACACTGATACCGAAAAGAGGAAGCGTGAGGATGACAACTCACGACGTTCAGACAAGAAGCAGAAGGGAAACAATGACCATAAGAAGGGGTCAGGATTTAGGAAGGATGGTCAGCAGTCGGGTGAAAAACCCAAATGCAAAATCTGCAAGAGACAGCACTTCGGAAAGTGCAGGTATGAATCAAACTCGAATTCACAATCGAAGTCTTTTGCATGTGGGTTGTGCAAGTCCAAGGAACACAAAACCTTGGATTGAAAAAAGATAAAGGATGCGACCTGCTACGGTTGCAATGAAAAGGGGCACATCAAGAGCAATTGCCCAAAATACGCCAAGAAGCCCGAAGAGACTAAGAAGACCAATGCTAGGGTCTTCAGGATGGATGCTAAGGAAGCCGTCAAGGACGACAATGTGATAACAGGTACCTTTCTCGTAAATGATGTTTATGCGAGAGTTTTATTTGATTCAGGCGCTGATAAGTCGTTCGTAGACAATAAGTTTTGTGAATTGTTGAACTTACCTGTTAAGACTTTAAGTGTGAAGTATGAGGTGGAACTAGCAGATGGCACTTTAGAAACCGCCTCAACCTTATTAGATGGGTGTTTCATATCCATTAAGAACCACTCTTTTCCTTTGTCCCTACTTCCTTTGAAACTAGCTGGTTTTGATATAGTTTTGGGTATGGACTGGTTATCTCATAACCAGGCCCAGATTATTTGCAATAAGAAGAAAGTGATGATCAAGACTCCGTCTGGTGAATCACTTACTATCCAGGGAGATACCCAGTATGGGCTGCCCGAGAAAATGTCTATACTCAAAGACTCTAAGTGTTTGAAGAAGGGTTGTGTCATCTACATGGCACAAGTGATTATTGATGAGCCGAAGCCCAAGATTGGAGATATCCCCGTCATTTCTGAATACCCCGAAGTATTTCCTGAAGAACTACCTGGTTTGCCACCAGATAGGCAAGTAGAATTCAGAATTGACATTATTCCTGGATCAGCACCAGTTGCTAGGGCGCCTTATAGGTTGGCACCAACAGAGATGAAAGAATTAAGAACGCAGCTAGATGATTTGCTAGCCAAAGGTTTCATCAAACCTAGTTCGTCTCCTTGGGGAGCACCAGTTTTATTTGTCAAGAAGAAGGATGGATCGATGCGTCTGTGCATCGACTACCGCGAGCTTAATAAGGTCACTATCAAGAATAGGTATCCTTTGCCCAGAATCGACGACCTGTTCGATCAACTTCAAGGGGCAAGTTTCTTCTCGAAGATTGACTTGAGGTCAGGCTACCATCAATTGAAGGTTAGAGATGAAGACGTGCACAAAACAGCATTTAGGACTCGTTATGGTCATTACGAGTTCCTAGTGATGCCTTTTGGGCTCACTAATGCACCAGCCGCGTTCATGGATCTCATGAATCGCGTTTGCAAGCCGCACTTAGATAAATTCGTCATCGTTTTCATCGACGACATTCTCATCTACTCAAAGAACCAAGCTGACCATGAGAAGCATCTTCACTGCATTCTAGAACTACTTCATAAAGAAAAGCTCTATGCCAAGTTCTCAAAGTGTGAATTTTGGCTTCGAGAATTCCAATTTCTTGGACATGTTGTGAGTGAGCGAGGTATCCAAGTAGATCCCGCTAAAGTTGAAGCTGTCATGAATTGGCATGAGCCAAAGATGCCTACAGAAATACGCAGCTTCCTAGGTTTGGCAGGATACTATAGACGATTCATTGAAAACTTCTCAAGGATTGCTGCACCCCTGACTTCGCTGACACGTAAGAAGATTAAGTTTGACTGGGGTCCTAAGCAGCAGGAATCCTTTGATATTCTGAAACAAAAGTTGAGCAATGCTCCAGTGCTGACATTGCCAGATGGAATAGAGGAGTTTGTAGTTTATTGTGATGCATCACACACAGGGATGGGATGTGTGCTTATGCAGAAAGGCAAAGTCATTGCCTATGCTTCACGTCAGTTAAAGGTACACGAAAAGAATTACACCACCCATGACTTGGAATTGGGTGCCGTTGTATTCGCACTAAAACTGTGGAGGCACTACTTATATGGAATAAAATGTGTGATCTATTCTGATCACAAAAGCCTTCAACATCTGTTCAACTAGAAGGACTTGAACATGAGGCAACGCCGTTGGATGGAAACTCTGAATGATTAAGATTGTGAAATAAGATACCATCCCGGCAAGGCGAATGTAGTCGCCGATGCCTTGAGTCGGAAGGAGAAGGTGAAACCCATCCGAATCAATGCCAAGCGCATGGAAATAAAGAACAATTTGATAGAAAGGTTGTTAGCTGCACAGAAGGAAGCTGTGTTGGAAGCTAACTATCCTAACGAAAAGCTAGGAGTAACTGAGGAGCAGTTATCTCTTAGTACGGATGGAATTCTTAGATTGAATGGACGGATATGGGTTCCAATTTATGGAGGACTCCGAGATGTTATCCTCCAGGAAGCCCACAGCTCTAAATATTCTGTTCATCCTGGAGCTGATAAAATGTACCAGGATCTAAGGGCAAATTATTGGTGGATAGGCTTGAAGAAGTCTGTAGCTACCTATGTAGCTAAATGTTTGACCTGTGCACAAGTCAAAGCAGAACATCAAAAGCCATCAGGTTTGCTACAACAGCCTGAACTTCCCACATGGAAGTGGGAGATGGTGACGATGGATTTCATCACCAAGCTGCCAAAGACAAGGAAAGGCAATGACACTATATGGGTGATAGTTGACCGACTGACTAAGTCAGCACATTTCCTACCCATTAAGGAGACCTACAGCTCCGATATGTTAGCCCAACTGTACGTGGATAAGATTGTAGCTTTACATGGCATACCTGTGTCTATTATCTCTGACCGAGATACTAGATACACGTCACATTTTTGGAAAAGCTTCCAACAATCTTTGGGCACACGTTTGAACTTTAGTACGGCTTACCATCCACAGACAGACGGTCAGAGTGAGCGTACTATTCAAACGTTGGAAGACATGCTTCGTGCATGTGCAATTGACCTGGGTGGTAGCTGGGATAAGCACCTACCATTAGTTGAATTCTCCTACAACAATAGCTACCATACCAGCATTAAGGCTGCGCCTTTTGAGGCATTATACGGTCGAAAGTGTAGATCGCCCATTTGCTGGGCAGAAGTTGGAGATGTCCAGTTATCTGGACCAGAGATAGTGTTCGAGATGACGGACAAGATTGTCCAGATTCGTGACCGTCTCAAAGCTGCCCGGGATAGGCAGAAGAGTTACGCTGATCCAAGTCGTAAGGATTTTCACTTCGAAGTAGGTGACAAAGTCCTACTTAAAGTGTCACCCTGGAAGGGAGTGATGCGATTTGGTAAGAAAGGCAAGCTAAGCCCGAGATACATAGGACCTTTCGAGGTTATAGAACGTGTCGGGTCAGTTAACTATAAGTTAAACTTACCTGAAGAGCTCAGTAGTATACACAATGTATTCCACATCTGCAATCTGAAGAAGTGTTTCGCTGACGAATCACTGGTTATACCCCATACAGATGTGCATATAGATGAGAGCTTGAAACTTGTGGAAAAACCATTGTCGATCGAGGATCGACAGGTAAAGAAGCTTCGAAGGAAGCAAGTACCGATTGTAAAGGTCAAATGGGATGCCCGTAGAGGTCCCGAGTATACGTGGGAGGTAGAGTCCACAATGAAAGAAAAGTACCCTTATCTGTTTCAGTAAATCTCGAGGTCGAGATTTCTTTTAAGGGGGTGAGGATGTAACACCTCGAAAATTTACGTCCTATAATGTGTTGACACGTGTCATAGGTTTGAACTTGTGAAAGAATGTTCTTGAAGGACTAAAGTTGACAAACAGTGAAACTGTGTAAATATAAGGGTTCAAAGTGTCAACAATGAATAAATATACTTTACGATAACCCTACATGATGTTTATAACCTTAAACGAATGGGTCATGGATCATACGAAGCGAATTGTGAAAGAAAGTGAGAGATTACAAACCACAGGGGTTAAATGTGTCAACATGTTAAGTTATACCTCTGAGTGACCTTTTAGCAAACCCGAAGCCTTGTAACGATTAATTATGCTCACTAGAATCTACCATAAAAATTTCACCAAGTTTCGTTACCGTATGAGAAAGTTGTGATAAAATTCGTGTGTGAGGGTTAGAATCGTTAACATTGAAATTTAGGGCTTTTCGGGTGATCACAAAGTTACCCGAGGACTTAACAAAGATGGTATAAGCCCTAAAGCCCCCATATGATAATATTGAAGCCTCATAATGCAAGAATTGTAGTGAAAACGACCTTTCAGGGGACCAAGGACCAAAATGCAATAACGAAAAACATGTGTAACCTGATCTGAAGGGCCATGCGGCCCGCCTCCCATATAACAAAAGCCCAAGCGGGCCGCCTACGACTGCCAGATGCAGAAAAGAATGGCAGGTGGCTGTTTTTAGCTCTTAACCGACTTACATGCAAGTTTTTCGATACCTTGGGCTGCCTAAGGTGGTTTATAGCTTGTAGGACACATGTTGGTGATTTGGTAACACTCCTAGACTTATGTGTTGATGATCCAAGATGTTTGAATTCATATAAAAGAACCACATTCTTTGCATTCATCTTGCATTCACTTCCTAATCATTTCTGGAGCATTCAAGCAGATCCCAAGCATTCCAAATCATCCATTAGACAAGTGTAAGTACCCTTGATCTTCTCTATTTCAGTTATGCTTAGTTTATAGCCTAGAAATCAAACCGTCGTAACTACGGTTTGACTTCACGATAAAACACAAATGGTCCAGGGTTTTGTCGAATCGAAAGTTGTTATGAGTTGGTAATCATGTGGGATTTAAACCCTTAAAAGGGCACCCACTGATTCCAATCCTAACTAGGTCGTTTGTCGAGTCAAACGTTGTCCGAAAAAGTCAACAGAAATGGTATTTTCGATTTAACGCATGATTAACGATGTAAAAGGCGTATCACCTATTTTATCATTCTTATAAACTGGTAATAAGTATAAAAACTTGTCTACGCTTGTTTGATTCGACAACTTTCTGTTTTGAACCGATTCGGAACCGAAAGACGCAAAAGTTTGACTTTTGCTTTGACCTCAGTTCTGACCCGGTTTTGATAGGTTAAGACATTCCTTAAAGTTCCATTAGGACCTAGTTACATGTTGGTATAACCCTCTGCGTTTATACCACATAAATCCTTAATTGTCCGATGTTTCCGTTAATCGCCTAAATATTGACCGTAATGCCCTTATGACCGTAAAACAAGAATTTTGGAAATATGAAAGTAAAATAATCTTAGTTACTGATTATTAAACATGTCTGTAAATTTTCACATCAATCGGAGGTCTAGATTAGGAGTTATGCTTAATGACGTAATTATAGCGATTCTTAGTAATTAAATGACGTCATTAACGTAAAACCTATCTAAACCTAATTTTTGACACCAAACCTTTTACCCACTGATGTAATATAATATTTTGGGATTTTTGAAGATTTTTAATTATTTTTAAACTAATCATAAGCTAGGATTAGTGCCTTAATTCGGCAAATACCGAATATACCCTTTTCGGCCATAAAATGAGTTTTATAAATCCTTTTGATGCCAATCCAATTGCTACTGATTTTAAATATTAAATGGAGTGTTTTGAACCTGTTTAACTGATCAGAAAACTCAGAATCCTATTTTAACCCGTACGTCGCTTAAAACGGCTTTGTACGCGTATTATACGCATAGTTTGGGTTTAAAACTATTTTGACATATAAGACTTATAACCAAATGTTATAACCTGTTAAAATAAACTATTTTACTGATGTATTCAGACCCGGTTCACAGAAACTTAATAAATTCCTTTTATAACCTCTAAAATGACCAAAATACCCCTTCGGGGCTTAATAAGAGATTAAACTCGTTTTGGGCATAATGGAAGGTATCCTACTGATATCACAACATATTTAAGGCATGTTAACTTAGGAAACCTGTTTAGGACTCTTATGGTTACCCGTTACGCTTCATACACGTTCGGTTCGGTTTATGTAACTAGTTTACATAAATTAGCCGAAACGGGTCAAACCTTATCGGTTTTATCTCAAAATCCAGAATGTGTATCATATACCCATATTAAGCAAGTCTTCAAACTTGTCGAGTCTAAATCACATTCTATCCGGTCTTCGCTTAATCGTGCGTACGAACCGTATCTTTAAAACTAACCGGTCTAAGCTTAAGCTTAACTAAAGACCCGTTAGGATTCTAATAGGTTATTATAAACCTTCGTTCCAGATTAGGAGAACCAGTAAAAGATACTTGCACTCGCTGATTTTGATCTATACTTACTCAGGTAAATACTTTTAACTTATTTTCCCTATACGGGCTTGGGGTACGGTATATAAAATACCGCTTGGTCGGACATTGAATCTTTAATTGTATGATGGTTAAAGTATTGAGATGTTTCGTTTAATTTGTTTTGTTTGCTTAAAGCCTTTGGGGGTTAATGACCGTGTCCCGGATATCCCTGGCATCATTCTACGAAATGGCCACGACCTTAGCACTCAGGTGTAGGCGTACACCTGTCAGTGTCTCATAAATAAAGTGGTGTGTCCATTGATCTTTAACCCGGCTCGATCCGGGCTACTGAACGCATAAGTAACATGTAAATCCTTTACAAGTTTATATATTTAAATAATTATCCCAAGTTATAAAATATTATTTGTGCCTTGTGCCTTAAACGCATTTTCTTAAACTCTTTTCAAAATGAGTCGGTTGATTGTATTTACCAGTGTAAACTGACGTATTTTTCTTAAAAAGGTTAAGTGCAGGTACTACGCGAAATAGGCTGGCTTATCTCCTAGCATCCACAATAAGTCTCGCCAGCTTGGATGTCATAGACTGTTGAACATTTGTTTCCTTTTATTTTGATCTACCTGTGGATTTATATTCGACTATTTGTGATACTTAATATTACAATATCGTTTGGTTGAAATAAATCTATACTTTGCTTCCGCTGTGCATTTAAATATTGTGTTGTTTGACTATTATGTTGCCAACCACGTCACGATACTCCCCTACCGGGCCCACCGGTAACACGTGGAAATTCGGGGTGTGACACCCCGAGACTTCCTACACGACAGGGGATTGAGGTCACGAGTTCATATCATTCTCCGCCGCATGACCAGCCCGCTATAGTGGAATATAGTCATACCTTAGACCCTTATTACTACCCAGGCATGGCCAGGAGGAGCCCTACCCCTATTATTATTCGACGATCTCTCACTCCCGTTCCCAGGGTTAGTAGGTCCCATACTCCCGACACTCCAGCAGCTCGTATCTCACCTGCCCTATCAAATACACCCACTCCCCTGCTATTAGCCTTAGACAGATAGCGCGTAGGAGGGTGCCGATGCCAGGACCAGTTTTTACTCCTCCCACTTCACCACTTGCCCCTCCCTCAGCAGGATTACGACCGAGAGTCACCGCTAGGTTCATTGATCCGATGCACGAATCCACACTTTCCTCACCCTACCATACATATGAGCCGGGTGGGCCTTCACATCCCGTAGAGGATTCCCCTCCGCCAGTTTGGGGTATCCCAGCACCTCAAGCGGAGCCCCCTGAGTCACCGGGGAGTAGGAGTTGGATTGGATATGTGATTGAACAGTTGGTAGCACTTACCGTGGCAGTGACAGAGGAAGCACATCATCGTAGCGCCTTGTATGATTGCATTATAGTTACCCAGCAGGCGATGATGAGGGTCCAGGACAGACAGACATATACTGAGTTTCGTCAAGGACGTGATCAGTCATTATTATGGTTTTATGGAGGAGCTATCGCACTGTTGGCGATAGGGTTTGTATGGTTGGCTTTCTGGAGACGCATGTAGAGACACGGTTACTTTTGTACATATGTCTTTTGACATCACATCAAGCACTAGGCACTAGATGCCTATGTCGAGGTGTTGATGCGTTACTCTTTCTACTTCAGTATTAGATGTTTTATCTTGCTTGTACGTCACGGTAGTGACACGTTTTGACCAGCATGTTATAAGCACTGATCCCTAGTGGATTAAGTCTACGTGCAAATTTTGACATGGTACAACGGCACTTATATATATGTATATGTTGTTAAATTTTATTTATATGTGTTTATGAATGCAATGCAATGACTGAAATATGTGATGTTATGAATTATATACTCGATCTGTGTGCCAACCTATATGTATTCTATGCTAACAGAAATAGCACCAAAACGTGCAAACAACTTGACTGAGGCTGATATCGCACAGTTGATAACCCAACAATTACCGGCGGTGATCCCAACTATTGTAGCCCAAGTTACCGCCGGTGTGACTGCAAACTTACCTAATCGCCAACCTGATCCTAATGTTATTCCGGTCGCCCCGAATAACGTACGACAGGGATGCAGTTACAAACAGTTCATGGAGGGTAAACCTATGGAATTTAATGGCATCGAAGGACCGACTGGAATTGTACGTTGGATAGAGAAAACACAAGTTGTCATCAATATCAGTAATTGTCCGGCGGACTCTATTGTCAAGTATGCGATATCCACCTTCGTGGATGAAGCTTTAAACTGGTGGAATACAATAGTCCAAACACATAGACAGGAAGCAATTGATCACCTGACATGGGACGAACTTAAGACGATGCTTATGGAACACTACTGCCCGAAGAACGAAATCCAGAAGTTGGAACACGAATTCTGGAATTTACAAATGCAAGGGGCAGACCACGTTGGTTTCACCAATCGTTTCAACACTCTTGCTCGATTACTACCTGATATGGTCTGACCTGAGTCAAAACGTATTGAGCGATACATATGGGGTTTAGCCCCAAAGGTCCGCAGTATTATAAACTCCATGGAACATCTCACAATGGAAAGTGTTGTGTCCCGGTCTGGCACAATCACGTTTGACATGGTTAGAAGGAACATCCTGAAAATGCCTGGAGAAACATCTGGTACGAAGAGAACCGAATATGATTGGAAACCCCAAGGAACCCAAAAAATAAACGCACCCGAGCGACACCCCAAGCCTATGCCATGACTACTAAAGATGCAAGAGCAGATAATTATAAAAGGACGTTACCAAAGTGCAAGAAATGTGGATTTCACCATTCGGGTGAATGCCGAACCGTGGTCTGTAATAAATGTCAGAAGACGGGGCATTACGCAAGAAGTTGTAGAGCCTTTACTGATACCTCAACTCGTTCTTACCAACCCACCTGTTTTTAACCGCCAAGATCTCAACCAACCCAATAAAAACAATTACAACAACCCCAGAAACCGCAGTTGACTTACCCCCGTACTTGTTTCGAATGTGGTAGTACGGAACACTTTAAAATAAATTGTCCTAAACTTAACCAAGGGCAGGAGGGAAAAATGAACCAGGGACAAGCTTCTACTTCAAACCAAGGACGAGGGCGCGTTTTTGTGATCGGATCAGGTGATGCACGCCAGGATCCGAATGTGGTGACAGGTACCTTTCTCATTTCCGATCAATATGCTTCAGTACTGTTTGATACGGGCCCAGATAGGAGCTACGTTTCCATTAATTTCTTACCCCTATTAAATATGCCGGCTATTGAATTAACAAGTCCCTATTCCATAGAACTTGCTAACGGTAAACCTATAACTAGGCCCAGAAAGTTTCGATATAGTAGTGGGAATGGACTGGTTGTCCAAGTACAAGGCGGAGATTATATGTGAGCAAAAGATTGTTAGGATCCCTTTTCCTAATGATGAAGTTATTATGGTATAGGGAGAGAAGTCTGGTACCATATTAAACCTTATATCCCACCTGAAAGTATTGAAATGTACACGTCAAGGATGTGATGTGTTCTTAGCAAGTGTAATGATGACCGAACCAGAAGAACAACGTATTAAGGATATCCCAGTAGTGTGTGATTACCCAGACGTGTTTCCCGATGAATTGCCCGGATTGCCACCCAATCGGCAAGTCGAATTCCGTATCGAATTAATACCGGGAGCAGCTCCAATTGCCAAAGCACCTTACCGTTTAGCACCTTCAGAGATGCAAGAACTATTATCTCAGTTACAAGAACTGCTAGACCGAGGTTTTATCCGTCCCAGTTATTCACCTTGGGGAGCACCAGTGTTATTTGTGAAGAAAAAGGATGGAAGCTTTCGGATGTGTATCGACTACCGGGAGCTGAACAAGGTTACCATAAAGAATCGATATCCTCTTCCGCGAATCGATGATTTATTTGATCAGTTGCAAGGAGCCTGTTACTTTTCCAAAATCGATCTTAGATCTAGTTATCATCAAGTGAAAGTTCAAGAGGAAGATATCCCTAAAACAGCCTTTCGAACTCGGTACGGTCACTATGAGTTCCTGGTTAAGCCCTTTGGGTTAACCAATGCACCCACGGTATTTGTGGACCTCATGAACCGAGTTTGTAAACCATATCTAGATAAATTCGTCATAGTCTTTATTGACGATATTTTGATCTATTCCAAGAGTAAAACGGAACACGAGCACCATCTACAAGCCATACTAGAGATATTGAGGAAAGAGAAGTTGTACGCCAAGCTTTCAAAGTGTGACTTCTGGTTACCAACGGTGCAATTTTTAGGACATGTGGTAGATCAACAAGGGATTCATGTTGACCCTAGTAAGATCGAAGCTATTAAGAATTGGCAAGCGCCTAAGTCTCCGAAAGAGATACGCCAATTCTTGGGATTGGCTGGATATTACCGTCGCTTTATTGAAAACTTTTCCCGCATTGCTCAATCCTTAACTGCCTTGACACAGAAAGATCGAAAGTACGAATGGGGCGAAGAACAAGAAACAGCTTTTCAGCTGTTAAAACAAAAGTTATGTGAGGGGCCAATTTTGACTTTGCCAGAGGGCAATGATGACTTTGTAGTGTATTGCGACGCATCTCGACGTGGTCTAGGATGCGTATTAATGCAGAGAAACAAGGTTATTGCATATGCTTCCAGACAATTGAAAGTACATGAAAAGAACCATACAACGCATGATTTAGAGCTGGGCGCAGTGATTTTTGCATTTAAGATCTGGAGGTATTACTTGTACGGTACGAAATGTACAATTTATACAGATCACAAGAGCCTCCAACATATATTCGATCAAAAGGAGCTGAATATGAGACAACGCAGATGGGTGGAGCTATTGAACGATTATGTCTGTGAAATAAAATACCATACAGGTAAGGCTAACGTAGTAGCCGATGCCTTGAGTAGAAAAGACCGAGTAAAGCCACTCAGAGTGTGAGCTCTTGGGATGATTGTTCAAACCAGTCTTAAAGAGCAGATTCGTAATGCTCAAATGAAAGCTTTGGAGGAAGGCCAACTAAATAGCGTAAACTTACACGGAAATCAAGGGAATTTTGTGAGGAAACCGGATGAAGTGTTGTATTTCAAAAATAGGGTATGGATTCCTACTCTCCATGACCTACGTCAACTTGTTATGGATGAGGCTCATAAATCTAAGTACTCTATTCACCCCGGTACAGACAAGATGTACCACGACCTTAAGGAATTTTATTGGTGGCCATGTATGAAAAAGGACGTAGCAGAGTACGTGAGCAAATGCTTGACCTGTGCCCGGGTAAAGGCAGAATACCAGAAACCCTCGGGAATGTTACAGCAGCCCGAAATACCTCAATGGAAATGGGAGCAAATCACGATGGATTTCGTGACCCACCTTCCAAAAACACCCCGAGGTCATGATGCGATTTTGGTAGTAGTAGATAGACTAACCAAATCGGCGCACTTTATTCTGATTCGTACTACCTACAACACCGAGAAATTGGCCGAGATCTACACGAGTGAAATTGTGGCTAGACACGGGGTACCGGTTGCAATCATTTCAGACCGTGATAGTCATTTCACTTCACACTATTGGCAACAGTTACAAGAAGCTTTGGGGTCTAGAATAGACCTGAGTACGGCTTACCATCCCTAAACCGACGGCTAATCAGAACGAACTATCCAGACATTAGAGGATCTGCTTAGTGCTTGCACCCTAGACTTTGGAGGAAGTTGGGATAAGCACCTTCCCCTCATTGAATTCTCTTACAATAACAGCTATTATAGTAGCATACAAGCTGCACCGTACGAAGCACTATATAGCCGAAAGTGCAGATCGCCACTTTGTTGGGCTGAAGTGGGCGATACTCAACTCACGGGGTCTGAACTAATTCAAGAGACGACAGACCAGGTGCATAAGATCCAAAGTAGACTGAAAGCGGCCCGAGATCGGCAGAAAAGTTACGCCGATGTTCGCAGGAAACCGTTGTCGTTTGAAGTAGGTGACAAAGTACTGTTAAAAGTGTCACCGTGGAAAGGAGTGATCAGGTTTGGCAAGACAGGAAAGTTGGCTCCGAGATACATTGGGTCGTATGAAATTATTGCTAACGTTGGATCTGTAGCGTACCGACTGAAATTACAAGATGAACTGAGCACAATTCACGATGTCTTCACGTATCCAACTTAAAGAAATGTCTCACGGATGAAGCAGCTATTATACCATTAGAAGATGTGCACATTGATGACAAACTCCACTTTGTGGAGGAACCGGTAGAAATAGTAGATGGGAAGACCAAACAACTACGTTACAACAAAATCTCGCTGGTGAAAGTCCGGTGGAACTCGAAGCAAGGACCTGAGTATACCTGGGAACGGAAGGATGAGTTCCGTAGAAAATACCCAATCTCTTCCCTAACTAGACGAATTGAATTTCGGGGACGAAATTTCTAAACCAGGGGAGACTGTGACACCCATGACGAAACTAGGTACACCCTAAACGGTCCAAAACTGTAAAGCACACTTAACACTTTAATTGCGCGAAAACCCTAAAAACATGTGTGACTTATATGCTTGATTAAATGATATCTGTTATGTCTCGGAGGCATCCGAGAACACGTTATGACTGACATGACACTAATAAGGGCCAACAGTGCGAAGTTGGTGTCCTTAGCCTTGAAACACGTGTTAAACGAGAGTGTTCCGTTTAACAGCGCTTTAAACCTTTGACATTGATTATTAGGTTATCGGTAGCATCATTTAAGATTTCGAGTTCCAGGAACAACTTAGTTTTGTGCCTTAGACTGTGACATAAGGTTTGAATCCAATCAGAGATTGGGCACGCAAAACGAAGCAGCTTCCCGGTTAGGGAAACGCTTTCGTTTCAGGAATAACATAAGACAATCAAAAGTGCAAGGGACGATCGATCAAGCTTAAAACACTTAAACCACCCTAATACGAGTCTTTTATAATTAAAACGTAACTGGGTTCGGATTTCACGACGGTTATGCATGATTTTTAAAACCGAGTCTTTTTGACACAAAGTACGCGCAAAACGGAGTCCTTCACGCAAATCGAGAACGCGTCCGAGACCCACAAACGAAGATAAACATCATCTTTTAGCGCATTATACGAAGCACGAGGTGGCCCTAGGGTGGCCCACCCAAACCGCCACCACACCCCCATATATATATATATATATATATATATTTCATTTTTTTTTATTTTCACACAAAAATCCTCCAAAATTCTGCTTCTTTATCCTAAAACTCAGCTGATCTAACAAGAACAAGCCTCAAATTAAAGGTATCAACCTTAATTTTTATGGTTTTAAGCTTGGTTTCTTGATTAAACATGGTTTAGGCCATGAAAACCTTTTTTAATCCATGATTTTGGAAGTTTAAACATGTTTATGGTCTGAATATGAACACCATATGGATTCCCTGGTGTTATATGGCAGCCATGGTTACAAATCTTTGGGGTTTGATACCTTAATCAACACCTATTCGACAGAAATCGCTTAACTAGTCGATTAACCGAAAAACAATGAAATAAGGCTTGATTGATCTAAGTTCTAGCATATTTGGATTGTACTTGATGTGTAGGTACTGAATATAGCCCACACATACTTCTGGACTCACAAGGAATGCTTGGAATCGAAGCTTGCGCTAGGTATAACATCCGAAAACCGAATCTAAGATAGGCAGAATTTTGTTTTAGCTATAACTTGGTCCGTGATACTTGGATTGAGTTGAAATTTGGTGTGGTGATGAAGGGTAGTGTCAGGAAGGTCCACGTAAAATTTTAGAATTTTTGGAATTTTCTAAGATTTTTGGTAAAATTTTGACTGTTTTACAAAATGAATTCTGGAAAAAAATACCAAACGGATTCAATAAATCACCAAATTTTACAGAGAACTAAGGAACATATGAGGAATGTTCTGGGAAAATTTGGAGTCCATTGGTTGAATTTTGATTTGGGTTAAAAATCCGCGTTTTTGCCAATTTCGGTAGCCGTAAACACACCGAAAAGAAATTGGAAAAATCTTAAAATTTTTGGAGATGTTTCTGGAATCATAAGGGATGTCCAAGAATTTTTTGGGAATTTTTGGATCAATGATGGTAATTAATGTTAATTATGAGGTTAAATATGGTTTTATAAATAATTTATTTAGACAAGTAAAATGCCAAAATAAATTCCCAGAATTTTTTTTCCATAATCTACTGATTTTTACTGAGTTAGATAAAAATTTACAGATTTTTATTCAAATTCTAGGTTAAATGGGAATTTTTGGGATTTAAAATGGGTTATTTTAAATCAATTTCGGCAGTTTACCGTATAACGAACCGGCCGGAACTGGGAACTGACCCAAACCGACAAATACTATAATTGAAACACGGGGAGTATTCCGGGAGATTCCAGGGCGGATTGGACACTCGGGGTGTGTCCAATACCAGTTCGGGAAATCCCCGACGGTGGAAACGGAAACTCAAAATTGGGCAAGCTGGACTCCCCAAACACCCAAACTCCCTTAATGAAAAGTTAATCATTCTTAAATAACAACATGTTGGCACTATTGGTATTCCCGTACCATTGTCCAAACATGTTAAACTACTGACATTGGCGGGCACGCGAACCGGTGCCTGGAAGCCAAACTGAAACTAATACTACCCTGACAGCCATCACCATACCAGTATCGTATAGGCTCAATCTGGAGTGAAAGCTCCTGACAGAATCCAAGTTATACATGTTACCGACTTTGATACTGACGTAAGCCCATATTTGCATACGTGATTCTGGAAGTTGACTCAGTTGCTTGTTTACATCCTGTGTGAAACTACGACATACACTGTGAGTTTTACTTCCCCTTTTTCAAACTGTTTTCCTGTTTTACATGGGGTGAAATGCATGTTACATACATTCATACGTGCACATATATACATGATATAACGTGAATTATCTAAGTAAACACTAGTACATGAAAAGTCCCCACAGGCCCAAGTGATTAACCGTAGGCCGGTGAATGTGTAAATAGTACTATTGGTCCGACAAACCCAATTGCGATGGTCAGGAACGCCATATGATACATACGCAATTGTACATGTTCGAGCATAGGCTATGGGGTACTAGCCATAGCTACACAGGGGCAGTGCCGTGGTGGTTGACCACGGGGTTGAGTTGACAGTCAAGGATTCACTTGTGGGCTCACTATATATTCAATCAGATGTGCCAAACTTGAACTATAATTTCATCTATTTAATACATACTAAAACAGTGAAACTCACCAACTATGTTTAGCTGACTTTTTCCAAATTATAACATGTTTTTCAGGCAAAACAAAAGAGGAATAAGCTTGTAGGAGTTCCAAGTTTTGAGTATGGCTAATACGTGAATAGAGGCATAGCTACTAGTACCAGACTACTTGTGGGAAAACTTAGTTGTAACTTACGTGTGGTTGTGTTAATAAATAATGTAAACTAAACACGTTGGTAATGTATAATATAACATCTTTATGAGCAATGTGTCTGTTCCATGTGTCTATTGCTCCCCGCGTGCGCTTCCGCTGCGAGTCGGGGTGTGACACACCGCCTGTCAACATTCGTTAAAAAGGACACCGGCTGAAAAGTGGTATAAAGATAAAGGACAAAACTTGTAATTTTTCCAAAACTAAATTACCCTATGCTAAAGACACTTGCCACTACCTCCTTCTCACTAATTGTGTCTTGTACATGATCCAAGCACTTTTTATAGATTATATCAAAGTAAAACTTTTATTTCGTTATATCAGAATAAAACTTTTATTTCGATATATTACATATGGCTAATAATTGTGTTTAAAAAATTCACGATTGGTGGGGTTGCTACGGTGTCGAGAAGATGGTCGGAGAAGGTGGATGGAGAGGCCGGGGGGATAGAGACAGTGTGTGTTTTAGTAAATCACACAAGAGTCCCCGTAACAAAATACAATTTGTTATATAATTGAAGAGTAAACTTCCGTTTTGCTCAAGGTGGTTTGGTCACTTTAACGGTTTTGCCCCAAACCTTTAAAAATAATCATTTTCCTCCAATAGTTTGCTAAGGTTTTTCCATTTTGCTCCCCGACTCTAACTCCATCCAAATTGTCTGTTTTTTTCATTTTGCTCCCCGCAGTGAGCAAAATGGAAAAACCATAGCAAACTATTGGAGGAAAATGACTATTTTTAAAAATTTGGGGCAAAACCATTAAAGTAACCAAACCACAAAGAGCAAAACGGAAATTTACTCATAATTGAAATATCGTTTTTGCTGTGTGTTTTAGTAATTAAAATATTAGCTTTGAGTATATTACATAAGCAACACCTATGGTTTCTTTTTTATACCAGAAATAAAGTTATTGATTGCAAAAGGACGAATTTGCCCTTGAAATCAGTTAAAGATAAATGGAGTTAGGGGCTGTTAGGCAACATTTGAATGGTTAAGTGCTGAACCAGTAAGAGCTCTGAACCATTAAGTGCTGAACCGGTAAGAGGTCTGAACCATTAAGAGCCTATATAATTCTTAACCGTTCAGAGGCAAATGTCTGACCAATTCAGATTAGAGGTTTTAACCATTCAGACTTTTTATAAATCTTAACCATTCAGAGGCAAATGTTTGAATCATTCAGACATCTGTTCGTGAAACAAACAGTCTGAACCATTAAGTGCTGAACCAGTAAGAAGTCTGAACCATTAAAAGCCAGAGGTAAACAAACAACCCTTAGTATCCGACTTGTTCCGAAATGAAAGATTAGTAACTCACATTAGTGTTACTTTGCATAAATCATATCGACTAATGGTTTAATTACTCAGATAAAAACACCTTGTTATTTTCTTTTGAGTTTATGAAGAGGATAGACGTACACCTCATTATTGACCTTCATTGACCTGACCCATCACAATCCACAAATCACACATCGTACTACAATAACCGGAAACATGACATCACTCTCACCGGCGACACCATGGCAAGCACACTCCCGGACCACCGCCAACCACCCAACTATCAATCTATCAACCCCCGATTTCATGACCCAATCCCCACAAAAAAAGTCAAAACGATTCCCATCATTCACCCTCAATTCCACCGCAAAACCCTCACCACCGCCACTCGTTGTCGTCGGATCAGCCAACGCAGACATCTACGTGGAGATCGAGCGGCTACCCAAAGAGGGGGAGACGATATCTGCAACCACCGGCCAAACCCTAGCCGGCGGTAAAGGGGCTAATCAGGCGGTGTGTGGTGGAATGCTGTCGTACCCGACTTACTTTGTGGGTCGGGTCGGAAATGATGCACATGGGAAGTTGATAATTGATGCGCTTGTGGGTGGTGGGGTGGTGGTTGATTATGTGGAGGAAGTTGGAGAAGTGCCTACTGGACATGCTGTTGTTATGCTTCAATCGGGTGGGCAGAACTCGATTATTATTGTTGGAGGGGCTAATATGTGTGGCTGGGGTCAGAGTTTGGGCGATGGGGATTTGGGGGTTGTCAAGAGTGCTGGGATTGTCTTGTTGCAGAGGGAGATTCCTGATGGTATTAATGTTCAAGTTGCAAAGGTAGTAGCTTGATGTAATGTAATCTTTGTTTATGTTTATATCTTGGAACGCCACATGTTGTTAGTTTAAAGATCTCTATGGGTCATATGATAGGGGTAGGGATGAGCTTATTTTTCCCAAATACTCGTACCTGTACCCGTACCTATTTTATGTAGATCTTTAAAAGTTTTTTTTGTATTATGTTTTATTTCGTATTATGGTATTTATAGTACTCGTATTGATTTTACATATATGGTACCCGTATCGTATTGGTACTCGTACCAATTTTACCTATTTGGTACCCGTACTATATTGGTACTCATGTCAATTTTACATATTTTGTACTCGTACAAGTGCTCAAAAACTAAATAAATACAAAATGGTACCAAAGCGGGTACCATACCGAAAATACCCGTACTCGTACCCGTACCGTACCTATATATTTGGTACGGTATTTGGTACCCAGTTTTGTTCAAATTCGGTACGGGTATGGGTAGGGGTACTCTACCAATCCCATCCCTAGATAGGGGCGATATGGGCCTTATGAGAGCAAAATTATACGACTTGATGGTGTCGTGACCAACAAAGAAATTACTGATGTGATCATTGATCAACCCATAGGAGTCGTATAACTTTTTTTGGTGTCAGTACGACGTCTGTATGTTGTGATAGGTGACTTGGTTTACACTTTTTGGGGGTGGTTTATCTTTAACAACACCCGTTGGACAGGCTTTACGCACACCACTGGCACACTATCCCCACACACCACTAATAGGTTATGCGTCCATATGATTTTTTTTATATAGTTATGCGACCTGTGTGTATAGCTTTATAGAAAATGTTATACGGGCCCGTATAAAAATAAATTATGGTTTTTATACAAGCTGTTGAACGAATGGTTCAAGGTGGTCAGAAAATGTTATACAGACCGTATAACCTTTATACAACCCGTATGATAAATGGAAACTGACTGATGTGACAGGGCGTTGGTCTGCAAAAGTTATACAGCCCGTATGATATGTGAGGGTGGTGTATGTATAGCAACATGCTATTCATATATGTTAGATTCTGGTGTTATATGATATTGAATTTGGATTTGAACCCTTTGAATTATATAATTATTCTGAGCTTTATGATTACAGGCTGCAAGAAGTGCAGGTGTTCCTGTGATTCTTGATGCTGGAGGAATGGATGCACCGGTTCCTGTAGAGCTACTAAGACATGTCGACATTCTAAGTCCAAACGAAAGCGAACTTGCGCGTTTAACAGGAATGCCAACCGAAACTTTTGAACAAATTAGCCTAGCTGTGTCTGAATGTCACAAATTGGTAAGTTTCAAAAGTTAAAACTTGTAGGTTACTGTATCGCTTTAAAGCTCACTCCTTTTACGGTTTCTAGTGATTATTATATTATTAATTTATTATTACCAGGGGGTTAAAGAGGTCCTTGTGAAACTTGGTGGGCGAGGTTCGGCTTTGTTCAGTGAAGGAAAAGAACCGATTAAACAAGGTATTATTGCGGCTGAAAAAGTGCTTGATACAACGGGTGCAGGGGATACATTTACTGCTGCTTATGCTGTTGCTTTTGTTGAAGGGAAATCCAAAGCTGAATGCTTGAGATTTGCAGGTTAGCTAGCATGTGCTGTTTTCTTATTAATATTTGGTCTATATTATATATGTATATGTGTGGTTGCTATGATTTATTTTGTTATTTGCAGCTGCCGCAGCTTCTCTTTGTGTCCAAGTAAAGGGGGCGATCCCAAGCATGCCTCGTAGGAAGGCAGTCTTGGATCTTCTTCAATCTGTTTAGGGAAAATAAAGTTAATTTAACTAGGATTCCGTTTGGACATAAATAAGGTATAACTCGGTTCTTTTTTGCATTGCCTTAGGTAGTGTTTGGTATACTGGAATCAGAGAAAGAATGGAATAACCTATTCCATTTCCACTTTGTGTTGGTGTGTCACTATAAATTTCATGGAATGTACAAACTTGACCGCTTTCTCAGAAAGTAAAGTAGCCAAGTAGGTATTTGAAAATAAAGTAGACACCCCAACAAAAAATTCATGTACAAATAAAAAAAGGTAACAGATTAGTCAGGTTTGTACATTGATGGACGCTTACGATGACACAGGAACGTAAAGTAGATACACGAATAATTTCACGTATTTCATGGACATGGACACTAAAATATCTGTTAAAAGCTTGTCTGACATGGACACTAAAATATAGATATACCCAAACAATGATTATTCTTGTGTTTTCTCTTTTTTCCCATCCTATAATGGAATGGAATGAAGAATTATAGTGTAACCTGATTTTGTTTATCTATTTTCAGTAAGCATTATCATTAATTTTTTCAAACAATTTTTAATTATAACTGAATTACCTTTTTATTTTCCAACAAAAACTAGAAAAATCTCTTTTAGTATAATCTTAACTGGGATTTTAATGAACTTTCTATATTTTAGATTTGTATTACTTGTGCATAGAAATCCAATAAATTTATCAAATAATTTATGAAGTAGATACATTGTCTTTATACATGTGTATATGTATATACACACATTAACATTCTTTATATATCTACAGGACACATGTTTGTTTAGTATACCATATACTAAAATCACTCAGGCCTCCAGTTTCTTATGCTGTCATATTTTTTGTAGCTAGTAACCACTTGGATCTTCATTTCTATCGTTCTTTTGTTTTATGCTGTGCCCGATTAACGTACACACTGACCTACACGACGTCTGGATTTCTTTCGAAAGAAATAAAATAATAAAAAAATAGAGGAAAAGTAAATTCTATCTGAGCCTTTTTCTCTCTTTATCTTTTTTATGTCTCCTTTAAAGAGCATTATTAATGTACTATATTACTTTCACTAACATACATAATTCTCTCTCAAACAAAATTTGCCATATTTTGACTGTTTCTTTAAGATACAAAAATGGCTCTTTGCTTTATATTTCTTCTCATGCTTCTTCAAACTCAATTATCTCTGCATTCGAAACTCGAAGGTTAAAAATCTATCATTAGTTCTCTGTTTTCATGTCTGTTTACCCACTAATGTAAGTTGTTTCATTACCAGATGCCGAGCTTGGCAAATTCAGTGCGTTAAAATTAAACGAAAAGGTAAAATGTTTAACATCACGTTCATAATCTTCTTGTTTTTAGTTGTTTTCTTGATTATTAATGATAATTGTTTTACTAAATCTTTGTTTTTTTTTTTGGTTTATTTGATTTAGTCGTTCATGGAGGATAAGAGTGGTCCGAGGTTGCAGCTGCATGAGGTACATTCAGGACCAAATCCCATCAGTAATTCCTTCAAAGAGGAGGTTCCTGATACAAATTTACAAACTGCACCTTGACTCTGTTTTGACCTTTTTTTAGTGCTTAGATCGGTAATAAATGAATGATTCGTTTTTTTTTTTTTCAAATTTTTGTCCGGTTGTTTGATGATCAATGTGGGTATCGCTTATGGTGTGTTAATTCTTGCTTTTAAAGCAAGTAATTGCACGTTTTTGGTTGCTTGTAACCGGTTGACCAAGAAAGTGGTGTGGGTATCAACCGATTAACCAAGAAAGTGGTGTGGGTAGGCCACTTTCAACCGGTTAGGTACCAAAGAAGGTGGTCCGAGTATGCCAATTTCAACCAGTTAATCAAAGAAAGTGGTCCGAGTATTTCAACCGGTTAAATGGTGCCACTTTCATGGTTTCATTGAACATACTGATACAAGTGTGACGATTAACATGCTGCTATCACCCATGTTGTCCCTGCATTTCTTTCGTTCTCCTTTTACTGGTTCCATCCATGTTTTATTAAGTGCTTCGTCTTGTTTACCGCATGCATGTTTCCTTCTGCATAATATGTTTCTTTTGCAAAGTTGAGCTATAAATACAAGTTATTGTCTTGTTCTTTGTCCAAATTCTTGGGAGACCAGCCAGTTCTATCACACACTCACCGTGTCCACGATTCAGTTCAATCGGTTTGACGGAAATTTGGACCAAGTGACTAACTACAGTTCGAGAAACGTCAAACCAAACTTGCATGGTTGGTTGGGTCGACCAACCAGCCAAAACGGTTTGGTTTGACGAAATGTTTTTTTTTTTTAATCCTTATTTTGTAATAAGTTATCAAACGCTTTTGGTCAGGCTAGTTTAGTTCCAAAGGTGAACCCGATTTGAAAATTTGTTTAAACAACTTGCACTTATTAAAAAGTATGTTTCTTTAATTCACCATCACCTTTACATGTGGTCAAGGGAATCTTTAAAAGCAAATAGGTAATATTTTGGGAATTCCAAGGTAAAATATCATCCAACAATGAACAATGGTTGTGTGCTGTTTCGATGGCGGCACCATAGTGGTCGTTCTTTAGGAATATTATCCACTCGCTTTTACTATAGTTTTAGGTTAAAGTATAAGAGATACTTTTCTATGTTCACAATTTCACAACATATGTTAAAGTTCTCTTTATATTCTTATATATTTGATTACAATCAAATATAAAAATGTTAAAGTGCAAAAACTTTCTACAATTCAATAGACATCGAAAAATGTTAAGAAATGTGGATTTTGTGAAGTTGCTTACTAATGTGGTAGATTAGCATGAGATCCAACCAAAGAAGTTCGACCAAATCCGATCGAAGATCCAAATGTGCGTCTCTCCTTCGTATCTTAAGGCGGATTTCTTCATTCCCGGCATAGGTTAGGATTGGGTTCTCCGGCTGCACAATTCCATCATACTCGGGCGCTGGTTAGGCAATGATAGTCTATCGCTTCTTTAACACCCCGAAAGCTCGTTCGACATCCTTTCTCGCGGAATCATGTTTTTTCTTTTAGTACAATCGTTTTTCATAATCATGGCAAGAAGGAATTTTCACCGAGACGGGCCACTCCGGATATATATCATCAACCAGATAATACATGTAATTATAGTGCACATCGTTTTCATAAAATGATGAATCCGGTGCGACCCCGTTTATGACATCATCGAAAAGATTCGATGAATATAAAACTTGAAGATTGGATCGGCCATGCCAAAATACGCATGCCAAATCATAGAACTTGATACACGACTGCTTGTAGGATTATGGTTGGACCATCGTGATCACCTCGAGTGTGTTGGTCTTTCCAAGCAGTTGGACATGCCCCCCAATCCCAATGCATGCAATTAAGGCTAGCCAATATCCTAGGAAAACTGTGTATTCCTTGATAAGCCGTGTATAAAAGCTTGAGTGTGAGAGTGGTGTGTGTTTATATATAAGTTTATATTAAAAAAATGATTTTTTTATTTATAGCGGTTAGCAACGACTAGTAGGCATGGCCCACACAAACAAACCTTAGTAATGCTCGCTATTGCATTCACAACTCATCAATAGCGTCCCCTGAATGACGCCCAAGGTATAGAAGGCGTATCACACCCCAACCGATGGCGGAATCATCGGGGCGCGGCACTGAGCGAAACAGACTGTCCAAGAGAAATCCATAACAACTAAAATTACCGGATACTTAACATTACGTTCCATACCGTAACATATCAAATAATTCAATTATTACAGACATAATATCTCAAGGCAAATAATTTGTTTCGACAACTCAGAATTTAAATTGTTTGTCTCTAGACTCTCCTAAGCTCGATTCCACATAGCAAGCATACCACAACATCCTAAACACCTGTCACATACGTTAAAATAAAAGTTAATACACATAGTGTAAAGGTGACCATACAAGTTTGACAGTATAATAGATAGCGAAAGCGGTTTACGCATAACCAGCATGTAACATGTATAATGTGAAGCAGGTAGGTTATCGACAATGAAATATGCACAGACGTGACTGCGAGTTGTAGAATGCGCAACACATATCACCACTGTGACACGTGAAGAAGAGCCCTTAACAACCCTTGTCCACGAGAGGTGCTGAGTCCAAACTATAGTACTATCGTTGCTAAGGTGTCAGGCAACAATCACTGTGTAAACATAACATACTAGCATTCATCGATTAACACGTATAGCATGCAGAACGGTTAGCGTATAAAATGTGTTTGCGTTGTGTGATCGATGTGATTTGGTATAAGTAACGTATGTAACACCCAAAAGTGCTTAAAGCAAAAAAGGATCGAGTATACTTACAGATTGTGTTTAGTAAATAAACACTCTCTTGGATTGAAGGGAGCGTTGGAAGTTAGCCTGAGTACAGAACGATAGCATAAGCGATGAACAACACGTAAAACGATGCGAGTGAACTAAGTGACGAAGGGTCATCCGAACGGATGACAATCTGGACGGATGGTCATCCGGTCGGATGGCCATTCGGTCGGTTTGTCATTCGTTTGGGATGGATGTGTTTGTGTATGATGGAACTTTGAAGTTTTTGTTGTAGCATTTTATAAAACAAGAAGTAATCCTACCATTTAGGTCGTCCGGTCGGACGGTCATCCGTACGGATGGCCGTCCGCTCGGATGGTGATCCAAGTGGAGGGATATGTTTGAATTTGGTTTGAAATTGTTAAGTGTTGAACATCATAGGTCATCCGGTCGGATTGCCGTTCGATCGGATGGTGATCCGTTCAATAACCTATTCGTTTAGGAACTTGTAAAAATTTGCTAAGTTTGGAAAGTTTTGCGATTGCACCGAGACGGTATGACAACGTGTCAAACAACGGAACCCCCATCAAGTCCAAATCATCCGAACGGATGGGAATCACCCCGTCCAATCAGTTAACTGTTCTTGACGGTTATTCATGTTCAACCCGTGAATCAGTTGTCTCTTTGATTAGAAATCCGTTCTTGGACCGACACTTCACATGAGAAAGAGTAGAAGGTCTAAACAAGCTCAGATCCTATCGGTTTTAGATGCAAGAGTGTAAAAGAGAAGTTATGAATGCATCTTTCAACTCTTTTATTCTTGCGTGGTTTGAAAATGTCTAGATTTAGGTGAAATCGGTGTTTAAACATTGTAGAAATCCTTTGGATCTGAGTTGTTCTTGATGGAATGAGGTCACACTTTGAAGTTCATGAGAACCCATGATGACATTGTCCTAAAACACCCCAAATCCACCGATTTCATGGTGAAAAGTTAAGATTTGATGGTGAAAATGATGAAGAAGTGTGTGTAGATGATAGAAGTACAAGATTTAAGGTAGAAACTTACAAGAATCGCGAGGAATCGAGAGAAAATAGCCCAAGTGGGAGGAGCTGTCACATCACTGTTCATGATGTGACAGGTGCTATTTATAGGCAAGAGAGGATAATAGGTGGTGTGAAGTGATGGATCGAAGGGCGGTTCGATCGGATGGGTTTTGTGGGTTGGTTTTCGACGTTTCGTTTCGTGTGTTGAGCGTTGCGAGTAAGCGATGCGATAGTATTACCCATTAATTACACAAATAATCTATCTACTAAATAACATAAAAAAACCCTTAAATCTCGAGTTCGCGATGAGATTGCGTTGCGATAGAGTTGAGATTGCGTTTGTGATTAACATCCCAAAACAAATATAAACATACACAAGTAACACATAATAGCACACACACGTAAAACAATATCCATAACCTATAATTCGAGTTGCGATGCGATGGCGACGCGATTAGCGATAAGTCGATTAGCGATTGAACTGCGATTTATTAGCATATACTCCACATAATACAACTAAAGTAACTTAAATTAGAGTATGGATTACTAAGTAAAAAAGTACAATCAATAATTAAGCAAGGAGTGACAGATCGTATTTAGCAATCTTTTCTTCCTTTGACGTACTTTGACTTTGACTTCAAAAAGTCGGGTTGTTACAGGGCGGGTAGGTGAGGGGTATTTTGGTGAGGTGACATGGGAAAGTGCCTAGTCTTAGCTCTAATGATCATGCTTGCTTCTAAAGCAGTTATTATGAGATGAAAAATAACATGACTTTCTCTCTTCTCTTCTCTTCTCCGATGATCAATTTTCAGGCTAAATTAACTAGTTTTATGGATGAACTCAGTGGCGGATCTTAAACGAAAATTAGGGGGTCGTACTCTCAAAATCTAAATTCGGGAGGCCGGTCCCTCAAAATCCAAATCAGGGAGGCCGGACTCTCAAAATCCAATATTTTAGACTACAAAAAATCGAAATACGGAGGAAATTAACACTACGAGTGAAAAAATAGGGGAGTGAAGAGGAGGAGGGACCCCTGGCCCCATGAAGGTTCGCTCTTGGATGAACTATTGGAGCTGCCGGTCAACCGGTATGTAGGGGTGTTCAAAAAAATCCAAATCCAAAACCGAAATATCCGAAATCCGTATCCAAAATTCCGGATATCCGGATAATCTGAATTTTTGGATTCGGATATGAATTTCTAAAAATTTCGAATAATCGGATTATCTGATGTCCGAAAACTATAAAAGAATAAGAGTTAAATGCTTGGTTGGTCCCTGTGGTTTGCAAAAATTGCAGACTTGGTACTAGTGGTTTACTAATTACACGCGTGGTCCCAAAACTTGTCAAAAATGCACTCAGTTGGTCCCCAGCCCTAACATCAGTTAAATTTCTCAGTTAAGTCCATGTTAAATGACCAAAATACCCTTGCCTAACTATAAAAACTCTTTCTTTCTCCTTCTCTCTCTTAATATGAACAACCTGCATCTCTATCTTTTCTCTCTCTCCTCTCTCTCTCTCTCTCTCTCATCTCAACCAACCTCCATCTCTCTCTTCTCTTTCTCTCCTCTCTCTCTCTCTAAGATATCAAGCTTTCTGAAGAGGGTTCTGGCGATGTTAAACGAAGAAGACGATGTATCCATCGTTGTGGTGATGATGAGTGACAATGTATCCAATCAAATTAGGGTTCCAGCGAGGTCAAACGAAGAAGACAATGATGGAGATTCACCCTGGTTCTAACGATTCCAAGTTTTCGACTCCTGCCACCGTTAATTCACGGCCAAAGGAAGTTAATTCGGTACCTGAATCTGATGTTATTCATGTTCCTAGCTATTCTAGTAAGTTTATGATATTATTGACTGTTGTTTTTTTTTGTATTGTATTATTGCTGGATTGTAAAACCCTAGTTCTTTTTTTAATATATGGGAAGGGTTTTTGTGGTGCTTTTTTGTTGGTAGAAAGTATTGATTACAGATTTTCATAATTGGGGTTATTTTGGAATTGGTGGCCGGAATGGGGTTTGGGGACGAATCAAAAGGTTGGGGGTTTTGATTTTCCGATGCGGGGGTAGGTTCAGGTTGGGATTTGAGGGGGGTGTCGCTGCCGCCGGAGTTTGTAGCCATTGATTTGAGACTGCCGGTAAAACAGAGACGGAGAAGAAGGTGAACAGAGACGGGATTTAGCGGCTTTAAACTACACTACCCTTTTATAGTTAGGCAAGGGTATTTTGGTCATTTAATATGGACTTAACTGAGAAATTTATCTGATGTTAGGGCTGGGGACCAACCGAGTGCATTTTTGACAAGTTTTGGGACCACACATGTAATTAGTAAACCACTAGGACCAAGTCTGCAATTTTTGCAAACCACAGGGACCAACCAAGCATTTAACTCAAAGAATAATAAATTTATTATATGAGCACTATGTTTAGTTTATATGTAGTAAAATTTTAGTAAATAATCAAATTTAGATGTGGATTTATTAATGTTTTTTTTTTAGTTTTAGTATTGAAAATTTGAAAAATCAAATACACATTCAGTTTTAATCTATGCACGAAACAAATTTTAGATTTTTTTTATAAATTCGGATATTCATTTAAATATTGGAATTCGTATCCGAAATTTTGAAAATATCCGAAAATTGGATATCCGAAATTTTAGATATGGATTCAGATATTGATATTTGGAATCCAAAATTTTCGAATATCTGAAACTTTCAGATATCTGATTTCTGAATATCCGATAACTGGATAATCCGATCTTTAACACCCCTACAGGTATAGGTTTCAAAACATTGGATGAACTCATATTTAAATTGAGTAACAAAAAATTACGAAGTTATTATACTCCTATCAATTTATCAAATCTATACTATATAATAAAAAAAAACATTTGGAGGACACTTGTCATTCTCTCATTCAATTGATTAAAATTATTAATAAATACTAATAATAATATTTAATCTAATCTAATACAAATTCTTGTTATTAATAATATTTAATAAAATCTAAAATTTAATCTAATACAAATTCTTATTATTAATAATATTTAAACAAATCTAATAAGAATTCATACGATAGAGACACATATTTTGTTTTCTTCCTTTCTTTTCTTTTAATCGTAAAGTTATAATAGGATAGTATAAAAGTTCTAACATTTTATAGTTTGCACTTCATATAAATAACGTTTTAAACATTTATGTTTTTCTTAAGGTTGGAATTTGATTAATGAAGTTCTAAGTATCTGTGTTGGATTTAGTTTATTCTTCAAATACATTTGTATTATTATTTAAATATATGAGTATGAATTTGACTTTTTTATTTTATTTTATGAACGTTTCCGTTGTTTTACATTAAGTTAAAAAATAAACCAATACGCCCAAATCACATTATTGTTATGTTTGGTGTTTTTGTCAAAACAACCCAAAACATCATGCCTAAGTCCAAAACATGATGCTTACATGTTTATCTCTATGCCTTCTCACACTTCTCACGAAAAATGTTATTTTTACAGGAACCTTACCCTATATATATACAACTACGTTTTTAATTTCCTTTTACCCAAATTATTACTTCTTTTTTACAGGCACCTACTTTTTATTCGTAACATACAAATTTACTCTTATTCTTTTCGATGATATAGTTATCTCTAATAAACTGTAAACTTTTACCATAGTATATATAATGCTAGATATAAAATCAATTTTTTTTTGAATGATGTCAATAACTTAAGACATAATATAATTATATGTATAATATGCACTTTTTAATGAAATAATACCAAACAAAATTACAAATATAAAATCATTGATTTTACTAACAATAACAAAGTCTTAATTTTTTTAAAAAAATAATTCAAAATATATATAACTAAAAACATATGACATTATAATACGATTAACTGATTTATCATCATACAATCTCCCACCTATTCAATCATATGATTTTTCAATCTTATATTAACAAAATAAATAAATATTAATATTCTTTCTTATCCTACTTTAAATATAAAAAAATCCGTTAGTTTTTTTAAATATTTTTTTTATTATTTGGTATATAAAATCATATTTATTCAATCCATTTAATACACGGGGGTTTTTAAAAAATAATACTTTTTTTATTATTTGGTAAACAATATTACATTTATTCAACCCGTACAATACATATGATTGTTATAGATATAATTTTTTTATTTTTTAAATATATAAATTTACATTTTTCAACCTGTGCAATAAAGGAGGCTTTTAAAAATATAATATTTTATTATTTAGTATATAAAATTTATTTATTTAACCCGTGTAATACACAGGATTATAACCTAGTTATATTTAATCTCATGTACAATTGAAAATGGAGACCAAGAAGACCACGATTGTCTTGTGTCCCCGTGCCATGGGCACCCACCTTTAGTTGAATTATTGGTTCATCAAATATTATGAAAGATTAATTTTCATCATTGCCAAATATCTATATATACATGTATCCATCCTTTATCAAACTTGTAACTTTTTGTTTTTCTTTTTCCAAATATATATACATGTATCCATCCTTTATCAAACTTGTAACTTTTTGTTTTTCTTTTTCCAAATAAGGAGCTAGTGAGATCTATGTCTTCTTCAAATTTTAACAATGTATGGGTTTAGAATAGATTGAAAAAAAATAATTTTTTTATGTTTATTGCGAAAAGGTTATTACAAAAATTGAGAATTGTGTAATAATCATATTGAAAAAATACCAATATAACTAGGCAGACTAAATAGCTTTCAGCAGGTTGCGAGGCTCTTATCTTCAAGAATTCTTTTACTGGATTGATCTGTAAAACTAAACAACATCGTGAAGCTCGTTACGAGGAGAGGTTGGGGTTCTTCTCGTAACCACCTCCCGGCTTGAGAATAAGTATTGCTCGTTTTTTAGTAAAAGTAGAGAGTATGGAATGAATCACCTTGGTGAAGTGTGGGGTATTTATAGCCAGAAAGGTGAGACTCACTATCGGAATATTCCTTTGGCCCCCTCTCTACGGAGCGTTAGTGGTGGCAGAGGGGGGAGTGTATCCGCGGCGTGCCAGGCTAGACGTCGCTATCGGGATGTCTTTGTGGTCTCTTTTATGATAACCGCTAATGTGTAACACCTCATATTTCGTATGTTATATTATAATGTTATAATCGCAATATTTTGACGAAAAGAAATGGTAAATATAGATTTTTATCATTTTTAAAGTTTTATAAATTTTAGTAAATCTAAATCTTATGTAAGCATGAAAGTTAACTAGGTTAGTATGTAGATTTGAGGAAAGTGGCATGTTATAAAAGAATGAGGGGGTGGAAATGAAAATGTGAAAATAAAACACTTAACAAAAAAATTGATCAGTGTTTTGAAAGTGGGTGTGTGTGTGTGCGATCGAGAGAAACGGCAGGGGAAGAACCCTTCACCCAAAAATCATACAAATTGAAAGGGTTGAAAGCTGAATTCTTAGTGCATGAGTTAGGAATTAAGATCTCCTAAGTATATTTGATACCAAGTAAGTTTATTTTCATGTTTTTGTGAAGTTTGATGAAGTGGGTTATGTGAAATTCATGATTTTTGTATGAAATCGAACCTAAATGCTAGATGATATGAATACATAGAGGTTGTATTATGTGCTATTTTGATTGTACTGATAGTTTGGGGTAAAACCCACTTGTATTTGTAAGACAATGAGCTTTTAGTGAAGTTATGGATTAATTGTGTGATGTTAATGTTAAATTATGCTATAGAAGATGTTTAGATGAGTAATTTGATATAAAACATGTGTAGTATGGTTATGGATATTGATTATGGAAGAGTAGGTTAATTCTGGGGTGAATTATGGGGAAAATGTGCTTAAGGTACTTGTACTTTATGCTTTGTAAATAGTACGCACGCCATGTGTTCGATGAAATGCCTTAGAATGATTTAGTATTATTTTGACATGAATTCTTGATTTAATGATGATGTAAAATGAAAATGGATATGTGTTTAGATAGGTAATGTCATGATGAATAAGTAAAATGCATATGTGATGCAATGTATTCGAAAAGCTAAAAGTGTGAAGTTATAACGTATATGCACTGGTCATTTGAAGTCGTAAGCATTGCAAGATCACGATAAGTTCATATGAACTTAATTCTCCTTTCATGTAGATTTGTGAATGATAGCTTTGGTAATTGAATCCTAGTGTAGAATTGTACAATTATTCATGGTAGAAATGTGATAAGTTGTATCTTGGGAAATGAATAGGAAATACAATAGTAACGGATGTGTAGTGACCCGCTTCAAGTGGGTCCGAATGTTAGGAAAGTATGATGTCGCAATGGTTTAAGTAAGGACTTGTTGATAACGGGTCAAAATGACAAAAGTATGTCAAAATGTATGATAGGTATCAATCCGTTACGGATGGGTTGAAGAGTTTATATGTTGAATGTTTCCGAAAGGAGTATAGATGAGCATAAAGAAATTTATGCTAGAATGAAAAGAATGATCTACAACAAGGATGTTGACAAAATGAAGAATTTTTTCAACGGGTTGAACAATGATAAGTAAATGAAAGACTTAAAATTTGTTTATGCATATCAAACTAATGAATGTTTTTGGTGTTATGGATGATAGGTAAATCTCACACTTGATGATGGCGGCCCGGATCGAACACACTACACCTTGTGCCCTTTTGCGCTTCCAGTTTCATGTTTAGTATTAAATGGGTCAAAACTTTATTTTGGGATGTGAAACAATATTTTGTATCTAAAGTATTTTGTAAGTAAGTTAGTGGTTGTGGTTATGGTCTACTAGTTGAACAAATGTAGTCTAAAATACTTTGATGGTGTAAATGTCAAGACTCCCCATAAGGGTGTTTTTGGTATTGCTATGTTTAAATTTTGAAAGATCAAAATTTTTAGCATTTTAATTGTGGTTTTATAAATATATAGGTGTTACAAGTTGGTATCAGAGCATAGGTTTGAGAGATTCGAACACGATAGAGTGCTCGGACTCAAACCGAAAGCTCGTATGTTTGGGTGTGTTCGCCCCGAGACGCAAGAAGAGGTAAACTTTTCAAGAAAAAAATTCCTAGCAAATGTTGTTATGAACTAATGATGTTATAGGGAGATTACAAAGAGGAAAAAACGTAGCTATATTATTGAAAGGCGGATTTAGGATTCTCATAAATTGGCTGAATTAAAACGGTATTCGGAAAAGGTTTGGAATGGCTGCAAATAAGAAAATTCAGCCAACAATGTTGGGCATCACCGTAGCTTACGGTGGGAACTGGGATGAAATGGTCAACGTAGGACAGGAGTGCTTGACTATAGCATTTTTAACCTCATCGTAGGCTACGGCGGCCACCGTAGCTTACGGTGGCGCCCAGATACAAAAAAAATGTTAGACGTAAGCTACGGTAGAGTGACCGTAGCTTACGGTGGAGTCTGGACAGCAATAAAAACTTTATTTTAACATGAAATTGAGCCTCAAATGTTGACAGTTCCTGTTAAACCTCAAGAATGTCTTAACATTCACTGAGGATGCATAAGTTTAATCATGTCATGTGATTAAGTTTCAAGAAATGAATGATGAGGGAAAGTACATAAGGAGAGTAATGAAGTAAATTGTTGAGATCAAAGATTATGATCTGTACGATACACCATGAATGTCAATGACGATAATGTATAATCAAGGGATGAATTGTAAGATAGGATGTAGTATGATGACATGAGTTCAAATGTAATAAAGAAAAGTATGAAGAGAAATCTAATGAATGAAATGAATGTTTTATGTAGATGGCGGACAATGTAAACATGAACGATAATGAAACGGCTCGACAAGATATGATTAACGAAAGCATTGTGGAAGAAGTAGGAAAGGCGATTGAAGCTAGCATTCCCCGACTAGCTCAAGAAGTGGAAGGCCAAGTATTGGGAGTAGTTGATGCATTAGTGACATCCAAGATGGAAGAGTTGAAAGGAATGATTAGTGAACTACAAACGAAGAAAAGTACTCGAAGGTGCACGTATAAGGAATTCATGGCGTGTAACCCCTTGCCGTACAAAGGGGAAATTGACCCGATAACCTGTCAAAGATGCATTTCAAGTACTGAGGCCGTGTTTGTAAGAAGTAGATGTGAGATGGAGGATCAAGTAATGTTTGCAACAGGCCTCGTCCAACTTCAAGCGAAGGATTGGTGGATTGCATACTGCAAGGAGTTGGGGGAAGATAAAATTCAGGCATTGACATGGCAAGAGTTTAAGGAGCCCTTCTTGAAATATCATTGTACACAATCCGCAATTGACAGGATTCAAGAGGACTTCTTACGTTTTCGACAAAAGGACGAGACGATAGATGGAATTAACGAATACAATCCTTGACAAGATGAAGTTTTGTCAGGAGATAGTGGGTACCGAGCGAATGAAGATTATTCGTTATCATGATATGTTGAAGGCTGAATACTGAGAGTTTATTAATCCCTCCAAGTGTGAAACGTTAAACGAGTTAATTAACTAGACAAGAAATAGGGAAATTGAGCTGAAAAGGCAAGTTAAACGAGGAGAGAAAAGAATGATGGAGAAGCCTATGAATCCAAACCCGTCAAAGAAGTCTAAGTTTCAAGAACGAGCCAAGAAGGGGAAGTCGAATAGTGGGGTCCCGATGTGACACCCCAGGAAAACCACGCAACCTAACTAGCTTCCTCAGTAAATACGTGCTAAATTTCGGGAGGAAATTTCTTTCAAGTTGGGGATGATGTGACAACCCGAGTTTTCAAGGTCTTTCCTCGACACGTTATTTGTTTCATAATTGTGTTTGTATAACTTGTTTGCTTTGTAATTGTACACGTTTGATTATATGTTTGTGATTTTGTGTTACTGTTTGATGAGTGATGGAAATTTATTAATTGTTTGAGATTATAAACCTACAATCGATGAAACATGGTAAGCCGCACACACACTCGACGAAACCTTGGAGTTTCATCATGTTCATCACGACGAAACATGGAGTTTCGTCGCCTCCCTTTGATGTTTCGTGGATATGGGCTTTCGGCCCAGGTATAGCCCAAATTAAATCAGCAGTTTCGATATATATTGCACACACCACAAATCACGAAACCCTAGACTCTCTTTCTCTCTTTGGCACCCGACGGCAACCACCATCTCTCTAGAAGTTCTTGTGTTTCATCACACAACCGGTTAGTCACAATAACCGATTCGATCTACTTGCTACTGTGTGCGCATATATCTATCATAATAAGAGAGTTTGTTTGCTAAACGATTTGACTATGATTAATATTTTAATTGAAAATCAGGTAGTTAGGGTTTTGATGTTCTAGTGTAAATCAATTTGTTTAGAAACTGCAGGATGATAACTCATGGAACTGTATTCATTCATGTTTGCTGATTGGAGCCCATGCTTTTGTTCGATATTATACTCGTGTTGAATGGATCTGATCATCGAGTACATTCATGTTGCAATCTAGATTATATATGGTTACTTTATGATTTAGGTCATGCTAGATGTTAGGTGCTGTGATGTATTTGGAATGATGATAAGTAGCATTAATGTTTATTGTATTTGGATTTTAACTGTATGATTGACGATAATGGTGAAACTGTTACTGATGATTAGGGTTCTAGGAGTTTGAGATGTTGCAACTGATTGAATCTGTTAGTGCCATGATTGAATCTGTAACTGTTGTGTTCGACGAAACTGGGTAGGTTTTCGTCATGGTTGAACTCGATGAAACTAGGGAGTTTCGTCACATGGGGTGTCGATGAAAGTAAGGGGTTTCATCATATAGGACGTTGACGAAAGATGGGGACTTTCGTCGCTAGGAAGTTTCGTCGAAGGGGTAGTGGGTGGAACAGTAGATAGCTTTGAAAGTATATACTGTTTGGCATCTTGCTTATTAATTACAGTGGTTACAGGATAACTTTATTGATCAACTTTAAGTGACATGTGCATGGAATGTGGTCTATTATGATATTTCAGTATGTGCCTTATGATAACAAAGATTGTAATGCTAGATGCAAACTGTGTAATCACACGTGACTTACTGTATGCAACTAGGTGATTTGAATGAGTATTAAACTGAATTACGTATGCATGATTACTATAGGCTTTGACTGAATTATTTGTGAGCAAGTAGTTAAGCGTACCGAGTAAACCAAGGTGAGTTCACACTTTCTATAAGGCATGGGATTCCCGGTGGTTTGGGAATGGGTTAAGAAACTAAAACGGAACCTGCATATTCTCCTTGGGTAGAATATGTACCTCCATCCTCCATGGGAAGGATGACAACATTAAACCTGCGTATTCTCCTTGGGTAGATTACGTACTTCCATCCTCCGTAGGAAGGATGACAACATATAACTTACTAGACAAAACTCTATCATGAAGTCCCTCATTTTTATATCGACTTAATCGCCGGGCCAATGGCGAGCGGGTCATTAGTTAGATAGCGCTATTTAGGTTTGACAAGCCGCACACCGTGCCGCAGAGGACGGGAGTGAACTAATGGATCTGGGCACTTAGTCAATGATGATAGACATTTACGTAGGGCACAACATGACTCAGTCAGTTGTCGATATGGTAACATTTCTAGTGGTTAACATGGGGAAGCCCCCACTAGTTATGGTTTGGGAAACAAGGAATTGGATAACTCGTGGCTTTCGAAACAACTTTTGGTTTTTGGAACAACATTAAAACTGGACAACCAACTGTGAACTCGCTCAACTTTGTTGTTGACTCGTTGTTACATGCCTTGCAGGTCGTTAGAGGTTTAGCTGGAGCTTGCAGGGGAGCAGGAGTCGTTGTGGGACATGGACCGTCGTGTGCCATGTTAAACTTTATGAACATTTAAACTTATACTTTGGTTTTTAAACTTTATGCTTCGCTGGCAACTTGAACTTGATTAACTTGTTTTGAACACCAATTATATTGTGTGGTTGGACTTTTATTTACTTTACTATATTGTTCAATATGATTGGTGGCTTGATCCTGGTCATGTCACGCCTCCTGCGGTGATACTCCGCTTGTGGATTTTGGGGGTGTGAAAGATTGGTATCAGAGCCATTGGTTATTGTGAACTTGGTTTTAAAAAGGGAAAAGCTTTTTAACAAAACCAGACTATAACCTGTACAGTGCTCAAAGATCCACAACGACACTTCGCTCCACGTGCAAGACTCAACACTATAGGTGATATGGTTTATATTTACATTGCCTGTCTATTAGTTTGCATAGTGTATTGTTCATGGTATGCTTAGTCAACGTAACGACTATTGTTTGAAACCCTGTGTGCTTACTCTCTTCTGTCATCCCATACTTATGCACTTTCACGACACTTCTCTCACTTGTGTTTCCTTTGATATGAAGATCATGAGTGGACGTTTGAACTTGACTCAAGCCCAGCTGACGGCTCTAATCAACGAACGAGTTGCTGAGGCACTCGCAGCAACCCCTGCAGGAGGTATAACCTGCCTTTCCTACCTATCTTAGGATGTTTAGATCCTACTCTCGCGAACCAACTCTTGTGCTTAACCTTGTCTTTTCTTTCTTGCGCAACAGGTCAGCATGCTCAACCTCCCGTGTGTACGTTCAAGACCTTTATGGACTGTCGACCTAGTAACTTCAGTGGTACAGAAGGAGCTGTAGGTCTTCTCCACTGGTTCTAGAAGATCGAATCCGTTTTCGAGATGTGTGAATGCCCTGAGGCTCGTAGGGGGAAATTTGATACTGGAACACTCGAAGGTGCTGTGTTAACTTGGTGGAACGCACAGGTTCAGATGCTAGGGTTGGCAGCTGCTAATGCCACCCCATGGAACGACTTCAAGGATCTGATCAAATAGGAGTACTGTCATCGCGACGACCTTCACAAGCTAGAGGTGGAGTTTTACAATTTAAAGATGACGGGGTCTGAAATTGAGGCGTATACGAAGAGATCGAACGAATTGGCTATATTGTGTCCTACTATGGTGGATCCTCCTATCAAACATATAGAGTAGTACCTCAAGGGTTTAGTGCCAGAGATTCAGAGCCATGTGACTGCAGCTAACCTACAAGTGTGAAACGTTAAACGAGTTAATTAACTAGACAAGAAATAGGGAAATTGAGCTGAAAAGGCAAGTTGAACGAGGAGAGAAAAGAATGATGGAGAAGCCTACGAACCCAAACCCGTCAAAGAAGTCTAAGTTTCAAGAACGAGCCAAGAAGGGGAAGTTGAATAGTGGGGTCCCGATGTGACACCCCAGGAAAACCACGCAACCTAACTAGCTTCCTCAGTAAATACGTGCTAAATTTCGGGACGAAATTTCTTTCAAGTTGGGGATGATGTGACAACCCGAGTTTTCAAGGTCTTTCCTCGACACGTTATTTGTTTCATAATTGTGTTTGTATAACTTGTTTGCTTTGTAATTGTACACGTTTGATTATATGTTTGAGATTTTGTGTTACTGTTTGATGAGTGATAGAAATTTATTAATTGTTTGAGATTATAAACCTACAATCGACGAAACATGGTAAGCCGCACACACACTCGACGAAACCTTGGAGTTTCGTCATGTTCATCACGACGAAACATGGAGTTTCGTTGCCTCCCTTTGATGTTTCATGGATATGGGCTTTCGGCCCAGGTATAGCCCAAATTAAATCAGTAGTTACGATATATATTGCACACACCACAAATCACGAAACCCTAGACTCTCTTTCTCTCTTTGGCACCCGACGGCAACCATTATCTCTCTAGAAGTTCTTGTGTTTCATCACACAACAGGTTAGTCACAATAACCGATTCGATCTACTTACTACTGTGTGCGTATATATCTATCATAATAAGAGAGTTTGTTTGCTAAACGATTTGACTATGATTAATATTTTAATTGAAAATCAGGTAGTTAGGGTTTTGATGTTCTAGTGTAAATCAATTAGTTTAGAAACTGCATGATGATAACTCATGGAACTGTATTCATTCATGTTTGCTGATTGGAGCCCATGCTTTTGTTCGATATTATACTCGTGTTGAATGGATCTGATCATCAAATACATTCATGTTGCAATCTAGATCATATATGGTTACTTTATGATTTAGGTCATGCTAGATGTTAGGTGCTGTGATGTATTTGGAATGATGATAAGTAGCATTAATGTTTATTGTATTTGGATGATAACTGTATGATTGACGATAATGGTGAAACTGTTACTGATGATTAGGGTTCTAGGAGTTTGAGATGTTGCAACTGATTGAATCTGTTAGTGCCATGATTGAATCTGTAACTGTTGTGTTCGACGAAACTGGGTAGGTTTTTGTCGTGGTTGAACTCGATGAAACTAGGGAGTTTCATCACATGGGGTGTCGATGAAAGCAGGGAGTTTCGTCACATGGGGTGTCAATGAAAGTAGGGGATTTCGTCACATAGGACGTTGATGAAAGATGGGGACTTTAGTCGCTAGGAAGTTTCGTCGAAGGGGTAGTGGGTGGAACAGTAGACAACTTTGAAAGTATATACTGTTTGGCATCTTGCTTATTAATTACAGTGGTTATAGGATAACTTTATTGATCAACTTTAAGTGACATGTGCATGGAATGTGGTCTATTATGATATTTCAGTATGTGCCTTATGATAACAAAGATTGTAATGCTAGATGCAAACTGTGTAATCACACGTGACTTACTGTATGCAACTAGGTGATTTGAATGAGTATTAAACTGAATTACGCATGCATGATTACTATAGGCTTTGACTGAATTATTTGTGAGCAAGTAGTTAAGCGTACCGAGCAAACCAAGGTGAGTTCACACTTTCTATAAGGCATGGGATTTCCGGTGGTTTGGGAATGGGTTAAGAAACTAAAACAGAACCTGCATATTCTCCTTGGGTAGAATATGTACCTCCATCCTCCATGGGAAGGATGACAACATTAAACCTGCGTATTCTCCTTGGGTAGATTACGTACTTCCATCCTCCGTAGGAAGGATGACAACATATAACTTACTAGACAAAACTCTATCATGAAGTCCCTCATTTTTATAACGACTTAATCGCCGGGCCAATGGCGAGCGGGTCATTAGTTAGATAGCGCTATTTAGGTTTGACAAGCCTCACACTGTGTCGCAGAGGACAAGAGTGAACTAATGGATCTGGGCACTTAGTCAATGATGATAGACATTTACGTAGGGCACAACATGACTCAGTCAGTTGTCGATATGGTAACGGGTCTAGTGGTTAACATGGGGAAGCCCCCACTGGTTATGGTTTGGGAAACAAGGAATTGGATAACTCGTGGCTTTCGAAACAACTTATGGTGTTTGGAACAACATTAAAACTGGACAACCAACTGTGAACTCGCTCAACTTTGTTGTTGACTCGTTGTTACATGCCTTGCAGGTCGTTAGAGGTTTAGCTGGAGCTTGCAGGGGAGCAGGAGTCGTTGTGGGACATGGACCGTCGTGTGCCATGTTAAACTTTATGAACATTTAAACTTATGCTTGGGTTTTTAAACTTTATGCTTCCGCTGGCAACTTGAACTTGATTAACTTGTTTTGAACACCAATTATATTGTGTGGTTGGACTTTTAATTACTTTACTATATTGTTCAATATGATTGGTGGCTTGATCCTGGTCATGTCACGCCTCCTGCGGTGATACTCCGCTTGTGGATTTTGGGGGTGTGAAACCCGACCTGTAAGACTTGCGGGAAACACCACTCGGGTGAATGCTTACTTGGAAAGAAAGGATGTTATAAATGTGGGAAAGAGGGACACCCATACTATAAATGTCCCAACAAGCTGAAGATGTGCTACAACTGCTACCAGACGGGGCATATAAAGGCGGAATGTCCAAAATTCCAACAAGCGACGAAGAAAGAAGGAAAGAAAGAAGAGCCATCTAAGGCTCGTGGAAGGATGTTCCAGATAACATTGGAAGAAGCTAAAATTCACCCGGATGTGGTTTCAGGTATATTTTTAGTAAATTCTATGCCTATGAATGTCTTATTTGATTCTGGGGCTAGTAGGTCATTCGTTTTAAATGAACTATAATATCGTCCGTCGTTTAAGCTTGAAAAGATGTTAATGCCCTTAGAAGTGGAAGTAGCCGATAGTAAGAGTTACTTGCTGCATGATGTATGTAGAAACTGTAAGATGTTAATTGAAGATGAGGAATTTAGCATGGATTTTATTCCAATGTGTATGGGGGAATTTAAGGTAGTCGTAGGGATGGATTGGCTAGCCCAAAATCATGCTGAAATCCAATGTGAGAAGAAAGTTATTCATGTAGTAACCTCAGGGGGGAAACAGGTAAGTATCCAAGGGGATAGTCGAGTCAAAGTTTTGTTCTATGATTGAAGCTGTCAAGTATGTAAGGAATGGGGGTATGGCGTATCTATCTTACGTGATAGATACCAATCGAGTTGTCCCGAAGCTTGAAGATGTCAATGTAGTGAATGATTACACGGATGTGTTTCCGGAAGATTTACCGGGGCTTCTGCCCGAACGTGAAGTGGAATTTAAAATATAGCTTAGCCTGGGCGCCACACCGGTAGCTAAGGCTCCTTATTGGTTGGACCCAACCGAAATGAAAGAATTAATGACGCATCTCCAAGAGCTGCTCGATAAAGGTTTTATTCGACCGAGTGTTTCGCCATGGGGAGCACCCGTGTTATTCGTGAGGAAGAAGGATGGTTCGATGCGAATATGCATCGACTATCGAGAGTTGAATAAGTTAACGATGAAAAATAGTTACCCGTTGCCAAGAATTGACGACCTATTTGATCAACTTCAAGGGGCAAGTTGGTTCTCAAAGATCGATCTGTGATCGGTATATTGCCAACTACGGGTACGGGAAGAAAATGTGCTGAAAACTGCGTTTCGGACGATGTACGGACATTACGAGCTCTTAGTGATGTCCTTCGGTTTAGCAAACGCACCAGCTGCATTCATGGATCTAATGAATCAGGTGTGCCGTCCTATGCTTGACAAGTATGTAATCGTTTTTATTGATGATATATTAGTGTACACCCGAAGCGAAGCAGAGCATGCTTCACACTTACGTGATGTATTGGAAACGCTCCGCAAGGAAAAGTTATATGCAAAGTTCATGAAGTGTGCTTTTTGGCTTAGAGAGGTACAATTTCTAGGCCACGTAATCAATGCGGACGGTGTCCATGGGGACCCGTCCAAAGTAGATGCAGTAATGAATTGGGTGCCCCCGAAGAATCCAAGTGAAATAAGAAGTTTTCTGGGCTTGGCTAGTTATTACAAGAGATTTATCCAGGATTTCTCCAAGATAGCCTCACCCATGACGAAATTAACAGAGAAGAATGAAAAGTTTTTATGGGGCGTAGAACAAGAAAAAGGGTTTCAGACACTGAAAGAAAAGCTTTCAAGTTCTCCGGTGTTGACATTACCGGATGGAACGGATGAATTGGTAGTGTATACCGATGCCTCCCGCCACGGTTTAGGATGTGTATTAATGCAAAGGGGTAAAGTCGTTGCTTATGCTTCGAGACAACTCAAGCAACACGAAAGCAATTACCCAAATCATGATCTAGAGTTGGCGGCGGTCATATTCGCCTTGAAGATATGGAGACACTACCTGTATGGGGTGAAATGTACGATTTTTTCGGATCATAAGAGCCTCAAATACTTCTTTGAACAGAAGGATTTAAATATGAGGCAACGAAGATGGTTAGAGCTTATAAAAGATTATGATTGTGATATACACTATCACCCCGGGAAGGCTAACCTAGTGGCGGATGCCTTGAGCCAAAAGGATTATCTGCCCCCGATTCGGGTGAAATCGATGAGGTTGGTTATCACGTCCAACATTCTCAAAAGAATACGAGAAGCTCAAAAAATTCTTTAAACTCCGAAGACCCGAAGAAAGAAAGAACGAAGGGATTTGTGTCTAAACTGGAGGAGAATGCAAACGGTATAAAACAAGGTATGGACGAATCTGGATACCTTGGAAGTGTGGTGTGATAGAAATGCTCTTAGACGAGGCTCATTAATCTCGGTATTCTATTCACCCGGGAGCCACTAAGATGTACAGAGACTTGAGAAGAAATTATTGGTGGCCCAGAATGAAACGAGACATCGTCAAATTTGTCGCGAAGTGTATGACTTGTGCCCAAGTGAAAGCGGAACACTAGAAACCTTATGGGAAGTTACAACCTCTGGATATTCCGGTATGGAAATGGGAAGACATCACGATGGACCTAGTCACTAAACTTCCCAAGACGAAAAAGGGTCATGATACTATTTTGGAGGTCGTGGACCGCCTTACCAAAAGTGCCCATTTCTTTCCAATCCATGAAGCCTATACTTCGGAAAGAATGGTAGAAGTCGATGTGAATGAAATCATAGCTCGACATGGGGTTCCCGTATCCATAGTGTCCGATCGCGACACACGTTTCACCTCCCGTTTCTGGAGGAAGTTTCATGAAGAAATGAGAATCCAACTACATATGAGCACCGCCTACCATCCTCAAACGGATGGTCAAACGGAAAGGATGATTCAAACGCTAATTGATATGTTACGAGCTTGTGTATTAGATTTCGGAGGAAATTGGGATGATCACATACCTTTGGTGGAATTCGCATATAATAATAGCTACCATAGTAGTATTAACATGGCCCCATATGAAATGCTTTATGGAAGGAAATGTAGAACCCCGGTTTGTTAGGGGGAAGTGGGCCAACGCGAACTCACATCAAAAGACGTGGTGGTAAAAAACCAACGAGAAGGTTGATATTGTTCGAGCAAGATTGAAAGCGACCCAAGATAGACAAAAGTCATATGCGGATCATCGAAGACGCCCGATCGAGTTTCAAGTGGGTGACTATGTATTACTAAAATTTTCTCCGTGGAAGGGTATTATTCGGTTTCGAAAGCGAGGAAAGATAGGTCCCCGTTATATCAGACCTTTTAAAATTTTAGCCCGAGTTGGGACGGTGGTGTATCGGTTAGAATTTCCACCGGCACTGGATGGAATTCATAACACCTTCCACGTATCGCAATTGCGAAAGTGTGTAGCGGATGAAACGGCGTATGTGCCGTTGGATGATATTGAAGTAGATGAAAGGCTAAACTATGTTGAAAGACCCATGGCAATAAAAGATTTCAAGACGAAGCAACTTCGTAACAAAGTCATTAGACAAACGGGCAAGGGAAAGAGCGTAAGTGATGTTCCAGTAGTGTGTGACTTCCCCGATGTCTTTCATGAAGATCTTCCTGGTCTTCCTCCTCCTCGATCTGTTGACTTTCGTATTGACCTTATACCTGGTTCTACTCCTGTTGCCAAGGCTTCCTACCGACTTGCACCCTCTGAGATGCAAGAATTATCTAGTCAACTGCAAGATCTGCTCGACAAAGGTTTTATACGTCCAAGTAACTCGCCTTGGGGTGCTCCTGTGTTGTTCGTCAAGAAGAAAGATGGTTCGTTTCGTATGTGCATCGACTATTGCGAACTCAATAAACTCACCGTGAAGAATCGTTATCCTCTTCCCCGTATCGATGTTCTATTTGACCAACAACAAGGCGCAAGTTGTTTCTCTAAAATCGACCTTCGATCTGGTTACCATCAGCTCCGTGTTCTCGAAGAAGATATCCCCAAAACTGTTTTTCGCACTCGTTATGGGCACTACGAGTTCGTGGGTATGCCTTTTAGTTTGACCAACGCACTCGCCGTGTTCATGGACCTTATGAATCGTGTTTGTAAACCTTATTTGGATCGTTTCGTGATAGTCTTTATTGATGATATCCTTATTTATTCGAAAACTAGAGCTGATCATGAATGCCATTTACGCCTCATGTTAGAACTTTTACGTGGTGAACGCTTATACGCGAAGTTTTCTAAGTGTGAATTTTGGATGAATGAAGTACAATTTCTCGGGCACGTTGTTAGTAAACAAGGAATTCATGTTGACCCTTCTAAAATCGAAGTTGTGAACTGGAGTACGCCTAAATCTGCATCTGAGATTCGTTCCTTCTTGGGATTGGCGGGATATTACCGTCGATTCATCTCGGACTTTTCAAAGATCATCGTTCCTCTTACTTCGTTGACTCAGAAAGAGAAACCTTTTACTTGGGGTCCTGAGCAAGAGGAATCCTTTCAAACTCTTAAGAATCTGTTTTGTAAAGCTCCTGTACTTGCTCTCCCTGATGGGAATGACGATTTTGTGGTGTTTTGTGATGCCTCGAACTGTGGCCTTGGCTGTGTGCTGATGCAATGGGACAAAGTAATCGCTTATGCCTCTCGACAACTCAAGATACATGAGAAAAACTATACTACCCATGATTTAGAGCTTGGCGCAACTGTTTTTGCGTTAAAGATTTGGCCACACTACCTATATGGTACTAAGTGTGTGGTTTTCACTGACCATAAGAGCCTGTAGCACATCTTTAACCAGAAGAAACTGAATATGCGTCAGCTACGATGGGTGGAGTAACTTAACGACTATGATTGCGAGATTCGCTACCATCCTCGCAAGGCGAATGTCGTGGCCGACGCTCTTAGTCGTAAGAATCATGTTAGTAGCATCCTCTGTTCTCAGATCACTAGTGATCTTCATTCTTGTATCCGCGAAGCTCAGTACTCGTCCGTCAACGAAGGTAGTCTAATCGTTTACACCCCCAAAAATACCACATGCGGAAACCCCGCTAGGCGTGTGACGTACCAGGGTCTAGCCACTAATCACATCGAACTCATAACAAGATTTCAAATAAAGTTTCTATTTATAAATAAAAGTGTTTCAAACATAAGCATAATAAAATCCAACAAGTTCAGCGGAAGCAATGAGTGAATCATTGTTTAAATGTTTCAAAAACCAAATGTACGAAAACCAGTAAGCCTGTCATGTGTTTCCGAGCAGTTCGATCCATGACCACTCCGGCAATTCCAGACAACAAGTTCCATATCCAAGAATCTAACGACCTGCGATTATGCAACAAATGTATCAGCACAAGCTGGCAAGTTCATAGTTTTGTGAAAATGTTAATTGCCAAGTGTTTTAGTTTAATTTAATAATGGTGTTGATAATAACTCGAGTACCGCAAGATGGCATCAGATTGTTTGCCCGTCCCCAATGCCCCTATCAAAACATTGGTTGTGATATAAGGTCATTAGTTCATGCCCGTCCTCTCAGGTACGGTGTGAGGTTGCCAAGCCTAATAGCGCTATCAACTAATACCCCGTTACCTCTCATGTAACTATTCGGTAGAAGATGGGACTTAAGGTGATAGGAAATGAGTGTATTATCTAACATCCCAGTTTTTACCCAGAAAAGACTTATTCCTCTCAGGAATTCCCGTTTGATTGTCCCACCCACCGGGATGCATGCTCAAGAGAAGTGAACTCACCTTAGTTTTGCTCGGTATGTTAAGTTACCCGTTCCAAGTTGGTCAACCAAACCCTACCGTGGTTACCTATAAAATCAGTTTCATAATCAATTAAATCACATATTTTCACATATTGCATTCACTGCATAGTTCACCGTATAACACATAGCAAGTACTGAAATCTCATACAAGTCCTCATCTCACGTGCATGTCACATAACAATACTTAACAGGTGAGTTTGCTACTCACACGAGCCAAATCAGGTTCCTCATTCATAATTAATATTAGCATGCAACAAATAGAATTTTATAAACATAAACATTCATCATCATACACATCAAAAACTATTCGAAACCTTATGTTGATGCATGTTATGTGGACACGACTCGTTACAGTTTCGTTATGTCAACACGACGATTCGTTATGTGTTGTATGCATATTAGTTTGTTTGCTGATTAAACTGTTCTATTTGTTTTGCTCTCTTGCAGCATCTTCACGAAGAACCAGTTCTTCGTGGGATGCCCTCATGACGAAGAACCCTCTTGGCGAAGAACCATACTTCGTCAAGAAGTGATTGTGACGAAGAACCCTAGTTGTTCGTCAAAGGCCAGTCAACGAAGAATTAGGTTCTTCGTCGACTTGGGTTCTTCGTGGGGAGTCTTTCGTCGCTGCGTCTCAACAGATACTCAAGATTTCCTTAATGCACATAAACACCAACCGTCAACAATCATTGACCCTAATCATCATACTCATCATAACACAACCCGAATCATCCAATGACCATACACAAACAGATTGTTAATTTATCATAATACTAGTTCATCAAGCAGAATTATCAAACCACATAATGAATATGAATGCATACAAGTCATCGAATCCTCATCATGCATGTTCTAGTTCCTAAAATTTAGTATCGAAACATCAAAACCCTTTTTAACAATTAATCCTACTCTTACACCCGCGGCTACCCGTAAACACAATATGAGAGCATGTTTTCTAGCAAAACCCTATTTCTACAGTAGATCTCAAACATCACATAATGATCATCAAACAAAGTGAACGGTGGTGAGATACTAACCGAATGATGAGATGATTACAGCAATGATTGGAACAAAAGAGGCTTCGAGAGGTAGGAGGGGTGTTGCCGTCGAGCAAGAGGGAGGAGCTAGGGTTTTGAGTATGTTATGTTTTGAGTTCTTAGGATTATGAAAACCAACCCTCCTATCTGGATGAGTGTATGCGCACAAGCAAGGGTTGGGCTCAACTACTAGGCTTCGCTGGACAATTGGACTGAGAGGGGTGCTTGGGCCAATCCTAAAACCACAAAGTGAAAGAGTGTGTGTGCGGTTTGAGCGTAGTGTGCAACTCGGAGATTTATGGACCAGATTTACAACATATGAATCACAAAATACAATAACACCATTCGACTAAAAAAAATTAACATCAATCATAATAACCATTCCATAAAACCTATGCATGAGTTACATCATAAAGTAAAGTGTAAAGAGCTGCAAAATACGAGTTGTCACATCATCCCCAACTTGAAAGAAATTTCATCCCGAAATTTGATAAGTCAACTCAGAGAAGTGAAGTGATAGATCAGGATGACTGTGGATTTTTCTCGGGTGCCACATCATCCCCAACTTGAAAGGGAATTTCAACCCAAAATTCACTAGTTGCATCAGGATTTGGTTAAGCAGTTTTGAAGAGTTGCAGGTACTTGAGTTTCATCTAATCCACACGTTCCCACGTGAACTCCAGTCCACGTCTTGAGTTTCAACGAACTCTCATGATTGGGATTCGACTGTGTTTACGAACCTTAACTTCCCGGTCCATGATTTCGATAGGTTCTTCGACAAACTATAACTTGTCATCAATCTTCAGCTCTTGAAATGGTATAAAAAGTGTTTCATCGTGTCACACCCCAAACCGATGGCGGAAACATCGGGGCATGGTACTGAGCGAAACAGATTGTCCATGAGTATCCATAACAACTATTCATTACCAGATAATTAAACGTCATGTCCCATACCACAACACATCCAAATAAAAACAGTTATTACAAATAATTGTCTCAAAAACAATTATTGTTCTGACGACTCAGATTTAAGCGTGACATAACTAGACCCCTAGCTTTATTCACCAAAGCACAACAATTCCTAGCATCTTAAGCACCTGTCACATACGTTAAAATAAAGTCAATACACATGGTGTAAATGTGAGCATACAAGTTTAGTAGATATAATGGAATTTGAAATCGTTTACGCATAACCAGCATGTAACATGAATAGTGCGAAGCTAGTAAGTTATCGACAATGAAATATGCACATACTAGACTGCGAGTTGTAGAATGCGCAACACATATCACCACTGTGACATGTGAAGAGGTAACCTTAACAACCCCCATCCACGATAGGTGCTGAGTCCAAACAAATAGTACTATCGTTGCTAAGGCGTCAGGCAACAATCCCTGTGTTAACATAACATACAAGCATTCATCGAGTAACAAGTAACATGCAATAACAGTCCGCGTATAAATAGTGTTTGCGTTGTGTGGTCGATGTGATTTGAATATAGATAACGTATGTAACACCCAAAAGTGCATAAAGCAAAAAGGGACCGAGTATACTCACAGCGATGATAATGGATTGAAGGGAACGCTAGAGTGATTAGCCTGAACAGTTAACGATAGCATAATGATGAGCGGGGCATAAAACGGTGAAAATTAACCAAGTGTCGGATGGTAATCTGATCGGATGGCCAATCGATCGGATGTCAATCCGTTTGGATGGTCATCCAATCGGATAGCCATTCAATTGGATTGACATTCGTTGGTAAGGATGTGGTTGTGTATGATGGCTTTGAAGTTTTCGTTGTAGCATTTTGAAAATAGGGAAGTATCTCTACCCTTCAGGTCAGTCAATCGAATGGTCCTTCGATCGGATAGTGAGCCAATTGGTAGGACACTTAGTGAGAACAAGTTCACAGCAGGGTTGTCACTCGATCGGATGGCAATCCGATCGGGTGGCAATCCGTCAGTTACTGATGATCTTTGAAAATTGAAAATGATTAAGTGTCGAAGTTCTAAACGTCACATGGTCGGATGATCGTTCGATCGGATGGCTATCCGATCGGATAGTAATCTGTTCGCCGTTCAGAACCTTGAAAGTTTGAATGAAAAGCTTAAGTGTGGAACTAAGTTCAAGCCGATCGGATGGCTGTTCGATCGGATGGCAATCCATCCAGGCGGTCTGATCGTCTTGGCACTTGATTGTTTTGAAAGTTTTGCAGTTTTGATCGAGACGGTAGGATAACGTATTAAACAACAGAAACCCCGTCATGAACCGAGTGATCTGATCGGATAGGAATCACCCAAGTCCGATCAGTTAACTATTTGAGACGATAGTTCATGCTTAACCCGAAATCAGTTGTCCCTCGGATAGAATTCAGATCTTGAACTAACACATCACTAAGAAAGAGTAGAAGATCAGAACGAGCTCCGATTCTATCTGTTTTAAATGCATTGAGTGTAAAAGAGTTGAAAGAACGTTGGAAAACCTTCTTTCAATCCTTTTAACCATGAATATGTGTAGATCTATGCGAAAACATTGATTATTCATGTGGAAATCCTTCAGATCTAAGTTGTTCTTGGTGGAATGAAGCCAAACCTTGAAGTTCATAAGAACTCCATGATGACATCACCCTAGAACACCTCAAATCCGGTGATTTGACGGTTAAAAGTTGAGATTCAAAGGTGAAAAAGATGAAGAAGTGTGTGTAGATCATAGAAGTACAAGATTTAGGTTGAAAACTTACAAGAATCGCGAGAAATTGAGAGAAAAGAGAGCTTGAACACGGCTGGTCGAGTGAGGAGCTGTCACATCACAAATGTGATGTGGAGGGTATTTATAGGGTTTCCCAAAAAGGAAAGTGCTGAAGTGTCGGATTGGTCACCGATCGGATGGCAACCCGATCGGATGGATTTCCGATCGGATGGCAACTCGATCGGATGACAATCCGATCGGATGGAAATTCGATCGGATGGCCACTCGATCGGTTGGCCACTCGATCCAGGTGTCCAGCGTGATGAGTTTTGTTGTTTCGATTCGCGTGTTGAGCGTTGCGATGCGATTCGAGTGAGTGATACGTTAGTATTACCCATTAGTCAAATAACCTAGCTACTATATCATACAATCACTATGAATAACTTGCGTTTAACGTTTATGATTTGATTGTGATGCGATAGAGTTGCGATTGCGATTAAACATCCCTACATAACATAACATGCACAAGTAACACATAATGGCACACACACGTAAAACAATATCCAGAACACATAACTCGAGTTGCGAATGCGATAGTGATTAGCGATAAGCATGCGATTAAATAGCGATTATTAATAGATACTCCACATAATACAACTAAAGCGATTAACTAATATAATTCTATTACAAGTCATTGACGTACAATCAATAATTAAGCAAGGAGTGACAAATTGCTATTAGCACTCTTTTCCTCCTTTGACTTTGACTTGTACTTTGACTTCCCAAAAAGCGGGTTGTTACAGCCTCCCCTACTTTAGGAAATTTCGTCCTGAAATTTAAGAAGTAGGCGTAACAAACAGTTGCGGGTACTTCGCCTTCATGTCGCTCTCGAGTTCCCAGGTAAACTCGGTGCTGCGTTTGCCTTCCCAGCGAACCTTCACGATGGGAATGCGTGAGCATCTGAGCACCTTGGTTTCTCATCCCACGATCTCGACAGGCTTTTCCATGAAGTGTAATGTTTGTCCACTTGTAAATCCTCAAGAGGGACATGTAATTCTTGGTCGGCCAAGCACTTTCTGAGGTTCGAAAAGTGGAAAGTAGGGTGGACGTTACTCAGTTCCTCTGGTAGTTCAAGTCTGTAGGCCACTTTTCCAATCCTTTCCAGAATTTTAAAGGGTCCAACATATCGACGTGTGAGCTTTCCTTTCTTGCCGAATCTGATCACCCCCTTCCAAGGTGATACCTTTAGGAGTACGTGATCGCCAACGCCAAATTCAGGGGGCTTGCAGCGTCTACCAGCGTAACTTTTCTGTCGGCTCCGGGCTTTCAATAGATTGTCTTGAATCTGGAGGATTTTGTCAGTTGTTTCTTGCAATAGCTCAGGACCGGTAATTTGAGCGTCTCCGATCTCGTGCCACACAATAGGCGATTGACATTTTCTTTTGTATAAAGCCTCAAATGGTGCCATTTGTATGCTAGAATGATAACTGTTATTATACGAGAATTTGACCAAAGGTAAGTGCGCGTCCCAATTACCACCGAAATATATGACACACGAGCGAAGCATGTCTTCAAGGGTGCGAATCGTTCTTTCAGTCTGATCGTCGGTTTGGGGCTGGAAAGCGGTACTCAGATTAAGAGTAGTACCGAGAGCAGATTGAAATGTTTCCCAAAGACGTGAGGTAAACCGACCATCACGGTCAGAGATGATGTCACGAGGCGTCCCGTGTCGACAAATGATCTCGTCGGTGTAGATTCGGGCTAATTTTTCTACCTTAAAGTCTTCTCGTATCGGTAGGAATTGAGCTGATTTAGTCAGACGGTCAACGACAACCTAGATGCTGTCGTGACCTGATGTCGTGCGCGGAAGTTTTGTTATAAAGTCCATAGCTATACTCTCCTATTTCCACACCGGGATCTCGGGTTGAACGAGTAAGTCGGAGGGTCTTTGTTGCTCAGCCTTGACTTTGGAACAAGTCAGGCATTTCGAAACATAGATAGCGATTTCCTTCTTCATGCTCGGCCACCAGTACTTGTAGCGCATGTCCTGGTACATCTTATCAGCACCGGGATGAATAGAATACCGAGATTTGTGGGCTTCATCCATCAGAAGTTGTCGCAAATCCGTACGCTTGGGAATCCAAATTCAGTCCAAATAGTGAAAGTTACCATTCGACTTATTCTCGAGTTGGGTGCCATCATTTAGAATCCTTTCCTTCTTCAAAGTTCGTTCGGTAAAGCAAGCATGTTGAGTGTCGCGTATGAGGGCTTCGAGATTAAACTGGGCTTGGGAATTACGAACGCTAAGCAAGTAGCTTCGTCGACTGAGAGCATTGGCAACGATATTTGCTTTGCATAGATGGTAACGGATCTCACAGTCGTAATCGTTGAGCAGTTCTACCCACCGGCGTTGACGCATATTCAGTTCCTTCTGGTCAAAGATATGTTGTAGGCTCCTATGATCGGTGAAGATCGTACACTTGGTACCGTAAAGGTAGTGTCGCCAGATCTTTAACGCAAAAACAACTGCGCCAAGCTCGAGATCGTGTGGGGTGTAGTTCTTCTCTTGGATCTTGAGTTGTCGAGAAGCGTACGCGATAACCTTATCTCGTTGCATGAGAACACAACCAAGACCAAGGTGTGAGGCATCGCAGTAAACTACGAAGTCGTCGTTTCTGTTGGGCAATGAGAGCACGGGAGCATTGCAAAGCATAGCCTTGAGAGTTCGAAAGGCTTCCTCTTGTTTAGTTCCCCAAACAAAAGGTTTCTCCTTATGCATAAGAGAGGTTAGCGGCACGGTGATCTTAGATAAACCTTCGATAAAGTGGCGATAATAGCCTGCCAGTCCGAGAAAAGAGCGGACCTCAGACGGATTCTTGGGTGTAACCCAACTCTTAACTGCTTTGATCTTCGCAGGGTCAACGTGGATACCTTGACTATTGACAATGTGACCCAAGAATTGGACCTCCTCTAGCCAAAATTCACACTTGGAGAACTTGGCATAGAGACGGTTTCCCTGGAGCAACTCAAGAACCAAACGTAGATGCTACGAGTGTTCGGCTTTTGACCTGGAATAGATCAGGATATCGTCGATGAATACGATTACGAAGCGATCAAGGAATGGTTTGCACACTCGATTCATTAGATCCATGAAAACTGCGGGGGCGTTGGTCAAACCAAAAGGCATGACAACAAACTCATAGTGACCAGAGCGGGTTCGAAAAGCGGTTTTGGGTATATCCTCCTCTTGAATGCATAATTGGTGATAGCCTGAGCGTAGATCGATCTTAGAAAAACACGTAGTACCTTGTAGCTGATCAAATAAATCATCGATTCGAGGCAAGGGATAGTGGTTCTTGATCGTCAGCTTATTCAACTCCCTATAGTCGATGCACATCTAAAACAAACTATCCATCTTTTTGACGAAAAGGGCAGGCGCGCCCCATGGAGAGGTGCTAGGGCGAATAAAGCCTTTATCAAGTAGTTCCTAGAGCTGACTCGAGAGTTCGCGCATTTCGAAAGGAGCGAGACGATAAGGCGCTTTAGCAACAGGGTTTGCTCCAGGAATGAGGTCGATTCGGAAATCGATATCATGAGCGGGCGGTAATCCTGGTAAATCATCGGGGAAAACGTTGGGAAATTCATGAACAACAGGCACTTCGTCTACCTCCTTAACTTCCTTTTTCTCCGCTACTACTATGTGTGCCAAGAAAGCTTGGTATTCCTTGCGGAGATACTTGCTAGCCTGGACACACGACATGAGTTTAAGACCTTTCGAAGGAGTTTCACCATACACACAAAGTAGATCACCATTAGCGAGCGAGAAACGAATCATCTTATCGAAGCAAACAACTTCAGCACGATTTTCGTGAAGAAAATCCATGCCTGCTATGACGTCAAAACTACCGTGTTGCATCATAATAAGGTCGATGGGGAAGACGTGATTGTTGAGTTCAAGCGTCCAATCACGCAGAACAGAATTAACAGCGACAGTTCTTCTGGTGGCAACTTCAACATCTAACGTCAAGGGGAGATGAGCGCGCTTACAATTAAGGAGCTTTCCGAATTCAAACGATACAAATCAGTTATCGGCTCCAGTATCAAATAAACACGTAGCATATATACCATTCACAATGAACGTACCATTGACCACATTGTTGTCTGCTTGAGCCTGACGGGCGTTAATGTTGAAAGCACGTCCGCGGGCCGCTGGTTGTTACTGCTGTTGCTGAGGCTGCTGCTGGGGCTGCTGCTGTTGTGGCTCTTGCTTGACCACTCGGTTTGGGCACATATTCGCGAAGTGGTTGGGATCACCACACGCATAGCAAGATCTAGCATTGATCGCGGGTGCAGGAGCCGCTTGATGGCCTTGGGGAGCAGTAAGTAAAGCTTGTTGAGCAGGGGCTTGACCTTGTGTTAGAGCTGGGGTTTGACGTGGACCTGTACGGCAGTTGGCGGTGAAGTGGCCGTACATGTTGCAATGCACGCAATATCTACAGGCGATTCCCGCTGGGTGTTGATAGGTACAAGTAGGGCAAGCCAGAGGACAAGTATAAGCCCGCTTTGCCGGCGGTGCATTGGTAACCGGTGCCGCTACTTGGCGGTGTTAAGACTACGGTTGAGCAGGAATTGATTGGAGCGGAGCTGCAGTGATCGCGGAGCAGTAAGTAAAGCTTGTTGAGCAGGGGCTTGACCTTGTGTTAGAGCTGGGGTTTGACGTGGACCTGTACGGCAGTTGGCGGTGAAGTGGCCGTACATGTTGCAATGCACGCAATATCTACAGGCGATTCCCGCTGGGTGGTGCTAGGTACAAGTAGGGCAAGCCAGAGGACAAGTATAAGCCCGCTTTGCCGGCGGTGCATTGGTAACCGGTGCCGCTACTTGGCGGTGTTAAGACTACGGTTGAGCAGGAATTGATTGGAGCGGAGCTGCAGTGATCGCGCAGTTCTTGTTGCTGGAACTGCTGTTGTTCTTCCTTTTGCGGCGAGAGAGCTTGGATGACTGAGGAACGGTGGCAGTTTCAGCGGTTGGAATAGCGGTAGCTTGGTGCAGATTCTTGGAGGCTTTTCCTAGTAACCAGACTTGAATCGCTTGTCGTTGATCTCAGCAGCGAGTAAGTAGGTTTCCTCAATTGTTGTCGTCTTTTCAGCTTGAACGAAATCAGCCACGCAATCCGGAAGAGCACGGATATAGTTCTTGATGGTGATTTCGGGCGTAGTCACTTGGCCTGGACAGATAATACTCAACTGCTTGAAGCGAGCAGTTAAACCAGCGTTGTCACCATCTTTCTGCTTGATATGCCAGAACTCGTCCTCCAGCTTCTGGCGCTCGTGGGGAGGGCATAAATCTTGCATCATCACGTCCTTCAACTCATCCCACGTCAGCCCGTAAGCTGCATCATTTCCGCGCTTGTTTCTCTCGGTCGTCCACCAATCCAGAGCTCGGGATTGGAAGACGCCAGTGGTGTTAAAAGTGCGGAGATTATCAGGACAACCACTCTGGTGCAGGGTGACTTTGATAGAATCAAACCATTGGAACATGGCCGTAGGCCCATCTTCACCGGTAAACTCTTTCGGGCCGCAGGCTTTGAACTGCTTGAAGCTAAAAGCAGCTTTAGGAGCATCAGTCCTGGACTCTTCAGAAGACTTGCTAGCATTTTCATTCAGCTCACTAACAATCTGGGGGATAACTTTCGTCATTTTCTTAGCGACAAGAGCAGCAATGTGTTTGTTATCATGATTACGGCGAGCAATGCGGGAGTGCAGGGATCCAGATGACGACATTGTCTGCAATAGACAGCGTTATAGGACTCAACACAGTTTCGCTTAATCATCGACTATACTAGGATCTAATGTAAACTAGCGATTCAGTGATAAAGCTCAGGAACACATCAAAGCACGCAGCACATAAGCCAAAGAAACACGTAGGCACGTATAATCACAGAAGCACATAAGGACGTAAGCACATAGTTCATGTAAGCACATATTTGCATGTATTAACCTTCCTATTTTGCATGTATTCACCCACATGTGATGACTGTGTTCCTATATCATCCAACTCTTGCGCGTTCGAGAGTAGTGATTGCGATTAGCGAGTACACATCGAGTAGTATAGCATAAGCGAGTAACATAGCTTGCGATTAACCACCAATAGCGATTTATTAGTGTGGTGTGGATTGTGTGTTGAGAAACGTGGAATCGAATTTATCAGTACCACCGTACTGTTTATCTTAAAATGATAACAAATCACCATAAAAATCACATAAATTCCACATAAAATCGATAAATCACAGAGTTAGCTGCTGCGGATTCCAGGATCAAACACATAAAATTGAGGATAGATTATCCTGGGTGTGTGTAGACATCGACTACCCAAAGTGATTCGACTATTCACAAAGACCTTAAGTCCACACTTTGGCTTTCTGGACTGTGCTCTCGCTTCAATTCGAGCGATCGGCACGCATCCTTCCTAGCTATAGTGTGACCCAAGTCGTTGGAGCCCGTCGAGACTTTGGTGAGAGGTTTGCAAAAACCACATTAGAGAGTAGAACGAGTCATCAAGGTTCGGGTTTCACCCCTAACCCAGCGACTACATCCATGTTTGTATGATAAAATCATGAGATAGATAAGGAGATTTTGCGTCAAAGTATGGATTTCACTCATGTTTCGACGCAATTTCTCTCGTTTTATGAAAAATGGAAATTCAAATGAGTAATCTGGTCGAGAGTTTGCGGTTTTCACACCTAATCTTAACCACATCATTCGTTTGTGTGTATAATCGGCCTTAGGAAAGGCTGATCTTGCGTGAAACTGTAGTATGCGATGTTCGCGCGAGTGTGTAGTGTACAACGGTTCGAGCAAGGAATAGCGAGTAAGCTCGAACAAAACCCGTACTGGGCATGCACAAGTCGGTCTGTTGGTACTTAGACTATAGACTAGGTCGTTTCTAAGACATTGACCTAGACTAGGTCGAGTCTTGCCTAATTCCCTATAGTTATGACTCTGATACCAATCTGTCACACCCCAACCGATGGCGGAAACATCGGGTGTGACAACTGTCAAAAATTCAGGTATCTGTATGACAATTAAACTATGATTAGTGCTTAATTACTGTGCTGAATTACAATTAACTCCTTACTGATTATTGCCATCTACATACATGTGCATCATATGTTGCTTAATGTCATACCATTATTGCATGAAAGCTTATTTGACTCAAATGATGCACTAAACGCAGTTAGCACAGTTATCAGATAAATCAGAAAAATGCTGACAGAACTCAGTACATAGGTAGACATTGTGTTGAGACACAGAATGAGCCAGAAACCAAGTATGACAGTAGTATAGTGTGTAGGAAAGTAAGGATCATAAAACTGCATTTCTAAGTGATAGTTTAAGTGCCGGAAAGTGTCTAAAACTCACATAAAGTGCTGAATTCAGCAAAATTCAGCAAAAATTAGCATTTAAACAATCTAATTTTATGCAAAAATATGGTAAAATGGTCCTGAATGCTTTCCTAAGTGTCAGGAATCAAAAGTGTCACAAAAAGGTACATAAAGTACACTAAACTGCAAGGTTTAGCACTTTAACGAACCGGTAACCAACCAAACAACCGGACACTACTCGAAACACCAAATTTACACTAGAAGCACTGTTTTAACATTACCAAGCTAGTTATGGTCCCCGAACATCATAACACTTCCTAAATATCTAGTAACTAATATAACTAACTAATACTTGGATTTTTACCTTAAAGTAACTAGTTTAGTTTTACCCTAGTCTACTACCCCCCCGCCCCCACCTATTTACGGCCCCAACATGGCCCCCACATGTGGATTTGTTTTAATTTTATAATAGATTGTGTTGCTTCTAGTGTGACACATTACACAAGGGTAAACATGAGAAGTTGGTTATAAGAACTAATCTAAGTGCCATAACTCATTCTTACACACACTCAAAACACACACATCTTTCTCCTCTTCTCCTCCTTGCTCTCGGCCGACCCCAAGCACCCACACATCCACCATATTCAATCTTCCTGCATACATTTCAAGCATATACCAAGGTGTTAGAGGTCACATAAAGGAGCTAGGAGCTTTCGGAAGTTCAAGGACCTCTCTTATTTGCTTTTATCCACTTGATCATCCCTAGCCTTGTGCTAGTGGTAAGAACCTTGATCTTGCTATTTTACATCTTATATTAGTGGTTAAAAGAAGAATCATCATCATAATCTTGAAGAACACTAAGAATCACAAGAAGTAAACTTGAACATAAGCATGATTAATGAAGAAACTAAGTTGTTTATGAGTTGATTTGCTTGTTGATTGTTATTTATACATATAGTTAATGTAGATCATCATATGATCTTGCTAGATCATGATTAAAAACATAATCTAGCAAGATGAGAGAATGAAAATGTTGTAGGATGATAGATCATCCACACATGAAGCATGAACTTGAAAGAATAAAGTTGTTTCTTGAAAAATAATGATCAAAGTGAGTAGTAATACTTGTAGATCTAAACATTCATGGATGATTTCTAAAGAAACCAAGTTTAAAATATAAGTCCTACTAAATATTGGTTCTTACATAAACAAACCTTATTTTTGGGGGCAGTGGCGAAGCTTGAGATTTCCGACTGGGGGGTCGAAAACATATATACCAAAAATTTCTATAAAACCGGGGGGTCAAAAACGTATATACCTAAAAATTTCTATACGAAAACTACCTACTCTCCACTACTGAGCGAAAAGTTCGGGGGGGTCAGCCGCCCCCTCCCGCCCTCACAAAGCTACGCCCTTGTTTGGGGGTTAAACAAGTGTAGAAACACTTGTGTAACAAGAAGAATTCCTAAAGAAACATTTTTAGAAAACATGATCATAAGTTGTAAAGATCTAAACTCTTTAAAAATGAAGTTTTTAAAGAATCAACCACACTTTAAAGGATAACCAGGCTTACTAATAACACTAGTAAGTGAAATTTTTGTGAAATTTCAAGTTCATGAAGTAGTAGATTATACTTGTTTTTGGAAAAATTGGTAAGTAAAGGTTGTTTATTATTGATTGTGAATTGATTGTGATGATTTTTATAAAAGAAAATGATATGCTTGAAAGCATGGAAACCTCCATTTTTAGGGGAAACTATGGCAAATTCTTTTAAAAATTTAAACACTTAGAAGAATATTTCTAAACAAATATTTACAAGTGTATTTTAAACCATAAATGGTTACATAAATTTTGCCATAACTTTTGTTACAAAAATTATAATTATTGGATGTTGGTTTTTATAAGTAAAAGTGACTAAATATGTATTTAGGGAATATATATTTAGATGACACCATTGTGTGTGATTGTTTGTATATTTTGTGTATTAGTTATATTATTTTAGGACATGAAATAATATAACACATCAAAATACCAAGAAATACAATCTAAAATATTACCAAAATTCCAAGGAATAAATATACAAGTTATACACAAAATATTGGTGAAACCGAACTATGGAATAAGACTTACAAAATATTCCGGAAAATTTATTCACAAAGTATATTTTGGTAAATAATATTTTGGACACCAAGAGACAAAAATATGATTTTTACAATGACTACAAGAAAATATCATATTTTTGACAAGGGAAAAATATATTATTTTTGGCAAGTATAAATATATATTTTTCTTAGAATTATTAGAAGATGTATTATTTTTGGGAGAAAATATACATTTCTATAACAAACGTGAAATACAATATTTTTGGGTGAAAGATATATTTTCTCAAATAAATATGAAATATATCATTTTTGGATGAAAAATAAGTTTATATATATTTTCTAAGTTAGACTTGAAAATATATTATTTTTGGAACTTATATGTAAACACGAATATTTTTGCCAAGTGAAAAATTATAAATAATTTTTCTAAGTAATATTTTTAAAATATATATTTTGGAAATATATATGGATTTTTACTAAGAATATTATTCCAGAAAAATTAATACGAAATTAAGTATATGAAGACTTAATGAATACAATAAAAGTACGTATTCACATACGTATAAATACACACTGGAATACGACTCTAACACATGGCAAAAATATACGAGTATAAGAATACGAATACAAATACACCCATCATTGGGAAGGATATACAAGTATAAATACTTGGGAAGTATTAAGTTAAAATATATTGTTTTAACAAATATTCCAAAGATTTAATAAATATAATTTAAGTTAAAATATTTATTATTTTAACAAATAATTATATAACTTGGAATAATATCGAAGATACGAAGAAACGTAACTCAAAGACATTAATACTAAGTCAAGGCACGACCCGCTCGTCTAATAGATCATAGTACGTTGTAGGTAGCCGTGTTTATCCGAAGAAGCTTGAGTTACGGTGGTTGAAGACGCAAGACTGTGAGTTCATGTCCCCCTTTTCTTTAAAGCTGTTTTGTTTTATAACTTCGGGGGTGAAGTACATGTTACAAAATGATTACAAACAGTTACAATTGGTATGGTTAGCTATGGAAAGTACAGTTGATCATGAAATGGGTAGGCACACTCCTAAGACCATTAATCCTCGTGTTAGGACCGAGGGACATGAGTGATAGATCTGTTTAGGTGTAGCGAGCCCACACCCATGTGGACCGGGGATTGGCCCATGAGGTGACTATGTCTTACAGCCGGAGGCCCGATACAAAATCTGCTAGGTTTGAGTCTTCCTACGCCGTTGCACGCATGTTAATGGCCTTGCAACCCATTAATCGACCTGTTTCCTTGTTTTGTTTTCATACCGGGATTTACAACACATACATACATACATATAATGATTTCAAGGTTTCATTTATACACACAAACAAACACATGAACTCGCTCAACTTTTGTTGATGTTTTTAAAACTACATGTATTTCAGGGAATTAAAAGTGGATCTGGCGGGCGTTGGATGTTTCAAGTGTGGTTTAAGAATAAAAGATGTCATCCATGGTCTTAGGGTTTGGTCAGTGTGTCTTATCCTGGATGAGACATGTCTTCCAAATCTTGGTTTTACTTAATATCTTTTGTCGAGTCTTTGTGAACTCTTAAACAAGTTGCATGGTTTGTACTCGAAATTGAATTTCTATGTCTTAAAACAATGTCGTTGTTATGTTTCTGAACTTAATTAGGATGACCATCTATGGTTTTTATCATATAGTTGTTGTTATGATTGAATGCAATGATATTAAGCAAGTCACACATAATCACGCTTTCGCAAAAGACAGGGTGTGACACTTTGGTATCAGTGCTTCGGTTGTAGCGAACTAGGATTCCTTCTCGAGTCTAGACTACAATCATTAGGGCTCTCATGAAAATATTTTTACAAACATGTTTTCATTGCATACACGAAACGCCCAGATCCAGGAATACAAACATTTTTACAAACAAAAAGACACGAAACACTTTTCAAGGTTTATGTTTGTGGTTCAGTCTGAGAGACTGGGTGGTATAGTCTGAGAGACTGGGAGGTTTAGTCTGGGAGACTAGGTGGTTTAGTCTGGGAAGACCGGGTAGTTCAGTCTGGGAGACTGGGTGGTTTAGTTTGGGAGACTAGGAAGGATGCATGATTGCATGATTGCCTTGTCATTGATTACATGCTTAATGTTAGTAGTTAATATATGTGCATATGTGGCGATTGTTATGTTACAGATACCATGTTGTCATCTGATAGCGAATTATCCTATGACCATGATCCTATGGCTATTGTTTCTGACGATGAGATTGTCCCTGAGCCAGTGATCTTTACTTCTGATACAGAGAGTGACCCAGAGATGATGTCCGACGATGATGACGATTTTCAGCCATTTGCGCTGCCCGATTTCGGCGATGATTTACCGATTGCTGATGGTATCCCGGACGAGGATCCGTTTGTTATTCCCATTCCTGTGCACGATCATCTTATCATCGGTCATCCCGATGGTGAGCATGTCTTGGCACCGATCCTCGCTCATGTTCCTTTAGTGGTCATTCCTCCTGAGGATTGGCCATTCGATGATCTGTTTGACGAGGATTTTGATTTGTTTGTCGATGGTCCCCCTGATGATGCTCATGGCGATGGAGAGCTCGATGAGGACGTTGTTGATATTCCATTTCTGGGGATTCCCGTTATTGAGATTTCTTCTGACTCTAGCTTACACTCTGTCTCATATTCCTTTGCATCTGTGACATCTTCCGCCCTACAGGCAGTTGGTTTGCGATGTTACGCCACTGACACTAACGATGATACAGCCCTGTCAGCTGCACCGTCTCCTCCACATGACATTGAGCCTGGACTTGAGCTTGATTTTATCCCTGTTGATGCACCCGCTGATCCGGAGCCGATACCTGCTCCTGAGCATTTGCTTGATCATGACCCTGTTCCATTTGGCATACCTGATATTGCACCCCTCATACTCAATCCAGTTCCTGCACCCGCTGACCCTCCTGTTATTGAGCCAGTCACTCCTCCACTTGCACCTGCACCCGTTGATGTTGCTCCTTTTCACCCAGTAGAGTCAGATGTGCACAGTGTCGACCTGCCTATTGTTTTCTTGCAGGATATACCCGCACCCCGTCCAGGGGAGGGCACTTCTAGCCAGCAGCCTAGCCATGACCCTCATGTATCAACAACTTTCCCTCACATGCCTCAGTCTGCACCTTCTGCTCATTTTACTTCTTCACCACTTGACGAGCCACTTAGATGGTTCCCACCTTACATCATGCCGATTTCTTATCCCTACCATCCCTCACATTTTATTGGTTATACACGGGATGAGTTACTTCTATCATTGCAGCTTCAGTATGAGATCTTGAGTCGCAGGATTTTAGAGCTTGAGATGATACCGCGACCTTTGCCATGTCCGTGTCAGCATGCATTTGTTCCTCGTTCATCACCATCCCCATTTTCACACCCTCCTGCACCGCTTACTCCATTTCCTGAGTTTGATACTCGATTTCTTACCGTTGAGCAGCAGATCAGTTATCTGTTGCGTCATGTTTATGATCTTGAGGAGGAGCTAGCGCATGTGCGCAGCTTGCTTTTTGTTCCTCCACCTCCTCCTCCACCACCATCAGCATAGCCGGTTTTTGGTTTTATGTAGGTAGCTTACTTTGATGAGAGCACCGCTATTGAGCTGAGCTAGTGAAGCCTTTTAGATACCACTTTTTGATTGTATGACTGTTGTAGACTGATAGACATTTTGGACAAGGGTAGTGTGACCCTGTGTTCCCTTTTGATACAATACTTTTGTAAAAAAATGTAACAAAATGCGTGGTCGATGATTAATGAAAGCTCAATCGTAATGTTCTCATTAAATACGTTGTTAATTTACTTGCTTGTGCTATAATTGCGATGACTACATGCTTACTTATTATGGTAAACACTATTATATACGTACTAATTATTATACAAATAAGGCCTGATCTATACAATCTTCTTTATAGAAGATGCCTCCTCGAAGGAACAATCAATTGCCCACAACAGATGCAGAACTGCATGAACGGATTTCACAAGCAATCGCACAACATGAGCCCTTGTGCTCCAAGCACAGCGGAGGTACCTCAGGAAATAACCCACCTCACAGTAATGTTTAAGTCACTTAAGACACATTACGATACGTTTGGACATTCCATGTGCGTTTGCTAATGCTTGCTGTGAATTATGTTGCTGGTACATGCTGTACTTACAAGCAGTTCCTTTACTGTAAACCTCTGAAATTTGACGGCACTGGAGGTGCTGTAGCTTTCGTTAGATGGGCTGAGAAGACAGATTATGTGCTGGGAATGAGCAAGTGTGCATCTGAGCACCAGGTCACTTACATTTCTGGACTATTCCTAGACGGAGCTCTATCCTGGTGGAACCTTCAAGTTCAGACTCTAGGTGAGGAAGCAACATATGGTATGACCTAGGATGAGATGAAAGAACTGATGCGCATGAAGTACTGCTCGAGAGCTGAGATTCAGAAGTTGGAAACCGAGTTCTGGAATCTGAAGATGGATGGACCTAAGATTGCTGAATATGTGTAGAGATTTCATGACCTGTCTCGCGTTGTCCCATACATGGTAGAACCGGAACTTAAGCGAGTTGAACGCTTCATCTGGGGATTGGCACCCCAAAATATGAGCATGGTGACTACTTCGAAGCCTTCAACGATCACTGAGGCCATTGATTTGAGCGTGGCATTGACTGAAGAAGCGATTAGATTGAATAAGTTTTCGATCTCTGAGGGAAAGAAGAAGGAGACTCATGTTAAGTCATCAGGAGAGAACAAAAGGAAGTTCTCAAATTTCAAGAAGGGTACCCAAGGAAACAACAGTGGTAACAAGAAGAGAGATACGAATCCACCAGCCGAGGTTAAGACTGGTGCTACTTCTGGTGCTGAGATTAGAGGAAAAGGATATATGGGCACCCTGCCCAAATGTGATGTGTGTCAGTTTCATCACACTGGACGATGCAGAGCTGGAAAGTGTGAAACGTGCGGAAAAGTTGGCCATGCCAAGGAGTCATGCTGGTATGGAGCCGGTCGTGGGAATAATGGTCAAAGAGGAAATGGAAATGGTAATGGCAATGGAAACCGTGGTGGAAACGGTTATGGGAACAGAAGCTAAGGTGGAAACAATAATCAGGGAGGTAATGGAAATCGTGGTGGTTTTGGAAACCAGGCTGGTAGCAGAAACCGTGGGGCAAATAACAACCAGGGCAGTACTGGAAACAAACAAGGTTGTTTTAGTTGCGGAGATGTCGGGCATTTCAAGCGAGATTTCCCAAAGAACAATCAAGCCCAAGGAAGAGTTTTCAACTTGGAGCTAGGGAAGCTCACCAGGATCCGAACGTAGTTACGGGTACGTTCCCTATCATCCAACACTTTGCATCTGTACTATTTGATACTGGTGCCGACTATAGCTTCGTATCCCTAGAATTTAAGAATATACTTGGGTTAGTTTCCAGTAAGTTAGATGTCATGTACTTAATAGAGCTAGCTAATGGAAAGCTAGTAGAGGCAAACGAAGTAATTAGAGGCTGTGTAATAGAGCTCGGAGAGCATGAGTTTACGCTTGATCTTCTGCCAGTCGAATTGGGAAGTTTTGACGTGGTAGTTGGAATGGATTGGTTATCAAGTAACCGAGCTGAGATCGTATGTCATGAGAAGATCATCCGAATCCCGATGACGAATGGAGAGACGATTGTAGTGCACGGAGAGAAACACGATACGCCTCTAAGGATTATCAGCTGTTTGAAGGCCCGAAAGTTTTTACAGAAAGGATATGTTGCCTTTTTGGCTCACATTGTCGATAAAGAAGCCGAAGAGCCAAAGCTGGAAAATATCCCTATGGTAAGGGAATATCCTGAAGTCTTCCCCAAAGACTTGCCAGGATTGCCGCTGCAACGGCAAGTCGAATTCCACATTGATTTAGTTCCAGGCGCCGCGCCTGTAGCTAAGGCACCTTATCGACTTGCGCCTTCTGAGATGCAAGAGTTGTCGACGCAGCTTCAGGAACTTTTGGACAAGGGATTTATTAGACCAAGCTTCTCGCCTTGGGGAGCTCCAGTTCTGTTTGTCAAGAAGAAGGACGTTAGTTTCCATATATGCATTGACTACCGAGAGCTGAACAAGTTGACCATCAAGAATTGGTATCCCTCGCCGAGGATTGATGATTTATTCGATCAACTTCAAGGTTCAAGTTACTACTCCAAGATTGATCTTCGATCAGGTTATCACCAATTGAGGATTCAAGAAGAGAGTATACCAAAAACTGCCTTTAGAACTCGTTATGGACATTACGAGTTTCTAGTAATGCCGTTTGGTTTGACAAACGCGCCGGCAGTATTTATGGATCTGATGAACCGAGTTTGCAAGCCATATCTCGATAAATTCGTGATTGTATTTATCGATGATATTTTGATCTATTAAAGGACGAAGGAAGAGCATGAGCAACACCTTAGAGCCATTTTAGAGCTGCTCAAGAAGGAGAAACTGTATGCTAAATTCTCGAAGTGCGAGTTCTGGTTGCGTGAGGTACAATTCCTTGGTCATGTAGTGAATGAAGATGGAATCCATGTGGATCCCACCAAGATCGAGGCGATTAAGAATTGGGAAACTCCGAAGACGCCAACCGAGATTCGACGGTTTCTAGGTTTAGCAGGGTATTAGCGCCGACTCATTGAGGATTTTTAGAAAATCGCTCAACCGCTGACCTCCTTTACTCAAAAGGACAAGAAGTATGAGTGGGGAGACAAACAAGAAGAAGCTTTTCAGTTTCTTAAGGACAAGCTTTGCGATGCACCTATCTTATCCCTACCCGAAGGCACCAATGACTTCATGGTATACTGTGACGCCTCGCGTCAGGGATTAGGTTGTGTGCTGATGCAGCGACAGAAGGTTATCACTTATGCTTCGCGCCAGTTGAAAGTTCATGAGAAGAACTACACCACACATGATTTGGAATTAGGCGCGGTGGTGTTTGCTTTGAAGATCTGGCGACATTATTTGTATGGTACCCGATGCACGATCTTTACAGACCACAAGAGCCTACAGTACATATTTGATCAGAAAGAGCTTAATATGAGACGATGACGATGGGTTGAGTTGTTAAACGATTATGATTGCGAAATCAAATATCACCCAGGAAAGGCGAATGTGGTGGCGACGCCTTGAGTCGAAAAGAGAGGATTAAGCCCATAAGGGTTAGGGCTTTGGAGATAATCATTCAAACAGACCTCTCGTTGCGCATTCGTGCTGCACAAAGAGAAGCTCTCAAGAAGGAAAACTTGAAGGATGAATATCTCCGTGGGATGGAGAACCAGTTGGTACCCAATGAGGAAGGAACCTTGTGTTTCATGGGACGAATTTGGGTTCCCCTCTTTGGTGGTCTTAGAGATGTGATTTTTTATGAAGCTGATAAATCAAGGTACTCGATCCACCCAGGATCGGATAAGATGTACCAAGATTTGAAAGATTTCTACCGGTGGCCGAGACTGAAAGGTGATGTTGCAACTTATGTTGGAAAGTGTTTGACTTGCGCCAAGGTGAAGGCCGAGTATCAGAAGCCTTCAGGTCTCCTACAGCAACCTGAGATACTCATGTGGAAGTGGGAGCAGATCTCAATGGATTTCATAACGAAGTTGCCAAAGACCCCCAGAGGTCATGATACGATTTGGGTAATCGTAGACCGTCTGACAAAATCTGCGCACTTTTTGCCAATCAGAGAGAAGGATAACACAGGTAAGCTAGCTGAGTTGTACCTAAGGGAGATAGTTGCACGTCATGGAGTGCCTATCTTGATTATATCTGATAGAGATGGGAGATTTGTGTCAAGGATTTGGAAATCTTTCCAAGAAGCGTTTGGTTCACAGTTGATTCTGAGCACCGCATTTCATCCACAGACGGACGGTCAAAGTGAGAGAATGATTCAGACGCTTGAAGATATGTTACGAGCTTGCGTAATGGACTTGGGTGGCAGTTGGGACACGCACCTACCTTTGGTCGAGTTTTCCTATAACAACAGCTACCATACAAGCATTCAAGCTGCACCGTTCGAAGCTCTCTACAGACGAAAGTGTCGATCACCGTTATGCTAGGCAGACGCAGGTGATAGATAACTTGTTGGTCCCGAATTGGTCCAAGAGACGACAGATAAGATCATACAGATCCGAGAGCGCATTAAGGCGGCTCGTGATCGACAAAAGAGCTATGCGGACCGAAGAAGGAAACCTTTGGAATTCGAAGTGGGAGATATAGTTTTGTTAAAAGTCTCACCTTGGAAAGGTGTGGCACGCTTTGGGAAGCGTGGAAAGTTAAACCCACGATTTATCAGACCATTCAAAATCCTGGAGAGGATTGGTTCTGTAGCATACAAGTTGGAACTACCAGCGGAACTTAATGGTGTTCATGATACATTCCATGTATCTAATCTGAAGAAGAGTCCAACTCAAGAAAAAGTGATCATACCTGCTGATGAAGTTCACATTGACGACACACTCCACTTTACTGATGAACCTGTTGAGGTTACTGACTGGAAAGTTAACAAGACTCGGAGGAGTAGTGTTAAACTCGTCAAGGTTCGATGGAATGCATGTCACGGCCCGGAGTTTACTTGGGAGCGTGAGGCCGCATGAAAGCTAAATACCCACATTTATTCCCTAACACCCCTGCAGCTAGTAGTAATGCTTAAATTTTCGGGACAAAATTTTCTTACAAGGGGGAGAATGTGACAACTGTCAAAAATTCAGGTATCCGTACAACAATTAAACTATGATTAGTGCTTAATTACTGTGCTGAATTACAATTAACTGCTTACTGATTATTACCATCTACATACATGTGCATCATATGTTGCTTAATGTCATACCATTATTGCATGAAAGCTTATTTGACTCAAATGATGCACTAAACGCAGTTAGCCCAGTTATCAGATAAATCAGGAAAATGCTGACAGAACGCAGTACAGAAGCAGACATTGTGTTGAGATACAGAATGGGCCAGAAACCAAGTATGACACTAGTATAGTGTGTAGGAAAGTAAGGATCACAAAACTGCCTTTCTAAGTGATAGTTTAAGTGCCGAAAAGTGCCTAAAACTCACATAAAATGCTGAATTCAGCAAAATTCAGCATTTAAACAATCTAATTTTGTGCAGAAATATGGTAAAATGGTCCCAAATGCTTTCCTAAGTGTCGGGAATCAAAAGTGTCACAAAAAGGTACATAAAGCACACTAAACTGCAGGGTTTAGCACTTTAACGAACCGGTAACCAACCAAACAACCGGACACTACCCGAAACACTAAATTTACACTAGAAGCACTATTTTAACATTACCAAGCTAGTTATGGTCCTCGAATATCATAACACCTCCTAAATATCTAGTAACTAATATAACTAACTAATACTTGGATTTTTACCTTAATGTAACTAGTTTAGTTTTACCCTAGTCTACTACCCCCCCCCCCCCCCCCGCCTATGTACGGCCCCAACATGGCCCCCACATGTGGATTTGTTTTAATTTTATAATAGATTGTGTTGCTTCTAGTGTCACACATTACACAAGGGTAAACATGAGAAGTTGGTTATAAGAACTAACCTAAGTGCCATAACTCATTCTTACACACACTCAAAACACACACATCTTTTTTCTCTTCTCCTCCTTGCTCTCGACCGACCCCAAGCACCCACACATCCACCATATTCAATCCTCCTACATACATTTCAAGCATATACCAAGGTGTTAGAGGTCACATAAAGGAGCTAGGAGCTTTCGAAAGTTCAAGGACCTCTCTTGTTTGCTTTTATCCACTTGATTTCTTCACTTGATCATCCCTAGCCTTGTGCTAGTGGTAAGAACCTTGATCTTGCTATTTTACATCTTATATTAGTGGTTAAAAGAAGAATCATCATCATAATTTTGAAGAACACTAAGAATCACAAGAAGTAAACTTGAACATAAGCATGATTAATGAAGAAACTAAGTTGTTTATGAGTTGATTTGCTTGTTGATTGTTATTTGTACATGTATTTGATGTTGATCATCAATGATCTTGCTAGATCATGATTAAAAACATAATCTAGCAAGATGAGAGAATGCAAATGTTGTAGGATGATAGATCATCCACACATGAAGCATGAACTTGAAAGAATAAAGTTGTTTCTTGAAAAATAATGATCAAAGTGAGTAGTAATACTTGTAGATCTAAAGATTCATGGATGATTTCTAAACAAACCAGGTTAAAAATATAAGTCCTACTAAATATTGGTTCTTGCATAAACAAACCTTATTTTTGGGGGTTAAACAAGTGTAGAAACACTTGTGTAACAAGAAGAATTCATAAAGAAACATTTTTAGAAAACATGATTATAAGTTGTAAAGATCTAAACTCTTTAAAAATGAAGTTTTTAAAAAATCAACCACACTTTAAAGGATAACAAGGCATACTAATAACACCAGTAAGTTACTACATTTTTTTGTGAAATTTCAAGTTCATGAAGTAGTAGATTATACTTGTTTGTGGAAAAATTGGTAAGTAAAGGTTGTTTATTATTGATTGTGATGATTTTTACAAAAGAAAATGATATACTTGAAAGCATGGAAACCTCCATTTTTAGGGGAAACTATGGCAAAATTTTCTAAAAATTTAAACACTTAGAAGAATATTTCTAAACAAATATTTACAAGTGTATTTTAAACCATAAATGATTACATAAACTTTGCCATAATTTTTGTTACAAAGATTATAATTATTGGAGGTTGGTTTTTATAAGTAAAAGTGACTAAATATGTATTTAGGGAATATATATTTAGATGACACCATGTGTGTGATTGTTTGTATATTTTGTGTATTAGTTATATTATTTTAGGACATGAAATAATATAACACATCAAAATACCAAGAAATACAATCCAAAATATTACCAAAATTCCAAGGAATAAATATACAAGTTATACACAAAATATTGGTGAAACCGAACTATGGAATAATACTTACAAAATATTTCGGAAAATTTATTCACAAAGTATATTTTGGTAAATAATATTTTGGACAACAAGAGACAAAAATATGATTTTTACAATAACTACAAGAATATATCATATTTTTGACAAGGGAAAAATATATTATTTTTGGCAAGTATAAATATATATTTTTCTTAGAATTATTAGAAGATGTATATTTTTGGGAGAAAATATACATTTCTTTAACAAACGTGAAATACAATATTTTTGGGTAAAAGATATATTTTCTCAAATAAATATGAAATATATCATTTTTGGATAAAAAATAAGTTTATATATATTTTCTAAGTTAGACTTGAAAATATATTATTTTTGGAACTTATATGAAAACACGAATATTTTTGCCAAGTGAAAAATTATAAATAATTTTTCTAAGTAATATTTTTAAAATATATATTTTGAGAATATATATGGATTTTTACTATGGATATTATTCCGGAAAAATTAATACGAAATTAAGTATATGAATACTTAATGAATACAATAAAAGTACGTATTCTCATACGTGTAAATACACACCGGAATACGACCCTAACACATGGCAAAAATATACGAGTATAAGAATACGAATACGAATACAAATACACCCATCCTTGGGAAGGATATACAAGTATAAATAATTGGGAAGTATTAAGTTAAAATATATTGTTTTAACAAATATTCCAAAGATTTAATAAATATAATTTAAGTTAAAATATTTATTATTTTAACAAATATTATATAACTTGGAATAATATCGAAGATACGAAGAAACGTAACTCAAAGACATTAATACTAAGTCAAGGCACGACCCGCTCGTCTAATAGATCATAGTACGTTGTAGGTAGTCGTGTTTATCCGAAGAAGCTTGAGTTACGGTGGTTGAAGACGCAAGACTGTGAGTTCATGTCCCCCTTTTCTTTAAAACTGTTTTGTTTTATAACTTCGGGGGTGAAGTACGTGTTACAAAATGATTACAAACAATTACAATTGGTATGGTTAGTTATGGAAAGTACAGTAGATCATGTGAATGGGTAGGCGCACTCCTAAGACCATTAATCCTCGTTTTAGGACCGAGTGACATGAGTGATAGATCTATTTAGGTGTAGCGAGCCCACACCCATGTGGACCGGGGATTGGCCCATGAGGTGACTATGTCTTACAGCCGGAGGCCCGGTACAAAATCAGCTAGGTTTGAGCCTTCCTACGTCGTTGCACGCATGTTAATGGCCTCGCAAACCATTAATCGATCTGTTTCCTTGTTTTGCTTTCATACCAGGATTTACAACACATACATACATATAATGATTTCAAGGTTTCATTTATACACATAAACAAACACATGAACTCGCTCAACTTTTGTTGATGTTTTTAAAACTACATGTATTTCAGGGAATTAAAAGTGGATCTGGCGGGCGTTGGATGTTTCAAGTGTGGTTTAAGAATAAAAGATGTCATCCATGGTCTTAGGGTTTGGTCAGTGTGTCTTATCCTGGACGAGACATGTCTTCCAAATCCTGGTTTTACTTAATATCTTTTGTCGAGTCTTTGTGAACTCTTAAACAAGTTGCATGGTTTGTACTCGAAATTGAATTTCTATGTCTTAAAACAATGTCGTTGTTATGTTTCTGAACTTAATTAATGGATGACCATCTATGGTTTTTATCATATAGTTGTTGTTATGATTGAATGCAATTATATTAAGCAAGTCACACGTAATCACGCTTCCGCAAAAGACAGGGTGTGACATCGGGGCATGGCACTGAGCGAAACAGATTGTCCATGAGTATCCATAACAACTATTCATTACTAGATAATTAAACGTCATGTCCCATACCACAATATATCCAAATTAAAACAGTTATTACAAATAATTGTCTCAAAAACAAATACTGTTCCGACGACTCAGATTTAAGCGTGACATAACTAGACCCCTACTTTGATTCACCAAAGCACATCAATTCCTAGCATCTTAAGCACCTGTCACATACGTTAAAATAAAGTCAATACACATAGTGTAAAGGTGAGCATACAAGTTTAGTAGATATAATAGAGTTCGAAATCGTTTACGCATAAACAACATGTAACATGAATAGTGCGAAGCTAGTAAGTTATCGACAATAAAATATGCACAGACTAGGCTGCGAGTTGTAGAATACGCAACACATATCACCACTATGACACGTGAAGAGGTAACCTTAACAACCCCCATCCACGACAGGTGCTGAGTCCAAACAAATAGTACTATCGTTGCTAAGGCGTCAGGCAACAATCACTGTGTTAACATAACATACAAGCATTCATCGAGTAACAAGTAACATGCAATAACGGTCCGCGTATAAATAGTGTTTGCGTTGTGTGGTCGATGTGATTTGAATATAGATAATGTATGTAACACCCAAAAGTGCATAAAGCAAAAAGGGATCGAGTATACTCACAGCGATGATAATGGATTAAAGGGAGCGCTAGAGTGATTAGCCTGAACAGTTAACGATAGCATAATGATGAGTGGCGCGTAAAACAGTGAAAATTAACCAAGTGTCAGATGGTAATCCGATCGGATGGCAATCCGATCGGATGGCCAGTCGATCGGATGTCAATCCGTTCGGATGGTCATCCGATCGGATGGCCATTCGATTGGATTGACATTCGTTGGTTAGGATGTGTTTGTGTATGATGGCTTTGAAGTTTTTGTTGTTGCATTTTGAAAATAGGGAAGTATCTCTACCCTTCAGGTCAGTCGATCGAACAGTCGGTCGATCGAACGGTCGGTCGATCGGATAGCGATCTGATTGGTAGGACACTTAGTGAGAACAAGTTCACAGCAGGGTTGTCACTCGATCGGATGGCAATCCGTCAGTTACTGATGATCTTTGAAAATTGAAAATGATGAAGTGTCGAAGTTCCAAACGTCACATGGTCGAATGGTCGTTCGATCGGATGGCTATCCGATCGGACAGTACTCCATTCTCCGTTCAAAACCTTGAAAGTTTGAATGAAAAGTTTAAGTGTGGAACCAATTGCAAGCCGATCGGATGGCTGTTCGATCGGATGGCAATCCGATCGGACGGCAATCCGTCCCGGTGGTCTGATCGTCTTGGCACTTGATTGTTTTGAAAGTTTTGCAGTTTTGATCGAGACAGTAGGATAACGTATTAAACAACAGAAACCCCGTCATGAACCGAGTGATCCGATCAGACAGGAATCACCCAAGTTTGATCAGTTAACTGTTCGAGTTGATAGTTCATGCTTAACCCGAAATCAGTTGTCCCTTGGATAGAATTCAGATCTTGAGCTAACACATCACTAAGAAAGAGTAGAAGACCAGAACGAGCTCCGATTCTATCTATTTTAAATGCATTGAGTGTAAAAAAGTTGAAAGAAAGTTGGAAAACCTTCTTTCAATCCTTTTAACCATGAATATGTGTAGATCTATGCGAAAACATTGATTATTCATGTGGAAATCCTTCGTATCTAAGTTGTTCTTGGTGGAATGAAGCCAAACCTTGAAGTTCATAAGAACTCCATGATGACATCACCCTAGAACACCTCAAATCCGGTGATTTGATGGTTAAAAGTTGAGATTCAAAGGTGAAAAAGATGAAGAAGTGTGTGTAGATCATAGAAGTACAAGATTTAGGTTGAAAACTTACAAGAATCGCAAGAAATCGAGAGAAAAGAGAGCTTGAGCGCGGCTGGTCGAGTGAGGAGCTGTCACATCACAAATGGTGTGACAGGAGGGTATTTATAGGGTTTCCCAAAAAGGAAAGTGCTGAAGTGTCGGATTGGTCACTGATCGGATGACAAGCCGATCATATGGCAATCTGATCGGATGGCCACTCGAACGGTTAGCCACTCGATCCAGGTGTCCGGCGCGATGAGTTTTGTTGTTTCGATTCATGTGTTGAGCGTTGCGATGCGATTCGAGTGAGCGATACATTAGTATTACCCATTAGTCAAATAACCTAGCTAATATATCATACAATCACTATGAATAACTTGCGTTTAGCGTTTGCGATTTGATTGCGATGCGATAGAATTGCGATTGCGATTAAACATCCCCACATAACATAACATGCACAAGTAACACATAATGGCACACACACGTAAAACAATATCCAGAACACATAATTCGAGTTGCGAATGCGATAGTGATTAGTGATAAGCATGCGATTAAATAGAGATTATTAATAGATACTCCACATAATACAACTAAAGAGATTAAGTAATATAATTCGATTACAAGTCATTGACGTACAATCAATAGTTAAGCAAGGAGTGACAGATCGCTATTAGCAATCTTTTCCTCCTTTGACTTTGACTTTGACTTGTACTTTGACTTCCCAAAAAGCGGGTTGTTACACATCCGACAAACACTTCTTTAGGGTTGAGACATGGATGACATCATGGACGTTACCCAACTCATCAGGTAGCTCAAGCTTGTAGGCCACTTTACCGATTCGATAGGTTCTTCGACAAACTATAACTCTCGTTTGTTCCTTCGGGGGGGGGGGGGGTCATTTTTCCTTTGGCAAGTCTATCCCACATGGACTGACTATACCACAATTAGCACATTAGTCAGGGTATTCCCTTCCCTACTAATGCCCTTACTTTGCCTTTGATTTGTCTTTGCTTTATCTTTCCTTTGCCTTTCTTTTGAAAAATGTTCGACTCATGGATCTTGGCATTTCTTGTAGATGCAATGAAAAATATTTTGAAAATGTTTTTCGTGAGAGAATCCTAGTGATTGTAGTCTAGACTCGAAAAGGAATCCTAGTTCACTACAATCGAAGCTCTGATACCAAACTGTCACACCCTGACTTTTGCGAAAGCGTATGATGTGTGACTTGCTCAATATCATTGCATTCAGTTATAATAAACAGCTATATGATTAAAACATGATGTTCATCCATTCAAAAATTTGAAATGTTACAAACATAAGTCATTTAAGTTTCAACCAAAACCCTCAGGATATGTTACAAATCAAAAGTGGATGACATCTAAACTTGAAATTTACGTCTTGAAAACAACACCAGCGCCCAAGATCCATCTTGTTTCCTGAAATACATGTAATTTTGAAAACATCAACAAAAGTTGAGCGAGTTCATGTGTTTCTGTATGAGTTCGAATAATCTTGTAACCATTTGTATGTATGCCTTTGTAATTCGGTATGAAAGCGTCTATGAACAGATCAATTAATGTGTAGCTAATACATTAATATGTGTGCAATGGTGCAGGAAGGCTCAAACCTTGCGGATTTTGTACCGGGCTTCCAGCTGTAAGACATAGTCACCACCTTCAGCCACTTCCGGCCGAGTGGTGGGGCTCGCAACACCCAAATAGATCTATCACTCATGTCCCTCAGTCCTTATACGAGGATTAATGGTCTTAAGTGTTGTACCCACCACTCACATGATCTAACAGTTCATTCCTTAGCTAACCATACCATATGTAAATGTTTGTAAACAATTGTAACATGTACTTCACCCCGAAGTTATAAAACTGAAAACAGTTAAAAGAAAAGGGGGACATGAACTCACTGATTTGCGTCCTGTATCCTGTATACCCAAAGTTTGTATCCTTATGACGTACTGATATTCGCTAATTTACACATATTTTAGTCCCCCGTTTTACCCCTATTTTATGCGTTTTTGGCCGTAAAACCGTCATTCGGATACTTAAATATCTACACTTTTGTTTACATGCCTAAAACAGCATACCAGACAAGATGATAGCGAAAACGAGGACTTTCCGGACAAAACGAAGAAGCTGCGGACATTCTGTTAAGGAAACTGACCTGGGCCTATGGAACGGTCGTGCGACCTGATGCACGACCGTGCATCTCCGACAGTTGTTGATTAACCCGGCAATGAACGAGGGTGCGACTAGGAGTGCAAGGCATACAAGGTCATCCCGGGGAAGCACGGACGTGCCATCTAAAGAACGACCGTGCGGCTCCGAACATCAGCAAAAACCTCGGAATTGCACCACCAGTGCAACAACCAGTGCAACAGAGTCCCGGTGATGAACGACCGTTCCATATGAAGAACGGTCGTGCGATATCGAATCTGGTCAACGATCTGCTGACGTCATGCAGTATGGTGTGCCATGCCCAATAATTGCTTAAAGTGCACGGTCGTGCCATATGAAGAACGACCGTGTAACATCGAAAAAATATAAAAACAGAACAGAAACATTCTGTCGATATTCTGGAATTTTGGGAGCTTCACAGGCGATTTTACAGGCTCCGGAGGCTATGCTTTTGACCCGGATTCAAGCCACATTGTGCCGTTTAGCTCCATTACTATCCGGATTCTTAGTCTAGTGCTTGTTTATGGTTTGGTTTTCTAATCTTTCCATGATTTTGTTAATCTTTCAAGTGCTTAGATTAATGTTTATGTATTATTGTAGCCTTTGGGCAAAAACACAACAATCCCTTGCTTGATTATAGCCATTAGTATGTTAATCTTTGTTTGTAATGACACTTTGAAGTATTTTCTATGATTATCTTTGATGATTAGCTTGCAACCTTGTTATTGATATTGATTTCTTGATTATAAGTAATTATGTTGGATGATTGATGCTTGGTTAGTTAAGATAGTTGAAAAATGAAGCTTAATTAATCTTGTATTAGTAAACTTTTGACTTGGTTAACTAGTTTAGCTTGGTTTGAATGTGTGCATCATGATACTAGAAATGGTTAGTGATTTAATAAAATGTAATTATTGTTAATCAAGAGAGCTTGCCGTCACGTAAGGACCTTAACGGGTTAGATGGTGTCGTTATAAATTCTTGCCATGATTTGTTAACTTAGTTAGTAGTTTAGGCCAAAATTGCTATCTTGGTGAATTATTGTGTAACATTTGTAAAATGAACTCGGTTGTGATTTAATCTAGTTTATGCTTGTCTCGGTGGTTGCATTGTGTTTATCGGTGTTGCTTTCCTTGATTAAGTGCGGTTAGAAAACTCCTAACAGATGACTAACTCATTTTTAAGAGATTTTCATAGACATTTATCAATTGCACGTTAAAGAACAATTCTAGGTGGTTAAAGTGTGTTTATCGTTTTAACTTTCCGAATGATTGTCATGTTAGGATTCCCGAAAGGGATACTAATTGTCTTAAATTGGAATATTGACCGAATGCTTCTAGTGCCAAAACCGACTTAGTTGACATGCTGTGGTTGTGTATTAAGCAAGGCTTTTCATCTATTATCTACTATGTTTTTATATGTATTTGTTTATGCTTACTTTAGTTTAATTAAAATCAAACAAAACTTATGTTTTTACCGGTAGTTTAGTGACAAAGGTCTAGTATTATTTCTCCGCCCATTTCCTTGGATCGATACTTGGTTCTTACCGATACTTTATTACATATATGACGGGGTACACTTGCCTCTTTCGTGTGTGTTTTGATGTAAAAGTAATAATCACTTTTATAAATTTAAAACCAAATCGTGTGTAAATTCATTGCAAAATTATGTATATATACGCACACGTCAAGTTTTTGGTGCCGTTGCCGGGGAAATGGCGAGTTTTAGGAACGATCCGAGTCATTGTGTTATCGGCGTATATACTTGTTTATATTTGTGAATACTTTCTTGATTATTTATTTGTTTGTTTATTTGTGAGTATTTCTTGTTTAATTCGATTTATTCGTTTTCGTGTATATTTTTTGTTTTATTTATTTATTTGATCCGGATTTCTTTATTCATTTATTCATTGGGTTTTCGGCACCCTAAAACCATTTTTTGTATTAGCCGATTCATTTATTTTTATTGTGTTGTAATTTTTATAAAATTTCGGGCCCATTTTCGGATTTTTATAAAATTTTTAGCCAATTTTTAATAATATTCTGCTTCTATTCAGCTAAAAAAAACAGCATTATTTTTTTATTAATAAAATATTCACCGTGTCAAATTTTCGTTTGCAGGTTAATGTTCTCGACCCCCGCTCCAGAAGTTGTTGAACCGTCAGACGAGCCCGAACGTGATCTTAGGAGACGTCTACGCGCGAGAGGTAGGGCGGTTGGGCTACTGCTCGCCAGTGGTGAGCCGGAGCCGGTGGTACCTGTTGAAGCCGAGGGCTCAGGAGGAGACGTAGTCATGGCAGACGATGAGCGACCGTTGAATGAGACAAACCAGCCTGGAAGGGCAGGCCTGGAGCCGAGTATCCTTCAACCTACTATTGATGTACCTACTTTTGAAATTAGATCTAGTATTATTAATATGGTACAAAATTCAGTACAGTTTGACGGACGTGAGCACGAGGATCCCGGGAGGCATATTGCTGCTTTTCTCCATGTTTGTTCTACGTTTAAGATTACAGGTGTTTCGGAGGATGCAATTCGGTTGAGGTTGTTTCCGTTTTCGTTACGTGGCAAAGCTAGAGCTTGGCTTATGTCACTTCCAGCCGGGTCCATCAGGACCTGGAATCAGTTGGCGGAGCAGTTTATGCAGAAATATTTTCCACCTGAGAAAACGAACAAGCTATGGAACCGAATTGTATCTTTTCACCAGGACGAGGGTGAGTCGTTGCATGCGGCTTGGGAGAGATTCAAGGATTTGTTGATTGATGTGCCACATCATGGCTACTCCAAGAGACAGCTGGTTTTGACGTTCTATCAGGGGGTCATTTACAACACACAGGAGCGATTAGACGTGAACGCGGGAGGCGATCTAGGAACTAAGACGCCGAATGAAGCGTATGATATTATAGAGAAAGCCGCGTTGAAATCCAGCTCGCGTCGGGAAGGAGACAGAGGCCGGGCATCATCATCTTCATCTCGCGCAGGAGTCCATGCTGTAGACGACTATACGGCCATTACTGCACAAATCTCGGCTCTCGCATCGAGATTCGACAGGTCCCAGATGATTGCGCATGCGGGCTCGGGATGTGACCAGTGTGGAGTGTCACACGAGCCTGGGGCATGTTTTCAGGGAGTCGTATACGAGGGCCACGAAGAGGTAGATTTTGTGAGTAATCAAGTGAGGCCGCAGAACAACCCTTACAGTAACACCTATAATCCCGGTTGGAGAAATCACCCAAATTTTGGGTGGCGTGCGAATACAGGCAATCAAAATCCTTTGGGATTTACTCCGCGCGCTCCAGCGCAACAGGGTCAGGGTCAGCAGTTCCAGCAATACAACCAATCTTACCAGCAGCGTCCATATTCATATCAAAATCAGGGCTCTGGGAGTAGTTCCCAGCAGCGGGCCCCTCAGTCTAGTTCTAAGCTGGAGGATATGATGGCCCAGCTTCTTACTAGCTCCTCGAGCGCGAATCGGTTAGCTGAAAAACGCTACCAGCAGAGCGAGGATCATTTTCTCTCTCATGAGGGAGAAATGAGGAGTCACAAGGCCTCGATTCAGAATATAGAGAATCAGGTTGGTCAGCTGGCACAGATGATGTCTAAAAGACCCCAGGGTGGTCTTCCGGGTAATACAGAACCAAACCCGGGTGGACACAGGGATGTGAATGCTGTGGTGACCAGGAGTGGAAAACCTACCGGACCCGTCATATCAGACTCACCACCGATCACTGAAGCGGTCCCGACTGACACACCGGACGAGGTGCATGCCAGGCTATGCCCAGCAAGTACAACACAAGTCCAGGAGCCGGTCAAGGGTTACACACCTCCAGTGCCTTATCCAGGAAGGCTGAAGAAGCAGAAGAATGATGAACAATACGGTAAGTTTCTCGAAATGTTTAAGCAATTGCATATAAACATACCGTTTGTTGAAGCTTTGGCCCAGATGCCAAAGTATGCAAAGTTTCTGAAAGACATCCTCTCAAACAAACAAAAGCTCGAGGACATGTCTTGTGTGGTTATGAATAAAAGCTGCTCTGCTATTCTCCAGAATCGCCTGCCTACAAAAATGGGAGATCCAGGAAGTTTCACGCTTCCTTGCCTCATTGGCAATATGTCTGTCAGTAATGTGTTAGCAGATCTAGGAGCGAGTATAAACCTTATGCCCTATAAGGTTTTTACAAAGTTGGATCTAGGTGAGCCGTCACCTACGAGGATGAGTATTCGACTTGCGGATCGTTCTATCAAGTATCCACGCGGGTTTGTAGAGAATATGCTTGTTAAGATTGACAAGTTTGTATTTCCCGTGGATTTTGTTATCCTGGACATGGATGAGGACTCGAGAGTGCCTCTGATACTTAGACGCCCGTTTCTGAATACCGCCCGGACGATTGTGGACGTGGCGGCGGGCCAAATCACACTCCGAGTAAATGATGAGCATGTGACGTTTCACATTAAACGTTCTATGCAGCATCCTCAAAGTCAAGACGACGCGCTCTATTATGTCGACATCGTCGACACTTATGTGAGCACGCATTTCCATGGTACGATCGAGGAGATGGATTCGGACACACATCTGTTGTGTGGGGACCTAGATGGCATTACGCAGGAGGGCCACGGTTTAGAGCAGCCAGTCTATCAGATTGGTGACGATGGTCCCCAGAGTCCGGATCGATTCACAGAAATTGATCACGAAAGTGAAGTGAAGTGAAGTGAAGTCGAAGCCTTCAGTGGAAGATCCTCCTACCTTGGAGCTTAAAGAGCTCCCACCGCACCTGGAGTACGCATTTCTGGATGAGGAGCGTCATTTGCCTGTCATTATTTCATCTGGATTGGCGGAAGAAGAGAAGAGCAGACTGCTTAATGTGTTGAAACTTCATAAGAAAGCAATCGCCTGGAAAATCATGGACATAAAAGGAATAAATCCCTCCTTCTGTACACATAAAATTCTAATGGAGGATCAGTTCAAGCCGTGTGCGCAGCACCAGAGGCGGCTGAACCCAAACATGCAAGAGGTCGTTAAAAAGGAAGTGATTAAGTTGTTAGATGCTGGTATGATCTATCCCATTTTCGACTCTGTTTGGGTCAGTCCTATGCACGTAGTGCCCAAAAAGGGGGGCATGACTGTGGTCACAAATGATAGGAATGAGCTCATTCCAACCAGGACGGTCACTGGATGGCGGGTTTGCATTGATTATCGCAAACTCAACGACGCCACTCGCAAGGACCACTTCCCGCTTCCATTCATTGATCAAATGTTGGAGCGTCTGTCAGGGAAGTCATATTATTGTTTTCTCGATGGGTTCTCTGGTTACTTTCAAATACCTATCGCTCCTGAGGACCAGGAGAAGACCACATTTACCTGTCCCTTCGGTACATTCGCCTACCGGCGTATGCCATTTGGGCTGTGTAATGCACCGGCCACTTTCCAGCGATGTATGGTTGCCATTTTCCACGACATGATTGAGGATTCCATGGAGGTGTTCATGGACGACTTCTCGGTATTTGGGAATTCCTTTGATCAATGTCTAGAAAATTTAAAAAGAATGTTGAAGAGGTGTGAGGAGACTAATCTGGTCCTGAACTGGGAGAAATGCCACTTCATGGTGAAGGAGGGCATACTTTTGGGACACAAAATTTCTCACGCGGGCATGGAAGTCGATCCAGCTAAAGTCGACGTTATATCACGACTTCCGCCCCCACCTCTGTTAGAGCTATACGGAGCTTTCTCGGTCATGTCGGGTTCTATCGGCGATTCATCAAAGATTTTTCAAAAATCGCCAGACCCATGACCCGTTTGTTGGAGAAAGATGCTCCGTTCGTGTTTGGAGATGATTGCTTGAGGGTTTTTGACCTCCTCAAGCAAAAGTTGATTGAGGCCCCTATTTTAGTCGCGCCGGACTGGAGTCTGCCATTTGAAATTATGTGCGACGCGAGTGATTACGCTATAGGGGCCGTTCTGGGTCAAAAGAAGGAAAAGCACTTCCATCCGATCTATTATGGGAGCAAAACTCTTCACGACGCTCAAGAGCATTACACCACGACTGAAAAAGAGCTCTTGGTGGTCGTTTTCGCATTTGATAAATTTAGATCGTATTTAGTGCTTTCGAAAATCGTTGTATACACTGATCACGCAGCCATTAGATACCTCTTCAGCAAACAGGACGCTAAACCGCGTCTAATCAGATGGATCTTGTTGCTGCAGGAGTTTGATATTGAGATACAAGATAAAAAGGGTGCTTTGAATGTAGCGGCCGACCATCTATCTCGGTTAGAGCATGGAGACATCGAGGATTCGCGTTGGGATTCAATCAATGACAAGTTCCCACACGAATCTTTGATGGGTGTTGAGATATGCGATGAGTCGCCATGGTTCGCCGACTTTGCGAACTATCTTGCTTGTAGAATTCTGATAAAAGGGTTGACTCACCAGCAAAAGAGGAAATTCTTTTCAGATCTAAAGCACTATGTATGGGACGACCCTTTCTTGTTCAAGGTGGGTGCTGATCAGGTGATCAGAAGATGTGTATCAGGGATTGAGGCGACCGATATTCTGCGCCAATGTCATGAGGGACCTACTGGAGGCCACCACGGAGCCAACTTCACCGCGAAGAAGGTGTTGGATTCCGGGTTTTACTGGCCGACCATTTTCCGTGACGCGCAGAGTTGGGTGAAAGCGTGCGATGCTTGTCAGAGGGCGACGAACATATCAGCACGCGACGAAATGCCCCAGAACTGGATACAAGTATGTGAAGTCTTTGATGTTTGGGGGATAGACTTCATGGGACCATTCCCCCCCTCACGTGGAAACAAGTACATACTCGTGGCTATTGACTATGTATCAAAGTGGGCGGAGGCGCAAACCTTACCCACTAACGACGCCAGAGTAGTTATGAGGTTTCTTAAGAGTTTGTTCGCCCGATTTGGCGCTCCGAAAGCGCTCATTAGTGACCGAGGGACTCATTTTTGTAATACACAGCTTGAAAAGGCTTTGTCCCGATATGGTGTGCATCACCGTTTGTCCACGCCCTATCATCCGCAGACAAGCGGGCAGGTGGAAGTCACGAACCGTGGGCTTAAGCGCATCCTTGAGCGGTCTATTGGAGCGAACCGCAAGGAGTGGTTGGACAAACTTGAGGATGCATTGTGGGCATTCCGTACAGCTTATAAGACCCCTATAGGGACCACCCCCTTTAGGTTGGTATACGGAAAGGCATGCCATTTACCGGTGGAGTTGGAGCACAAGGCTATGTGGGCTTTGAAAACCGCGAATTTGGACCTAAAAACCGGAGGTGAAGCCCGGTTTCTCCAAATTCATGAATTGGAAGAATTGCGGTACCAAACCTATGAAAGCTCCGTACTCTACAAAGAGCGCACGAAGAAACTTCACGACAAACGCTTGAAGGACCATAAAGAATTCCAAGCGGGTGATCTTGTTCTTCTGTACAATTCAAGGCTGCGCTTATTTCCTGGGAAGCTTCATTCACGCTGGACAGGACCATACACGGTTAAGGAAGTGTTTCCGTATGGTACTGTTGCAGTAGAGAACGCGGATGGCGTTACATTCAAGGTAAATGGTCACCGGTTGAAGCTGTACGTTGCCGGGCCGATAGAGTCGGTGGTGGAGGTGATTGAGCTCCAAACCCCGCACACATCATAAGTGTGGGGAGGAGAGAGTCTACGCTACTGACTCGCGGATCAAAAATGTAGCAAGAGCGTATTTTGCGCTTTAGGGGTAGTATCGTCTTTTTAATAGTTTTCCTAGTTTTAGTATGGAGTCTTGCTATCGACTCGCCGACAAAAATTTAGCATGAGTCTACGCTACTGACTCGCCGACAAAAATGTAGCAGGAGCGTCTTTGGCGCTATAAGGGTAAAATAGTCCATTTTTGTGTTTTTGTAGTTTTAGCGTAATTTAGGTTAGTTAGGTAGTTTACGTTAATTTGTTTAGTTTTCGTACGTGCCGAGCGAAGGTTCTGTATTGCAATATTGTTAGAACAGTTGGTGTGTCGAAAAAATGGCGAAAAACGGCCGAAACAGTTGCTGGAAATAGCTTCTGCGGAAAATTCTGATCTGCACCTGATGCACGACCGTTCCAGGATTCGCACGACCATGCGTCTCCGAGATCCGGCACGGTGGATCGCACCCCCGGTGCATTTCCGAGAATAGTTGCTAGGGTTTGGGAGATGTCGGTGATGCACGACCGTGCCACACGGAGAACGACCGTGCGTCAGGCTGAGGGCAGTTTTGTCATTTGGGACTATAAATACCCTCATCTGCAGCCCCCATTCATAACTCGCGAAACCCTACCAGCACCAGGCCGTTCCAGAGCGATACTTCATCAAATCGCACGGTTTTTCGCACGATCTCACACCCTTCTTCGCACGGTACGTTCCTAGTTGTAGATTTCTTGTTTCCTTGCTTTCTAGGTTAGATTTCTTCCGATTCTTCAAGGAAATATTTAGGGTTCTCTTCATAAACAAATCGAAACCCTAACCCTTGTTGAATTGTAGTATCGTGAACATCTGGTGCATTTTTCTGACCCCTGTTTATGTAAAAACTTGAAGATTCGTGAAAAAAATCGGGCTACTTAGAGCCTGGGTCAAAAATCTGCAGAAAAAGCTGTCGCACGGACGTTCCTCGTATGGAACGGTCGTGCCTCACCGTTGTTTCATGATATTTGTTTGTTGGTCGGTGTTGCACGGTGGTGCCGTTGGTCGCACGCCGTGCATTTCCGACATCTCTGGGCAGATGGTCATTGTCATCGGCGACGCACGACCGTGCGTCTCGTCGCACGACCGTGCCATATGCCCAGATCAGTTTGACAGTTTCTTCATAATGGCCTGCTCGGCTGTTCTTGATTCAAATTTTTCCTGTTTCCATCTTTCTGACGTTTTTCCTTATACGAGACGCATTGTGGGCGAGACGGGGGCAGTTTGGAGTCCCCCGATGGTTAGATTGGGAAGTCATGCGCGAACTCAATCAGTATGACAGATTAGACGACATGATGAGTCGCCCGCTTGCAAATCTGGTCGGTTGCAACCGACCCGTTTACCTGGAGTTGACCATTGAGTTCTTCGCATCACATGCCTATGAAAAGCCGGTTGCTCATCGGAGAACCAAATTCCGCCACAAGGAGCGGATAGCTTTCCGGTTATGTGGAAGATGGCATTCGTGGTCGGTTGGTCGTTTGGGTAGAAGACTAGGGATTTATACTAGGGACGACATGGATGATACCGATGTCTTCACAGAACAGTTCACCTTCCCTTCTGATGCAGCGCAGGATGAATTTTGGGCTGAAAACGCTATTGGGGACCCCTACAACCCGAGGATGTCGAAGGCCTCGCGACTTAGAGACCCTTTGGTGCGAGTGATGCACCATGTTTTTAGCCATACGATATGCGGTCGCATGGACAGTCTTGGTAACTGTCCAACACCTGATTTGATCTTTTTATATGCGTTGGTTGACAAAGCACCAATCAACCTAGCCGCTCGAATGGCTGAATACTTCGTCAAGAGCTCGGGGCGGACTCCGAACAGTGAGATACATGGCGGTCAGTATGTGACCGAAATAGCGTACAATGAGCGCTATATGACTGAGGAGGTGCTTCAGAGTCTCACTCTGATTACCGAGGGGGTTCATGTCGACATTAGGTCGCTGAAGGCCATGGGGGTGATTGTTGAGCTTGATAGGGGAGATAGGTTGAGGGGGTTGAACAACGAGGTCTGGGACCCGTTGCCTCCAGCTGAGGAGGAAGATGAGGATGTTGAGATGGGAGAGCAGAATCCGCAGCACGAGCAGCACGAGCAGCACCAACCACCACATACGCCACCACAATCACCGCAGCACCATGCATTCCAGCACCATGCATTCCAGCACCATCAGGAGTGGCCTGAGTTCTACCAGCAGTTCCAGGATATGCGAGTGACTCAGGAGCAGCATGGTACCTACATCGACCAGATTAGATCTAGCCAGGACGAGATTCTGGCCAGTCAGGCGCAGCTTCGGGCCACACAGGACCAGCTTCGGCAGAGCCAGGATACTTTATATCTGGGGGTCAGTGCGGGATTCTCATATCTTTTCGGGGAGATGCATCACGCATACCCCGACTACTTTCAGCACCCTCCACAGTTCCCACCGTGGAACCCCCCTGGTTATGGCGATGCCGGCCCGTCCTATACTAGAGACGATGATGATGGAGATGAGTAGTTGGCGGTGGTGATAGCAGTTGGTGGTGTTTTCTATTTCAGTACTTTATTTATTATTGGGTGTTTATTTTGACTGTTATTTCAAACACCCCGGTTATGTATTTCAGACAATTTACTTTATGTTTTGTTTGGATTGTAGTATTTTTATTTATGTATATTATGGTTGATTTGTGATTTTTCTGTTTCTGTTATGTTTTGGGTGCACATGTGACATACTAGCAGGTTTTAGCTATCGGATCTTGGACCGGAGCACGTACCAGATACAGCTTCGGAAGTCTCGTGGCATCAACATCATCTTGAGGGGAGTATTTTTATCCCTTTCTCTATATTTCGGGTCTCGCATTGGGGACAATGCGAAGTTCAAGTGTGGGGAGGGGGTTAACTTTGTTAACTTTGTTTGTCCTCTTATATAAAAAAAAAATCAGAAAATCAGAAAAATCATTCAAAAATACTTGTATTTTGTATATATTTTTGTAAATAAACCGGTTGGTTGTGTTTTAGAAAGCTTCGGACTTGATAAAAACTCGACAAGCAAAATATTTTTGAAAAAGGAAACCGGAAAGCGTGACAAACAAAGAAAGACTTACATGATAGTTTTCACACTTTTACCCATTCCTTCCGTTACGTGAGCATATTTGAGCCTTGATTGTTATATATTTGTTCATTTCGGATATAGGAGTGAGCCGGATGTTATGTGTAATTTAGAACTTGTCACTAGTATGCTTGTTAAGACCATGAACGTGCAGATTTGTGTAAAAGTGACAGAGGCACTTAGATTACCCCTTTGTTGTGTACTTGTTCTTTGTGTTGTGCTTCCCGTTCACCTTATATTACCCTTTAGGATTAACCATGTCGAGCCTTCCCGTTTACCTTTGTTTACCCACATTATCGCCCACTTAGCCAAATTTAGCCTTTTTTATGTTTTTAAACCTTTTTAGTGTTGAAACTCGGTCAAAAATAATATTTTAACTAGCGCTTGTTATTGTTTATGTTTCATTGTTTAAATTAGTATGTTTATTAAAAAAGAAAATAAAACACCCTAAAATAGGGTGAAGTTGATAGAAATCGAGCAATTTTGAATGCTTAAATGTTAAAATTTCGTTGATAAGCTCGATTGCGCTTTAGTCGCCTGTTTAAGGCATTTGTATGCATAGTTGTATATTTTGTTGCTAGTTAAACGCTACTACCGAGTTTTAACCATTTTCGCCACTTTATATGTCCACTTCCATACCCTTCGCCCTAGCCTAACGTTACAACCCGTAAAGACCTCTTGATTTACACTTGTTCGCATGTTAGTTGGTGGAGACGAGATCTTATGACAAGCTTATGATATTGCACATTTCATTGACTAGGCATTGAGTGTTTGTACATACACATTTTATGTATGTTTCATAAATAAAACCGAGTGTGTGTGAACATTGTGAGTCGTGTGAAGATTAACATGTTGAGTCAATTAAATGTGAAGTCACGGCTTTTTGGTTGTCGCTTTATAATTGCATATGCTTGTTGGGTTAGAGTCTTTTGATGTTGTCTTTCGACAAACCGGCTAACCGTTTATAGTAGTTTTCAATAAAATAGTGTGTAAATTATCGTTATTGTCCGTTTCAGTCTTTTATTGCTTTTTAGTTTAGCTTGCTTGTGGACAAGCAAGGTTCAAGTGTGGGGAGATTTGATATTCGCTAATTTACACATATTTTAGTCCCCCGTTTTACCCCTATTTTATGCGTTTTTGGCCGTAAAACCATCATTCGGATACTTAAATATCTACACTTTTGTTTACAGGCCTAAAACAGCATACCAGACAAGATGATAGCGAAAACAAGGACTTTCCGGACAAAACGACGAAGCTGCGGACATTCTGTTAAGGAAACTGACCTGGGCCTGTGGAACGGTCGTGCGACCTGATGCACGACCGTGCATCTCTGACAGTTGTTGATTAACCCGGCAATGAACGAGGGTGCGACTAGGAGTGCAAGGCATACAAGGTCATCCCGGGGAAGTACGGACGTGCCATCTGAAGAACGACCGTGTGGCTCCGAACATCAGCAAAAACCTCGGAATTGAACCACCAGTGCAACAACCAGTGCAACAGAGTCCCGGTGATGAACGACCGTTCCATATGAAGAACGGTCGTGCGATATCGAATCTGGTCAACGATCTGCTGACGTCATGCAGTATGGTGTGCCATGCCCAATAATTGCTTAAAGTGCATGGTCGTGCCATATGAAGAACAACCGTGCAACATCGAAAATATATAAAAACAGAACAGAAACATTCTGTCGATATTCTGGAATTTTGGGAGCTTCACAGGCGATTTTACAGGCTCCGGAGGCTATGCTTTTGACCCGGATTCAAGCCACATTGTGCCGTTTAGCTCCATTACTATCCGGATTCTTAGTCTAGTGCTTGTTTATGGTTTGGTTTTCTAATCTTTCCATGATTTTGTTAATCTTTCAAGTGCTTAGATTAATGTTTATGTATTATTGTAGCCTTTGGGCAAAAACACAACAATCCCTTGCTTGATTATAGCCATTAGTATGTTAATCTTTGTTTGTAATGACACTTTGAAGTATTTTCTATGATTATCTTTGATGATTAGCTTGCAACCTTGTTATTGATATTGATTTCTTGATTATAAGTAATTATGTTGGATGATTGATGCTTGGTTAGTTAAGATAGTTGAAAAATGAAGCTTAATTAATCTTGTATTAGTAAACTTTAAACTTGGTTAACTAGTTTAGCTTGGTTTGAATGTGTGCATCATGATACTAGAAATGGTTAGTGATTTAATAAAATGTAATTATTGTTAATCAAGAGAGCTTGCCGTCACGTAAGGACCTTAACGGGTTAGATGGTGTCGTTATAAATTCTTGCCATGATTTGTTAACTTAGTTAGTAGTTTAGGCCAAAATTGCTATCTTGGTGAATTATTGTGTAACATTTGTAAAATGAACTCGGTTGTGATTTAATCTAGTTTATGCTTGTCTCGGTGGTTGCATTGTGTTTATCGGTGTTGCTTTCCTTGATTAAGTGCGGTTAGAAAACTCCTAACAGATGACTAACTCATTTTTAAGAGATTTTCATAGACATTTATCAATTGCACGTTAAAGAACAATTCTAGGTGGTTAAAGTGTGTTTATCGTTTTAACTTTCCGAATGATTGTCATGTTAGGATTCCCGAAAGGGATACTAATTGTCTTAAATTGGAATATTGACCGAATGCTTCTAGTGCCAAAACCGACTTAGTTGACATGCTGTGGTTGTGTATTAAGCAAGGCTTTTCATCTATTATCTACTATGTTTTTATATGTATTTGTTTATGCTTACTTTAGTTTAATTAAAATCAAACAAAACTTATGTTTTTACCGGTAGTTTAGTGACAAAGGTCTAGTATTATTTCTCCGCCCATTTCCTTGGATCGATACTTGGTTCTTACCGATACTTTATTACATATATGATGGGGTACACTTGCCTCTTTCGTGTGTGTTTTGATGTAAAAGTAATAATCACTTTTATAAATTTAAAACCAAATCGTGTGTAAATTCATTGCAAAATTATGTATATATACGCACACGTCACGTACTATAACCTACACACGTGTTATGGTTTATTAGACGGCTAGGTCGTGCCACGACTTTTAGTCCTGTTTCTTATGACTTAGTATCTTTGTGTTAGATCTTTGATGTACTCGTATTATTCCAAAGTGTATAATCATTTGTTAAAATAATAATATTTTGACTTAAATTATACTCATTAATTATTTGGAATATTTGTTAAAATAATATATCTTGATTTGGTACATCATGTATTTATACATGTATGTTTTCCCAAGGATGGGTATAATTATACTTATGTATTTTTGCCAAGTATTGGTGGCGTATTCCGATGTGTATTTGTACGTACGAGAATACGTATTTTATTGCATTTATTAAGTATTCTTATACTTAATTTTTCGTATTAAATTTTCCGGAATAATATTTTTAGTCAAATAAAAATTCACCAATATATATTCTTAAAATATATATATATTAAGAAAACTTTTATAGGAAATTATCTATAATTCTTCCTTGGCAAAAAAAAACTATATTTTCATATAAACCTCAAAAATAATATATTTTCAAGATTAACTTAGAAAATACTTTATAAATCCATTTTTTTCACCCAAAAATAATATATTCTAAATTTGTTTAAGAAAATATATATATATTCTCCAAAAATATTATATTTTCCAATTGTTCAAGAAAACATATATATTTTCTTCACTCAAAATAATATATTTTCTTATTGACAAATTATGATATATTTTTGTAATAATTAACAAAATCATATTTTTCGTTTCCTTACTTTCCAAAATACCGTTTTACTCATTTGTCAAAATATATGAACTTAGTCCCAGAATATATATTTATAATCCGTATTCCTTGTTCGGTTTGTCCAATTTTTGGGTATAAATTATATATTTGTTTTCTTGGAATTTTGGTAATATTTTGTATTATAATTCTTGGTATTTTGGTAAGTTATATTATTTTCAAGTCCTAAAATAATATAACTAATACACATAATATACAATTAATCACACAAATTGTGACATCTAAATATATATTTTCCTAAATACATATTTAGTCACTTTTATTTATCAAAAACCAACCTCCAATATTTGTAATTTTTGTAACAAAATTTACGCAATTTTCATATGAAAAACCATGGTTAAAATTTACTTATAAACACTTGTTTAAAAATATTTTTCTAAGTGTTTAAATTCTAGACAATTTTTGCCATAGTTTTCCCTTAAAAATGGAGGTTTACATGCTTTCAAAGCATATCATTAAATTTCTTTTAAAATCATCACCAATCAACAACAAATCATTCAACACTTACCATGAGCCAAAATCATGCATTTTACACCATATCATGAACTTGAAATTTTGTAAAAATTTGTAGTAACTTAGTATGTTGTTAAGTAAGCTTAGTTACCCTTTAAAACATGGTTATTTGTTAATAAATCATCTTCTTGAAAAATTTAGTCTTTCACAAATTGTAAAATGATTTTTCTAAAAATCATTCTTTTGAATTTTTCTTTTTAACAACATATTTCTACACTTGATTTAACACTAAAACATGGTTAGCTTCCTTAAAAATGATGGTTATATAAATCTTGTTTATAAACTTGGTTTCTTGAGAAAACCATTTTTGAAATCATTCTTGTACAAGACTTTTAACATGTTTCAATCATCATCATACATAAAAATAACTTCATCTTTCAAGTTCATGTTTACATAAAGGATGATCACTTTAATTTCTTACAAGATCATCCTCTCACTTCCTAGATCATTGTTTGATCACAATCTAGCAAGTTTCATATGATGTTTAACATCATAAACACAAATAATCAACAATCGAGAAGTATACATACACTAAAACAACAATGATTCTTATGATTTAGAGCTTTATGTTAAGAGTTATCTTGATTCTTTATGTTCTTCATGTTTAGTAACTTACATGATCTTTTATCCAACATAATAAAAAGTAAAATGGAGTTAGGAGAGTCTTACTACTCGCACAAGGCTAGGGAAGAAACTCAAGATGAAGATGATGATGAATGGAGTGGATAAAAGCTCCTTGATGAGGTCCTTCAACTTCCAAGGCTTCCCACCTTCTTAGACATGCTTCTTACACCTCTAGTTCACCTTAGATTGTGTTAAATAGATTGAAAAATGGAGGATGATGTGTGTGTGTGTGTGTGTTAGGCCGTAGACAAGGAGAGGAATGAGAGAAGTGTTGAGGTTTGATGTTGGTGAAAATGAGAAGTATTGTGGGACTTGAGGTTTTTAATAACATTCTTCCAACATTATGTTAACTGATGGTCCATATGCTCCCAAAGCACAATACAAATCTATTAAACAATTGAATAAAAATCATGGGTGTGGGACCCATGTTCCCAACTGTAAATGGGGGGGGGGGGCGTCATGGTTACAATGTAATGGTAAGTTAAATGTTTAAGTTAGATCCTAAGTGTAAAAGTTAGTGTTTTTAGGTGTTATGTGTCTACAAGATACATTATGATGTCCGGTGACCATAACTAGCTTGGAAATGATAAAACAATGCTTCTAGTGAAAATTTGGTGTTTCGGGTAGTGTTCGGTTGGTTACCGGTTCGTTAAAGTGCTAAATTACGCAGTTTAGTATGCTTTATATAGTCTTTTATGACAGTTTTGATTCCCGACACTTGGGAAGGTATTCTGGACCATTAAACCATAATTATGCATTATATTTTGATGTTAAAAAGCTGAAAATTGCAAAATTTTGGTGTTTTCTGCAGAATTCTGCAGTTTTAGTGTGTTTCTGGCACTTTCCGGCACCTAAATTATCACTAGGATGGCAATTTTGTAACCCATACTTTCCTACACACTATTCTAGTGTAACACTTGGTTCCGGGGCTTATTTTGTGTCTTGACATTGTGTCTGCTTGAGTACTGAACTCTCGTCAGTACTTCTATTTTGTCTGGTAACTGTGCTAACTTTGTTTCGTGCACTAACTGAACCATATGGTGTTGCATGTAATAATGACAAATAATCTTGTAACATGTAATGCACTTATATGTATATGACAGCATTCAGAAAATCATTCATGTCATTAATTAAATCAGGCACATTGATTAATGCACAAATTACTGCTTAACATTGTACGAAATGTGTGGAAAATTGCCAGTTGTCACATTCTCCCCCTGTTAAAAGAATTTCGTCCTGAAATTCAAGCTGTGTTATCGGTTGCATGGGAGTTGTGAAACAAATGCGAATACTTTGATTTGGTTTAGTCTACACGTGCCCAAGTAAACTCTGGGTCATGACGTGGATTCCAACGAACTTTGACAAGTCTAATACAACTTTTCCAGGTATTGTGGACTTTCCAGTCTGTGACCTCTACAAGTTTTTCAGTAAATTGGAATTTGTCGCTTGGCGTGAATCCCGCCTGCGGAAATAACTACCGTTTCCTATGAGGGGCTCTTCTTGAGATTAGACACGTGGAAAGTATCATGAACACTACTAAGCTCTTCTGAAGACTTTAGTTTGTATGCAACGGTTTCGATCCTTTCTAGGACCTCGAAGGGTCCAATGTATCGTGGGTTTAACTTTCCATGCTTAACAAATCGTACCACACCTTTCCAAGGCGAGACTTTCTGTAGAACCATATTATCAACCTCAAATTCCAACGGTTTCTGCTGCTTGTCGGCGTAAATCTTCTGTTCTATAACGTGCTGCCTTGATATGATCACATACCTGGACTATCTTTTCCGTAGTTTCCTGAACCAACTCGGGGTCAATAAACCGTTTAACTCCGGTCTCCGCCCAATCACAAGGGGGACCGATACTTACGTCCATATGAGGCTTCAAACGGGGCGGTCTGAAACTTGGGGTGACAATTATTATTTTAGGAAAACTCCACCAAAGGCAAGTGAGTATCCCCACTTCCACAAAATCCATCACACATGCACGTAGCATATCTTCCAAAGTCATGAATCGTCCGTTTACTTTAGCCGTCCGTCTGAGGGTTAAATGCAGTACTAAGGTTCAACTGTGAACCAAAGGCTTGCTGAAATGATTGCCGGATTCTTGACACAAATCGACCATCCCGGTCGGATATGATAGATACAGGCACTCCATGACGTGCCACAGTCTCTCTGAGAGGTATTTCTGCTAACTTCTTTGTGTTGCCTTTCTTACTGATAGGTATAAAGTACGCATACTTTGAGAATCAATCGTTAATCACCTAAATCATATCGTGTCCTCTTAGTGTTCTTGGTAGCCTTGTAATGAGTCCATGGAAATATGTTTCCACTTCCAGACGGGAATCTCCGGTTGTTGCAGTAACCCTGGCGGGTTCTGGTATTCTGCCTTAACTTTGACGCAAGCAAGGCAGTTACCCACATATACAGCGTTGTCGGCTTTCATCTTGGGCCACCGATGTCAATCTTTTAAGTCTGGGTACATCTTGTCGGGTCTAGGATGGATCGAGTACCTCGACTTACGAGCTTCATTCAGAATAAGTGCTCGTAGATTGCCGAAGGATGGTGCCCAAATTCATTCCATGAAGTAAAATGTTCCGTTTTCCTTTGGAACCAATTTCACTTCCATACCACACAGTGATTCAACTCGTAGGTTCTCTGGTTTAAGTGCTCCCTGCTGGGCTTCACGAATCCGAACTGTGAGATCGGTTTGTATTGGCATCTCTAAGGTTCGCGCCCTTAGAGGCTTTGCGCGTCCCTTGCGACCCAAGGCATCAGCTACAACGTTCACCTTACGCGGGTGATACCTGATCTTATAATCATAATCTTTCGATGGCTCAACCTACCTACGCTGTCTCATATTCAAATCCTTCTGATTAAAAATGTGTTGCGAACTTTTATGACCTTGTAAAGATCGTGCAATAAGCACCATATGGGAAATGGTGCCAGATCTTCAATGCAAAGATCACCGCACCTAATTCAAGGTTGTGTGTCATGTAGTCCCTCTCATGCACCTTTAACTGATGCAACGCATAAGCGATGTCCTTGTCCTGTTGCATTAACTCGCAACCAAAACCTTGTCGAGGAGCATCACGGTAAACTACAAGTCCTCTGGTACCATCAGGTAAAATAAGATAGGTGCATCACAGAGTTTATCCTTCAACATCTGTAAAGCCGTTTCTTGTTTCTCTCCCCAACCAAACTTCTTATCCCTTTTGGGTTAGACACGTTAGCGGCTGATTAATACTTGGGAAAAAATCCTCTATGCATCGTCTGTAATAGCCTGCTAACCCCATAAATTGTCGTATCTCGGTTGTGGTTTTTGGTGCTTCCCAATTCTTGATTGCCTCTATCTCGGCAGGGTCTACATGGATTCCATCTTCTTTTACCATACGACCTGGGAATTTCACCTTGCGAATCCAAACTTCGCACTTTGAGAACTTTGCGTATAACTGTTCTTTCTTCAAAAGCTCCAAGATAGCCCACAGATGTTGCTCATGACCTTCCTTAGTCTTTGAGCAAATAAGGATGTCATCAATAAACATAATCACGAACTCATCCAAATACGGCTTACACACTCGGTTCATGAGATCCATGAATAATGACGGTGTGTTTGTTAAGCCAAATGGCGTGGCAAGGGACTCGTAATGCCCGTAACGAGTCCGAAAGGCCGTTTTAGGGATACTTTCTTCTTGTGTCCTCAACTAGTGATATCCTGTCCTTGAGTCAATCTTGGAATAGTAGCGGGAACCTTGTAATAAGTCATCAATTCTCGGTAAGGGGTACCGATTCTTGATGGTTAGTTGTTTAACTCTCTGTAACCTATGCATAATACTTCTTTCCTCATTAATTATTTTGAGTTCTTCTCAGATTAGGTTGTATGCACGTACGAAAACTGTCGTCCTTCTTCCTTTCCAATAACACTGGAGCTCCCCAGGGTAAGAAGTTCGGCCTGATAAGTTCCCTGATCTAGCAGCTCTTGCAGTTGAGTCAAAAGTTCTAGCATCTCGGACGGAGTTAGTCGGTAAGGCTCCTTTGCCACTGGTGCCACTCCTAGCACTAGATCTGTCCAGAACTTCACTTGTCACTATGGAGGTAGCCCAGTCAGGTCTTTGGGAAAGACTTCCGGGAATTCCCTTACAACGGGGATGTCTCCTAATCTTGGCTCCTTGGTCTCCTTGTCTTCAATATGAGCAAGGAAGGCTATGTAGCCTTTCCGGAGACACTTTTGCGCTCACATAACCAATGTGAAAGGTTACAGACTTCCGCCTTATAAGGCCCAGCATCCTAGCATCAACTGTATGAAGGTCGCGTACTATAAGTGTTTCATAATTCGCAAGAGGGATGCGAACGATTTTCTTATGACAAACTAGGGGTGCGCACGGTTCGGTTCAGTTATTAGCATTATCCATAACCGTAACCGAAGTCATCGGTTAATCGGTTTGGTTAATTCGGTTAATTTGTCGGTTTTTGGTTCGGTTCGGTTAATTTTCGATTATTAACCAATTCAAACAAGGGCTAATTTTTTTTCTTAAAAATACATGTAATGGAGGTATAAATACATGAAATAGATGTATAAATATATGAAATGGATGTATAAATATATGAAATGAATGTATAAATATATGAAATGAATGTATAAATAAATGAAATGGAGGTATAAATGCAGGAATAGATGTTTAAATACATAAAATGGAGGTATAAATAAATGAAATGAAGATATATATAAATGAAATGAAGGCATAAATAAATGAAATAGATGTATTATTACATGAAATGAAAGTATAAAATATGAAATACATGAAATAGAGGTATAACAGCTAGAAATATATAAAAAAATAAATGATTCGGTTCGGTTCGGTTAATTTCGGTTAACCGATGGTAAAAAAAATATCCGTTAACCGACTTTCGGTTAATTCGGTTTCGGTTAATTTCGGTTCGGTTTTGTCGGTTTTCGGTTCGGTTTCGGTTAATGGTTCGGTTATTGCACACCCCTATGACAAACCATCTTCGACTCCATTCTTGGATACACAATCCATGCCAAGTATATCATCAAAACGTTCTAAACCATCTGGTAGCAGGTCAATAGAAAATTTTCGCTCTCCAAGTCCAATTGTTCAGTCCTTAATAACTTCATCTTCCTTGACTAATTCCCCATTCACTAATCCTATTGAATAGGAGGTGTCTAGCTTACTTGCCTCTAGTCCAAGTAGGTTCTTAAATCTTATAGATACAAGGCTAAAGCCGGCGCCAATATCAATCAAAAGGGATACATAGTGTTGGTTAATAGGGAACATACCCATCGCAATATTCAGGTCCTGGCGCACTTCACGAGCTCCGTTCGTGAAACCCTTCCTCGTGCTTGGTCTTTCTTAGGGCAATCTTTCCTAAAGTGCCCCGTGTCACCACATCTGAAACAACCAGGAGCTCTATCACTAGCGTTTCCGCCTTGGTTGTTGTTGTTATCTCCTTGGTTATAGTCACCATTTCCTCCTTGGTTGGGGTACCTTACCCAACAGGTATCCTTGCTGTGTCCCTTATTTCCACATCTATCACACTTGGGTTTCGAGCATCGACATTCATGGTGAAACCTGCATTCGTCACATCTCGGCTTATTCCCCAAATAAACCTTTCCTCTGGCCACATTGGTGGCCCCAAAAGCTTTAGTGCCATGAGGCGGGTTTGCTTCCCTTCTTTTGTTTGTGTTTGAGTTGTCATGACTTGTTTGGGTTCTTTTCTTCAGGCTTGAAAACCTTCTCTTAGTTCCACCCGAAGAAGACTCCACATGCGTCTTCTTCCCTACTGGCTTTTCATTAGATTTCTCCACCGTTACTCCTCCCTCGGTAGGACTTAGGGTAAGAGTTATCGCCTGAGCGAATCCCACTATGGTTCCTCTTAGTCCGCCGCTATTTGCAATGTTTCTTGCTTCATACTGGTCGATTGTTTTAGCGACTTGCTGGTTCACTAGAGCTTCAAGCTCAGCTCTTGTTGCAGGTAAAGGTCCCGGTTGGGTCTGACCAACGTCCTTTTGTTGTGGTTCCATGAGCTTCACATGCATAAAATATATCGACGAAATTAGACATTTATTTCAGAATAAATATTGTCATCGATAAGTGAAAGCAAAGCTCATTAGTCCTGCACTATAAGCATAAGGTTAAGGTAATTCCTAATGAGGCCTATGTAAATCTTCCCACCATAATCATCTCATCCTTGAAATGAGTCACAACAGAATCTTGCTAGGGGTACATCGACCTTTACATACACCATATCAACTTGTTGCAATTAGTTTTGCGTAGAAAACTTGTCACACCCCGACCGCGTAAAACAACAAACAACGGCGGAAACGTCGGGGAGTTTCGTAACAGAATCATTGTTTCATAACACATGGAAATTTAAATTTTGTTTTATTAAATTACGAGAGGATACATTTTCTTAAGAACAAAGAAACATAACATAATTAACTAGTCTTGCATCTTTTATTGTCACTAAGGCCCTCGTCCAATCCTATGCATCATAATCATCTAACAACAGCACCTGAAACACATGTGAAAATAGGTACGTCAGCATAAAAATGCCTGTGAGATACATAGGTTTTAATTATAATAGGATTCATGACTTGTAAGTTTAAAGAATAGGTTTACCAAAAATTAGTCATGAACCTTGTAAAATGTTTTCTTTTATAAATCATACAAAAATTGATAAGAAAACAGATGATATAAAAGAATAATGCATGGTTAAATAAATAACGAAGTAAAAATGAATTTGTACAAAATATGTTGTTTGTAAAACAATGTTTTGTAAAGATATGATAATTGTGTAAAATGTAATATGTCAAAATTGAAATGGTTTAAATAATGCTACGATATGTAATATCATAAAAGCACTTATATATAGGAAGTACCAGCGGCGTATCCACCATGCTTTTATCATATTACACACGCCTCGTTATTTAAATCACTTACCCAAACAAACCACCAATGTAAAAATGTTCATGTATAATCAATTTATACTTTGGTTTTGTAAATAACATATCAAACTATGCTTTTGGTTTTGAAAATAACATATCAACTATGTTTTGGTTTGAAAATAACATGTCAACTATGCTTTGGTAAATAACAAGGTAAGTAGTACATAGTATATCAAATTATACTTTGGTAACAACTATCACATTTGGGACGACATCAAACTATACTTTGGTAGTATATCAAAATATACAAAAGAAACAGTGATTTAGTATTCATTCAAACCTTAGTGTATCAAACTACACCTTAGAGACTATAGAAATACCACAAAGGCAATTTCTATTTGGTTAAAATTTGGTTTCTGACATTCCATACAACAGGAATGGGGTGTCTAGTCCTATAGCGCTATATCATACTACTAATTGGCTTGGTGAATGTATAAAAATAAGTACAATCCAACAATTAATTTTATAATCTTTGAAAAAATAGTGTTTAAACCATAGATAATCAATCAATTTGTCAAAAGATATGTACTAGCATGTATAATCATAAAGTTGAAATCATGAAAATAACAAATAGGCACACATGTTTCACCCCAAAACATTTGAAAACAGTAAAAGAGGGGACTATGTACTCACATAGTTACCACAAAACATGTAAAAAGAGGGGATCTATGTACTTACTTGAGAATGCTTAGAAGTCTTGAATAACAACCAAGCAAAGCTAGAGGGATTACAGAAATCAATCGGCACCTAATATAGATAACTACATTAATAACCGGACCTAAATCGGGAGATCGGATAGAATGAGGTTTTATAAACCAAATGAGTATTGGAACTCATATGATATCGTTTAACAAAGCCTACATACTAAAACGAAACCTAACCTAAGTGCTTACGACCCATTACGACCCGTTTAGGTAGCTTATGCTACTTTAACGCGTCGTTCGTTTAAAATGCGTTCGGACCGCCTAATTAGTTCTATGACAAGTATTATATGCCTTAACATGTCTAATAATGTTACCTAATCAGTTTAGATAAAAAAAATTTAGATTACATATGCTTAAAATGAATTTATGCGTAAAAAGGGCATTTTGGTCATTTTCCTAAGGTATATAAACTACCTATCATACACTAACTAAACGAAGTGACCATAAGGTATAACCTCGGAAGGTTATTCCCTATACAACTATGGTCACAAAATATGTTTGGTCGGATCCTAATGATCGACCAAACGGGTCGGGTTCGAAAGTCTAAGCGGTTGTTTAGACCGCTTATCTTACGACCCTATATAAGCACAAAACTAAAAGTGACGAGTTAAACATGTTAAAACATGTTTAACGAAGTTAGAAAACAAGTTTGATATCAAAACAAAGGGTTTTGATACCTAAGAATAGTTTGGTTGCAAAATACGCATAAACGCGTATTTTGACCGAAACTATGACTCGTCACTATGCCTAATTAACGTGGTAATCAGTAGGTATAGTCACAAGGGACTATAACCATCGTGATTTCGCTCACGTTGCAAAGTTCAAACAAACTTTGTGTTGACCAAAGACTGGTCAAAGCAGAAAGTCAAACACGGTTTGACTTTCATGCTTGAAAAGCGATAAAAGCACGAAAGAAACTTACAAAGGGTCTAAGCTAGGAAGAACTTGATCTAAAATACTCAGGTATGAAGCAAAGGCTTTAACTTAGAGCATAAATCAAATCAAGTGTGAGAAATGAGAGCAAATCAAGTGGGTATTTATAGGATTTCAAGAGCCGTTAGGATCGTTTCTCATAACCCGTGCTTTGATCAAGACCCTACATGTGTTACCCACTGATTTACAATACTATGGGTGTCCAAAACAAGCCCAAGGTTTGTTAAAACCATGTCCAAAACCAAGAAAACCAGCTGCTAAATCAGAAAAACAATTTGCTGAACTGGCAAGCTGTCGCACCCCATGTAATAATGAACCTCAGCTTACGCGGCCCGTGAGGGCATGTTTGGCAGATTGTCAACTTTGGTCCCTGAAGCCAAGAAACTTGGTTTTTGATGCATTTTTGACACGTTTAAGCCCTGTTAACCCCATTTCAAAGCTCAAAAATGAAGTTAAAGTATAGGGAACATGAAACATGCTCAAAAATATCTCGGATGTCGGTTTGTTTGGCCGTACGGTTGCATTGTTCGGTTAATTACGACGAAACACGAACGGACGCGAAAAACGATCCAAATTACGCGACGAATGGGATTTTTTGATTACATAAATTTTAATGATTACATAAATTTTTTGGATGTCCGGACATATTCAGAACGTAAGACATGCGCGAAAATGCAAACTTATGCACTTTTTGACGCTTTTAGTCCCTGTTGATCAAATAAGTTTATTTTTGCGCACCAAACACCTCTAAGCCTATTTCTAAGCTATGTAAAGGATATTTAGGGCATGTTTAACTTATGATCAAGTTCCGGAATGTTCAACACCATACGAATCAACAGACTTTTGCAGTTTGACGCAAATGGTCGCTGCGATCAAATAAACTTGATTTCAACACACCAAACCCTCCAAAACTTATTTCTAAGTTATGTAAAGGTTATTTAAGGTATTCTTGATTGGTGGTTTTGATGAACTCATGGATTTTTTTGAAGTGTACTCATTCTTTTTTACATCAAAGGATTTGAGATACACATATTCCTGAGTGAGATGGTTTGTTTTACCACAGATGGTGCAGCTCTTAGCAGGTACAATGGTACTTGTTTTGTTAACATCATATGCCTTTAGATGAAAACAATCTTTGGTCAGATGATTTTTCTTTTCACAAAAATCACAAAAAAAGTTTTTAACCTTTTCTTTTCTTTTCTTCTTTTCAGACTCCTTTGCAACAGAGTTTTGAACCACTGTTGGGATGTCCTTAAGAGGAATAACCTTGGCCTTAGGAGCTTTAACACCATCAATGGTTGTGAAGTCCATGGGTTTGAAGTTTTCAAGAATGTCACACTCATCAGACCATGTGGGTTTGAATTGATATTTCTCAATCTCCTCAAAAGTTGAAGAGTCCACTAATCTTTCAAGAGTGATTTTGTTGCCATTTTTATCTGTTATTTTAATTTCTTGGCCATTCTTGTTTGTGGGAATGATTTCAACAGAACCAGATTCATTTGCAGCAGTGTTTTCAACTTGGTCATGTTTTCTAAAACCTACACCAAATTTTACATTGCTTTTGATATGTTTCTCAAGCACAACTTCATACCCTTTGCAGGATTCCACCCATTTTTCACAAGTGATTTGGGTGGATTACAACTCCTTTTTACAGACATGATATTTTTCTATCATGGTCTGAAGTTGATCCTTGGTTATGCTATGCTCTTGTTTGATGCTGCAAATCTCATTTTCTTTTTCACTCAATTTGTTTTTCAGTTCTTTTAAAGACTTTTCAAATTGAACTTCACCAGTTAATAACCTATCTCTAAGGTTTTCATTCACCTCCTTAATGTTTGCAAATGCTATGATGCATTTGTCTGAACAAATTTTTGTAAGAACCTGGGATGATACCTTAGTTGCATCCATCATGGCACAATCACAGGTATGATCACTTTCTTCTTGAGTTTTCTCTTCTTTTTCACCTTCTTTTTTCTTTTCTTCTTCTTCAGACCAGGGGTCAGACAGTGGTTCCAACAGGGGTTTTGAACTTTCTCCCAGCAGTATTTCATCAGTAACAGCAGTAACCACTGCTTCAGCAATTTTGTCCACTGTTTCATCACTTTACTGTCCTTCTTCAGCTTCCAGCCCTTCTGGTATGGTCTCCAATGTTACAAAACAGATATCATTACTAGAAACATTATTTTGAACATAGAGTGCAAAATTTTCATCTCCTAACTCTTCAGGTAAGCTGCTCCAGTCAACAAGTCCTTGGGTAAAAAGCTTTGTTGGTTTGGTTGAACCACTGCTGGTGCAGCTTGTTGAGGTGCAGCTTGTTGCACCTGAACCTAAGGAGCAGGGGCCTGGACATACTGTATCTGAGGAACAGTGGTTTGAACATAGTGCACAGGAATAGGGGTTGCAGGGTGTGCATAGTGAGTAGTGTTTACATGAGCAGCAGGGGCATATTGGGCATAGTGCGCTGTGTTTTGGTTATTTTGAGGTCTAGGGTTTGAGCTAGGATGTGTAATAATTGGTCCATTGGTTTGACTCCTGCACTCCCTAGCAAAATGACCTAACCTATTACACTTATAGCATTTAATCGTTGATTTATCCAGCCCTACTTTTAGGTTCCTATGTAACCCTGGAAATTTTCTCCCTGTCCTTTTGTAAAACTTGCTGGTTCTAACACTCAGCAGTGCAAGTTGGTGTAAAATGTCCATTTCCTCTAGGTCAGTTGGATCAAAATGCTGCAAATCATTTAGTTCAAAGCACAAATTGTCAGAATTCTGGTTTTCACTACTAGCTGTGAAGGCATAGTTGTTTGAATAAGAATCAGAGTTGTTAAAAGCTCCACCAGCAGTTATGTCAATATAATGATCATAACTCTGATCCTTACTACTACCAGATTCTTCTTGACCCAAAAGAGTTGTGCTGCCAAATGAGTAGTCATCTACAACTTTTCCAGACTCTTGCAACTTCTTTTTCTGGTTTAACTCCCTTTCATAGGTCAGGAGTCTACCATGAAGTTGGGTCAGTGTCAGATCTTTGAACTCAATAGAGTTTCTGGTTACAAAAGCAATTGTGTCCCATTTTTCAGGAAGTGACCTTAAAAACCTGTTGTTTACAGTTGATTTAGGAAATTCAGTTTTAACAAGCTTAAGTTCACTTATAAGACAACTAAATCGCTCAAACTGTTGTGTTAATGTTTCACCCTTAATGTGACAAAAGGTTTCATACTGTTGGTTCAAAATTTCCCTGTTGTTTTCAATTACTTCTTCAGTCCCCCCAAATTGTTCCTTAAGTGCATCCCATAATTCCTTGGCACTGTTACAGTGTAACAGCCCAGCATAGATTTCATTGGGAAGTGCAGATGCAACGATGCTAAATGCCTTGGCATCCAGTTCAATTTTCTTAAAATCCTGATCAGTATAGTTCTCAACTTTCTTAGGTTCAAACTTCTTTGGATCCTCAGCACTCAGCACCATTGGAACATGTGGTCCAAAGATAACCGACTTCCAACATCCAGTATTCTATTGAGCTAAGATGTGACCCATCCTTCGCTCCCCGATGTTGTACTCATTTCTCTTCAACATAGGTGGTTTGAAGAGAGAACCAATGTTATTGTTCATATCTTGTAATTGTGACATCATTCTGGTTGTTTTACAGGCACTGATTAATCAACTTTGCTCATGATTAAACCTTGCTCTGTTTTTCAACGAAACGAACAATTAAAAGTATCAACGATTTTGAGCTGAACTTTTACGTCAAAATGATTGTTAGATCAAGTTTGACTGTCCAAGCTCTGATGTCACACCCTGGCTTTTGCAGAAGCGTGGATTATTTGGTGTGACTTCTTAATACCATAGCAACAATCACAACAATGCTATATGATAAAAATACGTGATGATCATCCATTAAAATAGTTTAGAAAAATGCACAACATATTGTCTTAAAACATCAATCCCAAAACATATTACAAACCATGACTTGTTTAAAATGAGTTCATAAGACTCAACGAAAGACTACCAACAAAACGAGGATTAGAGACATGCAACCCGTCCAGGAAGGAGTTACACTTCCCAAACCCTACGACCGTGGATGACAACTTTATTTAGTACGCAGCTAACATGCATCACTTGCCAGATCCGATTAATTCCCTGAAATACATGTAGTTTAAAAATATCAACAAAAAGTTGAGCGAGTTCATGTGTAAGTTTGTGTGTATAAGTCTTTAAAATATGTCTTGTATGTATAAAAGTCCCTGGTATGTAGCAATAAGGAAAAACTTATCACCATTGGATTACAAAGCCAATAGTATGTGTGAAACTGGTGCAGGAAGACTCAAACCTAGCAAATTTGTCTCCGGTATGAAGACATAGTCACCACTATGGGCCGCCCCCTCCTCATGGGTGTGGGCTCGATACACCCAAATAGATCTATCACTCATGCCCCGTGGTCCTACAACGAGGATTAATGGCCATAAGTGTCATGCCCACCACTCACTTGATCGCGCAGTAAAAACCCTCCTTAAGCTAACCATACCATGTATAAAAATGTCTGTAATAAATTGTAACATTTATTCCACCCCCGAAGTATAAAACTAAAAATAGTTAAGAGAATAGGGGGACATGAACTCACAGTAGTGCGTCTTGTACCGTATCTCAAACTCTGTCAGCTACATGACAACCTACAACGTACTAATGTCTATTAGACGAACGGGTCGTGCCTTGGCTTAGAGTTTAAGGTTTTGAGTTACGTTTCTTATATTATTCCGAGTGATAATTATTTGTCAAAATAATTAATATTTCAACTTAATCATATGTCGTGTTGGAATATTTGTTCATTCAATATTCTTGTATTAATACTTCTAAAGTATTTTATATACGCGTTCCCTTCCCAAGGATGGGATATTTTACACATGTATGCTCGTATTGGAATTATATTTTTAAGTCCCTTTTAGAGAATATATATTTAACCATTTTCATGTATAAAACCAACCTCCGATACTTTGTATTTTGTTAAAAAAATTATGGCGAGTTTTATGTTTGAAAAACATAGTCTAAAATATTCTAGTAAACACTTGTCTAGAAAATATTTACTAAGTATTAGGATTTTCAGAAAATTTCGCCATAGTCTACTTTGTAAATAGAGGTGTCCATGCTAAATAGCATATCATTTTCTTTAACATATATCACGTTAGATCGTTCTCAAATAACCATCCCGACATTTAGACATGCAAAATACTACTATGTCATTTCAGTTTTAATATACAAAACTGGGCTGTTTTCGGGCATTTTTATAAAATAGTTAACTTATTCCAAAAATTCCCAAATTTTTACAAAATGTCTAATACAATCCAAATATTATTGTGTAAAAATATCGGGGTCCAGTTCATTACCAATATTTTATAGAAAATCATTTACCGGACTGCAATCAGATTTATCACTTTCTGAGTGCAGTCTACGGAATAATTCACTTAAAATTCATCGTAAGTCCGATTGACAAAATTCCAGTTGGAGGATGACCACGACATCAGTGATCATCTACAGTATAAATTTCGTGAGCTAGTTCTACTCAGGTTTCAAGTTATGACAAAAAACACGACACACATTTTCTACAGTAAAAACGCAGCTTGAGCTGCTGTCCAAAAACAGACCTTTAAAAATAGTAAACGACCTCGAAAAATTACGATTCCAGTGCCATTTGATCCGTTTTTTGAAAATACATAATTTAGGCTTCAGAAAATCAGTGTTTCGATTTATTATGATCCGTTTACAGCCAGTTGAAGTTGGCTGAAAATGTTAATCAGCATGTTTCTTTATAGTTTAAACGTTACTAACTTGTATCAACAAATGTCCTAACAACGGGTTTATCAAGAAATCAACGCTCAAATACCATGAATGTTTTAACCAACCCTAATCCAACAAGATTTCATCTTTATGTAAACTTATGTTCATTGTTCATTATCTTTTTGTGTTCTTGAGTTAAACATCAAACTACAATCTTTCGAATAATCAACATACAAGTAACCAAGAGTGTAATCAAAGACTTACAACTAGCACAAAGGCTAGGGATGATCTTATGAGCAAAGGTGATGAAGATGGTGTGAGAAAGCAATGTGTGAAGTTCCTTCAAAACCTCCAAGCTTCAAGCTCCACAAGACTTCTTCTAGCACTTGATTTGAACTTGGAAATGGAGTGGATGAATGTTGAAATGGGGGAGGGGGTGGCGGTTATGTGTAGGCCGAGAGAGGGAGAGAGAGTGTGAGGGTTGGGGAGTGTGAAGATGTAATGATTTCCTTGAACTCCATTGGCCATCCTTGTGATCATGATCTTATATTTTGGCAACTAAATCAAGTAATATAAAAAAGAAATCTAGGGAATATACTTGTGATGATGGTGGTGGGTCCCCTATGGGGACGTAAATATTGAGAGGGGGGGTTAATTGTAAAATTTTGATCTTAAGTGTATTATCTCGGCTATTATGTGCATGACATTTTTTTATAGTGCGTTGGGGTATTTAGAGACCATGATTTGTTAAAAATAATAAAACAATGTTTCAGACAAAATTTTGGTGTCCCGGGTAATGTCCGGTTGTTCGGTTAGGTACCGTTCCGTTAAAGTGTTAAATTGTACCGTATAGTGTCTTTTATGTATCTTTTTGTAACACAATTAATTTCCAACACTTAGGAAAGCATTCAGGACCATTTAGTCAATTCTCTGCATAATACGAGTGTGTTAAAAGCTGAACTTTGCTGAAAATGCAGAATTCTGCACTTAAAATGAGTTTTAGGCACTTTCCGGCACTCAAACTATCACCTAGTGACACAGTCTTATGGTCCTCACTTCCCTACACCCATACTAGTGTAGTACTTTGTCCCTGGCCCATACTGGGTCTTAAAACACTGTATGTCTATGTACTGGCACTGTCAGTATATTTCTGAGTTATCCGCTAACTGTGCTAACTGTGCTTTGTGCATCAAGTATGTCACAAAAGTTTGTATGTAATGAGTGGAGTGACAGGATGCAATGTGATGCATATGTATGTGGGTTACAGAAATCAGAAAGCAGTTTACGTCATCAGTTGTAATCAAGCACAGTCATTAAGCACGTAATTAATATTAATTAATTGTACGGATACCTGGTTTAGTGAGGGTTGTCACATTATCCCCCCGTTAAGAAAATTTCATCACGAAATTTTAAGTTCTGCTTCTAGTTGCAGGGGTCTTGGGGAATAAATGTGGGTATTTCTCCTTCATACGATCCTCACGTTCCCACGTGAATTCTGGGCCATGTCATGCATTCCATCGAACCTTGACGAGTTTGACACTACTCCTGCGTGTTTTGTTAATCTTCCAATCCGTGACCTCAACTGGTTCTTCAGTAAAGTGGAGCGTGTCGTCAATGTGGATTTCGTCGGCTGGAATGACCACTGTCTCTTGGGTGGGACTCTTTTTCAGGTTTGATACATGGAATGTATCATGAACGCCATTTAGTTCTACGGGTAGATCCAACTTATATGCTACCAAACCATTCCTCTCCAGGATTTTAAATGGTCCAATGTACCTGGGGTTCAACTTCCCACGCTTCCCAAAGCGTACCACACCCTTCCAGGGTGAAACTTTCAACAAAACCATGTCTCCTACCTCAAATTCCAGAGGTTTTCTTCTTATGTCCGCATAACTCTTTTGACGATCGCAAGCCGCTTTGATGCGCTCTCGGATCTGAAAAATCTTGTCTGTCGTCTCCTAGACCAATTCCGGTCTGACAAGCTGTCTATCTCCTGCGTCAGCCCAACATATCGGTGATCGACACTTGCGTCCATAGAGAGCTTCGAACGGTGCGGCTTGAATGCTTGCATGATAACTGTTGTTGTATGAAAATTCTACCAATGGTAGGTGAGTGTCCCAACTTCCACCTAAATCCATTATGCAAGCTCGCAACATGTCTTCCAACGTCTGAATCGTTCGTTCGCTCTGTCCATCTGTCTGCGGGTGGAAGGCAGTACTCAGGTTCAACTGAGAACCAAAAGCTTCTTGGAAGGATTGCCAAATCCTTGACACGAATCTTCCATCTCTATCAGAAATAATTGAGAGCGGCACTTCATGACGTGCAACAATCTCTCTCAGGTATAGCTCAGCTAACTTGCTCGTGTTGTCTTTCTCCTTGATTGCTAAGAAGTGTGCAGACTTGGTCAGACGGTCCACGATTACCCGAATCGCATCGTGACCTCTGGGTGTTCTTGGAAATTTCGTTATGAAGTCCATAGAAATCTCTTCCCATTTCCATTGGGGTATTTCAGGTTGTTGCACGAGACCTGAAGGCTTCTGGTATTCAACCTTTACCTTGGCGCAAGTTAAACACTTGCCGACATATACCGCTACATCGCCTTTCATTCTTGGCCACCAATAGAAATCCTTAAGATCTTGGTACATCTTATCCGATCCTGGATGGATCGAGTACCGTGACTTGTGAGCCTCATCAAAGATAACGTCTCTCAGACCACCAAAGAAAGGAACCCAAATTCTTCCCAAGAAACATAATGTTCCATCCTCCCTTGGTACCAATTGCTTCTCCATTCCATGGAGGTATTCATTCACAAGGTTTTCCCCTTTGAGAGCTTCCCTCTACGCGGCACGAATGCGCAACGAGAGGTCTGTCTGAACAATCATTTCCAAAGCCCTAACCCTTATGGGCTTAATCCTTTCCTTCCGACTTAAAGCATCGGCGACTACATTCGCCTTTCCTGGGTGGTACTTGATCTCACAATCGTAGTCGTTCAACAATTCTACCCATTGTCTTTGTCTCATGTTAAGCTCCTTTTGATCGAAGATGTGCTGCAGACTCTTATGATCAATCTAGATGGTACACCGCGTACCATATAAGTAATGTCGCCAGATCTTCAATGCAAACACCACAGCGCCTAACTCCAAGTCATGCGTGGTGTAGTTTTTCTCATGAACCTTCAGCTGGCGCGAAGCATAGGCTATAACTTTTTGTCGCTGCATCAACACGCAGCCCAAACCTTGACACGAAGCGTTGCAATATACCACGAAGTCGTCAGTACCTTCGGGTAAAGATAGGATCGGTGCGTCACAAAGTTTGTTCTTCAACAATTGGAATGCTTCTTCTTGCTTGTCTTCCCAATCAAACTTCTTGTCTTTCTGCATGAGGGCGGTCAATGGTTGAGCAATTTTTTAGAAATCCTCAATGAATCTGCGATAATACCCAGCCAAACCCAAGAATTGCCGAATCTCGGTTGGCGTTTTCGGAGACTCCCAATTCTTAATCGCCTCGATCTTTGTGGGATCCACGTGGATTCCATTTCCATTTACCACATGACCTAGGAACTGAACTTCGTGTAACCAGAATTCGCACTTTGATAACTTCGCGTACAACTTCTCTTTCCTAAGCAGCTCTAGAATAGCTCTTAGATGTTGCTCGTGCTCTTCTTTTATCTTTGAATAAATCAAAATGTCGTCAATGAACACAATTACAAACTTATCGAGGTACGGCTTACAAACCCTGTTCATCAAATCCATGAACACAGCTGGCGCGTTTGTCAGACCAAACGGCATAACCAGGAACTCGTAATGTCCATAGCGAGTCCTAAAAGCAGTCTTGGGAATACTTTCCTCTTGTATCCTTAACTGATGATATCCTGATCGGAGATCGATCTTGGAGTAGAAACTTGAACCTTGTAATTGATCGAACAGGTCGTCAATCCTTGGCAAAGGATATCTATTCTTGATTGTCAACTTATTCAGCTCCCGGTAGTCGATGCACATGCCAAAACTACCATCTTTCTTCTTAACGAACAGGACTAGAGCTCCCCAAGGCGAGAAGTTTGGCCTGATAAATCCCTTGTCTAGCAACTCCTGAAGTTGTGTCGACAGCTCATGCATCTCTGACGGTGCAAGTCTATAAGGTGCCTTAGCCACCGGCGCGGCGCCTAGGACTAAGTCAATATGAAACTCAACTTGTCTTTGTGGTGGCAATCCTGGCAAGTCTTCTGGAAAGACTTCAGGATATTCCCTTATGACAGGAATGTCTTCTATCTTTGGCTCAGCGGCCTCCTTATTCACGATGTGTGCCAAGAAGGCAACACATCCCTTCTTCAGACATTTCCTAGCCTTCAAGCAACTAATGATCCTTAAGGGCGTATCACGCTTCTCTCCATGTACCACTATCATTTTTCCATTCGCCATTGGGATACGAATGGTCTTCTCGTGACATTCAATCTCGGCTCTGTTGCTTGACAACCAATCCATTCCTACTACCACGTCGAAGCTTCCCAACTTGACTGGCAGTAGATCCAGTGTAAACTCTTGCTCTCCCAGCTCTATCACGCATCCTCTGATGACTTCATTCGTTTCAACTAGCTCTCCATTAGCCGGTTCAATTGAGTACGGAATATCTAACTTACTAGCAGTTGACCCAAGCATACTTTTAAATTCTAACGATACAAAGCTATAGTCGGCACCAGTGTCAAATAAAACAGATGCAAAGTGTTGATTTATCAGGAACGTACTAGTGACAACGTTCGGGTCCTGGCGTGCTTCCCTTGCTCCAATGTTGAATATCCTTCCCTGAGCTTGATTGAGTTTTGGGCATTCGCGCTTGAAGTGCCCGATGTCTCCGCAGTTGAAACATCCCGGTCCTCGACCGTTACCACTTCCATTTCCGCCACGATTGGCGTTAGCTCCCCGGTTACCAGCTTGATTCCCATGATTCCCATTCCTGCCATTTCCTCCCTGATGGCGGTTTCCATTCCCTCCTCCATAACCTCTTTGGTTTCCACGACCAACACCATTACCAGCCCAGCATGTTTCCTTTGAGTGGCCAGTCTTCCCACAGGACTCACATTTCCTGAATTTGCATGGGCCGGGGTGATGATATTGGCATGCATCACACTTTGGCAGGGTGCCCATGTATCCTCTTCCTTTGTTTTCGGCACCAGTTCTGGCCCTGGCTGGTGCACTTCCCTCATCTTTCCTGCTGACACTGCTGGTACCCTTTTTGAAGTTTGAGAACTTCCTCTTGTTCTCACTTGGTGATGATTCAACATGTGCTTCCTTCTTTTTCGGTTCAGAGATTGAATACTTGTTCAATCTGATGGCTTCCTCTGTAAGTGCCACGCTGAGATCAATGGCCTCGGTAATCGTTGGAGGCTTGGACGTCGTCACCATGCTCATGATCTGGGGTGCCAGTCCCCAGATGAAACGCTTAATGCACTTAAACTCCGGGTCAACCATATACGGCACAATGCGTGACAAGTCGTGGAACCTTTGCACATATTCAGCGATTTTTGGACCATCCATTTTGAGGTGCCAGAATTCAGTACCCAGTTTCTGTATCTCGGCCCGTGAACAGTATTTCTTCCTCATGAGCTCCTTCAGCTCAGTCCATGTCAAATCATACGCCGCCGCTTCCCCAGGGTCTGTACTTGAAGGTTCCACCAGGATAGGGCACCATCAAGAAAGAGCCCTGAGACATATGTAACTTGGTGCTCGGGAGTACACTTGCTCATCCTTAGAACAAAGTCCGTCTTTTCTGTCCATCTAACGAAAGAAACAGCACCCCCAGTGCCGTCATAGTTCAAGGGCTTACAATCCAGAAATTGTTTGTAGGTATAACCATTGGGCGGGTTGTTATTGTTGTTTGAGGTATTCCTGCTTATTTCGGTACGCGAGGCCTCATAGTCTGCTACTGCCTTTGAAATACGCTCCTGTAATTCTGCTTCAGTAGTAGGCAAGCGCGTGTCTCGTCGTGGAGGCATCTTTCATAAGAAGATCGTAACAGTCAGGTCATAGTAAGTATAGTAAGTAATATACGTAGGTAATAACACTAATCAACACAATAACACATAACATCCCATGTCATAATAATAAACAAATAAATCAATAATGCATGAAATGAAAAGGCTGCGATTAAGCTTTGCATAAAACAAAACCACCAATATAGTTTTACAATTGTATCATATGTCAAAAGAGACTAAGGGTCACTTCACCCTTGTCTGAGTCGTCTAACAACCAATCAATAAAAATAAAAAACGTGGTCTTCAAAAGTCTTCATAATCATGGCTCGATAGGTGTCTTCTCCCCAAAAGTAGCCTGTCTGTAGGAGACCTAGAACCAAATGCCCCTAAGCTGATGACGAGGGAGGAGGAGGTGGAGGAGTGAGAACTAATCTGCGCAAATGCGCCAAATCCTCCTCGAGAGCATGGACAACACGTATGAGGTAAGCAATCTGCTGGTCCGTGGTGAGGAAACGGACATCAGAATCAGGGTGCAGTCCGAGAGGAGCTGGTGGTGTCGCAAATGGAGACTGGCAATGATAAGGGGTAGGACGTGGAATCCTCTCCAGCTCCTGGACTCGCCAGCTCAACGCATCCTGCTGTAACTGCAAGGATATGAGTATATCATCCGTGGTATATCCCATATGGAAAGGTTGGTATGGGTCTGATAAAGGCATATCATTGGGCGAAAACCACATGAAGGGCTCGCCCGTGGGTGCGGAGGAAGTAAAAGCCGTGTGTGCAGTCGGTGCAAAAGGGGGTATATATGGAAAAGCTGCTGTCAAGGGTGGCATGTGGCCATGCGGCCCAGTAGAAGGTCCTTCCCCTGAACGGGGAGGAGGTATGTCTTGAAGAAAGGTAGTGGGCAAGTCGGTGCGGTGGGTGTCAGATACGTGTGGCCGGAACAGTGGAACATCAACTGGTGCGGAAATAGGTGCAGCAGGTGGAGTGACAGGTAGAACAAATGGAGGATAGTCATCATCATCCTCAATCCACTCGTTACGGGTGTCGGCATATCTCGGATCAATATGTGTAGCAAAAGGTGCAAGGTCATCAAACATCGGTATATGGTCAGGTATAGGTGCAACAACTGGGACCTCGGCAGCTGGTTGTGCAACGGCTGGTGCATCAACAGGAATAGGGTCGGGAGCGAAAACAGGCTCAGGTGTGACTCCAAGCTCTGGATCAGCTGGAGCAGGCTCATCAGGTAAAAACTCGACCTCAGGCTCTGGGTCAAAGTCATGGAAAACAACGGGTGCAGCAGACATCCCCATGTCTGAATCAGTGTCGGTGGAGTAGTGTTGCACGTCCTGGGCGTGAATAGTGGCGGATGATGCTGACTCAAGCGGGTAGGAAACGGACGGATCAGGTAAGGCCTCCACAATAGAAGCCTCGACAGATGGCACAACAAGGGCGTCAACAGCAGGAATCTCAACCATCGGAACAACAGGGTCGACAACTGGGATATCAGCTAGTGGAACATCGTCCTCCATCGAGGCCCCGCCATCCTGGTCTCCCTCCGGGGGACCCTCGATAAGTAGATCGATGTCGCCATCGGGTAACGCGTCGAGAGGCTGTTCCTCAAAGGGAACTGCGGCAAATGGGAGAGGGGTAGGGATCGGGACAAGGGGTAGATCCTCTCCCGGTGGACCATCAGCTAAGGGCAAGTCATCTCCGAAGACTGGTAGGGCAAAAGGCTCAAAATCATCTTCGTCAGTACTCGTGGTGTCCGATGTATAAACCTCCAAGTCCGTGGCTATCTCGTCATCCGAGGTAATGGCCATAGGGTCGATCGTGTCTAACACTCCGCTATCAGAAGAAGAAGATGCCATGGTGTCTGTAACACAACCACAACATATGCACATATATCAGATAAGCATGTAAGCAACTAGCAATGTAATCATGTATGCATCTTAGTCTTCCCAGACTATCCCACCTAATCTCTAGGACTGAACTCCCTAGTCTCTCAGACTAAATCCCTGGTCTCTAAGACCAAACCTTTCCCGCTCTCTAAGACTCCAATTTTTCCCAGCCTCTAAGACTGAAATTTTCCCCAGCCTCTAAGACTGAATTATATACATAGCCTTTTTGAAACGTGTGTTTGTGCCTTTTGTTTGTAAAAATGTTTGTTCCCTGGATCTGGACATTTAGTGTATGCAATGTAAAAAAAGTGTTTGAAAGCGTTTTCGTGAGAGCCCTAGTGATCATAGTCTAGACTCGAGAAAGAATCCTAGTTCGCTATGAACCTGGCTCTGATACCAAGCTGTCACACTCTGGCTTTTGCGGAAGCATGGATTATTTGGTGTGACTTCTTAATACCATAGCAACAATCACAACAATGCTATATGATAAAAATACGTGATGATCATCCATTAAAATAGTTTAGAAAAATGCACAACATATTGTCTTAAAACATCAATCCCAAAACATATTACAAACCATGACTTGTTTAAAATGAGTTCATAAAACTTAACGAAAGACTACCAACAAAACGAGGATTAGAGACATGCAACCCGTCCAGGAAGGAGTTACACTTCCCAAACCCTACGACCCTGGATGACATCTTTATTTAGTACGCAGCTAACATGCATCACTTGCCAGATCCGATTAATTCCCTGAAATACATGTAGTTTAAAAATATCAACAAAAAGTTGAGCGAGTTCATGTGTAAGTTTGTGTGTATAAGTCTTTCAAATATGTCTTGTATGTATAAAAGTCCCTGGTATGTAGCAATAAGGAAAAACTGATCACCACTGGCTTGCAAAGCCAATAGTATGTGTGAAACTGGTGCAGGAAGACTCAAACCTAGCAATTTTGTCTCCGGTATGAAGACATAGTCACCACTATGGGCCGCCCCGGCCTCATGGGTGTGGCCTCGCTACACCCAAACAGATCTATCACTCATGCCCCGTGGTCCTACAATGAGGATTAATGGCCTTAAGTGTCATGCCCACCACTCACTTGATCGCGCAGTAAAAACCCTCCTTAAGCTAACCATACCATGTATAAAAATGTCTGTAATAAATTGTAACATGTTTTCCACCCCCCGAAGTATAAAACTAAAAATAGTTAAGAGAAAAGGGGGACATGAACTCACAGTAGTGCGTCTTGTACCGTATCTCAAACTCTGTCAGCTACACGACAACCTACAACGTACTAATGTCTATTAGACGAACGGGCCGTGCCTTGGCTTAGAGTTTAAGGTTTTGAGTTAGGTTTCTTATATTATTCCGAGTGATAATTATTTGTCAAAATAATTAATATTTCAACTTAATCATATGTCGTGTTGGAATATTTGTTCATTCAATATTCTTGTATTAATACTTCTAAAGTATTTTATATACGCGTTCCCTTCCCAATGATGGGATATTTTACACATGTATGCTCGTATTGGAATTATATTTTTAAGTCCCTTTTAGAGAATATATATTTAACCATTTTCATGTATAAAACCAACCTCCGATACTTTGTATTTTGTTACAAAAATTATGGTGAGTTTTATGTTTGAAAAACATAGTCTAAAATATTCTAGTAAACACTTGTCTAGAAAATATTTACTAAGTGTTAGGATTTTCAGAAAATTTTGCCATAGTCTCCTTTGTAAATGGAGGTGTCCAAGCTAAATAGCATATCATTTTCTTTAACATATATCATGTTAGATCGTTCTTAAATAACCAACCCGACATTTAGACATGCAAAATACTACTATGTCATTTCAGTTTTAATATACAAAACTGGGTTGTTTTTGGGCAATTTAATAAAATAGTTAACTTATTCCAAAAATTCCCAAATTTTTACAATATGTCTTATACGATCCGAATACTATTGTGTAAAAATATCGGGGTCCAGTTCATTACCAATATTTTATAGAAAATCATTTACCGGACTGCAATCAGATTTGTCACTTTCTGACTGCAGTCTACGGAATAATTCACTTAAAATTCATCGTAAGTCCAATTGACGAAATTCCAATTGGAGGATGACCACGACATCAGTGATCATCTACAGTATTAATTTCGTGAGCTTGAGCTGCTGTCCAAAAACATACCTTTAAAAATAGTAAACGACCTCTAAAAATTACGATTCCAGTGCCATTTGATCCGTTTTTTGAAAATACATAATTTAGGCTACATAAAATCAGTTTTTCGATTTATTATGATCTGTTTACAGCCAGTTGAAGTTGGCTGAAAATGTTAATCAGCATGTTTCTTTATAGTTTAAACGTTACTAAATTGTATCGACAAATGTCCTAACAACGGGTTTATCAAGAAATCAACGATCAAATACCATGCATGTTTTAACCAACCCTAATCCAACAAGATTTCATCTTTATGTAAACTTATGTTCATGTTCCTTGTTCATTATCTTTTTGTGTTCTTGAGTTAAACATCAAACTACAATCTTTCGAATAATCAACATACAGGTAACCAAGAGTGTAATCAAAGACTTACAACTAGCACAAAGGCTAGGGATGGGCTTATGAACAAAGGTGATGAAGATGGTGTGAGAAAGCAATGTGTGAAGTTCCTTCAAAACCTCCAAGCTTCAAGCTCCACAAGACTTCTTCTAGCACTTGATTTGAACTTGGAAATGGAGTGGATGAATGTTGAAATGGGGGAGGGGGTGGCGGTTATGTGTAGGCCGAGAGAGGGAGAGAGAGTGTGAGGGTTGGGGAGTGTGAAGATGTAATGCTTTCCTAGAACTCCATTGGCCATCCTTGTGATCATGATCTTATATTTTGGCAACTAAATCAAGTAATATCAAAAAGAAATCTAGGGAATATATTTGTGATGATGGCGGTGGGTCCCCTATGGGGCCGTAAATATTGAGAGGGGGGTTAATTGTAAAATTTTGATCTTAAGTAGGTAATTATTTAGGAGGTTAAGTGTATTATCTAGGGTATTATGTGCATGATATTTTTTTATAGTGTGTTGGGGTATTTAGAGACCATAATTTGTTAAAAATAATAAAACAATGTTTCAGACAAAATTTTGGTGTCCCGGGTAATGTCCGGTTGTTCGGTTAGGTACCGTTCCGTTAAAGTGTTAAATTGTACCGTATAGTATCTTTTTGTAACACAATTAATTTCCAACACTTAGGAAAGCATTCAGGACCATTTAGTCAATTCTCTGCATAATACGAGTGTGTTAAAAGCTGAACTTTGCTGAAAATGCAGAATTCTACACTTAAAATGAGTTTTAGGCACTTTCCGGCACTCAAACTATCACCTAGTGACACAGTCTTATGGTCCTCGCTTCCCTACACCCATACTAGTGTAGTACTTTGTCCCTGGCCCATACTGGGTCTCAAAACACTGTCTGTCTATGTACTGGCACTGTCAGTATATTTCTGAGTTATCCGCTAACTGTGCTAACTGTGCTTTGTGCATCAAGTATGTCACTAAATTTTGTATGTAATGAGTGGAGTGACAGGATGAAATGTGATGCATATGTATGTGGGTTACAGAAATCAGAAAGCAGTTTACGTCATCAGTTGTAATCAAGCACAGTCATTAAGCACGTAATTAATATTAATTAATTGTACGGATACCTGGTTTAGTGAGGGTTATCACATCTGATACCAATTGTTAGGATCTGAGTTTGATAAGATTGTGCTTGTTTGAATATAATGAAGATGAATTAAGATAAAGTGCAGCGGAAATAAAATGAGACCAACTTTTAGCACAATCAAAGAGAGAATTGTTTTAAGCAAACATGTTTAACATGAAATTGAATGATTATATTTATTACAATCTTCAATTACAATGCATGCATGCATACAATCTCCCCCTCAGCCTGAGGTCACAGATGGTTTGTTCGTACAGAATGACTTGTCGAAGAAGAGAGCTAATAGAACAGTACAGGGTACTGTTCTATTTATAGTACAGAACAAACCACTGTGGCATCTTTGCTGACGTCACCATGAAAGTGACATCTAACCTCCTAACAACCTCTAACCACTGCCTAATACGAACACTGTTATCTAACAACTGTTACAAGAAATGAATACAAATACTAGTCTAACTGCTGCTTCTTCATTCCACTGCTTTAGCCCCAACAGTGCTTTGTCTTCAGCAGTACTTGAACTATAGCAGCAGATTGACTCATCAGTGTTTAGTCTTCAACAATCTTTGAATGCATAGCAGTTGATGAAGATCAGCAGTTGTTGTAGAAGAGCGGTACTTAGAGGGCATCAGATGTTAGGTCACATTCAAGGGGAAAGACTGATGCAAACAACTGCTTATTCTGGATCCACTAATCTGATCCAGTTTTGACTTTATCAACTGTTCCTTTGTAGGGTTTAATCCCAACAGTTTGAAGTGTTTGAGTTGTTTTGATACAATTTTGATCGTCGTTGATTTGTGAAGCAATTTATCTGTTATTATAAAATTTGATTAATCATTATTGAAACATATAGTGTTGTGGATTCTCTTGAGCAATCTGATTCGCTTAGTGCCGCGCCCTGATGTTTCCGCCATCAGTTGGGGTGTGACAAAAGTTTTGAAAGATAATGATGAAAATCTGACACAAAAATGCAAGAGTTTAGAAAAAGAAAATGAGATTTTGAAAGAAAAGAGTTCAGCAATGACAGAAGAGTGTTTGCAAAAAGAAAATTCATTTCAAGAAATGAAAAAAGAGTATGATTCAATAAAACTTGCATATCATATTTCAAAAGAATCATAAGAAGACGTGAAGAGTCAAATGAAACTTGTTAAATCGAGATTGAAACATTGTTCTGAAACATCTGATACGCTTAAGCGACGGTATGAAATTAAACAACAAGTTGTAAATTCTTACATTGAAGATGTTGCTAAGCTTAAACGTAAAATAGCTGATTTAGAACAAGATAACAAAAAGTTACACAGTTATCGCGCTTCATCATATGTTCTTGAACGTATTTTCAATTTAAAACCGGATAATAAAGATTCTGAGAAAAACAAGAAAGGTATTGGCTCAGAGTATTATCAGGTTCCACCACCGTTTGAGGAAAATTTCACATTCTATGATGATGAGAAGGTGGAAAAAGCTTTCAACATGGTTGATCAATTGCCAGATAATATTGATGTAACCTATTCCAAATCCGATGAGTCTAATGATTCAGAGGTGGTAGGTAAGGTCGTTGAAAGTGTTTTGAAAGAAGAGTCTGATGAAACAGAAAAATCTGAATCACATGATGAAAATGAAGGTAGTTTTCATGAAGGTTATCTGAAAAACTCAAAATCTGAGAAAAAGGAGAATGATGATTCAAAAGGATTGGTTTATACCATGATTGGATCGGACAAATTATTCTCAGATAATGAAGTCCCGATTCAGAATGTGATTTCAGAAAAGATTGACAAGTATTCAAGTTGATTGAAATTGAAAAATCCGAGATTTCAAAGTTTGCTGGAAAGAGTAACAAAACTAGTTTCAAGAAGAATAACATGAAGGCTGGGTTGGGTTAAAAAAAGAAACAGAATTGGAAAAGAACTAAAACGCCAAACTATCAGAAAAAGATGAACTTTATTCACGGAACAAGTTCTGGGGAAGAGAAAGAACTCAAATTTAGACGTCAGTCTAATGAAGAGTTCTATGCTAAAAAACAACAACAAATTAAAGATGTGTCCAATAGAACATGCTCTAAATGTGATCAAACTGGACATCTTGCACGCAAGTGTCCAAACTCAAAGCTTGTTGGTGTTGAGAAGAGAAAGTCCGATGTTGTGAATCAGAATTTAACCAAGTTTGAATCAAAACAAACTTGGAAGCCGAAAATGTCAAAGGCTGAATCACAACAATCTTGGAAACCGGTGACACCCAGATTTAGAACAACATAAAGTTGGAAAACAACTGTTGACGCAACGAAACCAAACCAGTTTTGGAAACCAAAAGTTGTTGTTCAAAATCAAAACATTCAGACTGAATCACGTTTTTACAAAAGAACTATTTCAAAGGACAAGCCTGGGTGGTTAAGAAACAATCTATTTCTGAACAGATTAATGACTCAATCAAATAGGTTGAAATTAAGGATGAAAAGTTGTTTCTGCCAAATGACGAGAATTTTTCGAAATTAAAAGAAGCATATTGTGTTGAAATGCCTAAGGCCAAACAGACCTGGGCTAAATTGTTCAAGTAATTGAATAGATTGAATGTGCAGGGGCTCCAGAAGAAAATTGAATGTCAACTAGAGGAGTATTGGAGCAGCCTGGCACAACAAGAGGAGGAGGTTGCTGATCCCTGCATTTGAGTAACAGGGAGTTTGTTTGTTTCTGTACATAAATAAACCATATTAAAAATCCTAAAAATTGAAAAATTTAAAAACCAAAATTATGTTTTTATTCTGTCAAAAATTGAAAAATGGAAAAAATATGTTTGTTTTTAAATTTTTGTCAAAAATAAAAAATTTTCAAAAATATGTTGATTGAATATGCCGAAACCCTGACGGCGGAACAAACATGATTAATTTCACAAGATTGAAAAATAGTTTTCAAACTGTCAATTATCAATGTGTTGTAAATCATGGGGGTATATATATATATATATATATATATATATAGGGTTGGGCTAGACAAAAAACCCTATCTTTCTTAGAAAACTCTGGAAACTCAAAGCTCCCGACATTTTTTTTTGAAAAAAATAACACATGTAATATACATGTTTTTAAGACTTTTGGGCCAAAAAAATCAAAAAAGCGCCGAGTACTTTTTAAAAAAAAAAATAAACAAGTTCCAAAAACTTCGTTGACTAACATGTGTTAGACAAAAAATGCTGAAAGTTGCTGAAATTTGTTTTTTTTTTTTTAAAAAAAACCCTTCGGCGCTTTTTTGATTTTTTTGGACCAAAACTCTTAAAAACATGTATATTACATGTGTTCTTTTTTTCAAAAAAAAAATGTCGGGAGCTTTGAGTTTCCCGGGTTTTCTACCTAAGGAGGGTTTTCTACCTAGCCTTATCCTATATATATATATATATATATATATATTTGCAAAACAGAGCATGTGAAGCAGAAAATGGATGGCGAGTCAAAGCTATCTACATCGGTTATCAAATTTTCTTTAAGTTTTTTGAATTTTAGGGGGAGTAAATGTTGTTAGAAAATACAAAAACATTTGAAAATTTGAAAAAGCCAAAAACAATAGAAAATTCAAAATGCGTTTTGTGTAAAAAGAGGAAATGATAGTACATCAGTAGACAATCACAGTACACTAAAGAAATGGAAAGTTAAAATGTGATAAACGGTCTCACTGATGATATGCCAGTAGGTTTTACACGCTTAGTAGATTGATTTTGAGATATAAACGTAAATATCAATATCTTACTTATCTCGTGGGGAACATCTCTCGGATATATGGATAACCCCCGAAATCTTGTTTGAGAGATTGCCTGATTCTGAGATACTAGGTCTTTATACTGTTTGATATCTGGGGTATTATACCTGGTCTTCTGATATTGCGGAAGCAATGGCCTAGACCTCGTATAATACTTTACGCGCTTAAAGCTTACCCTCTGCATAAAAATTGATAAAATATCGAAAGATATGAATCAACTGCAGTTGTAAAGAAGATCCCCAAGGGGGACACACCTCAAAGTCGAGCCTTCATCTCTTTGACTGAACGGTAGTTCATACCTGAGCTCTCAAGGCCTCGCACTAACCCAGAGTACATATATCATTATGGTATTTTCACCTGTAAGACTGAATCTAGGGAATCTTGACACGGGAGTATATTCTGAGGTGGGACACGCGAATAAGTTAAGTCCTTAAGACACTAAATCTCGTATCTCAAATCAGTTGAACTTTGTGTGAAAATTTAAGTACTGACAATCTAAGTGAATCGTTTAGAACTTAAAGTGTTTATAGCTTAACGGTGCTAGTGATTTGTCAAAAACTGATATGATCCTCCGACAGGAACTCAAACAAAAATATTGTGTGTAAATATTTCTTTACTGCTTTATGTTTTAGAAAAATACAAAAAGATTTTGTTTATATTTTATTTTCGACACCCGATGTCTGAAAGCTGAGTTTCAAAATCTAAGTATGTTGAACGTGTTTCTGAAAATAAACAAGTTCATTAATTTGAAACTTGAAGTTTTAAAATGAAAAATCAAAAACAGTTTGTGAGATCTCCAAGGTCATTAAGTTGGACTTGGATGATAAATCGTGAAAGTTTTGGATTCTTAAAACTGTCAATTTCATAAAGTAATTTAATAGGGGGAGCTTAGTCGAGTAATTCTGGAGAAATTCGTATTGTTACACTTGTGTAATAGAGCCAGATTCTTGACCCAAAAAGATTTTAAGAGCCAGGTTATCATTCCTGGAAAACCGAAAAAGCTTTCACTGTCACATATTTGAAAAGCTCCGGCTTATGCTGAGAATTAGGTTTTCAATCTTATATTGTCATATATCTTACAAATGTTTGAGACATTGCAGATGTTAAGCAAGATTATGATCCCGATACCCGAGTCTAAGGGGGAGTCTGAAGACGAGATCGACGTAAGGGGGAGCTTGTAAACGGAAAACCAGGTGTCGATCCTAAAGCACGAAAGCTTTACGAAAGGGGGAGCCTGAAGAGAAAGAGTCAACTGAAATAGGGAGCTGATTCAGAACGCAGAATCAAGAAAAGCTTGAAGAGGGAGTCTGTGGTTGCTGAAGATGTTAAAGCTTCATAAAGAATCAGAGAGAGAGAAAATACAAGATGCTATGAGATTGACTGCGACAATATCCAAGGGGGAGTCTGTGGGTGCACTAATGTCTATCGCCTCCGTCAATCCGAATCGTAGCAGAAAATTGAATGAAACAAGGTTTTAGATTGTTAAATATAGGGCAATGGCATTTTTGTAAATAAGGAACCATTCCTTATTATAGCCCTATATATAGACATGTTAGGTTTCATTTTAGAGACTTTTGACATTTCTACTCTTTGGAGAGCATTCAAGATCTAGAGAGAGAAAGTAGCAAAGAAAGATTCAAGGTGTAGAAAATTGTTATATCTTAATAGAATCTTTGATTAATTACATTCTTGTGTTCGGTCCACACACGTGCATGGATTCCACACGTCGTATGTGTCGTTTCGCAATCGTTCGGGAGTCAAATACGATCCTACAACGCGTTCACAAGAAAGTACTTTGATATCTGCAAGGGGCGAAAGACTGTAAACTGACTTATAGAATAAGTGATCAAGTGGTAGGCTATTCTGATTCTGAATTTGCCAAATGCAAAGATGACAAGAAATCCATTTCGGGCTATATCTTTATGTTAGCATGCGGACCCATCTCATGGAAGAGTCATAAACAACAGTTAACCACAACTTTCACAATGATGGCAGAATACATTGTTGTTTATAACACAACCTGTCATGGAATGTTGCTTAGAAATCTGATCACTAGACTCAAAATCGTTAATTCCATTTCTAGCCCATTGAAGGTTTACTGTGATAACTCAGCTGCCATTAGTTTCTTGAACAGTAACAGTTCGGCTGGAGCTGGTTTATATCTCGATACAAAGTATTTGTTCGTTCGTGAACGATTTGAGGAAAATAATCCATGTATTGAGTATATTGGTACTAAAATATGCTTGCGGATCCGATGACTAAAGATCTCCCACCTAAAGTTTTCGAAGAACATGTTTCGAATATGAGATTTACTAAATACCTTATTTAATAGCATATTGTACTAACTTATGTTTTAATAATGAAATTTCCTCAGTTTTAATTTTGTATGTCTCTAACATATATTCTGCTGGTATAATGACATATAGACAAATATAAATACAAATCAAACATTAAAGGGCTTACGTGCATATTTTGATCATAACTGTTAGGTTTTAAATTGAGGTTGTAGTATGACTAATGGGGGTCCTGAGTCGAATAATGATTCAACGGTTGTATTACTCTGCTACGGTTCTTGGTTTAAAGATAAAATGAGTGTTAACTCCTGATCAGGTTTATCTAATACTCGTGATAAATGATTACTCGGCTAAGTGGGAGAATGTAAGATTAAATATATTATTATTGTAATATTTAATCTTGTAGCCATATAATCATTTATATAATATCTAGATCAAAATATATTAAACCTATTATATAATTATTTGGTAATTGTTTATGGACCATATACCATTATTAACTAATTTGGTTTCATCTTGAGTCTATATATAAGGAGATAACTAGAGAGGTAAAAGGTTACACAACTTGGACTCTCATAACATCATTAAAACCGTCGTCCATCTCTCTCTCCATAACCATCCGAATTCGACCTTTGATTTGGTCTCACCATCATTATCATACACCCTAAGGAGGAATCAGATTAAGCTGACAATTATGTCAAACTCAATGGCTAGTTCTCTGACTGGATTCTCTGCTGGCATGTCTCCTATTACATGTATTTCTTATGTTTTCCATTATGTTCAAACATAACCGATCAATAGACATTGCATTTTTGTCAAGACTACCCGTGGTATGTTTCTGATTGGAGTTGCAGGTTTTTGATGGGATCTAAGCTTTCTGTGTCGATTTGTGGTAGCCAAATGGTGATTTGAAATTTACAAGATAAAGATGTTTCAGATCTAGTTTGTTGATGGTGGAGGGTGGTGGCGGTTTACAAGATAAAAATGTTTCAGATCTAATAATGTTCATCTCGTAATAACCATTAAGTTTTAAGTGTTGTTCATTAATCATTTATCATAGTTCATTTGTTACAGAACTGCGATTCCAAAGTTTTTTTGTTACATGGTTGGCCAAATTTTTTTAAGAATGGTTCATTGTTTACATAACAAAACGGTAAAAGATGATGGAGGAATGACAAAATATATTAAAGTTTTTTAAATGGTTGGATGTTTATATTATTTACAGAATTTGTCCCTTCAAAGGTGAATCGACAAAAATCCCTCATGTGCAAGGCACCTGACCAGATTTAACTAAAAAACTTAACTGGGTTAGCCCTAAAGGATAGAACGTGTATAATTTTGAAACATTAAGTACAAACTAGTCAATTTTACAAGGAAATGACACTGCTTGAAAATATGTATAAAGATAAAGTACAAAACTTATAATCCACTTTATAAATTATAATCGAATAAAATAGGTAAAAATTTATGTAGTTTTTATAAGGACTAAAAAAGATAGATTGAAAATGGAGAGACCAATTTCACCATTTAAGTACAACCAAAGGGGTATTATGAAAAATAAAAATCACCAAAAAAAGGCTGGCGTTACCTTGTTGAAGTATATATAATATATAATTTTGCCAGAAGGTCATTGGAACGGCAACTAAAATGGTCGGCGTACCTTGCCGATTACGTCACACCTTGGTCAATTTTGTGATGTCGATATACATATTTGAATTCACGGTCAAACGGGAACAAATTCTATTTATGATGGCATCAAATACTTATAATATCATTTTATAAGCCAATCAATTTATAAGCCGAAGTTGAAAAACAGTTAGAGATAAGAAAAAATATTATTAAAATTTTAATTTAATTAAGTATTTGAATTTTCTAGCAAAGTGAACCCAATAAATTTACATCATTATGACTTGTTAAGTTGATCAATAGATTTTCATAGTTAAGAACTTTATTTTATTAGACTTCTTTATGATAATTAAAACTTTTATTTCTTTTGCCGCCGTTATTTATATTTTGTGAAAGTATTATTATAATTATTAATTTGTGGTAAGTTTTTTTTTCTTGTCTACGCTCTTTAATTAATATATTATATTATTATTTTCTAAATGCTAATTCATAACCTATTCTATTAAGGGTATGAATTTATGACATAATATGAATTTAAGACCACTCGGTGTGGGATTCGGCTTGGCCTATCCTGGCCCGTCGCCGGGCCTCAACACCATCCCGGGCTGGACGTCGTCGTCCTAATCATCGCATACCAGACATTGGAGACGGGCATATAAGGATAAAAAAACATGTCATTTGTTAGGGATAGAATTTTATAGCCTATGGATAACGGATCCTCAAGGGTAGCATGGATCACGGATCCTCAGTTCAGTTTGAATTAAGTATCCTCAGGAGACGCTGCGGAAATAAGGATCCAGGATCCTCATTATTATTCTAACTTAACAATTGTTTCCATCACCTTTTGGCTTGCTTTGCAGGTATGTTTCGAATGAGACTTATTCCATGCGAGATTCCAGGGGAATATGCTCTACATTTTCAGCATGTGCACGAGCTAGTGACCGTTAGTGGTGATCGTGGGTGATGGGCTAATTTTTCAGATAGTTAGTTAGGATATTTTTAGCTAAGAATAAAGGGGTATTGAGCTTATTTTTAGAAACATTTTTTGCACTCTGGTTTACGTACAACACTTCTGCTACTCTCTCTCTCGAACACACACACATAGAAATCATTGTATCAAGCTCAATACTTCCGAAGTTATAAATTTTTTTATTCAATATACTTGATAGTGATAGTTTTCACTATCCGAGGTTTTTTGTGCCGGAGATCATACATTGATCAAGGGCTTTTTCCTCGTATAAATCCTTGTGTTCAACATTCATTTCATTCATACATTGTTCATACATTTGATTATTTAGCCAAGCATCACACCTCACAAAATCATATTTGGTTGCATTATCCTTGTGTGATTTTTGACCAAAACAGTTTGGTGCCCACCGTGGGGCAATTGGTGCTTCAATTCTGTGAAATTTTGTTCATTTCGTTCATTTCTCTTCATTATCTTCAACTACATGGCTTCTCAAGCAAAAAACACTTCAAGTCCCATATCGGCGATCACCTCTTCACAGGGCATTCCACCTTTGCCTCCTGCACCTTCTGGATCCCAGAAGAATGCTGAGAATGCTGTGAAGAAACAAACCCCCGTTTTCTCAAAACCAACTGCTGCTGCTGCTTCTTCTGGTCCTACTAACAACGATCTTTATTATTTGATTTTGCAGATGAAGGATTACATGCAGCAGCAGGACAGAACTAATGACAGTATCCTTCGAGAAATTGATGAAATCAAGAAATTGAAGAGATCAGCGGAGGATCACTCTCCATTGATGCCTAGATCACTGAATTTTGATTCTCCAGTCATAACTACCCAGCACTCCACAACATCAGGCATTCAATACCAGGGTAGATCATCGAGTATACGCTATGGATCATCGGCAATGACACAGGCTCAAGGATCCTACTTTCTGCCTTCAAGATCCTCTTTTCAGCCTCAAGGATCCTCTTCCCAGCACCAAGGATCCTTCTTCAGTTCTGGAGGATATGTGGGAACGCAGACAATTCAAGGATCCTCATCCCAGGGTCAAGGATCCTCCTCTCAGGTTCAAGGATCCTCATCTCAGGTTCACGGATCCATGGATTATCCTCCAAGACCCCCAGCTTCGGTGTATCAAGGATCCAACATCTTTCAGGATCAAGGATCCTTAAGGAGTGTACAACCCAGAAGTTCAGAAATTCATTTGGGAGACTTCATCCCTATGCAAACTATTGCTTTGTCTGGTCCCTCAATTATGCCAGAATCACATCAATATAGATTCACACCAGGAATTCCATCCTTGAATCCATCAGGAGGTAACACTTCGAATACTACTTATAATACTAACAATGGCTTTGTGCAGGATACAGGAATCAACCAAGTTATGGCTAGAGAGTTACAAAAGCTCAAGGATATGATATCCAGTGTCCTAGGAGTGGTTAAACCCATTCTTGAAATTCCAGATGGAAGTCATAGGATATCTCGTTTCGCACCACCTATTTGTGATGCAGAAATACCGAAGAGGTTTCAGACACCGAACATGAAGCTCTACGATGGTTCAACTGATCCGGAAGATCATGTAACTCAATACAGGGTGAGAATGGAGATCAACCCCATTCCTGAAAGGTTGAAAGAGGCATGTCTATGCAACGGTTTCAGATCTACACTGACAGGATCAGCTTTTAAATGGCTGCTAAGTCTTCCCCCTTACTCTATTACTTCATTTGCTAATCTAGTTAATTTCTTTAATAGCCAATTTTCATGTAGTAGGAGATTTGAACGATTAACTAGTGATCTATATAGGGTAACACAATGTCAAAATGAATCACTTATAGATTATATCACTAAATTCATTAGAGAATCCTTAGAAATTCCTAATTTGGATATTGCAACTGCTATAGAAGCTTTCAAAATGGGTTTACTTAAGGATTCACTATTCTATGATGATCTTGTCATGACCCCTTGCAGGAACCTTGATGAAGTAAGAACCAGGGCCCTTAGATTCATCCGTTTAGAGGATGATAAAAGGATCCAAGAAAGACTGTCAGGATCCTCAAAGCAGGAGAAGCAAGGATCCTATTTGAGGAACAACAAATCTAAATCATACAATAAGTCTGATAATCAAAATGTGCATGCAGTGGAGCAAGAAGAGGATGATGAAGATTATCCACCCATTTCTGAATATTGTTTTGCTGTTGATAATAATGAACTAATCATTGCAATGCAAAATCTAGGTGAAAAAAGCAAGATGGCCCAGAAAGAATGATAAGCCAGCTGCCACAAAAGACAAATCCAAATGATGTGCCTATCATGAAGATTTCAGTCATCTCACTGATGAATGCATAGCACTCAGGAAAGAGATTGGTTATTTGTTAAGCAAAAGGCATTTGAAGGAGCTGTTTGGAAGGAAAAAGTCAAGGATCCAAGATCCTGAAAAAATTCCAGAAAGAGCTCATGCTCCTCCTACTGATGCACAGATCATCAACTTCATATCTGGTGGATCAGACATATGTGGCACTTCCTTTTCAGCAGCCAAGAGGAATGCTAAAGAAACGAAGATGGATAATGGGGACAGACCCATTCAAACCTCAATCCTTACACAGGAGAAAGTTATATCCTTTGATGAGGATGATCGTGTGGATATTCAGGATCCTCATCATGATAGTCTTGTTATTACTTTGTTTATTTCTAACCATTTTGTTCGTAGGATTCTCATAGATGGAGGAAGCTCAGTGAACATCATTCAACTTGATGTCCTTAAAAAGATGAACATCCCTGAATCAGAAATTATCCCAAGAGCATCAGTTCTTGTGGGATTTAGTGGAGAAACCAAGAACACATTAGGGGACATTAAACTTCCCATTTACATAGATGGAGTTAATTCTTTTCAAAAATTTTGTGTTATAGATTGCTAATCCTGTTGCAATGTTATCCTTGGCAGGCCATGGATACATGACATGAAAGCAGTTCCATCTACATACCATCAGTGTGTCAAACTCCCTACTCCATGGGGTGTGGTGAAGATAGAAAGTGACCAACAAGAAGCAAAAAATTGTTACACTTCATCAATGAAACCAGCCTCAAGACCCAGGGAGCAATAGCAATTAAAGTATCCTCCAAGAGATGTCCTGGAGACAAGAGAACAAGATGTCAAAGATATCCTGATGGATCCTCAGGATCCTGAATCCAAAGTTTTTATAGAATTCGGGATCCTCAATAATATTGAAGAGGATCTAGTATCCTTCCTAAAGAGAAGAAAAGTTACCTTTGCCTGGAAGCATGGGGACATGACAGGTATTTCTAAAGATATTATTACTCATAAACTTAGCATTGACAGGTCATTCAAACCCATACACCAAAAAAGGAGAAAGTTTGCACCTGAGAGGAATGTCATCATCCAGGAGGAGGTAGATAAACTGCTCAAAGCAGGTATCATTAAAGTGTTTAAGTATCCAAGATGGTTAGCTAATGTGGTTGTTGTTCAAAAGAAAAACGGAAAGTGGAGGGTATGTGTCAATTTTACTGATTTAAACAAGGCATGTCCCAAGGATCCTTTCCCATTACCCCACATTGACTCCATGGTGGATGCTACTGCGGGTCATGAGTTGTTGACTTTCATGGATGCTTCATCTGGATTCCAACAAATTCAGATGGTACCATCTGATTGTAACAACTCTCGCCAAAATTATTATTTCTTATTTTATTAAATGTCCAATAGGAAACCCTAATTGAGACCCCAAGTAGTATGGCATGACCCATAAAATTTTCAGAACAATCAGAACTAGGATCAGGACCCCTAAAACTCAATGGGGGTAAACCCTAATGGATAATTATCCATAAAAACGCTTGTAAATCACTAAATTCGTCGAAAGTTGATTCATTTAGGCTATACAGGACACGAGGCTACCCTAGCCTAAAATGGGAGCCGTTGCGCCACGCGCCAGGACCAGGTGGGTCTGGCGGGCCACGCGACAGGGACCATTTTCCAGCATATAAATCAGGGGTTTGGCACTTGCATGGAGGTCTTGTTACGACAGAAAAACTCATTACGTACGTTATACACTGTCTAGTACAAAACAATCAAAATCCCGACCCTCTGCTGTGACAACAGGGTAATAACTCGATCACTGCTACGATACAATGTCTGATCGATTGAAACCGATCCGAAGGATGTTTAAGTGTTGCCCGTATTTGGGCTACACTTTGTCATTCGTCGTGAGGGTTTTGATTTCGTGAGCTTATCATAAATGTTGTATTAAGTTACTGACCTAGTTTCGTGTGCATTGTTATTTAACTAGGTTACGAGGCTAAATCAGTAGGCAAGGTTCTGTCCAAATTAAACTTGCAATGTGAGTCATTCTCTTTTTATCAAAAGTATTTTACAATACCTCAAATTATTTTCCAGTTATATTTTACAGGGGGTAAGTCTTTGTTATCTTAAATTACTGGCAGTAAGTGGGGTATTGTGCACATTACTATTATTCTCTCTTGTTTAGGTGGACGAACCTAAACAGAGTTAATCATCATTATTGGGTGAAAGGACCCAATAGCGGTATGACCATCGTCACCAGAGGTTGTCACTGAACCAGATAATTATAAGATAGTGGCAATTGTAATCGCTCTTAGTCCTGTAATTTATAACAATGTGTCGTTTTGTGCAAAATGAATGACTAGCCAGTATTTCCCCGCTGATAAAACCTTTTTAAATATGTTTCAGGTGATTTACTGTGAACCAAGGAAAAAGTGCCACATAGCACTAAAGCTTGAAGAGATGGCTCAGTAAAATAAATAAACATGTTTTGTAAAACAAGGGATTTCCTAGTAAAATTCCCTTTATTGTAAATTATGGGTGTTATCCCCAAATTGTGAAATAAAGTAATTGGGCATTTTCAATTTAAAAAGATCTTGTCAACATTTCCGCTGCCAAATTAAATAAAATACCACGGGTTTCTATCCCGCGACTTCTGGACCGGGTAACACCAGGCCGGGGGTCGTGACAGAAAAAGGTGGTATCAGAGCCTCTGATTTAAGCCAATTAAGTATTTAGAAATACTTAATTTTCTGATTGTCATTTTGTGATTCTGTGAAAATTTGATTTACAATAAATAAAATTTTAACTTAAGTTTGTGTGTGTTTCTTCATGTGTGTTATCAGCATGAATGAACTGTCGGAGGCACTCCGAAACTTTACTATCCATAGCACAGATATGGATACCACAGGAAACCCATCTGGCTATCTGGCAGATACGGAGGAACCACTAACCTTCCAGGCCCAGGCCTACGAGAAACCAAAGCCGAAAAAGAGAAGGAGGATCTTGGACTGGAAACGTGGGTGTAGGAAGAAACCAGCTGCACAGAAGGTTAAAAAATACTGATGTAACACCTCGAAAATTCATGTCCAATAATGTATTGACACGTGCCATAAACTTTAAGCGTGTAAAGGATTTCCTTAGAAGGACAAAAGTTGACAAATAAGGAAAGTATGTGAATATAAGGGTTCAAAATGTCAACAATGGATAAATATACTTTACAATAACCCCACATGATGTTTATACCCTTAACGAATAAATCATGGATCATACGACGCTAGTTGTGAAGAAAAGTGAGAGATTACAAACTACAGGGGTTAAATGTGTCAACATGTTTAAAGTATACCTCTGAGTGACCTTTTAGCAAACCCGAAGCTTTGTAACGATTAATTATGCTCACTATAATGCATGATAAAAATTTCACCAAGTTTCATTATCGTATGAGGAAGTTATGATAAAATTCGTATACGAGGGGTTAAAAGCGTCAATGTTGAAATTTAAGAATTTCGATGATCGTATGAATAACCGGGGACTTAACAAAGTTGGTTTATGAATTGGGATCCTTAAAAGTCGAGTTTGGGGGTTACAAGTGCAAGAAACCATGTTAAAAATCAAGTGTGGAAGTTCAGGGGCCAAACTGTCAACTTTTGAAAGATGTGTCTTGCTGGCCTGGTCCTTACGGACCGTATGCTGGGAGCCTTACGGTCCGTAAGACTTGCCCAGATGCAGAAACTCGGACAGGTTGTCTGTTCACCCATGTAAACGACTTATATTGCCCTTTAACACCACCAAGGGCTGCCTAAACTAATTCTTAGGCCTTAGGGACACTTGTTAATGATCAAGGATCAATACTAGAGTTGTTTGTCATGATCTTGAGCAATCAAAAGCACTATATAAAGCCCCACTTTGTTGCAACTTTGATCATTCACTCACAACTCATCTTCTGATCATCTCTGGAGCTCAAGGGTCTTCTCTAAGCATCCCTGGTCGTGCATTAGACCTTGGTAAGTACCCTTGACCTTCCTCAATCGAGTTTTGCTTAGTATATAGCTTAAAAGTCAAACCATCGTAATTAAGGTTTGACTTATCGATTAATCACTAATGGTCCGGTGATTAGTCAAACTTAAGGTAGTTATAAGTTGGTATTTATGTGGGCAATAAACCCTTAAAATGGGCACCCTCTGATTCCCACTCTAACTAGATCAATTGTCGGGTCAAAGTTTATTATAAAAAGTCAACAGGATCCTAATTTTTGAATTAACGCATAATGAGCAATGTAGAAGGCGTGTAACCTATTTGATCACTCATATAACTTGGTAATAAGTATAAGAACTGGTCTAAGCTTGTTTGATCCGAAAATTTTCTGTTTAGGCTCGGTTTGGAACCGAAAGTCGCAAAACTTTGACTTTTGCTTTGACTTCAGTTCTGACCCGATTTAGATGGGTTTGGAGATGCCTTAGAGTTTCCTTAGGACCAGGTTACATGATAGTATAACCCTCTGTGGTTGAATCGTTGATTGTCCGATTCGTTTACACGTTTCGTTAATTGCTTAATGTTGACCATAATGCCCTTTTGACCATAAAACGAGAATTTTGGAAATTTGAAAGGACAATAATCTTTATTACTGATTTATAAACATGTCCCTAAAATTTCACATCAATTGGAGGTCTAGATTAGGAGTTATGCCAAATAGCGTAATTAGAAAGCTTTTTGTTAATTAAACGGCGTAATACGCGTAAAGCCTATCTAAACCCAATGTTTGACATCAAACCTTTTACCCACTGATCTAATATAATATTTTGGGATTTTTGAAGATTTTTAATTATTTTTAAACTGATCATAACATGGGGTTATCGCCTTGATTCGGTTAATACCGATTATACCCTTTTTGTTTATAAAATGAGTTCTACATAGTATTTTGACACCAATCCAATTGCTACTGATTTTATATAATAAATGAAGTATTTTGAACTTTATAACCTGATCAGAAAACTCAATTTCCTGTATAACCCGGAAATCGCTTAAAACGGCTTTTTACGCGTATTAAACACCTAGTAGGGGTTTAAAACCATTTTGGCATATAAGACTTATCACCAACTGATATGACCTATTAATCTCTTTTATATTTCAGACCCGGGGCTTATATTGAGATTAAACTCGTTTTGGGCATAATGGAAGGTATCCTACTGATATCACAACATATTTAAGGCATATTAACTTTGGAAACCTATATAGGACTCTTATGATTACCCGTTACGCTTCTTACGCGTTCGGTTCAGTTTATGTAACTAGTTTGCATAAATTAACCGAAACGGGGCAAACCTTATCGGTTGTATCTCAAAATCCAGAATGTGTTTAGATTACCCATATTATGAAAGTCTTCAAACTTGTCGGGTCTAAATCACCTTCTATTCCGGTCTTCGCTTAATCGTGCGTTTGAACCGTATATTTCTTTAAAACTAACCGGTCTAAGTTTAGGCTTAATTAAAGACCCGTTAGGAATCTAATAGGTTAATAAAACCTTCGTTCCAGATTAAGAGCCCCAGTAGAATTACTTATGCTTGATGAATTGATATACGGCTGGGATTGAATTTATATTTAGCTTAGGTAAATACTTTTAACTTATTTTCCCTATACGGGCTTGGGATACGGTATGATAATAATACCGCTTGGTCGGGTATTGAATGTTTAATCGTATTGTGAATAAATTATTGAGGTAACCCGCTTTAATCTGTATTGTTTGAAATAAAAGCCTTTAGGGGTTAATGACCATGTCCCGGATATCCTTGACATCATTGAATTATAAAATGGCCACGTCTTAAGCACGGGGTGTAGGCATACACCTAACAGTTGCATAAGGGAAACGGTATCCCACTCTCTTGTGGGCCTATACTTGTGGCGTGTCTGTTAATCTTGACTCGTTTTCTACATCGGGCGCTGAATGTACAACGAACATGTAAATCTGTATACAAGATTAATTTTATATAATTGTCCCAAGTTATAAAAGATATTTTTGTGTCTGGTGCATCTAAATAAATTTTCTTAAACTCTTTTTAAAATGAGTCGGTTAATTGTATTTACCAGTGTAAACTGACGTATTTTCCAAAAAGGTTAAGTGACAGGTACTGAACGTAATTGGCTGGAAGCTCAGGGCGTTAATAAGGAATCTTGCAAGTTCTAGGCGTCCAAAGTCTGTTGAACAGTTTCTCGTATTATTTGATCCGCCTGTGGATTCTTTACTTTCCGTTGTAATACTTTGATATTACTTTATATTCGGATTGTAATATATTTAACTTTTGCTTCCGCTGTGCATTTATATATTGTGTTGTTTGACAATGATGATATCAACTACGTCACGATACTCCCCACCGGGCCCACCGGTAATGCGTGGAAATATCGGGGTGTGACAGGTTGGTATCAGAGCCAACATTGAGTGAATTAAACACTAGCCTTTTTGTGTTTAATCTCAATGACACAGTAGCACATTCCTTGACCTTCTGAGTCTAGACTTAACATAGGAATACTCTCAACCCTAATCTGAAAACTATTGCTTCCGAATTTATATATTTTAAATATATCTCCAATCAAGGAAGCCGAAATGGAAATTCTCCACATCTGGAGCCTTGAATTGCCGAGCTTCGTACTGCGGCTAGAGTACAACGTTCAACCAAGGAGAAGGCATTCAGAAGTAAAGTAAAGAAGAAAACTCCTTTTGCTGAAGTTTGTTTCCTTAGTAGTCCTCATAAGGACATGTTTATCTTTTAGTCCCTTCATGGACAACATCATTCCTTTCAAGTCCCGTTTAGGGCAATTATATACTCCTTTAAAAATCATTTGAATATTTTATCTAAATTCCATTTTTATCATTTTATATGAATATAATATATGGAATAAATCAAATTATTATTCCTTTTCATAATTGATCTACCAGTATATATATTGAAAGAATCTTAAAGGGTAAAACGTAGCTTGAATGTCATTAAAGACCTAGCTATGATGGTAAAACCTGTTTAAAAGAAATTTATATTCTTGTTAACATCCGAAAACATGTTAACACTCCTGACAACAGTGATGCGATAAAGTCACACTTGTCATCTTTATTTTGGGAAATTCCAAACCCTTATCTAGCCTAGTGATATAGAATCATGGCTTAAATCATCAAATGAAGATGGTCATATTCTAAACATCCATTAGTGATGAAGTGCCTACGGGCCAAACTTGTTGTCCGATAAGACAACGTCAGTGGTGGTCTTTGACCCCCGTCTAAAGATGTTGGACTACGTCCAAGCATAATAGTTTGTATGATCAATGCGATCTTGACTAATATCATCAAATGAAGATGATCATATTATTAACATCCATAAGTGATGAAATGCCTACGGGCCATACTTATTGTCCTAAGGGACAAAAGACAGTTGATGTCTTTGACTCTCTGTCAAGAAAAGGTAATGAAATATGTTCAAACCTTAATGCCTCGATTCTCTGAAGTCATGGCTTATAAATTTAAAACTGTCCTTGTGACTAGGCCTTTTGCGCCACTTTAATATCCTTAATGTTTTATAACTAGGATAAATTATAATGAAAATACTAATCAAATATAACTAACAAATTAACCAATATGGTTTATATTACCATGGTTGATGAATCGTCAAAAATGATGAATCCATAATAACCTCTGAATAAATCATTGTTAATGTATGTAGCAATCAAGCTACATGGCTGGATCAGATGAGATTAACAGCCACCCGAGGGAGAATAATGATGCTCCCAGAGCTAATATAACTGGTGCCGAACTGCAGGCATTAATAGATAATGTCGTTACACGAGCTCTTGACAAACAGTATGATGAATCAAGTGGTACACACTCTAAGACTCTATCTGTGGCTCGTAGTAAGCCCCCTTCTAAATCACATGAGTCAAGGGAAGACGATGTTCGTAACTCGTCAAATCAAAGGAGTGTTCCGTCTAGACATGTGGTGCTTCATCAAGAGGCACCAGTCAAGACCTGCTCATATAAATATTTTATCTCCTGCAAGCCCAGAGACTTTACAGGAGAAAAAGGGGCCATCGATTGCATGACATGGCTCGATGAGATGGACACCGTTGTTGACATCAGTGGATGTGCAGAGCAAGACATTGTGAAGTTTGTTTCACAATCTTTTAAAGGAGAAGCTCTAGCTTGGTGGAGGTCACTAATCCAAGCTACGGGGAAGATCCCTTTGTACAACAGGACTTGGGATCAATTTGTTGCTCTTATCAAAGAAAATTACTGTCCTCAACATGAAGTCGAGAAAATTGAGACTGAATTCTTGACATTAGTCATGGAGAACTTAGATTGTCAAGCATACCTTACAAGTTTCAATACCATGTCTTGATTGGTTCCTTACTTGATCACACCGGAACCAAAGCGAATAGCTCGCTTTATTAGGGGTCTAGCCCCATAAATAAAGGCAAGTATGAAAGCATCGCGACCTACTACATTCAGGTCAGCGGCAGATCTGTCGCTATCTCTCACACTCGATGTGGTCAGAAACAAAGCTGCCAAAGCCTCTAAAGATGGAAAGCGTAAAAGGGAGGATGAGAATTCTCATCGCTCCGATAGGAAGAAAAAGAGGAACTCTGAGGATAAGAAGAGTTCCGGGTTTGAGAAAGACAGCCAGCAGTCGGGTGAGAAGACCAGGTGCAAAACCTGTAGGAAATACCACCTCGGGAAATGCAGATTTGAGTCTCAACCTCTACCTTATGGGATTTGCAAGTCTAAGGAACATAAAACCTTGATTGCAAGAAGTTGAAAGATGCAACCTGTAATGGTTGCAACGAGAAGGGGCATATCAAGACCAACTGCCCTAGGAATCAGAAGAAGCCTGAAGAGGCCAAGAAAATAAACGCATGAGTCTTCCAAATGAACGCCCAGGAGATGGTGCAGAATGATAACTATATAGCAGGTACCTTTCCTTATCAAGCAGCTTATGCAGACATTTATTTGATACCGGCACATATGATTCTATAATGAACGATAAATGTTGAGAACTGTTGCCTCCGCCTGATTAGGACTCCGGTCATTTAATGCGAGGTAGAAATTTGCCGATGATACTTTAGAGAATGCTCCAACAAATCTTAGATTGATATTTTATATCTATTAGGAATCACTCTTTTCTGATACCCTTATGGAAAGCTTTCAAGCTATCCAAATTCATCAATATAATAAAGACAGATGTGACATTTTGATCCCCTGTCAAAAAGGTGATGGACTAGGTCCAACCCTTAAATGCCATTGATGGTCTTTTGTGACCTAGGCTAAGTGATATTGATATATTTTTAAAATAACGTTCATTAAGAATGTTAGTGCCATATTGGCCTGTATAGTTTAATGAAACCATGGTTAGTACATGTTAAGGCCATCAGGGTGATGAATAGCAGTTGTTGAATTGCAACTAAGTAAATGATTCATTTGGTAATAGGAACCAAATCTTGAGTATGACAAACTCGGATAAGACAACAGTCAATCGTGCCATTGATGATGCGACGCATGCTAATGATGCTACAATTGTAAACCTTAGAATTGCCAAAGATGTTCTTCAAACTATGATAGACGCAGCTATTGGAAAAGCTGTGAAGAAGGCCGTGAAAAGTTCAAGGAGCCAAATGCTACTTGCTCCAAATCTCATCCAGGACCACACTTCCTTACTCACAAGAAGGATCTCGTTCATGCCTCTAATGCAAAGGATGAACTAAGAAGGAAAAGGGAGGAAGATAACTCCTAGGATTCTAAGAAAAAGAACAAACAAAAGTCCAACTAGAAACCGGTATGCAAGACTTGCAAGAAGCGCCATTACGGGAAATGTAGATTTGAGCCTCAGTCTCTACATTGTGGGATCTGCAAGTCTAAGAGACATAAAACGTTGGACTGCAAGGACATGAAGAATGCAGTCTGCTTCGGCTGTAATGAGAAAGGCCACATCAAGACTACGTGCCCCAAATCTGTCAAAGGAAATACGGCTAAGGATAGAAAGCCTAAGAATGATAGCGCTTAAACTCTCCTAAAGAGTGTCAGGAGTAGTCCATATCAATAATAACGTTGGGTACGTTCTTTAAGTATAAATGCTAAGAATTCTGTTTTAATTCGGATACCAATAAATCCTTCATAAATTGTAAGTATATTAGACTTTTAAAAATCTATCATAAGAATCCTAGATATTAAGTGTAAGGTAAAACTTACAGACGAAAATCATAGGAACCATTTCTTCTGTTTCTGACAGAAATCTTCAGTCATAAAATTCTAATGTACCCTCTCTCCAGATAAAGTACATTCGCATGTAATTGATATCTCTTTGATCCCTATTGATTACGAATACCAAATGGTATGACAAAACCGCCGTATGAGAGTTGATGTATCTTAATAAGTTCCATAGATTGCTTCCATACCTGATCAGTATGGAGGTTTAATGCATGGAACCACAAAGATATTCCAATGGTCATACGGTATTAAAGTCAGCTAATGGTATTCAAAGAAGATATCTAGAAAATAGAATTTTCCAAATAAATGTTCCCTGGTAAAGGAATATGTGGACTCATAGCATAAATGTGACACTATTTGACACAAGCAATGGTGGATGAATTGGAGCCTAAGATATGGAAAATCTCTGTAACCTCCTTGTACCTTGATTTTCTCCTGAGATTACATTGTTTACCTTCTGAGAAGCAAGTAGAGTTAAGATTTATATCCCATTTAAGGCTGTATCATTATGAAATTTTTCCTAAACGGCTAGTACCATCATTGGAGGAATCAAAACCCTGATTAAGTAAGTTTTAAAATGGAGGATTCATATAGCCTAACCCGATATTCTGAGAGTTTAATATTGTTAAGTAAGGAAGACGGTTCATTTGCTTATGCATTGATTACCGCAACCCTATTTAGGCAACGATTAAGAATTGCCATCAGCTGCCCAGGATCGTCGATTTGTTCGACTAACGACAAGGATTAGCTATTCCTTAAAATTAGTTAAGCAGTGGTTGAAATAACCATCTCACCTTAATATAAGCTTTTCTATAATAGTTGATATTTAAGCATCAAGGCTGCTCCTTTGGAGACCTTGTATAGATGGAATGTTAAACATCTATTGTTAGGACAATAGATTGGTAAGTCCAATCATCAGGATCTGAAAGTTGCATTGGAAACAACAAATAAGATCACGCAAATTCATAATCATCTGTAAGATGCCAGTATTCGGCAGAAAATCAAGGATTAATGAAAATAGCAAACCTCCTAAATTCTTGTTAAGGAATAAGGTTCAACAAAAGATATCACCCAGGAAGGGTGTGCCAAATTGTTAAATTATCAGGCTAGTTAAGCTCTGAATATATAGAATCATTCGAAGGAAATCGAATGTATCAAGATTAAGTAGCTTATAAACTAAAACCTATTTAAGGAGCTTGGCGGAGCTCGCAATACATTGCACACTAGTGACTGAAGGATGTGTTTCGCCAATAAGTCAAGAAGCACTATCACATAATGATATGCAGATTTATGATGTGATGAGCATCCTGTATCGTTAAGGATCGACGGGTTAAGAAGCTCCAAAAGGATACATGTACCTAATATAGGGGTCACTTTGGGATCTTGGAAAGACTCCAGATATGTTATAGAAGTTAAGTCCATTATGCGACAAAAAGTACTTTCAGCATTTTAGCAAATCTCGAGGTCGAGATTTCTTTTAAGGGGTTGAGGATGTAACACCTCGAAAATTCATGTCTAATAATGTATTGACACGTGTCATAAACTTTAAGCGTGTAAAGGATTTCCTTAGAAGGACTAAAGTTGACAAATAAGGAAAGTATGTGAATATAAGGGTTCAAAATGTCAACAATGGATAAATATACTTTACAATAACCCCACATGATGTTTATACCCTTAAACGAATAAATCATGGATCATACGACGCTAGTTGTGAAGAAAAGTAAGAGATTACAAACTACAGGGGTTAAATGTGTCAACATGTTTAAAGTATACCTCTGAGTGACCTTTTAGCAAACCCGAAGCTTTGTAATGATTAATTATGCTCACTAGAATGCATGATAAAAATTTCACCAAGTTTCGTTATCGTATTAGGAAGTTATGATAAAATTCGTATACGAGGGGTTAAAAGCGTCAACGTTGAAATTTAAGACTTTTGGTGATTGTATGAATAACCGGGGACTTAACAAAGTTGGTTTATGAATTGGGATCCTTAAAAGTCGATTTTGGGGGTTACAAGTGCAAGAAACCATGTTAAAAATCAAGTGTGGAAGTTCAGGGGCCAAACTGTCAACTTTTGAAAGATGTGTCTTGCTGGCCTGGTCCTTACGGACCGTATGCTGGGAGCCTTACGGTTCGTAAGACTTGCCCAAATGCAGAAACTCGGACAGGTTGTCTGTTCACCCATGTAAACGACTTATATTGCCCTTTAACACCACCAAGGGCTGCCTAAACTAATTCTTAGGCCTTAGGGACACTTGTTAATGATCAAGGATCAATACTAGAGTTGTTTGTCATGATCTTGAGCAATCAAAAGCACTATATAAAGCCCCACTTTGTTGCAACTTTGATCATTCACTCACAACTCATCTTCTGATCATCTCTGGAGCTCAAGGGTCTTCTCTAAGCATCCCTGGTCGTGCATTAGACCTTGGTAAGTACCCTTGACCTTCCTCAATCGAGTTTTGCTTAGTATATAGCTTAAAAGTCAAACCGTCGTAATTAAGGTTTGACTTATCGATTAATCACTAATGGTCCAGTGATTAGTCAAACTTAAGGTAGTTATAAGTTGGTATTTATGTGGGCAATAAACCCTTAAAAAGGGCACCCTCTGATTCCCACTCTAACTAGATCAATTGTCGGGTCAAAGTTTATTATAAAAAGTCAACAGGATCCTAATTTTTGAATTAACGCATAATTAGCAATGTAGAAGGCGTGTAACCTATTTGATCACTCATATAACTTGGTAATAAGTATAAGAACTGGTCTAAGCTTGTTTGATCCGAAAATTTTCTGTTTAGGCTCGGTTCGGAACCGAAAGTCGTAAAACTTTGACTTTTGCTTTGACTTTAGTTCTGACCCGATTTAGATGGGTTTGGAGATGCCTTAGAGTTTCCTTAGGACTAGGTTACATGATAGTATAACCCTCTGTGGTTGAATCGTTGATTGTCCGATTCATTTACACGTTTCCGTTAATTGCTTAATGTTGACCATAATGCCCTTTTAAACATAAAACGAGAATTTTGGAAATGTGAAAGGACAATAATCTTTATTACTGATTTATAAACATGTCCCTAAAATTTCACATCAATTGGAGGTCTAGATTAGGAGTTATGCCAAATAGCGTAATTAGAAAGCTTTTTGTTAATTAAACGGCGTAATTAGCGTAAAGCCTATCTAAACCCAATGTTTGACACCAAACCTTTTACCCACTTATGTAATATAATATTTTGGGATTTTTGAAGATTTTTAATTATTTTTAAACTGATCATAACATGGGGTTATCGCCTTGATTCGGTTAATACCGATTATACCCTTTTTGTTTATAAAATGAGTTCTACATAGTATTTTAACACCAATCCAACTGCTACTGATTTTATATAATAAATGAAGTATTTTGAACTTTATAACCTGATCAAAAAACTCAATTTCCTGTATAACCCGGAAATCGCTTAAAAAGGCTTTTTACGCGTATTAAACACCTAGTAGGGGTTTAAAACCATTTTGGCATATAAGACTTATCACCAACTGATATGACCTATTAAATTAAGTTGTTTTACTGATTATTTCAGACCCGAGTCTCAGAATTAAAATTAATCTCTTTTATAATCTTTTAAATGACCAAAATACCCCTACGGGGCTTATATTGAGATTAAACTCGTTTTGGGCATAATGGAAGGTATCCTACTGATATCACAACATATTTAAGGCATATTAACTTTGGAAACCTATATAGGACTCTTATGATTACCCGTTACGCTTCTTATGCGTTCGGTTCAGTTTATGTAACTAGTTTGCATAAATTAACCGAAACGGGTCAAACCTTATCGGTTGTATCTCAAAATCCAGAATGTGTTTAGATTACCCATATTATGCAAGTGTTCAAACTTGTCGGGTCTAAATCACCTTCTATTCCGGTCTTCGCTTAATCGTGCGTTTCAACCGTGTCTTTCTTTAAAACTAACCGGTCTAAGTTTAGGCTTAATTAAAGACCCGTTAGGAATCTAATAGGTTAATAAAACCTTCGTTCCAGATTAAGAGCCCCAGTAGAAGTACTTGTGCTTGCTGAATTGATATACGGCTGGGATTGAATTTATATTTAGCTTAGGTAAATACTTTTAACTTATTTTCCCTATACTGGCTTGGGATACGGTATGATAATAATACCGCTTGGTCGGGTATTGAATGTTTAATCATATTGTGATTAAATTATTGAGGTAACCCGCTTTAATCTGTATTGTTTGAAATAAAATCTTTTAGAGGTTAATGACTGTCACACCCCAACCGATGGCGGAATCATCGGGGCGCGGCACTGAGCGAAATAGATTGTCCAGAAGTTTCCATAACAACTATCATCACCATTTAAGTAAACATTACGTCCCATACCGTAACATAAATAGTCAAACAAGTTATTATAGGCAACATCAAAACAAATACTCTGTTCCGACAACTCAGATTTAAATAAGTAGCAATTGTTTATCTGCTTCTAGAGACCCCTAATAAGTTATCTACAGACAACTATTTGTTGGGCTCTAAAGCTTTATTCTAGCTTCCAATTCCTACCACATATGCGTCCTAAGCACCTGTCACATACGTAAAAATAAAGTCAATACATAAAATGTAAAGGTGAGCATACAAGTTTGATAATAGCATACAGAGTTCGAATTCGTTTACGCATAACCAGCACGTACACATAGTGAAATGAAGCACGTTAGTTATCGACATAGATCCATCGATACCAATGACTGCGGGTTGACTGCCCGAGGCAGTTCGCAATACACGATTACCACTGTAATCCATGCAAGTAAAAGATCCTTAACAACCCCCGTGTGAACGGGTGCTGAGTCCAAACTATAGTACTATCGTTGCTAAGGCAGGTAGACAGCATTCCATGTGTGAACATAACAAACAAGCATTCGTAAGCCACGTATAACATGCATTAATGGTTAAGCATTAAAATAGCTTGAGTAGTGTGATAGTTGTAGTTTGAATAGTTGTAACGTATGTAACACCCAAAAGTGCTAAAAGCAAAAAGGGTTCGAGTATACTCACAGCGATATGGATTGAAGGGAGCGCTTTACAGCGAGTACGGTTAGCCTGAATAGATTTGATAACGTAACGATAACTGACGCGTAAAACAGTACAAGTGAGAGTGGGTAGGATGACTGATCGTGCGGATCAGTTATCCGTGAGTAGAAGTCACCCGTGCGCATGACCTATCCGTGCGGATGGTGATGTGTGCGGATGGTGATGCGTGCAGATGGTGTTCCATCCGGATAGGTTATCCGTGCGTGTGACTGTCCGTGCGGGTGGCAACCCGTGCGGACTAGTTGCACGTGCGGACGACTTATCCGTACGGTTAGATGGCTTGTGTGGGTAAATGTTCAAGTGGATTGTTTCTTCCTAAGGTGTGTTTGTGTATGATGGCTTGTGCTTTCAAGTTTTCGTTGTAGCATTTAGAAAACACCTAAGTGTTTCTACCTTTCAAGCCGGCCGCGCGGACGGTGGTCCGTGCGCATGGTAATCCGTGCGGGCAGCCTATGCGCGCGGGCAGAGACAATCCGTCCGGATAGCCTGTCCGTGCGTACGACTTGACCGCGCGGATGAAGAGTGTTTGATTTTCATTTTAAGGCCTTAGTATCTCATGATCCGAAGAGTAATCCATTCAAAGGTTGTCCGTCCGGATTGCTCGTTCGTCGATACTCAAACCTCGTTTGGAAAGTGGGTCCCAAGGGTAGTCCGTGCGGGTGACAACCCGTGCGTATGACCTGTACGTGCGTATGACATGTACGTGCGTACGGCTTGTCCGTGCGGACAGCTAGTCCGTGCGGACAACTTGTCCGTGCGGACAACTGGTATGGTTGTTCCGTTCGTCTACACTTGGTTTCTGTTGTCGTTTATCGAGACGTTCTGATTACGTGGCAACCACTTGGAGTTGTGTTCTCACCCGCGTGACTAGACCGGTCAGGAACCACCCTAACTCGGCCTGTCGGCGACTCAGAACGGTCATCCCGGTTAACCCCAAAATCGGTTGTCTATGGGTAGGACTCCAGATCTAGAACTATGGCATCACTATTGACGAGTAGAACACTAGGACTGATCGGATTCGTACCGGTTTTAAGGGTAAAAGAAGGAGAGAACTTAGGTTTATTTCTTTCAACTCTTTTATCCTTAGAAAAGTTTAGATCTAGGTGAAGTTGTTGTAAAAACTTGTAGAAATCGTTTAGATCCGAGATATTCTTGGTGGAATGAAGCCAAGCATGAAGTTCTTATGAACTTCATGATGACGTCACCCGCGAATACCTCGAATCCGGATGATTTCATGGTTGAAAGTGAAGATTTGAAAGATGGAAATGTGTAGAATGGTGTAGTGATCAAAGATGTACAAGAATTAGTGCAAGATCTTACCTGGATTGAGAGAAATCTGAGAAAAGGTGAAGAATGCGCGAGGTTCGGACGTCACTTGCCAAAAGTGGAAAAAGTGGAGAGTGACCCGTGTATTTATAGGATGCCAAAAAGGGAAAGGGTGAGCCGTGCGCATGGCACGCACCCGGGTAGGTTATCCGCGCGGACTGGTCATCCGTGCGGATTGGTAATCCGTGCGGATTGGCAATCCGTGCGGATGCCACCTCCTTTGGTGTGTTCGGTGCGATGCTGATTCGGTTTCGATTTGCGAGCGATTCGATAGGGTTTCCTAATCAAACTACTTTCAGTCCCAACTACTTCTTATAGGGTTCGACTCGGAATTCGGGTTCGGGTTCGGGTTCGTTTATATTCGAGTTAGACTTCGAGTTCGATTGAGTTCGCTTGATTATAACACCATGTCATTACATAAAGTAAACATGCACAGGTAACACGTAAGGCACACACACACGTATAACTGACAAGTAAAATACATAGCTCGAGTTACGATTTGATGTCGATTTGATTAGCATAGCTTGATTAACTTTATCGCATTGTTACTTCCTATCCTTCACAGTCGTAGGTTGATTGAAATATGGTTAGCAGGACTTGATTATTGTAAGGTACGACATTTACTCCACATAATCTAAATATCATACAAACAATTCTACGAGTCACGTCGCGCGAAATCGGTCGTTGACTTTGACCTTGACTTTGACTTTCACTCGTGAAAACACGGGGTGTTACAGCCTCCCCTTGTTTAAGAAATTTCGTCCCGAAATTAAGCTGGAAGCTGTAGCTAGTTCGTGATTCACGTGTGAGAGTCCTTCGTTTGGATCATTGAAAAATCGTCAGATTAATCAGGATTTTACGGTTAAAATCGGCTGATTTTTGGATATGATAAGCGAAAGTACCTGATTTAAAAGCCTATAAAGTTTTAGATTTCAATTCGAAGTCGTTTGAAAGAAATCTTTTTCAATCTTTAATTTTTCATTTTCAAAATTTTTTTTTTCTTTCAAAACCTTGATCATTGTAGGTTTTGGTTTGAATTCGTTTCGATTGCGATCCGACTCGTACGGCGTGCGGAATCCGAGCACGAGTGAGATCGAACAGACAAAAACGTACATTTTTTTTAACGTGATTCATTTGATGATCTGACGATTACAAGCTCCGGAAATCACGTGAGAGACTTTCTCTATCTAGACTTTCTCTCTCTACTATTATCTCTCTAATTAAACAACTGCGGGTACTTGGCCTTCATGTCGCTTTCGAGTTCCCACGTGAACTCCGCGCCTCGTTTGCCTTCCCACCGGACTTTCACAATAGGAATGCGTGAGCGCCTGAGTTCTTTGGTTTTGCGATCCATGATTTCGACAGGCTTTTCCACGAAGTGTAATGTTTCGTTCACTTGTAGATCATCTAGAGGAACGTGTAAGTCGGGGTCGTAGATGCACTTTCGGAGGTTCGACACGTGGAAAGTCGGATGGACATTGCTAAGTTCCTCAGGTAATTCGAGTCTGTAGGCGACTTTTCCGATCCTTTCCAGAATCTTAAAAGGTCCCACATATCGAGGCGCGAGTTTCCCCTTTTTGCCGAATCGGACTACACCCATCCAAGGTGATACCTTTAGGAGTATGTAGTCACCAACGCCATACTCACGGTGCTTGCGCTTTTTATCGGCGAGAAGCTTCTGTCTATCCCGAGCTTTCACTAGATTGTCTCGGATTTGGAAAATTTTGTCTGTCGTTTCTTGTAGCAGCTCCGGACCGGTTAGTTGCGAGTGACCGATCTCGTGCCACACAATAGGCGATCGACATCTTCTTTCGTATAAGGCCTCGAAAGGTGCCATCTGGATGCTAGCCTGGTAGCTGTTGTTGTACGAGAATTCGACTAACGGAAGGTGTCTATCCCAATTACCACCGAAGTCTAGAACACACGAACGGAGCATGTCTTCAAGCGTACGAATCGTTCTTTCAGTCTGACCGTCGGTTTGTGGGTGGAACGCAGTACTTAGATTAAGCGTTGTACCGAGTGCCGTTTGAAACGTTTCCCACAATCGTGAAGTGAACCGAGCATCACGATCAGAGATGATGTCACGAGGCGTCCCATGTCGACAAATGATCTCGTTGGTGTAGATTCGGGCTAATCGTTCTACCTTGTAGTCTTCTCGTATCGGCAGAAAGTGAGCTGATTTAGTCAACCGGTCAATAACAACCCAAATGCTGTCGTGACCTGATGACGTGGTTGGAAGCTTGGTTACGAAATCCATGGCTATGCTCTCCCACTTCCACATGGGGATTGGAGGTTGTTCGAGCAAGCCAGAGGGTCGTTGATGTTCAGCCTTGATTCTAGCACAGGTTAGGCATTTTCCGACGTAGAGAGCGATATCTCGTTTCATACCCGGCCACCAGTACCTATAGCGAAGGTCGTGGTACATTTTGTCGGCACCAGGATGAATAGAGTATCATGATTTGTGGGCTTCATCCATGATAATCTGTCGCAGGTTGGTTCGCTTGGGAATCCAGATTTTGTCTAAGAAGTGGAATATCCCGTTTGATTTGCTCACAAGCTGGGCTCCATCGTGGTAGATTCTCTCTTTCTTCAAGGTGCGCTCATTGAAACATGCATGCTGGGCGTCGCGAATAAGAGCTTCGAGGTTGTGCTGGGCTTGAACATTTCGAGTGCTAAGCAGATAACTCCGTCTGCTAAGTGCGTCGGCAACAACATTTGCTTTGCCTGGGTGATAACGAATCTCACAGTCGTAGTCGTTGAGAAGCTCTACCCATCGGCGTTGACGCATATTTAGTTCCCTCTGATTAAAGATGTGTTGTAGGCTCTTATGATCGGTGAAGATCGTACACTTGGTACCGTACAGGTAGTGTCGCCAAATCTTTAATGCAAAAACAACTGCGCCTAGCTCGAGATCGTGGGTTGTATAGTTCTTCTCGTGGATTTTGAGCTGTCGAGATGCGTAAGCTATAACCTTGTCTCGTTGCATTAAGACACAACCGAGACCAAGGTTAGAAGCATCACAGTAGACAATGAAATTATCGTTTCCGTCTGGTAGTGTGAGAACAGGAGCATTGCAAAGCATGTACTTGAGGGTTCGAAAGGCAGACTCTTGTTTGGTTCCCCAGACAAAAGGCTGATCCTTATGAGTGAGAGAGGTAAGTGGTACAGCAATCTTCGAGAATCCTTAGATGAATCGTCGATAATAGCCCGCTAGCCCGAGAAAGGAGCGGACTTCAGTCGGGTTCTTAGGCGTAACCCAGCTCTTAACAGCTTCAATCTTCGCAGGATCGACGTGAATACCCTGACTATTTACGATGTGACCCAGAAACTGAACCTCCCCCAACCAAAACTCGCACTTGGAGAATTTGGCGTAGAGTTGGTTCCCCTGGAGTAACTCGAGAACCAAACGTAGATGTTGCGCGTGTTCGGCCCTCGTTTTGGAATAGATCAAGACATCGTCGATGAACACGATGACGAAACGGTCAAGATACGGTTTACACACCCGGTTCATCAGGTCCATGAAAACTGCTGGTGCATTGGTTAGACCAAAAGGCATGACAACGAATTCGTAATGGCTGTAACGAGTGCGAAATGCGGTTTTGGGTATATCTTCCTCTTGTATACGCAGCTGATGGTATCCGGAACGTAGATCGATCTTCGAGAAACACGTAGCGCCTTGTAGTTGATCAAACAAATCGTCGATTCGAGGCAGAGGATAGCGGTTCTTGATAGTTAACTTATTCAATTCCCGGTAGTCGATGCACATCCGGAACGACCCGTCCTTCTTTTTAACGAAAAGAACTGGTGCGCCCCAAGGAGAGGTGCTCGAGCAAATGAAGCCTTTTTCAAGTAATTCCTGGAGTTGGGTTGAGAGTTCGCGCATTTCGGATGGCGCGAGTCGATAAGGAGCTCTGGCGATAGGATTGGCTCCAGGAATGAGGTCAATGCGAAAATCAATATCACGCTTCGGAGGTAGTCCGGGAAGATCCTCTGGAAAAACTTGAGGAAATTCTCGAACCACTGGAACGTCTTTTACTTTCTTCTTCTCCTTCTTTTCCTTCTCCGCTGCTACGACATGAGCCAAGAAAGCCCTGTATTCCTTACGGAGATACTTGCTAGCTTGTAGGCATGACATAAGCTTGAGACCCTTCGAAGTAGTATCACCATAAACGCACAATGAATCACCGTTGGCGAGAGAAAAACGAATCATTTTATCGAAGCACACAACTTCGGCATGGTTTTCGCGAAGAAAGTCCATGCCTACTATGACATCAAAGCTTCCTAGTTGCATAGGAATAAGATCGATTGAGAAGATGTGATTGTTGAGCTCGAGTGTGCAATCACGAACAACAGAGTTTACAGCGACGGTTCTTCCGGTAGCGACTTCAACATCGAAGGCAGAGGAGAGTCGAGAACGTTTACGACTAAGGAGTTTCTCAAATTCGAGTGACACAAAGCAATTATCGGCTCCAGTATCAAACAAACATGAAGCATAAATACCATTCACAAGGAACGTACCATTCACCACGTTGTTGTCGGCCTGGGCTTGACGCACGTTGAGATTGAAAGTTTTGGCTCGTGCGGCCTGTTGCTGCTGCTGTTGCTGCTGCTGTGGTTGCTGCTGTTGCTGCTGGGGTTCTTGTTTCACCACCCTGTTCGGGCACATGTTGGCGAAATGATTCGGGTCGCCACACGTGAAGCATGCTCTGGCTTTGACTGCGGGTGCCGGAGGAGCTTGTTGACCCTGTGGGGCAGCGAGTAGAGCTTGATTGGCAGGAGCTTGACGAATACGGCAGTTGGCAGTAAAGTGGCCGTAGACGTTGCAATGGGCACAGAAGCGGCATTGAATAGCAGTCGGGTGATGATAGGTGCAAGTAGGGCAGAGTGGGTGTGGCCCAGTATATGCACGCTTTGCAGGCGGTGCATTGGCCACAGGCGCCACTACTTGACGCTGTTGAGCAGGTACAGCTTGGATCGGTGCAGCAGAAATCGCACAGTTCTTGTTGGTGGAGCTGTTCTTTCTCTTGTTCTTTCGCTTGTTGCTTGACAATGTGGGTTCAACAGTTGGTGCAGTAGTAGTGGCTTGATGCAGATGCTTGGAGGACTTATCCCACATCCCAGCCTTGACCCTTTTGTCGTTGATCTCAGCGGCCAGCAGATAGGTTTCTTCGATCGTGGTAGTCTTGGCCGCTTGCACGAAATCAGCGACGCAGTCGGGCAAAGCTCGGATGTACTTCTTGATGGTCATATCAGGAGTCTTGACCTGGTCAGGACAGATAATGCTGAGCTGTTTGAAGCGAGCAGTGAGACCAGCATTGTCTCCATCCTTCTGATGTATGTGCCAGAATTCATCTTCAAGCTTTTGACGCTCGTGAGGAGGGCAGAATTCCTCCAGCATGTCCTCCTTGAGCTCATACCACGACAACCTGTAAGCTGCATCATTCCCTCTCTTGTTCCTCTCGGCCGTCCACCAGTCCAAAGCATGGGACTGAAAGACGCCGGTAGCGTTCAGAGTTCGAAGGTCATCAGGGCAACCACTTTGTCGCAGAGTAACCTCGATAGAGTCAAACCAGTGGAATAGTGCAGTAGGACCTCCTTCGCCCGTGAATTCTTTCGGCCCACATGACTTGAATTGTTTGAAACTGAAAGGTCTCGCGGCAGCTCTAGGACCCTCAGTCCTCGATTCCTCAGATGATTTGCTGGCATTCTCGCAGACATCGCTCACAGCCTTTGCTACAGCTTTCGCGACGATGGAAGCAAGGCGTCTGTCCCTCTTTTCCTGACGAGAGAGTTGATGACGGGATCCAGACGACATTGTCTGCAATAGACATCGCCATGGAACTCAACACATGTATTCGAATCTCACCTCACACGTCTAGCACTACTAAAGCTCAGTAACACGTACCATTTAAACGCACATAGTCACAAAATCACAGATTTGCACAAAATCACATAGACATATAGAGCACATAATCACAGTATTCCTAATCACATAAGCACAACAGCAAGAAACACATATACTTAGTCACTAAAAGCACCTACGAGCGTACGAAGTATTCTAACTGCTCCTATTGTTGATTCGCTAGCGATGAGTTGTGTGGGTTTTGTGTTTTAGCAGAAGCAATAGTGTTGGGTCGAAACCAATAGTATCTCAAAACGTTAACAAATACAGAAAAATTCATAAAATTTTCATAAAGATCGATAAATCGAAGGTAGATTGTCTGCGGCTAATAGACTTCGACTAACCAAGGTAGCTCAACTATTCGCAAGGATCCTGCACAACGACCTCCAGGACTATGCCTTTGCCTCGATTCTCGGGCGTTGGCGCAATTCCCTTTGGTTAGGTTGTGTCTTTAGACCGTTGGAGTTCATCGAACTTTGGTGGAGTTTTGTATAAAAGCGGGACGAGTCGTCAAGGTTAGGGTTTCACCCCTATCTTGCAACTTCCGTCCTTGTTTTGATAAAAATTGAGGAGATTATTCATCAAAATATGGATTTCACTCCTGATTTGGTATAATTCTCCCCGTTTATAGCTAAAAACGCAAGCTGATTAGGCAAATTTAGTCGAGAGTTTGCGGTTTTCACACCTATTCTCGGCCTTATTACCTGTTCACAACTTGAAAATTCGAGTGCAATGATAGTAAAGAGTGAGTGATAGTGGCGAATTTACGCATACGCGTGAGTTGGTCTGTTGGTTTTTAACTATAGTCTAGGTCTCTAAGACTTCGACTCGGACTAGGTCGAGTCTTGCCTAATTCCCTATAGTTATGGCTCTGATACCAATCTGTCACACCCCAACCGATGGCGGAATCATCGGGGCGCGGCACTGAGCGAAACAGATTGTCCAGAAGTTTCCATAACAACTATCATCACCATTTAAGTAAAAATTACGTCCCATACCGTAACATAAATAGTCAAACAAGTTATTACAGGCAACATCAAAACAAATACTCTGTTCCGACAACTCAGATTTAAATAAGTAGCAATTGTTTATCTGCTTCTAGAGACCCCTAATAAGTTATCTACAGACAACTATTTGTTGGGCTCTAAAGCTTTATTCTAGCTTCCAATTCCTACCACATATGCGTCCTAAGCACCTGTCACATACGTTAAAATAAAGTCAATACATAAAATGTAAAGGTGAGCATACAAGTTTGATAATAGCATACAGAGTTCGAATTCGTTTACGCATAACCAGCACGTACACATAGTGAAATGAAGCACGTTAGTTATCGACATAGATCCATCGATACCAATGACTGCGGGTTGACTGCCCGAGGCAGTTCGCAATACACGATTACCACTGTAATCCATGCAAGTAAAAGATCCTTAACAACCCCCGTGTGAACGGGTGCTGAGTCCAAACTATAGTACTATCGTTGCTAAGGCAGGTAGACAGCATTCCATGTGTGAACATAACAAACAAGCATTCGTAAGCCACGTATAACATGCATTAATGGTTAAGCATTAAAATAGCTTGAGTAGTGTGATAGTTGTAGTTTGAATAGTTGTAACGTATGTAACACCCAAAAGTGCTAAAAGCAAAAAGGGTTCGAGTATACTCACAGCGATATGGATTGAAGGGAGCGCTTTACAGCGAGTACGGTTAGCCTGAATAGATTTGATAACGTAACGATAAGTGACGCGTAAAACAGTACAAGTGAGAGTGGGTAGGATGACTGATTGTGCAGATCAGTTATCCGTGAGTAGAAGTCACCCGTGCGCATGACCTATCCGTGCGGATGGTGATGCGTGCGGATGGTGTTCCATCCGGATAGGTTATCCGTGCGTGTGACTGTCCATGCGGGTGGCAACCCGTGCGGACTAGTTGCACGTGCGGACGACTTATCCGTATGGTTAGATGGCTTGTGTGGGTAAATGTTCAAGTGGATTGTTTCTTCCTAAGGTGTGTTTGTGTATCATGGCTTGTGCTTTGGAGTTTTCGTTGTAGCATTTAGAAAACACCTAAGTGTTTCTACCTTTCAAGCCGGCCGCGCGGACGGTGGTCCGTGCGCATGGTAATCCGTGCGGGCAGCCTGTGCGCGCGGGCAGAGACAATCCGTCCGGATAGCCTGTCCGTGCGTACGACTTGACCGCGCGGATGAAGATTGTTTGATTTTCATTTTAAGGCCTTAGTATCTCATGATCCGAAGAGTAATCCATTCAGAGGTCGTCCGTCCGGATTGCTCGTTCGTCGATACTCAAACCTCGTTTGGAAAGTGGGTCCCAAGGGTAGTCCGTGCGGGTGACAACCCGTGCGTATGACCTGTACGTGCGTATGACCTGTACGTGCGTACGGCTTGTCCGTGCGGACAGCTAGTCCGTGCGGACAACTGGTCTGGTTGTTCCGTTCGTCTACACTTGGTTTCTGTTGTCGTTTATCGAGACCGGTCAGGAACCACCCTAACTCGGCCTGTCGGCGACTCAGAACGGTCATCCCGGTTAACCCCGAAATCGGTTGTCTATGGGTAGGACTCCGGATCTAGAACTAGGGCATCACTATTGACGAGTAGAACACTAGGACTGATCGGATTCGTACCGGTTTTATGGGTAAAAGAAGGAGAGAACTTAGGTTTATTTCTTTCAACTCTTTTATCCTTAGAAAAGTTTAGATCTAGGTGAAGTTATTGTAAAAACTTGTAGAAATCGTTTAGATCCGAGATATTCTTGGTGGAATGAAGCCAAGCATGAAGTTCTTATGAACTTCATGATGACGTCACCCGCGAATACCTCGAATCCGGATGATTTCATGGTTGAAAGTGAAGATTTGAAAGATGGAAATGTGTAGAATGGTGTAGTGATCAAAGATGTACAAGAATTAGTGCAAGATCTTACCTGGATTGAGAGAAATCTGAGAAAAGGTGAAGAATGCGCGAGGTTCGGACGTCACTTGCCAAAAGTGGAAAAAGTGGAGAGTGACCCATGTATTTATAGGATGCCAAAAAGGGAAAGGGTGAGCCGTGCGCATGGCACGCACCCGGGTAGGTTCGCGCGGACTGGTCATCCGTGCGGATTGGCAATCCGTGCGGATTAGCCATCCGTGCGGATGCCACCTCCTTTGGTGTGTTCGGTGCGATGCTGATTCGGTTTCGATTTGCGAGCGATTCGATAGGGTTTCCTAATCAAACTACTTTCAGTCCCAACTACTTCTTATAGGGTTCGACTCGGAATTCGGGTTCGGGTTCGTTTATATTCGAGTTAGACTTCGAGTTCGATTGAGTTCGCTTGATTATTACACCATGTCATTACATAAAGTAAACATGCACAGGTAACACGTAAGGCACACACACACGTATAACTGACAAGTAAAATACATAGCTCGAGTTACGATTTGATGTCGATTTGATTAGCATAGCTTGATTAACTTTATCGCATTGTTACTTCCTATCCTTCACAGTCGTAGGTCGATTGAAATATGGTTAGCAGGACTTGATTATTGTAAGGTACGACATTTACTCCACATAATCTAAATATCATACAAACAATTCTACGAGTCACGTCGCGCGAAATCGGTCGTTGACTTTGACCTTGACTCTGACTTTCACTCGTGAAAACACGGGGTGTTACAATGACCATGTCCCGGATATCCTTGACATCATTGTATTATAAAACGGCCACGTCTTAAGCACGGGGTGTAGGCATACACCTAACAGTTGCATAAGGGAAACGGTATCCCACTCTCTTGTGGGCCTATACTTGTGGCGTGTCTGTTAATCTTGATTCGTTTTCTACATCGGGCCCTGAACGTACAACGAACATGTAAATCTGTATACAAGATTAATTTTATATAATTGTCCCAAGTTATAAAAGATATTTTTGTGTCTGGTGCATCTAAATAAATTTTCTTAAACTCTTTTTAAAATGAATCGGTTAATTGTATTTACCAGTGTAAACTGACGTATTTTCCAAAAAGTTTAAGTGACATGTACTGAACGTAATTGGCTGGAAGCTCAGGGCGTTAATAAGGAATCTTGCAAGTTCTAGGCGTCCAAAGTCTGTTGAACAGTTTCTCGTATTATTTGATCCGCCTGTGGATTCTTTACTTTCCGTTGTAATACTTTGATATTACTTTATATTCGGATTGTAATATATTTAACTTTTGCTTCCGTTGTGCATTTATATATTGTGTTGTTTGACTATGATGATATCAACTACGTCACGATACTCCCCACCGGGCCCACCGGTAATGCGTGGAAATATCGGGGTGTGACAACTGAGGACCCAAAGGATAAAGGGAAAGGAAAAGAAATCGGGGAAAGTTCCGGGCAAGCCCAGGAAATGCCACCATGGGAGGAGCTGGATCGTAAACTGGCAAACTGTGACCTCATCGGACCTGCCGATGAAAACCTCTTCAATTACCCCGTTGAATCCTAACTCCCAGTTAATTTGGAACCTGCTATCCCAGATCCTATTTTCAACCCCCGACCTCTACAAGGAGAGCTGGAAGAATGGTGGACAAATGACTGGCAATTTCAGAATCTCTTGAATAACCCTAACACCTATTTCCCCCAGTTTGACCCGGAGCCTGCACCAAACCCACCTATGAGCACAGAAACTTGGTTGAACTCCGTCATTATGTCGAGGAACTGGTGGAGGCAGGAAATAGAATTAGGGATGTGGGAGAAAGAATCGCCTGGAAATACGACGAGAGGGAACGTCGTTTCTGAGATGCCAGCTGACTGTGGTTGTGGGATTGTGTGGTTATGTGTTTAATAATAATAAAATAATAATAATAATAATAAATAATAAAAAATTATAATCATGTAAAATAACTTAAAATAAAACTTTTGTAATATATCTGGTGTGTATGGATGCATACTAAAATATATAAAATATGAAAGTCACAAAGTCGACAATTTTGGCTATACGTGTTGACGTGATTATGTGTGATTGCTTTATTACGTTTGGTTGTTATTTATTTTGTGGCAATAACTTATATATATTGTTAATTATCAGATGGAACACGATGTTAATGAACCAGTTAACGAAGTTAACCAATCCGAGCAAAATAATGAGGATCGCTTTCTTAATAGACAAGACATAGAAAATATCGTTTCCCAAGGAATAGCAAATGCTATTCCAGCAATCGTCGCTGCTGTTAAAAGTCCTGTGGAACCTTCGCAAGCCAACCCTAGTAAACGCACGCGTGATGATAATTTTAGTAACAGTGTTAACGGAGGCAGTAATAATGACGACAACGTAATTCAAGCCCCAATACTTAAGAAAATGAAAGTTGCAACACCTGGTTGCACTTATAAAGAGTTTCTTGCCTGTAAACCTGTCGAATTTCCAGGCAATGAAGGGGCAACTGCTGCACTGCGTTGGTTGGAAAAGACCAAGGCAGTAATTAAAATAAGTAAATGTGCCGAGGAGGATAAGGTCATGTATGCATCTCACCTTTTTAAGGAAGAGGCATTAGAATGGTGGAATACGGTACTGCAAGCCAAAGGAAGTGACATGGCCTATGCCATGAATTGGGAAGAATTTAAACATTTGGTGGAAAGAAAATTTTGTCCCGAATATGAAAAGGAACAAATGGCGAATAAGTTCCCGAGTCACCGAATGGTAGATGTTGACTGTCGAGGGTATACTTCGAAAATTTTCGAATATGCCAGAATTGTGCCAACTCTGGCTTCGCCAGAACCGGTACTTATTTGTCGCTATATTTGGGGTTTAATTAGAGAAATTCGGGATATCATCAAAGCTGCAAGACCCCGCACAATCGACGATGCGGTGGAATTAGCCAACACCCTGACTGACGGACTGGTGCGTACAAGAGAAGAAAACAGGAAAAAGGAATTGGCACAGAAAATTTCCCCAGGATTCCGAGGGGGTAATATTAGTAACAACTTCAAGAAACGGGGACCTGGGCAATCCTCCACCCCGCCATTTTGCAATACCTGTAAAAGAAAGCATTTTGGGAAATGCAGAGGGTATTGCAACTTCTGCAACAGACCGGGGCACCCAGAAGAAGAATGCAGGAGGAAGAAAGCAACGATTCGCTACAACTGCGGCGAAACTGGGCACTTCAGGCCAGACTGCCCGAAATTAGTCAAACCAGCTGACAACAAGGCCAAACCTGCTGAAGGAACTAATAAGATGAACGCAAGAGCCTTCCAGCTGACCACGCAGGAAGCCGATCTGATCCCGGATGTGATAGCTGGTACGTTCCTAGTTCACGACGTTTATGCGAAAGTATTATTTGACTCTGGTGCAAACCAAAGTTTTATAAATACTTTATTCTGTCAAGCTCTTAACCTACCCTTAACCAAACTTAGGCAGATTTATACAGTCGAAACGGCAGACGGAAATTCTGTTAGCATAGATACGGTTTTGCAAAAAGGAAATATAGAACTTTCAGGTCATAAATTTTCTGCAAACCTGTTACCTATGAATTTAGCTGGATTCGATGTCGTATTAGGAATGGATTGGTTAGTAGCCAACCATGCTCGAATCCTCTGTGATAAGAATTCCATAGAAATCCATACACCATCAGGAGAAATAAAAATGGTCACTGGAGATAAGCCACGTAAGCCAATGAAGTTCATTTCCGTAATGAAAGTCGCTAGTTATGAACGAAAGCAAGGAATAGTGTATATGATTTCAGTAATCATTAGCACTAAGGGTAAGAAACTTAAGGAATTCCTGTAGTATCAGAATACCCGGATGTATTTCCGGAAGAACTACCAGGATTGCCACCAGATAGGGAGGTAGAGTTTAGATTTCATCTAATTCCTGGAACTACACCGATAGCTAAAGCACCTTATCGGTTAGCACCCACCGAAATGCTAGAATTGAAAAAGCAGTTAGATGAATTATTAAGCAAAGGATTCATACAACCTAGTTCATCCCCTTGGGGAGCACCGGTGCTGTTTGTGAAAAAGAAAGATGGTTCAATGCGAATGTGTATTGATTATAGGGAATTGAATAAGGTTACAATTAAGAATCGATACCCATTACCTAGGATTGACGATCTTTTTGATCAACTTCAAGGAGCTAGATATTTTTCTAAGATAGACTTACGATCGGGATACCATCAGCTGAAGGTACAAGAAGAAGACATACCTAAAACCGCTTTCAGAACTAGGTATGGTCACTACGAGATTACAGTCATGCCCTTTGGACTAACAAATGCTCCTGCAGTATTCATGGACATGATGAATAGAATCTGTAAACCATATTTGGATAAATTTGTAATTGTCTTTATTGATGATATACTTATTTATTCCAAAAGTCAGGACGAGCATTTTGAGCATCTACGAGCACTCTTAACTTTGTTAAGAAAGGAAAGCTTTACGCCAAATTCTGGAAATGCGAATTTTGGCTACAGGAGGTGCAATTCTTAGGTCACATGGTGAATCACAAAGGTTTTCACGTAGATCCCTCCAAGATCGAAGCGATCACCAAATGGAAGGTCCCGCAATCAGCTATGGAAGTTAGAAGTTTTCTAGGGTTAGCTGGATACTATAGTCGCTTCATTAAGGATTTCTCTAAGATAGTTGTGCCCTTAACTAAGCTAACCTGTAAAATAGTTAAGTTTGAATGGGGACCTAGGCAAGAAGAGCCTTTAAGGTTTTAAAGAAAAAGTTAACAAATGCACCTATTCTAGCCTTGCCAGAAGGGACAGAAGATTTTGAAGTATACTGTGACGCTTCTAAGCAAGGATTAGGATGTGTGTTAGGTAATTGCATATGCATCAAGACAATTGAAGAAGCACGAAGAGAATTATACGACTCATGACTTAGAATTAGGAGCAATAATTTTTGCCCTTAAGATCTGGAGACACTACCTGTATGGAAGTAAGTTTATAGTCTATACAGATCATAAGAGTTTAAGATACATATTTGGGCAAAAAGAATTAAACATGAGGCAAAGAAGATGGATGGAGATTCTAAGTGACTACGACTGTGATATTCAATATCACGAAGGAAAGGCAAATGTAGTAGCAGACGCCTTAAGTCGTAAGTATCATGAAAAACAAAGAAGAATTCGTGCTCTTAGATTAAGTTTGCAATTAGACTTAATGGAACAACTAAAGAATGCTCAAGAAGCAGCAATCAAGGATGATGCTGAAGGAATGAAGGGACGGATAAAAGAACTAGAGCAAGGAGTTGATGGAATTTGGAGATTCCACAAGAAGAGGATTTGGGTACCTAAGCAAGGAGACTTTTTTTTGGGTAAAGGGTTACCCCGGTGATTTTATAATATAACCAAATTCAAACAAGTAGGAAGGCAAAGTTACCCCCTAGTTCTCTTCGCGACATACCGCAAAAGAGCAAAACAAGAAAACAGCCAAATAAACCAGTCACACTAGACATTACAATACTAATAACATAAATCTTCAGTCTTCATCCAAAAGATCTTCATTAGTAAGCTTCCACTCCTCCAGAAATCGCTTGACATTTGCTTTTCTCTTATACTTGAAAGATATTAACTTTGTTCTCACAGTGTTTATCACAATATCAACAATCTGCTCAGGGGGTCGCCACCTGTTACTAAAGAATCTTGTGTTTCTTTCACTCCAAATAGCATACGCCAAAGCCGCCACCAGAAGTTTACTAGCAACCGCAAGAGCCGCTTTGGATTTCGCTCTCGGAATCAGCCAATTGGATATATCTTCCCACGTCTCTCGGACCGATTGCATTCCCACTTTGTTCCGAACACTAAGCCAAATAAATTTCGAATAAGCACACTGAAAAAATAAATGCTCATGTGTCTCTTGATCCGCAAAGCATAGCAAGCAACACATCTGGTTCATTGAGCCCGTAACCATCTGGTTCCATTTCAGAATGCGATCTTGAGTCCACAGTTTCCTCTTAAAAATAAGCCAACATATGAAAGCATGTTTAGGAATGTTAAAAGACGACCACACAACATTCGACCAATCAGCAATATCCTTTCGGATACGAATAGCATTCCACACTTCCTTTGACGAGAAGGGGACTAAGTTACCATCCGAATTCAGCCACAAAACTCTATCCTTTGCACTTGTCAAATTCAGCGGATTAAGCTGAAACAGATTCGGGTATACCCTTCTCCAATCATCCGGCCACATCCAAACCCCATTTTGAACAACATCCGCAACTTTTGACTTGATGGATAGTCCATATCTAGCCATTTGTCTAGGAGTAACAACATTAGCAAGAGGACACTCCGCACTCCATTTATCAAACCATAGAAAAGTAGACTGACCATTACCGATTTTTGACCAAAAGAAATCACGAAATATATGTCGACATCTCAATAATTTCTTCCAACCCCATGGGGAGTTTACTTGCACCGGAATATCCCAAACACTACGGCCCCGAAGTCTATAAATCCCAACCCAGGTCGTCCATAAAGAATTCCTACCCGATAAGATATTGTAAATATGATAGGCCATAAGGGATTTGTTTACCTCCGCAATACGTCTTATTCCCAAACCCCCCCTCCACTTTTGGAAGGCATACCTCCTTCCAAGCCACTTTAGCTCTCCCCTTAGAGACTGTGCCATACCCCCAGAGAAACCATTTCATTTTGCTCTCCATATCCTTTATAATACTAGCTGGTAAGATAAAAACTGAAGCCCAATACACATGGATAGAGGATAGCACCGAAAGGACTAATTGAAGCCTACCAGCAAACGAAAGAAACCTGTTCTTCCAATCTGCAATGCGTTTGTTCATACGTTCCACTAACACCCTGCAATCTTTGGTCAACAGTCTCGAAGCCAGCAAAGGAACCCCCAAGTATTTCATGGGTAACTTTCCTTCTTCAAACGGAACCAAATCAGCAATCCTGGACTTGACGGAACTAGAAACATTACAAAAGAAAATGGAGCTTTTGGAACTGCTGGGGACAAGACCGGATACCCCCTCAAAATTCTTCAAGGACTGCATGATCATCTTAACTGAGCCTACATCTCCCCTAGCAAATAATAATAAGTCATCCGCAAAGCATAAGTTTATTATCATTTGTTTCTCACACTTGTTATGAAATCTAAACGAGGAATCCAAATCAGCTGCTTTTGCAAGCATCAACGTTAGCACTTCCATCACCATAGTAAATAAGTACGGAGACATTGGATCACCCTGACGTAACCCCCTATTTCCTTTAAAGTATCCATGGACATTCCCATTTATACTTAAAGAAAAGGAAGTAGTGGTGACACATTCCATAACCCAAGAAATAAAAACAGGCCGAAATCCAAACCCATGGAGAACATCCCTAAGAAATCCCCAATCCACCGTATCATACGCTTTTTGAATATCTACTTTCATAGCACATCGAGGAGGACCATTTGAACGATGATAATTATGCATGAGCTCCTGCGTTAGCATTATATTATCAGATATCCTTCTCCCCGGAACAAACGCCGATTGGTTGTTGCTAATCAAATCTTTCAACCCTTCCAGAATCCGAGTCGTTAAAATCTTACTTATCGCCTTATAGACAACATTGCAACATGAGATAGGCCTGTAATCCGTAACAACTTCTGGAGTATTCACCTTAGGAATGAGAGCCAAAAAGGTATGGTTAATCTCTTGAAACATTCTACCCGACTCAAAAAAATCAATCACAGCATCAGTAACCTCACTACCAACAATAGGCCACGCCTTTTTAAAAAACCTAGACGTAAAACCATCCGGTCCTGGCGCCTTATTCTCACTAACCGAAAAAATAGCAGATTTTACCTCCTCTTGTGTCACTGGCCGACACATATTGTTTGCCACTAGAGGGTTTAGAGAGTTCACAAAAACTTCTCGGTTCACTTTACCAGCCATAGTCCTATTTTTACCAAGAAAACCTTGAAAGTAATTAACCAGAGCTGATGAAACCTGATCACCTTCATACAACACCCCTTCCGTGTCTTTGATAACATTAATTTTATTTACATGGTTTCGGCACTTTAAGACATTATGAAAGAAAGCTGAGTTCGAATCTCCAGCTTCTAACCATTTTTGTTTAGCCTTTTGTTTCAAAAATCTTTCCTCATCCCACGAAGCTTCCGTATACTTCTTAATGCTCACACTTTTAGCTTCCTTAAGAACCGAGTTGAAAGGATCAGAATCCAATGCTTTCTGCAAATTATCCAGCTCATCTTTAAGATCAAGCACCTTCTTATGAATGTTTCCTTGTTTGCGCAAAAGCACTCTTAATGGATGCTTTAACCCCTTAAGTTTCTTGACAAGACGAAACATCGGCACTCCCAACACTTGTAAATTCCAGCCATTTCTAACAACATCCATAAATTCATTTTTATGTGTCAAGAAATTTGCAAATTTAAATGGTTTTGGTCTCACCCGAGCAGCCTTTTGCATTTTCAACAAACCTGGGCAATGATCAGAGACACCATTCGGAAGAAATACCGCGTAAGCATCTATAAAAGTATCCACAAAACTAATATTTGCCATAATTCTGTCCAACTTCTTTCGAATCCCAATGCCGTTCTTCGGACGTTGATTCCACGTAAAATGCATCCCATAAGCTCTAACATCAAAAACCTCGATCACATTCACACAATCATTAAAATCCCTCATAGCAGCCGTGTGAGTAGAAGATCCAAAACATTTGTCATTCAAGTTCAATGCAACATTAAAATCGCCCATAATTATCCACGGCCTCGATTGCACCACTCCTTTATGCATTGTTAAAGAATGCCAAAGCTTCTTTCTTTCTTGATCACTATTACTCGCATACACCATCGATACATTAGTCATAGTATTATCCTTTTTAAACAGAACTTGGATGTGCATAACTTGATCAGTAGCATGCACCACCATTACATCAACATCAGCCTTGTTCCACCCTAGAATGATTCTAGTGCCTTTCTGGCATAAATTCCCATTAGATGTCCAATCCCAACTCCTAAACACACTCTTGCAAACATTATCAAGATTTGCCAACTTAACATGAGACTCAAGAATTGCCAAAACCTGCAGCCCATTATCTTTAACAAACCTCCGAACCTCCTTTTGTTTGAGGGGATGGTTCAAACCCCTGATATTCCAAGCTGCAATACTATCCATTGAAAACCTCCTGAGCAGGTGTGCTTGTACCTGTAGTATTCGACATACCAGAGTTGGATCCCTCCATAAATTCATATCCACCTATTTCATCATTTAGCCTTACTTCATCAGCATCCAATTCCCCATCATCACCCATATCATTAAGAGCCTCAAAAGCATTGCTTGTACGAATACCTGGTTCTTTAGAAGGATTCGGTTTTGACGAATCCACCTTATCAGGTTGTTTGTCCACCTTTTCGGTTTGTTTCTTTGGCTTGTAGATAAGTCTCTGTTTATCTCTAATATTAAACTGATTTTTTGAATTCCTTTTCCGGTTATTGCCACTCTTAAACCCTTGTTCATCAACATTCACTTTATCGTTATCCTTCGTATCAGATTTGACATGAACAATCGCTGGACATTCATCATTACCGTGCCCAAAAACATTACACTTGTTGCATCGAGGAGGTTTCCACTCATATTCCACTTTAATATTGCTCTTTAGATACCCACCATCTTCAACATTCGGAATAGCCACACTCACATTCTCTTTGATTTCCTTCTCCGCATCAATCTCTATTATAGCTCTAGCATACCCGCTCCTGCCCCATGAATCCATGCACATCTTTGTAGACTCATTATCGAGAACCTTAGGGGTTCCTATCTTCGAAGCAATCAAACTGAGCCCATCCTCCGTATAAGCAGCTAACGGAACATCATGCATTTTTACCCAAACAGGAATCTTTTTCAGTTCTTCCTTCTTTAGCTCCGTATTCGGCGTCCATTGTTTTAGGAAAAGTGGTATGTTCCTTATAAGCCAAGGACCATCTTGCAACACCTTATCCATACCATCTTTTGAGTTAAACTTGAAGAAGAAGAACCCCTTACCATTCATCATACATTTCTGCAACCCATACTTCTCCCATCTATGACTAACAAAGTAATCAACCACCGGAAACGCCAGCCTTTTCCCCAGAAAATAACCAAATAAAACATTCTTAAATCTGTCTTGTACCTGCTTAACCGAAGCAATCGAAATAGTCACATCAGCATCAACATCCTCGGCAGCTTTTGTATTTTCCATAAATCTGAAATTAACCTTCTGAGATGGAATAACTTTTGATAATTTCTCAGCATAAGACTGCCCTATTACGGTGTTTCCTCTATCCAAGTTCGAATTACTAGGATCTTTCGTTTCCAGATTAACAGGCACTGAAGTGCTCTTATCAGCATCTTCTCCTACATTACGATCCCTATCATCCAAGGTAACCGGCACACTCACCTTTTCCAGCTCGTCTATAACATTAATCATCCTGGGTTCATTAAGTGTGACACCACGTCTGGGTACCCTGGTATTACCATCAATATTAATTGACTTAGTATCATACCCCTTGCCAAACATCAATGTTTTCTCCAACGCTTCCTGCGAACTCGTCGGTTTAGCATTGCTCGACCTCAGAAAAATATCACCATGCATCTTTTCAGAAAAAGACTGAAACCCTAGATCCTCCAAACCCTTATCCCTATTCCTCTCCATGCATCAAAACAACGAAAAAAACTCAACTCAACCAGAAGACTGAATAAACCCTAGACGGCAGAAACATGCAACGTAAAGCAACAAACAGGAAAGATCAACACAAATAAAACTCACGGCACCAAGGTAGAAGAAACCCTAGATGAAAAAACAAAACGAAAACCCTAACTCTGACTGCAAAAGATTAGAAACCAGGATTGAAGTCTAGAAACCTTACTCAGAAGGATCGACAACACCCCAATACCTAACCCAGATTGATCAGAATTAAGATTGAAGAACAAGAATTAGGGTTTCAATGGGAATCGCCAAAATCGCCTCTGCCATTACCCCTCGACGTCTATTACCCAATGAAAATAATGTTTTTTTCCCTAAGCAAGGAGACTTAAGAAATAAGATTTTAGAAGAAGCCCATAAATCTAGGTATACCATGCATCCTAGTAATAATAAGATGTACCAAGATTTAAGGAATAACTTCTGGTGGATAGGAATGAAAAAGGATATAGCTAAATATGTTTCTAAGTGTCTAACTTGTTCACAAGTTAAGGCTGAACACCAGAAAACCTAAGGTCTACTCCAACAATTAGAAATGCCTGTATGGAAATGGGAACTCATAACAATTGACTTGGTTACTAAGTTACCCAAAACCAAAAAAGGTAACGACGCAATTTGGGTAATTGTGGATCGATTAACCAAATCAGCTCATTTTCTACCCATGAAGGAAACCTTTAGCATGGAAAGGTTAGCAAAGTTATACGTAGACGAAATAGTATCCTTACATGGAGTTCCACTCTCCATTGTATCGGATAGGGATAGTCGTTTCACTTCACATTTCTGGACAAGTTTCCAAGAAGCAATGGGGACCCGACTGAATTTAAGTACTGCCTACCATCCCCAAACAGATGGACAAAGTGAAAGGACAATCCAAACCCTGGAAGACATGCTCAGAGCATGTGTAATAGATTTTGGTGGAAATTTGGATAATCACCTACCCTTAATTGAATTTTCCTATAACAATAGTTATCATTCAAGCATCGAAGTTATCCCGTTCGAAGCACTGTATGGACGAAAGTGTAGAACTCCAGTTTGTTGGGAGGAAATAGGAGAAAGTCAACTATCAGGTCCCGAAATTGTGCAAGAAACTACCGACAAGATAACTCAAATCAAGGAAAGACTGAAGGCAACTCGAGATCGCCAAAAGAGTTATGCAGACAATCGACGCAAGCCACTGGAGTTTCAAGTTAGAGACAAGGTACTTTTGAAAGTTTCTCCTTGGAAAGGGGTAGTTCGATTTGGTAAAAAGGGAAAGCTAAGTCCAAGGTATGTAGGACCCTTCCCAGTAATCCAGCGAATAGGACCAGTGGCCTACCGCTTACAACTACCAGAAGAGCTAGCCGGGGTACATGACGTGTTTCATGTATCCAACCTCAAGAAATGTTTATCAGACGGATCATTGGTAGTACCTCTTCAAGATATAGAGGTAAATGAAAAGTTAAAATTTATAGAGAAACCGCTTCAGATAGAAGACAGAAAGGTTAAGTTTCTCAAGCACAAAAGATTAGTACTGGTCAAAGTCAAGTGGGATTTAAAGAGAGGACCTGAGTATACTTGGGAGCTAGAATCAGAGATGAAGCGAAAATATCCCAACTTGTTCCAATAAATCTCAAGGACGAGATTTTAAATAAGGTGGGGAGGATGTAACAACTCTCACCAAAATTATTATTTCTTATTTTATTAAATGTTCAATAGGAAACCCAAATTGAGACCCCAAGTAGTATGGCATGACCCATAAAATTTTTAGAACAATCGGAACTAGGATCAGGACCCCTAAAACTCAAGGGGGTAAACCCTAATGGATAATTATCCATAAAAACGCTTGTAAATCACAAAATTCGTCGAAAGTTGATTCATTTAGGCTATACAGGACACGAGGCTACCCTAGCCTAAAATGGGAGCCGTCGAGCCACGCGCCAGGACCAGGTGGGTCTGGCGCGCCACGCGACAGGGACCATTTTCCAACATATAAATCAGGGGTTTGGCACTTGCATGGAGGTCTTGTTACGACAGAAAAACTCATTACGTACGTTATACACTGTCTAGTACAAAACAATCAGAATCCCGACCCTCTGCTGTGACAACAGGGTAATAACTCGATCACTGCTACGATACAATGTCCGATCGATTGAAACCGATCCGATGGATGTTTAAGTGCTTCCCGTATTTGGGCTACACTTTGTCATTCGTCGTGAGGGTTTTGATTTCGTGAGCTTATCGTAAATGTTGTATTAAGTTACTGACCTAGTTTCGTGTGCATTGTTATTTAACTAGGTTACGAGGCTAAATCAGTAGGCAAGGTTCTGTCCAAATTAAACTTGCAATGTGAGTCATTCTCTTTTTATCAAAAGTATTTTACAATACCTCAAATTATTTTCCAGTTACATTTTACATGGGGTAAGTCTTTGTTATCTTAAATTACTGGCAGTAAGTGGGGTATTGTGCACATTACTATTATTCTCTCTCGTTTAGGTGGACGGACCTAAACAGAGATAATCATCATTATTGGATGAAAGGACCCAATAGTGGTATGACCATCGTCACCAGAGGGTGTCACTGAACCAGATAATTATAAGATAGTGGCAATTGTAATCGCTCTTAGTCCTGTAATTTATAACAATGTGTCGTTTTGTGCAAAATGAATGACTAGCCAGTATTTCCCCGCTGATAAAACCTTTTTAAACATGTTTCAGGTGATTTACTGTGAACCAAGGAAAAAGTGCCACGTAGCACTAAAGCTTGAAGAGATGGCTCAGTAAAATAAATAAACATGTTTTGTAAAACAAGGGATTTCCTAGTAAAATTCCCTTTATTGTAAATTATGGGTGTTATCCCCAAATTGTGAAATAAAATAATTGGGCATTTTCAATTTAAAAAGATCCTGTCAACATTTCCGCTGCCAAATTAAATAAAATACCATGGGTTTCTGTCCCGCGACTTCTGGACCGGGTAATACCAGGCCGGGGGTCGTGACACTGATTAAGAGGATACAGCCTTTATGACCCCTACTGGTATCTATTGGTATATTGCTATGTCATTTAGACTAAGAAATGCAGGTGCTACATACCAAAGGCTAGTTAATATGATGTTTAAAGAACAAATTGGACACACAATGGAAGTCTATATAGATGACATGGTGGTTAAGTCCAAGAGAGCTGAGGATCACCTTAGAGATTTGGAAGAAGCATTTGATATCCTTGATAAATTCAACATGAAATTGAATCCTTCCAAGTGCCACTTTGGTGTAAAAGCTGGCAAGTTCCTAGGTTATATGGTAACAAAAAGAGGGATAAAGGCAAGTCCAGAGCAAATCAAGGAGATTGTGAACATCAAGTCTCCTTCCAATGCTAAGGATGTGCAAAGATTGATAGGAAGGATCGCAGCCTTGAACAGGTTCATCTCAAAGTCATCAGAGAAATGCGAGGAATTCTATGACATTCTGATAAAGAACAAAAAGTTTGAGTGGACTGAAAAGCATGAGAATGCTCTCAAAGCCCTTAAGGATTACTTATCCTCAGCTCCAGCCTTAATGAAACCAGAAAAAGGGGATATACTATCCTTATACTTGGCAGTTTCTTCTAAGGCAGTAAATGCAGTCTTTGTAAAGGATCATGAAGGCATACAACATCCTATATATTATGTAAGTAAAAGTTTTCTTGATGCTGAATCCATGTATTCTCATTTAGAAAAACTTATCCTTGCTTTGATCATGGCATCTACCAAATTACGCCATTATTTTGAAACTCATACTATTATTGTTAAGACTAACTTTCCAATTAAGAATGTTCTCAGGAAACCTGAAATGTCAGGAAGGATGGCAAAGTAGGCAGTTAAACTTAGTGCTTATGATATCAGATATGAACCAAGAACTGCCATTAAATCCTAAGTCTTAGCTGACTTTGTGACTGATTTCAGTAGTGATCTACAAAGGGAAGCTGAATTGGAAGTTCAACAGCTTTAAGAGACTAAGGATCCTTGGATACTCTTCACAGATGGGGCTACAAATGTCAAAGGAACTGGACTAGGCATACTACTAAAATCGCCACAGGGGGACATAATACCCCACTCAATTGCTTGTGAGTTTCAAACTACTAATAATGAGGCTGAATATGAAGCCTTAATAGCTGGTTTGCAAATTGCTAAGCACATGAGGATCAGGTATCTTGAGGTACATGTAGATTCATTGTTAATTACTAACCATTTTAATGGTTCTTATGCTGTTAAAGGTGAAAGATTAATCAAATATCTAGAGATAGTCAAGAAATTGGCAGACTCTTTTGTTTCTTTTAGTTTGACACAGGTACCCAGGAAGAAAATGCAGAAGCTGATGCTTTAGCCAACCTTGGATCATCATTGAAGATTATAGAGGATATTAAAATTCCCATTATCCATATACTAACTCCTGCTATTGAGGATCATATAGCTATGGAAATAGTGGAGGATTCTGCAATCATACATAGTGATGGTGCACAATCACATTCAGGATCCTGGATCCTTCCAATCCTAAGATATATACAACATGGAGAGATCCCTACCAGAGAAAATCCTAAAGCTTTCAAAGTCAATGTATCTCAATTTACAATACTAAATAACATGTTATATAAACGATCTCTTGTAGGTCCATATCTAAGGTGCATCGAGGATCCAGAAATCCAAGAAGTTCTTAAGGATTTTCATGAAGGAGATTGTGGACACCACACTGGGGGCAGAGCACTATTCTCAAGGATCCTTAGGACAGGATACTATTGGCCTACTATGAAGAAGGATGTTGTGGATTATGCCAAGAAATGTGATGCTTGTCAAAGACATAGCAATATCCTTCATCAACCAGCATAGCTCCTGAATCCTATATCCTCTTCTTGGCCATTCATGAGATGGAGAATGGATATAGTTGGCAAACTTACCAAAGCACCAGGAGGAAAAGTGTTTATGCTTGCCATGACTGATTACTTTTCCAAATGGATAGAAGCTGAAGCATTTGCACAAGTCAGAGAAAAAGAAGTGATATCCTTTATTAAAAGAAACATTATTGTTAGGGGAGGATTTCCAAATGATCAGTGATCCTCAATTACTGTTGGGTTTCGTGATCCTCACTTCTGTTAGAATTGGTGATCCTCAGAAGTATTGCAGGATCAGGATCATGGATCATCTTAAGGATCCTTATACTAACGATTGTCTACTTTGAATATGATGTTGTTTTGCAGGAGTACCAGCTTAGACTTGGTCTTGGCAATATTCCTGGAGCATATTCCATGACTTATTCCGCACGTGCTTACCTGAAGTGGGCGTTATGGAGTTCGTGGGGGACTTGCATGAATTGCGGAATGTTTGTTAGCTTAGATATTTTCCATTTTTAAAAGGGGTAGCGAGCTAAATAAGAAAACACTTGGCTATTTTTGGCTACACACACACTAACAACTGCTCTCACCAGCTCTCGGCAATTCGCTTAGCAATTTCATACACTTTTCATACACCTTTTGCACGTTACACTGTAGTGATCCTTGTAATTAGCTCGCTATCATCCGAAGTTATAACACATTTCTTATTTAATTTGAGTTGGTGATCGGTAGTTTCCATCACCCGAGGTTTTTTATGCCGGAGATCATTCATTGATCAAGGGCTTTTTCCTCGTATAAATCTTTGTGTCACTTGTTCTTTATATTCTAGAGTGATCCTTAGTGTTGTTCATTGATTCAAGCATCATACCTCACAACAGAAAGTTTGGTTGCATTATCATTGCTTGATTTTTGACCAAAACAATTATTAACAGATTTGGTATCCCTTCTGAAATTGTTTGTGATAATGGATCCCAATTTATTAGGAGTAGAACTACTAACTTTTGTGACAGTTGGGGGATTAAGATGATAACTTCAACTCCAGTCCATCCACAAGCTAATGGTCAAGCAGAATCATCTAACAAGATCATCATCAACAACTTGAAGAAGAAGCTTGGATCCAAAAAGGGGAAATGGGCAGAAGAGCTACCATATGTACTATGGGCTGATATAACAACCCCCAAGAATGCTACTGGTCAAACTCCGTTTTCTTTAGTGTTTGGTGCTGAATCAGTAATCCTTACAGAGATGGCAGTCCCTACTGCAAGAACAAGCATCCGTGATCCTAAAGGAAATGCTGAAAACTTGGTTCAAGACTTGGATACCATAGAAGAACTCAGGGATTTGGCAAGGATAAGATTGGCTAGCTATCAACAAAGGATGGCTGGAGCTTATAACAAGAATGTTAGGATCAGAAAGTTTCAAGTTGGTGACATGGTGTTGAGGAAAGCATTCCAAAATACCACAAATCCTGCTGATGGCAAGTTAGCACCAAAGTGGGAAGGCCCCTACCTTATTGAAGCTGAGGCAGGAAAGGGGGCATATCGCTTACTAACATTGGAGGGTGATTTGCTACCCAGAGCATGGAATGTTGTCCATTTGAAGAGATACTTCATGTAAGAAGGATCCAGGATCCTTGGTCATCCTCATATCCGATATACATAAAGGATCCTTAGAGGATATATGATCCTCATTCTGGTAATGATTTGATTCTAATTTACCTAATCCTTTAAACTATTTGTTTACAAGGAAAAGTATCCAGGATCCTTTATCCTTTTTTACTAAATTCTAAGTTTTGCAGAAGTTGGTGCATCCTTGACAAAGGATCAAGTATCCACAGAAGTCTCCCAAGTTTTATGGGCTTGTCCCCAGTTTTTGGGTTTATCCCCAGTATTTTGGGCTTGTCCCCAGCTTAAGGTATCCACTACCTTCTACGAATCAGGTTCTAACACCTTCGCCAGTTGCGCACGATTATCCTGGTGCAGTTAAAGGCAATGGGACCAGTACCCACTTTAGGGGCTGACAATTTCATTGTATTGGTTGTATTTAGGATCCTAAGTATAATGGTAGACGTACCATACATCCGTTCCTAAGGTTTCTAACGTTTTCACGTTAGCTAAGGTTTTGGCATCTACATCTCACTAAGTTTGGATAGTCACCAGTAATGGCCATACTCTAGTTTACACAAGATCCTTTGGGCTTGTCCCCAGTTTTTAGGCTTGTCCCCAGTTTTTGGGCTTGTCCCCAGTTTTTGGGCTTGTCCCCAGTTTTTGGGCTTGTCCCCAGTTTTTTGGGCTTGTCCCCAGTTTATTGGGCTTGTCCCCAGATTGTTGGGCTTGTCCCAAGTTTATTGGGCTTGTCCCCAGATTGTTGGGCTTGTCCCCAGATACTAACTCTTTCTTTTACAGATTGGATTAGTCCCAAGTTATTTCTTATTTCAGGATTATAAAGCTAAACAGTTAAGGATCCTGGATCCTAACTTTCCATAAGGGTTTGTCTTATGATTGTTACAATTGTATTCATTAAGGATCTAGAATCCTAACTTGGATTCTCTGGTATGATCCTTATTTACTTTAGTTTTATTTTTGGTTTATCAATCACACCCTATTCCTTGACAACAGGATGTATGATCCTAGAATTATATCACTTTTTAAACTATTCGATTATAGGATATTTGATCCTTGATCATATCCTAAACTTCTTGACTTAAACTGATTTTTATACCTTCACTAATAACTTGTAAATCTGAGAAGTTATATAATAACAATTGAAAGGTAAATATACATAAAATGGACAACACCAAGATAGCCAAAAGTTAAAGGTTATATTTATTTATCAAAGTTAAACCCTTCAAAGGTTGTCAAAATTACCAACCCCGAGCATCTACCAGCAATACGTGGCCCGTCCGCTGGGGTAGGTAAAGGGTGTCCATATTAACAAGTCTTAAAGTGCAAGAAAGTAAAGACGGTAGGAGAATAGTGGCTTCATTCCCCAAACAGAAGATCCCTCCACCAACTATCATCCTACCTATTGTTCTAAGGATCACTGATCCTTAACCCTAATAGCAATTGTTTAGTTATTACAGACCATAATTGTTCACCACCAAAACACCATCAAATAGAACCACAAAACCATAAAAAAGGGCTCCGGCCGCATCTAGATAAATCCATCATCGCCCATTACTGCAGCTTAAACCTTCGCTGCTTCCTCACCACCTTTACCACCTGTTGCCACCTCAGGATCCTTCACCCCCGCTACTCCCAGCTCCATCAACTGCTACCTCCTCAGCTTCATCCTCATTATCCAGCTCCGCCAACCTCTACCTCTAAGCCTCCTGGTCCCAGGCAGACCTATCAAAAGCAGGATCCTCAGCCTCCTTATCCATTTGCAGCTTAATCTTCAGCATAGCAATAGTGGCAGAAAGCTTGGCCCCTTCCATGACCTTTTCCTTCTTCTGTTGGGCTGTGATCTGAGCCAGGACCAGTTCCTTCTGCAGCAGGTTGATGTCCTTCTCAAGGGAAGAGATCTTCTTATCTTTGGCCAGGAACATCTGCTGGAAGTCTAGCTTTTGCTGCTCAATCTCAGCCACGTGTTGATCAAGGAGCATTTGGACCTCGGCGAATTTCTGCATAAAAGAAGTGTATAGTCAGGATCCGTTATCCTCAGAAAGGAAAGTTCAGACTTATGGATACGGGATCCTTACCTCGGAGACGTATTCCTCAAAGTGATGCTGAATGAGAGGGAGGCCTTCAGTGGGCCCAGCAGTATTTCTCTTTTTGGCACCCTTGCCCCGTGTGCTCATGTCCTTAGGATTGGGAATGCTTGGGCTTACATCCAGCTCCTTTTTGACGGACCTTGAGGAGGCGAATTCATTAAGATCACTTGCGCGGAACCTAGAAGCAGACTTTGAGGATTTTCCAGCACCTACAAATACAAAACACAGATAAGTATTCATACCTTATATTCATTTAAACATTTATTTACACATAGATATGGATACTTACTTGACATTGTGTAGGAACCGGAGGAGATTTCTTGTGAATCCTTTGTTTTGGCTTGAAATGTTCTTACAGCAGGATCAAGCTTCCAAAAAGCTGCAATCCTTTCTTTTGTAACAGGAGATTCTTGAATGTGAGAGAGTGAGATAGCCGTACAACAGAAATAAAAAGAAGGATCGGTTATCCTTTACAGAAAAAGAATCCTACTATGATCCTTGTCCAAGGATCCCATATCCTACCCTGGGTGATCCACTTTTTGGGGAGGTCATTCCCATCCGGGATGGAGTCCCTCCTTACAAAGAAGAACTGGTTTCTCTAGTTGGAACCATTTTTGGTGGTTTTCAGAATTGGATGAGGCTGACCAGGTTTGTGCTTGAAAAGAAAACGGTGAGAACCATGGCTCACAAGATTGTACAACTGACTCAATTCAGACATCCCTATTTTAACACCCTCCTGCTCAATGATGCTTTCGAGTGTGTAGAAGACTCTCCACATCATCAGCATGGCTTGTATATAGCACATACCAGTGAGTGTGAAGAATGCTTGTGTTAGAGCAGGGAAAGGATAATTGAACCCTATCACAAAAAGGTTGCCGGGAAAGTGATCCAGGCATCGGAGACGCAGTCACTCTTCATCAAAGAGTCGAATGGTCTGAAGACGGCTCCTGCAGGGAAGCAATGACGTATCCGATCAATCTCGGGATAGGTGAAACAACAAAGTTCCAACGAAGGATTTTTGGTTACGCCCTGGCTCTTCAGGGGGCTTTCCTTCTTAGGATCCTTGGCGAGGGAGGATCGGAGATTCATCTTTGCCATGGGATTTTGAAGAAGTGGAGAAAAGGAAGAAGAAAATTTAGAGAGAAGGGAAAGAAAGATACTTGTTGAGGTCTTCGAATGAAGATTTAAAGGGAGAAACTCTCGAATGTAAATGCAAAATATCTCCCCTATCTCTATCCTATTTATAATCATTGTTTGTTGCAGGGATGACCCTCGCTGACATCAGCCTCGCAACGGCTATATCTTCAAGTAACGGCTAGTCCGAAATTCGTTCAAACATGACTACCTAATTGGTTATCAACTAGTCATGTTTGGGGGAAATTGTTAGGGATAGAATTTTATAGCCTATGGATAACGGATCCTCAAGTGTAGCATGGATCACGGATCCTCAGTTCAGTTTGAATTAAGGATCCTCAGGAGACGCTACAGAAATAAGGATCCAGGATCCTCATTATTATTTTAACTTAACAATTGTTTCCATCACCTTTTGGCTTGTTTTACAGGTATGTTTCAAAGGAGATTTATTCCATGCGAGATTCCAGGGGAATATGCTCTATATTTTCAGCATGTGCACGAGCTAGTGACCGTTAGTGGTGATCGTGGGTGATGGGCTAATTTTTTGGATAGTTAGTTAGGATATTTTTAGCTAAGAATAAAAGGGTATTGAGCTTATTTTTAGAAACACTTTTTGCACTCCGGTTTACGTACAACACTTCTGCTACTCTCTCTCTCTCTCTCTCTCTCTCGAACACACACACATAGAAATTATTGTATCAAGCTCAATACTTCCAAAGTTGTAAATTTGTTTATTCAATATACTTGATAGTGATAGTTTTCACTATCCGAGGTTTTTTGTGCCGGAGATCATACATTGATCAAGGGCTTTTTCCTCGTATAAATCCTTGTGCTCAACATTCATTTCATTCATACATTGTTCATACATTTGATTATTTAGCCAAGCATCACACCTCACAAAATCAGATTTGGTTACATTATCCTTGTGTGATTTTTGACCAAAACACCATTGTCATCTTCTTCACTACAAATCCCCACCCGAAATCCTAACCCCTTTGTTTACCAAATTCATTTAATGCACCTATCAATCAACTACAAAAGTTTAGGGGTTTCAGCCCCCACTAAAACCTGATCGGAAAGGATACCAGATTACATATGGTCCATGCCGAATGATTCCAGCCAGTGGAGATTTCCGGCGAATAACGGCGAGGTGCAGGGAGATTCTCAGTGAAATTTTTTTCCTGATAATTGTGTGTGTGAAGATTCGGAGGGTTGAGTATGATTTGTATAAAGGCAAGATTTGAATAATATTTGAGATGGGATACAAGATTCGAGACATGAAAACTGAATTTTTTAATAAAGGCAATGAGATTTGAAAAATGTTTGAGGTGGGGTAGGGTCATCACTCATTTCCTTGGTTCCATCCTTCAAGGACAATGACGTGGCGCTGAGGTGGAGAGTCATCCTTCAAGGACTTCCCTCTCCCATACCGAGTAGCCTAACATCTAATTTGTAAGTTTGAGTTTAGTCTAAGCTGTGTTTGGGTAGGTTTTAGGTCAAACATACAATCATATATAGCTAAACATGTTGTGTTCGACCCATTTGACCGTTTTACGGGTTGACCCATTTACCTTTGATTTTTGTTGAACATGTTATTTTTGTTGTTATCTAAAATGATTAAATTATTTATGTCAAAGTTTAAAAGATGAAAAAATAACTATAAGATTTTATAGTTTATTAACTAACTATTTTACACATACATACTTATATTTTTTTTTAAATTATGGTTTAGAGTATTAATATAAAAAACTAAAAATAAAATTTTAGGTTAAACACATTTATAAATAACTAGCAGAAATTAATGCCTATTGTTATATATTATAGACTAGCATAAACTCGAACCTTGAAATTTTTGTCATGCCCCGCTTTCCAGGTGGGCCTGGATGTGGAGTTTAAGCGTAAGAGTATTAATATAAAAAACTAAAAATAAAATTTTGGGTTAAACACATTTAAAAATAACCAACAGATATTAATGCCTATTGTTATATATTATAGACTCGCATAAACTCGAATCTTGAAATTTTTGTCACGCCCGCTTTCCAGGTGGGTCGTAAGAGTATTAATACAAAAAAAATAAAATAAAATTTTGGGTTAAGCACATTTAAAAATAACTAGCAGATATTAATGCCTATTGTTATATATTATAGACTCGCATAAACTCGAATCTTCAAATTTTTGTCACGCCCCGCTTTCCAGGTGGGTGTGGATTTGGAGTTTAAGCGTAAGAGTATTAATATAAAAAACTAAAAATAAATTTTTGGGTTAAGCACATTTAAAAAATAACTAAAAAACTAAAAATAAATTTTTGGGTTAAGCACATTTAAAAAATAACTAGCAGAAATTAATGCCTATTCTTATATATTATAGACTCGCACAAACTCGAACCTTGAAATTTTTTTCATGCCTCGCTTTCCAGGTGGGTCTGGATGTGGAGTTTAAGCATAATGATTGTATATCAGTTTCACAACTCATCGGAAATAGGGAGTTTATATATTAAAGTACAAGTATCGAAAATCGCCAAATTACATTAAAACTTTTAAAATGTTAACTATTTGGTATAAGTATCCCAAAAGCAGGATCTAGATAAAATAGGTTTCGAGACATCATAGGTCTTTTGCCATGGAGTCTCAAATCCCAAAGCTTTTTTGATCGAGCCTTCTCCAGCCTACTATTGAGGTTGGTCATCTGTATGTTAATCTTTAAAAATATGTCAGCTTTTGCCGGTAAATACAATTAACTGACTAATTTGTAAAATATTTAAAATCATTTGTGAGTTGTTGAGATTTCCTTGTTACCAGATTTACATGTTTGTCATATCCGGGATCCAGTGTTCAAAACCGAATTTTAATTAAGATACACACCATATATTTTTGTGTCTATTAGGTGTATGCCTACACCCCGCACTTTAATGGTCATTACAATAAATGAACCGGGACGCTCGGATAGTACTATTAACCCAAAATGGTTTATGTTAATCAAGCAATACAGATTAAGATCAGGTTATCAACATTCTGAAAGCATCTGCCAATTGCAATACCCGTACCAAATGATTTTGTACCATATCCCAAGTTTTATATAATAAAAGTGTTACAAATAGTATTTACATGTGCTAACTGTTCTCACGGCGTATTTAGTTCTTTGCACAACCAAATTCAAAGTTTATTATCTTACAGTGCGATTTTTTGGAAGGCTCTATATTCCAGAGTGAATGGAAATAGTTATTCATTAGAATTGTTTACGGGTCATTGTAAGTCCGTTGGACTTGACCAGTTAACATAGATTTGAGCACAGTTCCGCTAGATTAATCATTGACCGAATAGAATGTGATTTATAACCATATGAGTGAAGGGTCTCGTGTAATATGGTTTAGTTAACCTTATAATCTGATTTGAAAGTGTTTTGAAAAGGTTTGACCCGTTACAACTCGTTTTTATGGTTTATGCCTTTTTAACGAGTAATGCGTGTAAATACGGTTTCGGATGGTCAAATGGGTTCATGACAAGCCCAACATGTTAAAATATATCTTATTATGTTGTACAAATTGTTTTGGTGTCAAAACATCATATTACATATGTTTTAAAATCATTCTTCGATATTTACATAAAGCTGAGTTTTGACTTTTTAGAAGTATAAGTTTGATTTGTCATTTGACCCACTAAGACGTGATGATTATATGATGTAATACTGGGTATTATACCCTACATCATGATGATCACTGGGGTGAATTTAATTTGAAATTGACTTGACCAAAGTGGTCAGAATCGAAAGTTGTAGGATCGTGTAGTGACCCAAACGAGTCGTTCAGAGGAGTTTATATGAGTTTCAGAGGCGGAAACAAAGAAACTGATTTCGAAAACAGTTAGCAATTCACTTTAAACACTTTCTGATTGATATAACAGCTTATACAATCAAAGAATAAACCGGCAGCACCTCGGTATCCAAAATCACAATTCTCTCAACTGAATCCGCTTGAACAACTATTTATAGCTCACCAGGTTTCGCTTGGAAGTAACAAGAACCAGTTCAAGCGAAATCAATTAGATAAGATTTCGCTTGAAACTGTCACATGCCATTTCAAGCGAAACCTCCACTTTCAAGCGGAATCACTCTATTTTACACATAAATCTCCTATTTTCTCGTACGACATGCCCTGATCTAACATATCTAGAGACAAGACTCGATACAAGACGAAGTCGACAGACGTATGCACCAACAGACTCCCCCTCGGATGTTGACGAGTCTTAAGTGTCGAGTCTTCAACGTCTTCAGTCTCTCTTCAAAGAATCTGACAATGTAGGCATCCTCAAAACTTTATCTCTTTATCCTCTTCAGCATCAACAGACTCCCCTCAAATAATCTTTCCTCAGATGTCTTCAGACTCCCCCTTTCGATATGCTGGGATCACAGCCTGGCTTTGTTAAAAACACAGAGTCCTTAGGTATCGGAACCTCGCTCTTTATCACACAGAGACCTGCACATTCTCTACCTCACAATAAATTTCACAAATTTAACATTTGACAAATTTATTTATCCAGACTCCTTCTCAATTTTAACCAGAACGATTTAACAATATTAATAATTAATGAACCACTTGTAAGTAAATATTTAAAATCTTTTCTCATTTAAACGCAAACTCCCCCTCACCACATGCTCATCATGTTTAGCACTTGGAATTTTGAAAATCAGCTCTCCAACATCAGTTGTCGAAAATCTTTTTATATTTTTCAAAAGTTTATGCTAAAACACACTAAAATCTTTTTGGATTTTTAATGAAATGAAATGCAGTAAAGAAATATTTACAGACAATATTTTTTCGAGTTTGTGTAAGAGGATCATATCAGTTTTTGACAAGTCACAAGTACCGTTGAGCTTAGTTACACATTAAGAATTAAACAATTCACTTAGATTGCCGATATACTGATCCACTTAAATTCTCACACAAATTTCAACTGATTCAGGATATGAGTTAGGTGAATTAAGAACTTAAACTCATTCATGTGTCCCACCTCTTGAATATACTCCCGTATCCAGATCCCAATATTCAGTCTTACAGGTGAGTATACCACAGATGATATCTGTAAGGGGTTAATTGCGAAACCGTGAGAGCTCAGGTCAGAACTTCCGTTCAGCAGAGAGATGACGGCTCGACTTTTGGTGGGTCCCCTTTAGAGGATCTTTTTTACAACAGCAATGATTATCAATTTTATTGTTTCATCATTTTGCTGAGGGCGGCGCTATTTTTCAAGCAAGTAGAAAGTATTCTCCGGAGACTAGGCCATTGCTTCCGCAAAATCAGAAGTCCCGGGATAATACCCCATATATCACTGAGCATAAAGACCTAGTATCTCAGAAAGAGGGACCTTTCAAACAAGATTTCAGGGGTTACCTATATATCCAAGTAGTGTTCGCCACGAAATAAGCAAGTTTGTATTTAAGTTTATATCCCGAAAAAGCTTACTAAATGTGTAAAAACCTATCGGTATATCATCAGTGAGACTGTTTAACGCTATTTAAACATTACATTTATTTAGCATACTGTAACTGTCTACTGATGTACTATCATTTCCTCTTTTCTGACAACAAAACTCTTTTTGAATTTTATCATGTTTTTTACTTTTTCTTTTCAAATTTTCAAAAGTTTTTGGATTTTCAGAAATTCTTACTCCCCCTAAAATTCAAACACAATTAAAGAAAATTTGAAAACAAACTGTACAAGTAAATCACAACTGATATCGAATCACTTCACTTCGCTATCCACTTGGCATAAACAATCAGAACTCCCCCTAACACAAAACTATTTTCTCATTATGATTTCAAAACACTAAAGTTTGTTTTAACCAAAATGATTTTTCCGGAAAATAAGTTTTGTTGATTTTACCACTTGTAAGTTAAGGATTCATCACATCTTTTCTCAATCAATATGTAAGAAAAACAAGTACAACTTAATGTCCTTGATTTACCACTTGTAAGTGAAAACCTTCTTCAACCACTTGTCAGTTCACTCACCAACTATAACCTCATGTAAATCAAAATATAACAATATAAAGATATCACCTGTATATTTACCAACCAAACATATCAAAAATGATGCCGATTCCTGTTCCGCGTTTACCAACCTAGGAGCTCCGGCAAGTCACACTTAACCTGTAAAAATTTAACCATTATAAGATTCATTCACAAAATCAATTATCAAGAAAGATGCTGATTCCTGATCCACAATTACAAACTTGGGATCTCCGGCAAGTCAGGTTTTTCAATGAAAGAAAATGTCCACCCAAGCCTGACCAGCCTTGGGTGATTCCAACTCCTCTTTAGTTCGGGTGTAGGTTGCTTTTTTCGTAGCATAAAAATCTTTTACCCCTTTAACCTTTCTATCGATCATCTTCCCAAAAATTTTCTTTACATTTCCATTAAAAACTTTCTCAACATCAAATTCATTCTTTTCAGAATAAAATTGATTCAAGATCTCAACTTTCCCAATCTTTTGTTTAAAATTTTCAGTCCTCAATGGTGGAAAGTTCTCATCGTCCATTGGAGGAACTGAGTTTTCACTCTTTTTAACAATGTGTGGCTCCTCTGATTTTGTGGAATCAGATTCATCACCAGATTTTGTCTCTGATTTCTTAACAACCCACTTTTGGTTGTCAGGCTTCACACTTCTCCTGTAAAACCTCTTTGAACGTTCACCAACTTCATAAATTGAATTTTCAAACACTTTAAATTTCTCAGTTGGTGGTTCGGTTTTATCAACAACAATATCTTTCAGTTTTTTCTGAGACTCCCTGTTTTGTCTTAGTTGCTTTGAGACAGTTCCATGCAATGTGACCAACTTCATTGCAGCTAAAACAACTTCTTGTTTCTCTTCTCTGATGAGCTTCACTTTTCTTTTTCTCAGCAAGAAATTCTTGATTTGACTGTCTCCAAAAAGAGCTCTTCTTCTCTTCCTCAGCAGATGGACCTGAAACAAATTTTGTATTTTTAGAAAATTTTTCATTTTTATAGTTTTCTGGAGAAATAAAACCAAGACCTTTCTTTTTGAAATTACCATTATGGTTTGGTTTCTTTTGAAAACCAGAACCAGAATTGTAACTCTTTTTCTTGTTTAATCGTTGTTGAACTCTTGAAGTGTATTTTTTAGGTTTTTCAGTAAGATTTAAATCTTTTATTTCAGAAATGTTAATTTCTGTCAGTTTGAAAACCTTTTTGATCATTTTAGGTTTAACACCTCTTATTGGAAATTCTTTATCAAAATATAATTTGTCAGAATCATTCAAATTGTATGCCACTTCAAATGTTTCGTCATTCAAATTAGATTTTGACAACAAAAATTCTTTACTATACACCCATTTTTTCGACGACTTTGAACTCTTGACAGACGAACTCGAACTCCTGGACTCAGACTGTGATTCGGACTCCTCTTCTTTATCTAACACCTGAGACCATCCTTTTTATTAACTCAGACTCATGATCTATGTCGGACGCTGTGAATGTGATGTCAATATTGTCTGGTAATACATCGGTTATCTCGAACTCCAACTTTATATTGACTGCCTTTTTTACTTGTTCCTCATTCGGTTTTCTAGGCGAATATCCTTCCCAAATCGGAGGCGGACAATTGTTATAACAGACACTCTGTTTCTTACCAGTATCCTTTTTCTTCGGCTTCTTGTCTTCAAATGCTTCAAAACCTGCAACAGTTGGATAAATTCGGTCAATTAAGTAATCAGAACTTGTATAACTTCCCAACAATCTTCTGATTCCATTTTGCACATTCTTCAATGTAAAAGTTTATTTCTTTCTGCTTCGACATCATTGTTGCATTCAACATCTTCAAAGCATCTTCTTTTTCAGAATTTGTTTTCTGCAAACTAGTCACCGTTCTGTTTAATACATCGTATGATTCTTTCAAATTCTTGACATCAAACAACAACTTCTCTTTCAACTTCTCAAGCTCACAAAACTTTTTATCTTTATCTTCACATTGTTTGCAAGGTTCCAAACATGTAAGACACGGTTTTGTGACTTCAACAACCTTTTCGATCTCCACAATCTTCTCAACTTCAACTACCTTTTCCACTTCAACTATCTTCTCAACAATCTTGTCTTCTTTCATTTCTTTTGCAGCTTTTCTCTCTTTAAGTTTCTTCAATTTATCTGCAAAATAAAATTCAAAACTATCAGAAGATAAATGAGTTTTTCCAACATTTATCTGTTCAAGCTCTTCATCATCATTACTGCGTTCTGAAGAAACAGATTCTTCATCTTGACTCTTCTCATCATCAGATAACAATGCTATCCATTCCTTCATCAATTCTGGTTTTTGAACGATTTGAGCAATGAAGGCTTTAAAATTCCCATTTTCATCTGCAAACTTATCCCAGCTAAATTCTGGTGCCATTTTCTCATCTTCTTGATCAATGATACCAAAATAAGCTTTCCTGTTTGCATCTTCGGTCATCTTCCCATGAGCAGTTTGTGAATCCTTTTGTTGATGCGGTTGATTAGTAATTTGTTGATATATAGACTTTCTATAGTAATCATCTTTTTCCAAAAGGATTCTTTGCTCCACTAGGCTCCTGATTTTTGCACTCTCTTTTGAAATGACCTTTCTCCCTGCATTTAAAACAAGTAACTTTAGATTTATCAAAACCTAAAGCTGAAAGATGAGCATCCAAAAAGTCATTTCTTCCTGTAATCATTTTGAACTTTTCAGCTCTTCTCAGGACACTAGCTAGACACCATTTGATGTCCATAAGCTCCAACTCTTCTGCATCAATCTGATCGTGATCCTCCTTGGTTAACATAGGATTTCCGATCCTTCCAGCAATTAATCCTTCATAAGATTCCAATGCAGTAACTAGTAAACCCATATGATTTTTCACAACTTCTTCAGAAAAGTTTTGACCATTTTGAAGATGTAAAGCCACATTGCACTGAATCATATGCCCATTACCAACATTTGCACTTTGTACACTTGGAGGATTAACATTTGAAAATCCACTAGTATTGACTGAACTTTGACTGCCTGATCCAGATGAATTTCCTGCACTGAACGCGGTTTGGATCTTTAGACTTGCTTCAACTGTCTGAACATTTCCTTTGTAGTACAGTTTAATGTCTTTTTGATTGCTTGAATTGTTCATTCTGGCAATCTTCTGCTGTTCAAGATCCTGTGCTTCCAGCTTTTCAATAAACTGTCCGATCGACAATCTGCTAAACTGTCCAGAATTCTTCAGAATCATCAGATAAGTACCCCATTCTTTCTGCGGTAGCGCGTCAGCTAACTTTTCAACCCATTCTGCTGGAGTTTTAGTGATTTTCAGCTGAGACATGGTACGCACAAGATGACAGTATCTCTCAATTAGAGTCTTTGTAGTCTCACCAGGCATACTAGTAAACAACTCAAACTCCTTTTTCAACAACGCTGCTTTACTTTGAAGCATCTCTGTACTTCCTTCAAATTTCTTCTCAAGTGCTTTCCAAATTGAAAATGCATTTCCATCATGCTGAAGCAAAACAAATATATCCTCTTTGATAGCTTGCTGCAACAAACTTATCATCATTTTCTCTCCTTTATAACTTTCTCTCTCTGTGTCTGAAAACTCCGAGATAATTTTATCAACTTTCATAGCAGTCTGTGGTCTGACGTATTCTGTTTCAATGCTTTCCCAAGCTCTTAGATGGTTTGCCTGAACCCAATTCTCAAAACGATTCTTCCATCCATGGTACTCTTCCATTCCCATAAGTTTCGGAGGTTTTTGCAAAGTACCCGTTTCATTTTCCATGTTCATATTCTTAGCAATATCAACTGGAGTAGTCGAAGTTGTAGCAAAGGCATTGTAGAATTCCGAATCCATGTTTCGACAACACGTTTTTCAAAAACAACACTTTTCAAGCGAAAACACGTTCAAGCGGAATATGCAGTTCAAGCGAAATACCAACTATTTACTTTCAAGCGAAATACCACTGATCAATTTCAAGCGAACTCAGAACAGTTTGAAGCGAAACCTCAGATTTCAAGCGAAATAGTAAAATTTTGAACGAAAACAATCAATCTCAAGCGGAATCACAAATGATTGTACAAGCGGAATCACTTTATCAGTCCATTTTTACCACCTTTAAACCGAATTTTAATCTGAAACTTTCAAGGGTTTGTTAAAACACAGTTTTATACAACATATGTGAAAATTGGTCGATTTTAACCGTGAAAACTTAATGATTTTGAAAAGAAGGTGTAGAAAACAGAAATTTTGAGCTGAATCAGTAAAAACTCCTCTTCCTGAGCTCTGATACCGCTTGTAGGATCGTGTAGTGACCCAAACGAGTCGTTCAAAGGAGTTTATATCAGTTTCAGAGGCGGAAACAAAGAAACTGATTTCGAAAACAGTTAGCAATTCACTTTAAACACTTTCTGATTGATATAACAACTTATACAATCAAAGAATAAACCGGCAGCACCTCGGTATCCAAAATCACAATTCTCTCAACTGAATCCGCTTGAACAACTATTTATAGCTCACCAGGTTTTGCTTGGAAGTAACAAGAACCAGTTCAAGCGAAATCAATTAGATAAGATTTCGCTTGAAACTGTCACATGCCATTTCAAGCGAAACCTCCACTTTCAAGCGGAATCACTCTATTTTACACATAAATTTCCTATTTTCTCATACGACGTGCCCTGATCTAACATATCTAGAGACAAGACTCGATACAAGACGAAGTCGACAGACGTATGCACCAACAAAAGTCAACGAAAATGTCAAACTGTTGACAATTCCGGACTTTTGAACAAAACTAAACTATGAAACTGACTTATATGAAAAGAGCTAAGGGAGGAGAACTTACTTGATAACTTCTTAAAACACCCAAAAAATAAGCTTGAATGTAGAAGAAATTAGAACTCACACTTTGACTTTGTGTTTTGAGTTTTGATATTAATGAAAATGAAGGTTCAAGGGTTATTTATAGCCAAAGGAGGATCAAGGATGTTAAGACAAGTGTCCCTGAGGCTCTTAGAGGTGGATTAGTGTCATAGGAGGTGGCACAACCGAAGAGAAAGGTGGCAATCGCGAGTTAGGTGGCAAGGTTTGGAAGAAGGTTGCTGCCAGCCAAGAACTCGTTGTCTGGGGACCCCTTGCAGACCGCAAGGGGATACTAATACGGTCCGCAAGGACCTCGAAAATGTCAAAATTTTTGCTTTTAGACAACTTTAGCCTCTCAACTTTGTATTCTCCCTTTTTGATGATTTTTAACCTCTCTCCTTCAATATTGTAAATTATATGGAGAGTTTTTTTAGACACATGACACCTTAGTATTTTATCAATAAATATCGGGGTGTCACAACTTTGCTACTCAATTCCCATATTCTAGCTATTATCTTTCCATTATTTAATAGAAAATACAATGTAACATGAATAAGTAGGGCTGCAAATGAACACGAACAAGACCTTGTTCATGTCCATGAACACAAATGAAAACAAATGAACACAAATAAGCGTTGATGAAATATATAATACACCGAACTTATTAAATATATTATTTGTCAGAATTTTGAAGCATTTAAATTCAATATAAAAGCAAAAAACACTAATGAACTATCGAACATGTTAACGAACGTCCACGAACATAAATGAACGAATGCGGCTTATGTTCATGTTTGTTCATTTAACTAGATGAACGAAATTTCTTGTTCGTGTTCGTTTGTTTAATAAACGAACGAACACAAACGAACTTCACACCGAACAGTTCACGAATTATTTGCTAAACGTTTGGTTCATTTGCAAACCCTATGAATAAGGATGAATTATATGGAATGTGTATCATCATATTTAGTTTTTTTAAGATTTTGCTAAAATGTTACATAAACAGTCCATGGAACGGGATGATTGATGATATGTACCATCAAAAATAAAAAAATATAGTACAAACTTATGGGAATTGTATTAATTGTACCAAATTCCCACTCCCACATGTCCATCTCCTTAACGTCTAAAACAGTAAAACCTGGTAGTAATAACACCATGTCAAACATCTTGTCAGAAAAACGGGTTGGTTTTGGCTTGCAACTCCCCTCTCCTCTTTTCTCCTAAAGGGGCCGAGGGCAACAAGACTATAGAAGTGTTTCGTGGGTCTCGCCAAAAAACTAATCCTAGATTAGGTCACACTTTACTCATTATTTTTCATTGTGAATAGGTATTTTATATATTTCATAAGTATAAACATTAATTTATTAACATAAAAATTAAACATTCATCTATTCTAGACACTATCTACTTTAGACTAACTCTTACACTAAATATGTAATAACTAATGAAACTTAGGTATTAAAACCACAATACATCCAACACCAAAGGACCATTCATGCAACTAATTCCGTAAATATTAATAAAAAGATAAGATAAGGAATTAATTAATGAATTGAAAACGCCCCCTAAAATTTGGGCAAGACACGAAGACGAAGACCCAATCCAAAGGATAGGAGAGGTTAACCCTTCAAAATCACCAAAATCCCTACTCTACCCACCAACCCCAGTGGATAAACCTTTCCATCTATATTCAAGCTTCGGTTGTGTCGATGATAGTGTTAAGACCATTAGGGTTAGGGTTTTCTTTATCAAGAATCGGATGAGTATCTTTCTGGCCGATTACATTTCTGGGGATTGCGATTTGGTCATTAGAAGTCGCGGTAGGTGGGGCAAAGGCGGCTGATTTTGCTTCTTTTTTTAATTCAGTTTTCTTTCTTCTTTGTGGCTTTTGGGATTTAAATTTGGGTTCAAGAGGTTAATGATGCAGCAAGATCGGCGAAAAAAGGTTTAATTTGCTCTATTTCTTATGTGTTTGAGTTCAATTGTTGAAAACTTCAAGATTTGTGAGTTTGATGATGTTATTGCTTGTGGGTCAAGTCTTTATCTGTTCTGTTTTGGGTGTTGAATGTTACATTTGTTTGATTAATGTATGATTCTGTAACAGTTTAAAATTTTGATCTTTAAGAGCTCAATTTTTGGATAAAAGGATGGGGAACTGCCCAGTAATAATCTCACCTAGACCTTGTTAATAATCCCACCTCATAATATTCCCCCACCAGTCCCACCTTTCACCTATTTTTCATACAATGGTCACCTGTTAAAAAAACTTAACGGGGTTAAGCTTTTTTCAAATTACAAACAGATTTTTTAGGGCTTTTGATTAGAACGACGATACGAGTCCATTGATATAAAACTTGCCTCGAAATAGTGCTCCAAACAAAGAAAACGACGCTTCAATTCGGGTGTTTAAATTTCCAATTAACCAAAATCAAGTCACTTGGAACCCATTTCGAAGTAAGTTTTACATCAATGGACTCGTATCATCGTTCTGATCAAAAGCCCTAAAAAATCTGTTTGTAATTTGGAAAAAAGCTTAACTCCGTCAAATTTTTTTAACGGGGGACAATTGTAGGAAAAATAGGTGAAAGGTGGGGGAAATATTCTGAGGTGGGATTATTAATGGCCAATAAGGTCTAGGTGAGATTATTACAGGCCAATTCCCCTAAAAGGATTTGGTCTAAACTATAAAATTAGGGTTCTTACATGAGAATGCTTCACACAATAGTTAACAAGTTTCCCAAGTGTGTTAAGTTCCTCAAAAGTTTTTTTTCCCCACTAAAGTCACTCAACTTTGGCCAGGTATACCAACCTTGTGAAATGCTTTTATAAATTTAATTTTCTAAAGTTAAGTTAACCAAATGAACATGAATCTTAAATGCTGTTTAGTGACTATTTTTTTCAAGTTAACTTGAAGTAGGAAGTAATAGTAAAGAAAAAATGTCTAAATATTAATTAAGTTTCATAATTTTTCCATTTGGGTCAATTAATTTTGAAAAATGTTAAACATTTTTTTTTCACAAGATTGGAAAATTGGTTACTTTAAAAGAGCCAAAAGAACTTTGAGTGAGTTTAGTAGGACGCTTGAGAAACTTGGTTACTATTTGGATTGGAAAATTGGTTGTGAATGAGAATCTTGATTGATACTCTGTTTTTTCTGTCCCTAGTTGGAGCAAGTTGAATATATATATATATATATATATATTAGATTTTTTACATTGTTGGTTGTAATCTGTTTTGGATCAGGGTCCAAAGGAGATGGAGTTTTTCACCGAATACGGTGATTCAAACCGATACAAAATTTTGGAAATCATAGGAAAAGGAAGTTATGGTGTCGTTTGTGCAGCAGTTGACACACAAACTGGTGAAAAAGTTGCAATAAAGAAAATAACCAACATTTTTGAACATTCATCGGACGCTATCCGAATTTTGCGTGAGATTAAATTGCTTAGGCTTTTACGCCATCCTGACATTGTTGAAATCAAACGTATCATGATGCCACCGTCAAGACGAGATTTTAAAGATATTTATGTTGTATTTGAACTCATGGAATCCGATCTGCATCAAGTCTTAAAGGCCAACGATGACTTGACACAAGAGCACCATCGGTTTTTCCTCTATCAAATGCTTCGAGCTTTAAAATATATGCATACGGGTAACCTTTTTAACATCAAATTGTATCTTTATTGGTAAAGTAACATTTTTTGGTACCAAAACTGACGCAGTTCGTACAAATTCAGCAAATGTGTATCACCGCGATCTAAAACCGAAGAACATATTAGCAAATGCAAATTGCAAACTCAAGATATGCGATTTTGGACTAGCAAGGGCTGCATTTACAGATACCCCTACAACAATATTTTGGACGGTATGCTATCTATTCCATTTACGATTTATTACACATCATGTTGTTTAATCATTAATACAAATTGAAATAACATGTTTCCCTTTGTTTTGTTTTTCGAATACTGCAGGATTATGTTGCAACAAGATGGTATCGGGCTCCTGAGCTATGCGGATCTTTTTATTCAAAGGTATAATTTAATATCCACCAGGGTATATTGGTCATTTGGTCATATATCCTCATAGAAAGTCAAAATAAGTCAAAATAACACGCTTTATTGCTTAGATTTTAAGGTCCTTGATTGGATCTATTGAATTCTCTGGAAGTTGAGTTTTCTTCCCTTCAGGTAACCGTATCACGGTTTGTGTCAATTTGTGGCCGGTTTTATTGTTATGTTGCTCTTTTCGTTCTTGTGGTTTTTATTTTTTATTTCGTTGTTGATTGTAGTATACCACCGCTATTGATATTTGGGGCGTTGGATGTATATTCGCTGAGGTATTAACGGGAAAGCCGCTTTTTCCTGGAAAAAGCGCGGTTCATCAGCTGGAGCTTATTACAGATCTTCTCGGGACACCATCATCAGATACCATCTCTAGAGTATGTTACATTATCTAATCATGATCGTCCGATTTCACAGTATTAGTTTCAACACAAACATCCAAACACTCCGTTATGTTATACCGTTTAAACTTAATGCAGGTTCGTAATGACAAAGCAAGAAAATACTTGACTGACATGCGTAGAAAGAAACCGGTATCTTTCTCTGAGAAGTTTCTACAAGCTGACCCATTGGCACTTAAACTATTGCAACGGCTATTGGCCTTCGACCCAAAAGACCGACCCACTGCAGAACAAGCTCTAGCTGACCCGTACTTCAAGGGCCTATCAAAAGTCGAGCGTGAGCCATCATGTCAGGCGTTTTCCAAATTAGAATTTGAGTTTGAGAGACGAAGAGTCACAAAAGACGATATCAGGGAATTAATATATCGGGAGATTCTAGAATACCACCCTCAGTTGCTCAAAGATTACCTGGCGGGCAATGATCGCTCTGGTTTTGTTTATCCTAGGTTGTTTTTAATAACTTAATATTTAGTAATTTACATTTTCTTCTCCTATTGGACTCTTTGTTGATTCTAACAGGTTTCTTTTGTAATGTGTAGTGGCATTGGCCAAATTAGGAGGCAGTTTGCGTATCTTGAGGAAAATGATGGGAAAAGTGGGCCCGTTATACCTCCAGAGAGGAAGCATGTTTCCCTCCCAAGGTAAGAGTTGTAACTTATATTTTCAAAAGTGTCATATTTTTATTGACGTTACAAAAAAAAAAAGAATGCTGAGGTGGTGGCATATGATTTTTAATTTACATGGCATATATATATAGGAGAGGGATCATGAGAAAACTTTTTTTTTTTCATGTGAGAAAACTTATCTAACCATTACTAAACTCTAAACCCTAAACCCCAAAAAACTAAACTCTAAAGGCTAACGCCTAAAAGCTAAAAACTAAATGCTAAAAGCTAAACCCTTACCTCTAAACGATAAATCCTAAAAATTAAACCCCAGAAAAAATTCAACACAAATGTCAATCGTCTGATAGAGTTCTCTTGCGTTTTCTCATGATCCTCTCCCTTTATATATGTGTGTGTGTGTGTGTCATTGTGGCATCTGATTTGGCGTTTAAGATATTTTTAAAACAGTTCTTTGAAAAAGATAACTATATTTCCCATGTAAACATTTTTTTGCGTATATGATATCTGATGTGGCGGCTCAGTTGACATCAACCAGTGCTGCATCAGTAATTTTTAGTTTAAGTAAATATAAAATGAGTCTGGTAATAAAAAATGGTAAATAGATTGTAAGTTGGTTTATCTTTTACCAACCAATTTTAACTCATTTTTGTTTGTAATTTTACATGTATTTAGGTCTACAGTATCTTCAAGCACGACTGCTCCCAAGCTGCAGCAGAGTTCAGCAGATAACGCGTCTCGTGGTGGCAGAGACGCCGATACAACCACAAATATTTTTAATGCTGCCTCTCGGCCGCCCCCAAGGATGCCTAAGGGTAAATATTTATTCGACTTTAACTGCATAAATCAAGTGCTTTTAGTATTTGGCCTGGCGTTTACATTCCGGTTTTATGTCATGATTAGGGCGAGCGGTCGGTCCAGTTCTTCCGTTAGAGGGTAGCAGAAACATGAAAGACGAGTATGATTCCAGGGTAATGGTTAGAAATAGAAATACGGTTCGTCTTTCTCCACATTATATGTATAGGAGCAACAGTTGGGATCACGCACGTAGTCAACAGAAGTTAACGGACATAGAACTGCATCCGGGGTTGGTCAACAGAAGCCCCTGTCACAAGCAAGCACATGGTCAACAAAAGTCAAGTGAACTGATTGCGATTGATGCAAATTTTATGCAGTCCCAGTCTCATAGAGAGGTTGGTATTGTTCATACGGGATGATCATTATTAATGTCAATTGTTTTCGGCTTTTTTTCTTCTAATTGCTGTCTTTCTAATGTGTATTGTATAATACATATCAAACACTATAATACGATAACATTAAGAGAACGCTTATTGTAATTCATATCAAGGGTATAGGCTGGGTCAACATCTTTCTTTATCTATTAAGAAGCTAAGAAGTCTCGGCTTCTAGTCATAATAATCTTCATCGTATGAGTTTGACTTAGGTCAAACTTGGAGAAGTTTGGTTACGAATGCGTGATTTATACATTTTCTATGAAGTCGTTATGGTAGTTTGTTACAAGTATTAATTATGACAAAAATAAAATTTGATCCGTTAGAGATAAAACACAACCAAATTGGCCCCTCCATAAATAAATGTATTTTGACACGGACAACAAAAGATGTGATAGTTTTGATGTCATTTTACTTGAGCATCAACAAGGCTTGTAACTCTTTAGAAGTCAAAAGCTTTGACATTTTTCTAGTGTAGTAGACTAGTAAATTGAACTATTATGCAATAACAGGTGAAAGCAAGATATGAAGGAAGATTAGAATGTTATCCTGTAAATGAAATTAGACATGTATTTATTACATCTAGAAACACAACCATCCAAAAGACCAAACATGTTGGAAGTTCTAAAGATGCTTAGTTTAAACCAGACCACCTTGTATGATCATAATCTTGGTCACAAATCACAACTATTTTCTTGAAGCATTTATGAGCATACAGATGTAATTGCTTCTAGTAATTCAAACAAACAAACGCACCAAGCCAAATCTCACTCACAGTAAAGCTATTGGTAGAGTTTGGGGAGGAGGGTGCGATGAGGTCAAACCTTATCTCTAAAGCTGCTCTCACTAGGACCCTCGGCTCTCAGAACAATTACTATTTTAATTTCAGGAAACCATAAAAAAGAACTCAAGCCAAGCCGTTGCTAACTGATACTGATAACCAACAGCTGAGTTTATTTGAGAAACGATGCCAAGCTGTTGCTTATTGATGATTTTAAGGTAGGAGAAACCGGTGCACGCCCAAAAAATACATCAAAGAGAGAAGACGTCACATTTTCTGATTCGATTGTAGCTTCTGCAGCTGATGGATTCCCGTCAGTTGATATGTGAACCTGTAAATGCCACAATAACATTTAGCGAGCGTATGGATGTGTGTTTTGAAAGTGATCTTGTGATACTGAATAATCAAAATTAGACAATCAGAAATATATCGTTTCATAAACTGTTTATCGCCAACCGAAGTCACAGTAATCAGATAAACAAATCTGGAAGTGAAATCAAACGAACCAGCATTTTGGAAGGGTCAACCCAGGTCAAGAATATGAACGTTCCTTTCTTTAACGGTCGACCTTGAAAGATAGCACGAAAGGCGGAGAGCGCGTTTCTGTCAGTCGAATTGGGTGATTTGATTCTTGGAGATACAGCTTCGTCTAGAGCATCCCAGAAAGTTTTTCCATCAATATCTCTGACCAGAACGATCTGCAAAGATTTCTCTAACGGAGCTGCACATACTTGAGGAATCAATCAAATCATGCAAGCATATCCATATCAAAATGCAGACGGAGTTGGCTTAACGATTGATTTAACATGGATGGGTACATTTAGTAAAAATGGGAGAGAAGTACTAAATTTAGCACAGATCTCTTAAGTTCTTGAGAAATCAAATCACGTAAGGATATGGGGTTGGCAGTGGCGGATCCAGAAATTTGAGTGAGGGGGTGCAAAAACGTGTTCACTCAATAATGTATATGGAATTAACTAGGCTTGGCAAAACAGATGGTTCAAATTTGGTCACGGGTCCAAGCAGGGTTCGAGTTAGAACATGTCAATTTATAACAGGTCAAATTTGGTTTAAGTAAAAATGGGTTTACATTCGTTAGTGTAAATTTCTTTTAGTCTTATTTTTTATCATAAATGTTATGTATTTTACTTATTTTACAAGTTAAAACAATAGAAAGATACATAACAAATAAATAAAATAATGGAACTGAAATTAAATAAATTATGATAAGAGTTAAATGTCATTTTAGTCTATGTGTTTTGTGTCATTTTGCCAGTTTAGTGCAAAGGTTTGAAACATTGTCATTTTAGTCCAAATAATTTTAAACGTTGGCATTTTAGTCCACTGGGTTAACTCTGTCCATTTTTTCTATTGGCTAAAAGAGTAATTCGATCATTTTATATGGTCGAATTGCCTTACAGTTAACAGAATTACATATAAAAAAAAATGACCGAAATGCCCTTCTAATTAACAAAATAAAAAGATAAAGTTAACCCAGTAAACTAAAATGACAACGTTTGAAACTATTTGGACTAAAATGACAACGTTTGAAACTATTTGGACTAAAGTGACAACGTTTCAAACCTTTGGACTAAACTGGTAAAATAACACAAACCACAAAGACTAAGATTTATACGGTAAAATACGCTTAAAACAGAATTCATATGGTTTATTAAATATTAAATCAATATAAAAACTTAAAAAATAAATATATTAGAAAATAGAGCTAGTAGAGTAAAACTTTAGACTTTATATTGTTAAACAAAAAATAAAAAATAAATATATTAGAAAATATAGCTAGTAGAGTAAAAACTTTGACTTTATATATTGTTAAGTTAGAAACCTGTGGTTATTGACTTTATATATTCCCAAAAAAAAAAACCAGACATCACAGTCATTTTTAAGGGTAAAAATGTAAATTCCTGATACATCTATCATCTTCTTCAAGCTTCAGCTTTTCCAAAGATACGCTTTCCCAACCAAAAGAAACAGAGTAGTTTGTAAATTACTTCTATCATCTGTTTTTAAATTTTAATTTCTTCTGAATCTGAATCTGAAAACTTCTTGTTGGGTGCCTTACAATTTTTTTAGAGGGTGCCTTCGGATTTTCTTTAAGGATTTGTTACGTTTATTTTTCAACCTTTTAGATTTTTTCATAGTAAAAGCACAAACTGAGGGGGTGCCAGTGCACCACCTGACGAAGGCATGAATCCGCCCCTGGGGGTTGGCCAACCGCACCCCGCCCGTATAAGTAAAGTTTGTCCTTTTATACATCTTGTATAACTAACAACTGTTTGATAGAGGCACATTTAGTAAAAATGGGACCAAGGGTATGTTTAGCACAACCATCTTAAATTCTTGATTATCAAGCAAAGCTGTAATTACCCTGATAAATTGAATCGAACAACGACGAATCTTGCTCGATTTGAGCTGCTTTTCGTCCTTTCCAGGCGTCTAGAGTATCCAAGATGTCAGGGTTCAGGTATAGCCCCGCCGCATATACCTTAACACCAATTATTGCAAACACTTTCTCCCTGAATCCTGGAAATAGATGTATGAGTTAACTATATGCAAAAAAATATAAATGGCAATCCTGGAAATGATTTTGAAGTGTTAACCTGTTCCGATCAAAGATAATGCAGTTGAGCAACCAGGAAGATCCAAAGATGTCGGAAATTTCACACTCGTTGCGGGTTCTTCGGCGTACTCCACTGTAAACCCATGAACAATTAGTGTTTCACTTCGCTGTGCAGTGGCAAAGTTTAAAAAAAAGGGGGTAACGAAATCGAAAAAAAAGTCATATTTTTCAAAATTTACATTATCGCCGGAGCGTTAAGGGGGTAGCGAGCCATTTAACAATGTCAAACAGGAACATGGACGAATATATGAATGCGGGTAACCAAACCTGAAGCAGCAGCAGCAGCTTTGACAGAGAACAAAGGGCTGGCGATGGTCGTGGAAAATTTTCTTGCTGGATTTTTAATTTTTTCCAAATGGGTTCGATTTGTAGGGATTGAAACTGAGATTGAAGTTGGGGATCCGATTTTTGTGTGGGGATGAACCCACAATGATCTGGGAACGGCTGCAACTTCTCCGATCATCTTTTTTTTTTTGTGTGTGTTGTTCAATCTGTAGACAATTATTAAGTTTGTTGCTATCCATTTCATGTTTACAACCATATCCAAGATCCGAGGGTCCCATGCATTTGAAACATGTGGATGTGGTTTTTCACTTTGAAATAAATTGAAAAAAATGTCATTTGAATTTCTGGATTTTTATACTTCTTGCAACAGTGACTGCATTTGAACCCTAGAAACAGGGGTGAGCATGGTACCCGTTCGGTACCGAAAGTACCGGTACTGAAAATCCTCAAAAGTGGGTATCGGTACCGAATATAACCGATATAGTACGGTTTGGTACCGTTATTTTAGTGTAAACACCGGTACCGAAAATGTCAAAAGTTGGTACCAAATCGGTACCGAAAATGTACCCGGTTCGATAAATTCGGTAGCGATACCGGTTCGGTACCGGTACCCAGTACCGTTTGCTCATATCCCTATCTAGAAATATGGATGGCGATTTCCAACAAAACTAGTAATTAGTGGGTTGTATTTAGGTTACTCTCTTTTCGTAAACGAGTCATGTTCGAGAATCGAGATGATATGTTTAACTGTTCAGTAAAACCGTTTATGACTCATTTAACATGTTTTTTACAGCCCACTAACTCAATTAACAAGTTACACGAATATAAGCGTGTGTGATGGGTTTCTACACGAAAATGTTGGGCGTGTTCGGGTATAATAATTCAACTCATTAACCCGACACGATCAACACCCCTAATTAGATCCCTTCGAAGTTAGTTTCGCCACTTCTTTGTAGATTTATACTTTCGTTAACACAAATTCCAGAGCTGATAACTTACTCCCTAAGTACCTTTCTATTGTGAACAGTAAGTATAAGGGTATAGATGTGTCACGGGCCAAATGTTTGAAGATCGCAATGCTATGGGCTGTGCTTGAACGCTTGGGTTACTGGCTAGTCCGGGACTTTATCAGGGGACGAAGTCAGTGTCAATGAAGAGGTGTACGTGCCTAGTCGTGCAAACGATGAACGCACCACTGGTCGAGAGCTGGCGCCGCTCTCCTGATGAGTCCAAGGCAGGACGAAACCAGTGACCCACACAAAGAAGCAGGATGGATTTGCTTGTCCCCGGGGACTTGGGGACGCCACACGGGGGTCGAAAAGTAACCCCGTGACAACGTGGTATCAGAGCAGAACGATCCTCGGATACGTTGGAACGTGACTCTTAACCAAATGAGCTTAACATTTAGAGTATGGTTGCGCAATGGTGGTGGGAGAAGACCAAATATGGGTTTGCTTCGGCAAAGGTCTTTGTACTCCGCGAGTATGGGATCGTGAGAGCCGCTCAAGTATAGTTGCAGTGAAGCCCTCCGTGTTATGTTCAAAAATATACGGTCCAAGCAGCGCCGTAAAAAGGAAGTTTTGTGAAAGCTGCTACAACTATTCAGGTCCCCGTATTCCTGAAACAAGGTGAATCATCGGCACCTAATCCGGTGCGGCGGACGTCAGCGCCACTTAAAACCAAAACTGACGTACTATATTGAACATGCACGACAGAAGATCATTGTTGTTGTGCTTCCGGGTGTCCTGCCCTCCCAAAGTGAATCATGCTCAACATAAGGGGGATCATGCATTGTCAAGTATGCGAGCTGGTATGGGACGGCGAGCATGCACGAGGACGTGCATGAAATGGTGGTGGGAGAGTGTCACGGGCCAAATGTTTGAAGATCGCAATGCTATGGGACGTGCTTGAACGCTTGGGTTACTGGCTAGTCCGGGACTTTATCAGGGGACGGAGTCAGTGTCAATGAAGAGGTGTACGTGCCTAGTCGTGCAAACGACGAACGCACCACTGGTCGAGAGCTGGCGCCGCTCTCCTGATGAGTCCAAGGCAGGACGAAACCAGCGACCCACACAAAGAAGCGGGATGGATTGGCTTGTCCCCGGGGACTTGGGGACGCCACACGGGGATTTGGGAAATTGAGCAGTACTTTGAAGCCATAGACATCGTTGACGATGGCAAGAAAATCAAGACGGTGACCTTATACCTAAAGGAAACCGCGGCTCTATGGTGGCGACGGAAGCACATGGAGATTAAAAAAGGTATGTGCACCATCAATACTTGGGCTGATTTCATAAAAGAAATTAAAAAGCAATTCTATCCGGAAAATGCCGAACACGATGCAAAGATTCGGCTACGAAACCTTAGGCAAAAGGGTAGCATCAAAGATTATATCGATGAATTTACTACCCTTGTGCTTGAGATTTCGGACTTGTCGCCCAAGGATGCTCTCATATACTTTGTAGATGGCTTGCAACAATGGGCCAAAACCGAACTTGAACGACGAAATGTTCAAGACTTATCATCAGCAATCTCTGTTGCTGAAAACTTGCACGACCGTAATGAAAATCGTTCGACAAGATCAGCAACTACAGAGACCGGCGATGCAAAAGGTGGGGGAGCAAAACCCACCAACCAAAATCAATACCGAAAGAATGATGACCGGGAATTAACATTATATAACAAAGGAAAAGTCGTAGACAAAGGCTGCTTCCTTTGCGATGGGCCTCATGATGCACGAGACTGCCCAAAGAAAACCAGACTAACGGCCTGAAGGGGTAAGGTCCCAAAAACCTCATAATAAGTATTTGGGACCATACCACAACCTTGCCTTTTAACCTTTTAACCTTGCGCGGCCGCACACTGGTCTTACAAAAGAAAGGAAGAAAGTAATCAGCAGTCTATAGTCGCGCGCCCAAAGGAAATCATAAATCCTTGCGCCTTCTCCCATTAGCAAAGGATAAAAATCCTGAGATAAATACTTCCGCCTAAATATCCAGACTTGGGATTTATTTTATCAGTGGTCTCCACACGATAAGGTGCCACACCAGATTACAGCAGTAATATTCTAGAAGAAATATCATCGTGCACCACCCAGATGGTTATAACCGTCTGGACACGTGTCATTACCACAGGCACCCCTGAAATCACAACGAAGACATGCAATTGGAGAGTAATCTTCACTTGATCACTTTACACGAGGCAAATCCCCAGCCTTCGATCTAAACCACGATCCGTGTGCTCTCACGTCGGATCAAAGAACTTAAACGGAAGGAAATGTAACCGCTTACGGGGTTAGCATCTTCCGTTAACTTTTCACTAACAGGTTTTCCAGCCTAAATGACTCCCGGCTATAAATATGAGAAAAACCCAGGTATGAATTCAAGTCACACACACTTCTCAAATACATCTTCTTCTTCGTCACCCATACTTATTCTCACACCGGAGTCGGGTCAAGGAGAGAACCCTCTTCTCCCCTTGGCGAGGCTAACGGTGCTTCTTTTTTGCAGAGTTCTCGGAGAAGAAGATCTGTTACACCTGAATCGATCGAAAGGAAACTAACCTTTTTATGTGGATTCAAACCCCCTAGATATCTCGGTTCCGACCATTTATCTAGTGTTTCTTCATTGGCGCCCACCGATTCCTCTGTTTTTCTAGTTTTCATCTCGTTTCGATTCAGTTCTTTTCGTTTTCAACTTCAGTATGGCAGAAAACTCATCATCTCACCGGCAAGTCGGTCCTCGACCGAACGTCGGAAACAATTTGCAAGTAGAAGGAATCCTAGAAGATGCCTCGGACGATAACGAGGTTCAATCCAATCGAGCAAACGATCCTGTCACTCCAGGAATGTTACCAGCAAACCCTGCTCAATCAATTTTACCACCAGGAGAAACTCCGATATCCTGGTATGTCCGGTCTCAAGGAGCATTAAACGCAGTATACACACAACTGTGTGCTCAAACTGCCCCCCTGACTCAATCACGGAGACCGGGATCTCGTGCTCATGCCTCCCAACGGGAAGAATCAACTTATGAAGATACAGAAGTTCATGCCAGATCTACGTCACAACGGGAATACACTCAGACAGGAAGTCATCAGAGAGAGAATCATGGTAGAACACACCGAAGACAATCGGTTCATGATAGGTTGGGTTCTCAGCGAGATACCCACCCCGATGAATCTGATCCGACATACCGTTTAAGTGCAAACACCAGTGTGTTCAATCGACTGCAGCCAAACTATAACAAATGCAGGCCTCGAGCGGTTTATAACCCTGAGGCAGAACATAATTATGACTTAGTTTACCGCCCTGTAGAAGCAGCGGAAAACTCAAAGTTCATACTAGAAATAGCTCTAGCTCCATTGGAGAAAGCTAAATTACCATCCAACATAGGGAAGTTTAATGGGTTAACAGACCCCGATGATCACCTGAGAGTATTCACCAGCGCGGGTTTGGTGGGAGGTTGGACTCTCCCGCTATGGTGTCATCTGTTTGTACAAACATTAACTGGCCCAGCGCGAATCTGGTTTGATAACCTACCAACCGGACAGATCGAATCATGGAAGGATCTGCGTGAAAAGTTTTTGACACACTTCAGCCAGCAACGGCGTTCCATTCGGGACACATCCGACGTTATGAACATCTGGCGCCGCGATGATGAAAATCTGGAGGATTTTATCACTAGATACAACAAAGAAGTGTTGGAGATTGGCGGTGTTCACGAACAACTAATCCGTGCTCAGTTCAAGTACGCGGTTAGATGTGATGACATGGTTAAAGTCTTATCTGGAACAGAGGGCCTTCCAAAAAGTTGGGAGAAGATAATGGCGGCGACTAAGGTTTACGCGCAAACTGAGAAAAACCTTACTACAAACAGGCCACCACCACCACACAATAGGCCTGCAGACTTAAGCTCAACCGGCGAAAGAAGGTTTAAGAAGTCATGGCGTGAGTCTGGATCAGGAAGTCGATCGTCTGAAGATGCTCGCACAACAATCAACAAACTCACCACACAGCGGGAAAGCAAACTGGAGAATAGGGAGAGACAGCGGACTCCCCTAACAAAGACTCCAGCGGAGGTTCTAAGTACTGAAGACTATCAATTCAAAACTCCGATCCCAATGAAAAGTAAACGTGGACAAGACCCGGCGCAATACTGCGAATATCATAAAGACAACGGGCATACCACTAAAAACTATATCTCTCTACGCACAGAAATAGAGAAAGCCCTCAAGAGCGGCGAACTCACGCATTTACTCCAAAACGTGCGCAAAGAGATTAAACAGATAACCCGGGGTGAGGAGGGCCCAAGCAAACGGGCAAAAACTTAAAGGAACAACTCTATGGATTTCCCGCGGAAAAACACGATCCATCAAGCAAAGCGGAGATAATAGAGAGTAAGTTAAGTTTCACATAATTATTAGCAAAACTTTGTAAAAGCCTCTGTGCTCTATCCGTTAATAAAATTACAAAGTTTCTATTATTCTTATGTTTACAAAGTGCATGCAATTTCTTTTAGTAAGCGCAAAAACATTATGGTAGTTCTAAAACAAGCTTCATGAACGGTCAGTGATCACATCACAAACGACCATAAGTTCAAGCATGAGTTTTATAGCAACTTCATTCGCCTTACTCAACAAAAAGTAATCGTACTCATGCAAAATATTGTAAACAAACAAATAATTCTCAGCGTACAAATACGCCCTGAAGACTTTCAAACACGGCAGTGTTTAAGTTACTTGCGCAGCAGCGCACCATCAAAAATAGGGATTTACATCCCGAATATTACATAAAAAAAATGTTCAAATACAATTTCAAACTACTCTAAATCTTCACCCTCATCCGGAAAGATTTCCTTTAGTTGCGCCACGTGATCATCCAATTGCAGCGCTACATTTATCAGGTCCATGACCAGAAGTTGCAAGTTGTTAAACTCTGTTTTCATGGAGGCAAGCGCGGCGCTAGTATTTACGCCAAAAGTTGCAGACTTACTATCATCCCAGTTAACCTTCAACGCGGTATTCACATGCTGGGAACATTCCGCATATCCTTGCGCATACCCATCTCGTCGCGCAACAACCATTAAATTAGCAACAGTTTTATCCAGCTCTTCAGAATTTAACACAGATTCAGCAACCTATAAAGGCAAGTAAAAATGGATAAACAAGAAAGCGCATTAACAATTCCACAACAAAAAGGAACAAACAACTTACACAGGCAATCCCGCGATCTTTCAACCAGGCCATATCATTCTTTAAAGGTTCGAGCTCGCTTTCCGCTGTAACCCGCATCGTTTCTGAATTTTCCAACTTCTCTTCAACCTCAGTCAAACGGCGGAAGGTTTCAGTATTCTCGGAATGTGCAAGCTCCAGATCCTTCTTAAGTTGTTCCTGATCAGAAACCAAAGCAGTAAGTTCCTCTAACTCTTTATCTCTAAGGGCAAGAGTGGCAAAAGCTTGTACCTCCCGTTGCTCGCTACGTTCCCTATGAGAACGAGCCTCCGCTAGCGCAACTTCTGCATCAGCTTTCTCCTTCTTCAACCTTTCTACCTCCGCATCCTGATTCTTCAATTTTTCAACCTCAGCCTTGAGGTTATTAATGATATTACGAAGGTTTGCCTTCTCAGCATTATCTTTCTCGCAGATTCTCCTCCAATTTTTGCGTTCCTCAGACAGGAGAGCAGCTTCAGCTTCCGCTTTTCTCTTCCAACCAGCAACAGACCATTCCTCAGTCTTGCGCTCAGCCTCAAACTTGGCCTGCTCAGCTTCTAATTTGGCCTTCAACTGAGCTATACGTTTTTCATCTTTGGCAAATTTCTTTTGAGATGCCATAAAAGATTCCTGCTCCTTATGCATACTATACCACTCACGCACTATGCGGTGAGTGGTAGAGACATGAGAGGCGGTTTATGCAAGATAAGACTGATAGGTTTGTTCATAAGGACGACTTTCCTGAAACTTGATCTCTCCAGGCGGAAGTATTCCCTGCAACCAATCTTGGCACATACGCCAATCCGAGAAAATGTCGCCTTTCTTCAAATTCCAAACAGGGGCATGAGGATCAGAAGCATCTTTTTCCGTATAAGTCCGGTAGTAATAATCTCCCAAGGTTTCTTCCGGGCGGATTGGGGAATGTTTACTAATACCAGCAGATGGGTCTAACCCTTCAACTGTCACCTTCTCAACACGCTCCGGCACGGCGTCAGAAGGTTTAGGGGAAGGAGTAGAAGTATTTTCAACAGTTGGTTCTTTCCCCAAATCTTGAGCAACAGCTTCAGGGGTTGGTGGATTATCAGCACCATCCACCACACTCGGATCAACAACCTTTTCAGCCTCTGTATCAACACCAACAGGCTTCTCAGCCTCAACAGTCTTATCCACACCATCACCAGCAACCTCTGTAGGCTCTAACTGGCTAGCAACAGAAGCGCGCGGAGGAGTGGAGGGAAGTTCTTCATTTACCACAGATGGCAGTTCTGTGGGAATAGGAGAAAATGGAACTTCTGGAAAAATAAAAATCTGTAAGGATTTAGTCCGCTTAAAGGAAACAAGGAAAGACGACACTTACCAGGAACAAATTCCGAAACAAAAGCATCAAGATTCCCTTTTCTGGTAATTTTCTTCCTCTGCACTTTCTTAGGAGGTTAACCCTCCGCATCAGTATCAGTTTGCTTCCTTTTACCAGCCTTCCTATGTACCAAATGTTCGGGACTAGAATCCAAATCGATAGGCTCATTTGGGTTGGAAGGGGGAATATCAGCAGAATCCCTCGGTTCAGGCTTCGGTTCTCGTACAGTTACTGCAGGAGTAAGACCCTCCAAAGAGTCAGAAACCACCACATAATCACACCTGGAGTCAGAGGAACGGCGCGTACCTTTCTTCTCTCCAACATTCTTCGCCTTCAAAGGATGAACTTTAACAGCCTCACTTCTCTTCGGCGCAGAAGTAGAATTCGTTGCGCGCTTTTTCTTTTCAGGGCCTATGCCCAAATTCAACAACTCACCTACAAAGGCGCAAAATAAAAATTTACCCACAAAGCACAAAAAGGAAAAAAGAAACAGATATAACTTACCAGCACCAGCAGCCGGTTGCGCAGACAGATCAGCATCCCGCGGAAGAACGAAGTTTCTTACAATACGATGATACCAACGTTCCTCTTCAGGTTTCTTCTTGATGGTACCCATCCTTCCGCCCTCTCTCTTAAAGGCAACAACATACAAAGAAACAACTGTAACCACAAAGAGAGCAGGTCAAAAAAAAAAAGAGGAAGAGGGAAAAACCCCAAACTTACTATGACCATCCTCCGTGTATACGGGTTTGTCATCACGCTCCATCTTCCAATTCAAACTCATGCCGGCTCCGACAAGAGCTTTCTTCGGCAACGCAATATTGGGCACATCCTTCAAATCCTGATACCAGTTTTCATCAACCGGAGTCTGAAGGGTTTCGATCGGAACATCTTCTTTCCCCCTAAGAACCATCCTCACCGGAATTACCCCGGCCTTGATAAAAAAGAATTTTTGTTTCCAATCGTGAAAAGATTTTGGGGGTTGATGTAGAATCTTCTTTGCAGAAGCCCTCTGAACGAACGAGTAAAACCCTTGGGTACAATGCATCTGATGAAAAACCCTAAATCGGGGAACGGTTGGTTCCACATACATTGTCCGACACACGAATTCGAAATGTCGAACCCTAACCATGCCGATAGGGTGAAGTTGGGAGATATGCAGGTTGTAAAACCCAAGGATTTCAAGAAAAAATCTAGTAACAGGCAAGCGAAAGTTACTCTCGCAGAAAAAATCCCAAAAAGGGTAATATATCCAGCCGGAGCATCTGCCGCAGTTTGCCCCTCTTCAGGATACAGAGCACCCCAGTTTTCCGGGAACTTGAGATTCCGAATTAAACCATCAAAGGACGCTCTAGGCCACTTTAACAGTGGAAGTTCAGTCGACATTTCTTCAGCGAGATCTTCTTGATGTTCTCCGGTTGACATAAGAGGAAGAATGACGTAATTTCTTCTTAAAAGAAAGGAACGGGGAAAGTTGTTCAACAAAACAATAATTGCACAAACGAGGTTACCCAAACATTATATATACTCATCGCAATAAATAGCATCGGTAACCGTCACAGCGGCTTTTCCGGATATCACAGTTCCCCAAGCAGCAGAAAAAGTAAATATCAAACACACACGCGTTTACACGCGCGCGTGTAAGACACGGATAGTAAAAACAACTGACAATGACAGGCTGTCACTCAATTTACTGTACCAGTCTCATTAAAAGTCAAAGATTTTCAAAAAATCTTTACAAAAATCAAAATGAATCTTCGTCCAGAAGTCTTCTTATTTCTCGCGCCCAAAAGCATTTCCCTCTCATAAGTCTAGTGCTCCACTTATTTGCATAAGTACAACACTAGACTGGGGGGACTTGAAGGGGTAAGGTCCCAAAAACCTCATAATAAGTATTTGGGACCATACCACAACCTTGCCTTTTAACCTTTTAACCTTGCGCGGCCGCGCACTGGTCTTACAAAAGGAAGAAAGTAATCAGCAGTCTATAGTCGCGCGCCCAAAGGAAATCATAAATCCTTGCGCCTTCTCCCATTAGCAAAGGATAAAAATCCTGAGATAAATACTTCCGCCAAATATCCAGACTTGGATATTTTACCCAGACTTGGGATTTATTTTATCAGTGGTCTCCACACGATAAGGTGCCACACCAGATTACAGCAGTAATATTCTAGAAGAAATATCATCGTGCACCACCCAGATGGTTATAACCGTCTAGACACGTGTCATTACCACAAGCACCCCTGAAATCACAACGAAGACATGCAATTGGAGAGTAATCTTCACTTGATCACTTTACACGTGGCAAATCCCCAGCCTTCGATCTAAACCACGATCCGTGTGCTCTCACGTCGGATCAAAGAACTTAAACGGAAGGAAATGTAACCGCTTACAGGGTTAGCATCTTCCGTTAACTTTTCACTAACAGGTTTTCCCGCCTAAATGACTCCCGGCTATAAATATGAGAAAAACCCAGGTATGAATTCAAGTCACACACACTTCTCAAATACATCTTCTTCTTCATCACCCATACTTATTCTCACACCGGAGTCGGGTCAAGGAGAGAACCCTCTTCTCCCCTTGGCGAGGCTAACGGTGCTTCTTTTTTGCAGAGTTCTCGGAGAAGAAGATCTGTTACACCTGAATCGATCGAAAGGAAACTAACCTTTTTATGCGGATTCAAACCCCCTAGATATCTCGGTTCTGACCATTTATCTAGTGTTTCTTCACGGCCCTTATAAGGACCGACGATGATGAACCTGAGGAAACCGAAGAGGTTCGCCTAGGTGCAATGCAACTTCAAGTTTTAAATGCTATGATCAAAATAGAAGGAAAACCATTGGCAATAGCAAATCAAGCTAACCCGACAACAGTCGTGGGCAATTCGAAGGGTAAAGGTCTTCACTTTGTCAATCTAGAAATCAAAGGAGAAACCTTAGAAGCATTGGTCGATACCGGTGCTAGTCACAACTTTATGTCAACAAACGAGGCGAGAAGACTCGGCTTAAGAATCACAAATCAAGAAGGTTGGATTAAACCCGCTAACGGAGATCCCATACCGATCGAAGGTGTCGCTTGGGGCGTAAAAACCAAAATCGGGACATGGGCAGACAAGTTACACTTCTCGATTGTTCCAATCGAAGACTACAATATTGTGCTCGGGGTGGATTTCTTTCGAGAACAAAAGGCCATGCCAGCACCATTCATGAACACACTCTACATCATTAAAGGCGATAAAGTGCACACTGCACCCTTGAAGTCAAAGAACCGAGGCAAAATATTATCCGCAATACAACTCATGAAGACTCATGAGGCATACGGGCATCGGAACGAGGACATTGCGAATTTAGGTGGGGGTGGATGTCACGCCCCGCTAAAATTCAGGCCAAAAATTCAGCATTCTAGAACCTTCCAGGGCCATCTACACGCTTCAAGAGCCGCCCGGAAGACTCCGGAAAAACCCGTATTTTTCCAGCAACTTGGAGGCAGTAGAAAGACCAATAATCAACCAAGAACACTCTAGATACTTAGTAAAATATCATGGATATTTATAAATGAAATATCTTAGATATTTAGGCTTGATATTTTGTAAAGAGTATTCTAGATTAAGAATACTCTAGATAGTCTTGCGACTACTATAAATAGGGACCATGGGAGCTCATTTGAAGCATCCCTAGCAACTTGTAAACTTCATACACTTGTAAACTCTCTTTGTCTAATACAAAGCTATTCTCTTGTATACTTGTATTCAAGTATTACAAGCAACCCACTTGCGATCCAACGTTCCCCTTAGCAGCTTTCATAATCAAAACCCAACGACACCTAGTCGGCAAGGCTTACTTAGACAGTGATCTAAGGCCGCACACGAGTTAAAGAACTAACTCCGTGACAGATGGCACACATCTTGAAACCCACTTAACCCAACCAATAGGATGATTTGAACTCACTCTAACCCAAATCAACCCTAAAGGGAGGGCCCCTATCTTGGAGACGTTGCATGTCATGGAATTGTTTAATTGATGAAGATACAAAAGATCAAACGTCTATCAACATACATCACATGCGGATGGTGCACCCTACCCAAACCCCATGGTGAACCCGTGAATGCCCCCTCCACCCTAACTCACTCATGTTGGCATTTAGTTGTAAGGCTGTGAAATGGTTGAACCCAAAGTTAAAAGGTCAACCACTTTATAATTATGGGTTAATCATTCTATACTATAGTATAACAAAAGCAAATGTGAATAGTTTGCTCTTCTGGGGTCATGTGGCCTCGTACCATTGGGCTTTTTTTAACAAATGGTGATTTGGTTTGATTGGCCCTCAACCATTGGAATGTGTTTTGTTATTTTGTATAACATTAAAGATTATAGATATATAATACTATACGAAAGCTTATATAAATAACGAGCGAGTTATGTTTATGGGTTGAAGCGGTTCGGTTTTAACCAACCCTAAACAATCGTTTTATTATCTTTACTAAAACCGAACACGTGTTGATAGCGTTTTTGTTACACTACCACTTTATTTTTATTTTTATGTTTTCTGTGGATTGCTAATGTTATAGTATTCAGGGTTTACTCTTTCAATTGCTACACCAAGTTTTGACTTCGCACGAACCAAACGGCACCAACAAAATTCCCGCTCCGCAGGCACAAACCTAGTTGTATAATATACTAAAACTATTTAAAAAAGTGACAAAAAACCAAAAAAGAAAAGAAAGACTAATTTAATATTTTAATCACTACAAAGAAAAAAGCAATACATGATATATTAATTAATCATGTGAATGATGCCTATATGCTCTACCAAATCCTCATGAAGGTTGTTAAGAACTTTGTATGTTCGTTCAATATCATTCCTTACAGATTCTTGTGCTTTTTAAAACTTTTTCTTGTGTCCTCATGTGGGCATGTAAACGCTTTGACAAATTTAACGTACTCTGGAAGAAGAAAGAGTTGTGATCACTCTCATTGATAGTGAAAAGATAAAGCGGTAATCACTACCTAGCAATGATAGATAAAAGATAAAGTGTTCATCGCTACCAATAATAGTGAAAAGATAAAGTGATGACTAATATTAATGCTATGACTTTTATCTAACTTAAAAACTTTTATATTGTTAGTTTGGAAATTGAGAAGTAAGCATTATGCATAGTAGTTATGTATATCGTTTGAAGTTTTATAACGTGACATTTTATATTGAAAAATTTATTTTGATTATACTTTTTAATTTAGAGTAAATTACAAGTTTTGTCCTTTATGTATGTCCAAAATTGCAGGCGCTGCCCTTTGTCTTTAAAATTGATGAGTTTTGTCCTTAATGTTTGCAAATCTTGCACGTTATGTCCTTTAGGCCAAACCCATTTAGATTTTTTGGTTAAATGAAGGCATGTGCATGACACATGAGGGTAGAAATGTAATTTCACCTGACACTTGTAATTCACTCCTTTATTTATTACTTCATCTGCCTCATTCGTTTCACCTTTCTTCTCCTTCAAATTTACGGTGTGTTCCCGAGTTAAAATTCCCTCCCCATCCCTCCCCTCCCCTCCATGTCTTTCCAAATTGGAAAGACTATTTTCAGCCAAAAAAAACCCTATTTTCCCTCCTCTCCTCTCCCCTCCCCTCCCCCTGTTAAGTGGATCTCTGGAACACAGCCTTAGGGTTCTTCATATTGTTAATTAGGGTTCATAATCGCCATGGTCAACTGCCATTGTGGAAGGGAAGCTATTATACAAACTTCATGGACAAAGAAGAATACTGGACGCCGTTCTTATTCTTGTCCTGTCCAGGTAATCTTTCATCTTCTTCAAAATTAGGGTTCATCAATTATAAAAGGTAATGTCTTTTCTGAATTTAATGTTTTGATTTGGTCAAATGTAGGGTTCAAATTGTCCATTTATTGGATGGTTCGATCAGCAAAGGTGCCAAAGGTGCATAGATATCATACCTGGATTGCTTAGGGCTAAGAACATGTTGGAATCGGAGAAGATGCAGCTGCAACAAGAGAACATGATTCTGGAAGAAGAAAACAATAAGCTGCAACTAGAGAACACGAAAGTTGAAGCAAAGTCAAGAAAATTGAAAAAGTATTTGGTTTTTAGTTGGATCTGTTTTGTGATGTATGTTATGGCATTTTAGGCTGTTATACATGATGTGCAGTATGTGTAAAATGACAAGATCTAATTTTGAATGACAAGATCTATGTTTGTGAAGTATTTTATGCCTTTTTGGTTTGTTATATGTTATGTGCAGATGTAATTTGACAACCCATGTAAACTGACCATAATGTAAACAAGCCAAACAGACCATAACAAACTGCAGATGTAAACTGACCAAAACAAAGTGCAGATGTAAACTGAGCAAAACAAAGTGCAGCAATATCCTACTAAACTGACCAAAACAAAGTGCAGATGTAAACTGACCATAAACAAAGTGCAGCGATTGACATCTAAACAAGCCAAACAGACCATAATGTGCAGTTTATAACCATAACAAAATGACCAAATACTTACCATATTATAACCAAACCTGATTCATGTTCCAAATACTACCAACATTCCACAAACATCTAAATAGTAGCAACCCAAAAGACATAAAGAAGTTCACAAACATCTAAATAGTACCAACCAACATTTTCAAAAGACATAAAACAAGTTCAAAAGACATAAAAGAGGTTCAGTTTGCTGCTGCCTTTCTTTTCTTCCCTGCCTTGCCACTCTTCCCTGATTTGCCAGTGTTGACAGATTCACCTTGACCCTTGCAAGTCCTGGAATTATGTCCAGTCTTCTTACACTTTGAACATGCTCCTTTAGTGTGCTTTTTGGACAACCTTCCTGACTGGGTCATCTCTTCAAGCTCCACAACAGATCTTTTCCTCAATTTCTTAGGTCTTCCAACCTGGGTGTGATGTTTTGGGGGTGTAATCGTTGTAGGAGCATGTACCCTTGTCCATAAATTCCTACCATTGATAGGGTTCACCCTAAAAGAGTATACATGTTTCCACCTCTCCATTGTATGAACCGGATGTACCCAACTCTCCAAAGCACCCACCCTGCCCCCATTAGCAGCTTTCTCCCAAATTGCAACCACAGCATGTCTGCATGGCATTCCTATAAAACATATGCAACCTTTAGACAAATATCCAGTTAACAACTTCAAAAAATGAAGAGTGAGTTACCTGTTATCTCCCAGGCTCTGCAACTACATGTCCTTGCAGTCAAATTTACTACACGAGCATGATTTGGCGAAGACAGTATAGATGCTCAGCCCTATAGTCACTCATGTCCACTTCATGATCACTCATAGTATTCTTTTCATCCACTATGTAATCACTATCATTATCACTCCTACCTTCACTACCATCCCTATCCTCACTACCATCCCTATCATCAGTAACATCCCTATCCTCAATAACATCCCTACCCTCAGTAACATCCCTACCATCACTAACATCCCTATCCTCATTGACATTCACTTCAGTCTCAACAAATGCTGGACTAGCTGCCACCTTACTGCTGGATTCACCATAGTCAATATTATGTCCAACATTTACATTTCCACTCATAGGATTAGGAACTATGGCATATGGTCCAATTTCATCTATTTCTTCAATGGTGATGCTAGGTCTAGGAGGTTTACTAGGTGAGCTAAACAGTCCCTTCATGTTTTTCAAGCCATGAGTGGTATATACATGGATCATCTTGTGCATTTCAACATACCTAGCCAAGTTGAGACAGTCTTGATCACTGGTTAAGTGTTCAAGACCATCATCTAGGGTCTTTTCAGGATTCAAAAACTGGTAATACATTGGGTTCAAGCTATTATACCCTAACTGATCAAGCATAAGATCGACTTCATGAATGGAAAACTTATCAATATCTATCAAGTCAACATAACTGATCTTGCCTCCTACATATGTGCGTCCAGGAGGTGATGTAAGCCTACCACCATGATGAATGCAAATGCTAAAGAAATTGGGAAAACCATCTGCAAATTTTCAACATTTATGTTATTAATCAACTGATGATCAACAAAAACCACAACATTATATCCTAAAATCGAAGCTAGGGTTTGTAACTTATCATACAGTTCAACGACACTTTCAGTGTCAAGATTATCCCTGACATACCAGCCTTCTTCAGTCTGCAACATCGGAATCTTGATCGTCGTTTTTTACAGGGTGCAAAACCCTAGAAATGAAAGATGAGGGATGATCAATGTGAAGCAGGTGAATGAATGAGGGCAGTTCTTGTTATAATTAAGAGGGAAAGACAAAAGGCAGTTGAAATTACATTTCTACCCTCATGTGCCATGCACATGCCTTCATTTAACCAAAAAATCTAACTGGGTTTGGCCTAAATGACATAACGTGCAAGATTTGCAAACATTAAGGACAAAACTCATCAATTTTAAAGACAAAGGACAGCGCCTGTAATTTTGGACATACATAAAGGACAAAACTTGTAATTTACTCTTTAATTTATATAACATAAATATAATGTTTGAAGTTTGATGTAGAAGACTCATGGCATCAAGATCTTCTTTTAGGTTTCCAAAACTCACATGACCTAATCCTTTTTTTTTCTTTTTAATATAAATGAAATCCAAGGTGGATCTCAATACAAATTCTCCTTGGTATGTGATGAAGATACACACATATATATATAATATATAACAAAAAAACTGATGCATTGCTCAAAGTACCCTTTTTTATGCATGAGTTACCTATCAATGGGAAGTATGGAAGGCCAAACTGAGCTGTAAAGTCTAGTAACTGAAATCTGTACACTCTTTTTCTTTTTACACGTTCTTTGTGCTTCCTCAAGACTTCTATTAAATACCATCTTTGCTTCCTTACACAGACAACACACCAGAAGTTCCAAACAATGGCTGGGAAACTATCTACTGCTTATGTTTCCCTCCTCCTTATATTCCTTTCAGGTGATTAATTTTCCTCCATATTTTATTCTAAATTATTTACGGCTCTTTGAAGTTGTTGCGATCAGTGGACCAGTAAGACTTCCGGTTTTTTTTTTTTTAAATTATTTAAAACCATGATTCTTGCTTGCATTTTAATCTTTCTTCTTCTTGTTCCACAGCTGGGACTCTCACATTGGTTCATGCACAGGTAAATTAAAATCAAGATTTCTCATAGCAATAACTTAAAATGGCATCTTGACAACATTCTTGATGCATGTTACTGTCTTGTATCCAAATCTGATGGCTAAAGTTTCAAGATTTGCATTAAAATCAAGAACATGCTAGATGATACAATTACTTGAAATTTAACCATTTTTTTTCATGTGGTTGCAGAAAACTTGGTGTGTGGCTAAACCCTCATCAAGCCAGGCGATTCTTTTAGAAAACATTAATTTTGCATGCTCACAAGTGGATTGCAGTCGCCTTCAAAAAGGCGGTGCTTGCTATTCTCCAGATAATGCAATCAACCATGCCTCCGTAGCCATGAACTTATATTTCCAGTCAAAAGGAAGAAACACTTGGAACTGTGATTTCAAAAACTCCGGTCTCCTTACGCTCAGTGACCCGAGTAAGTGATCAACTTCACCATATAATTCATTTATTGTTGGGATATGTTTTATACTTTATACTTCTTTTGCAGGTTTTGGAGGCTGCCAGTATGCGTAGATGATCGCCATGGAAGAAGTTATAGAAGTTTTTATTTGCTTTTATAAATAGATGTACTCACAAATTGAATAGGGGCAACCTAAAATCGATTTTTTCTATGGTTCAAGAAGAGTTTTAGCTTATGGTTGTTTGTTGTTTGCACTGATAATATCCAATGCTTCGAATTTGTTTGGCTTTTCTTTTCTAATCAGTACATTTCCCAGGTTTTAGAGATACAAAAGACCTGAAACTGATAAGAATATGCGAAATGTTTGGGACGGTCATGCGGGCATGGGACCAGTTTTAAGTTTTCTTTTCAAGCTTGGGACGATTGGATCTCAAGATCATTCAATCTTTTTTTTACTGTGCAACATCGGCGACCTTTTATTCAACCTATTGTTTCAAAACTGACGTTATTTTAAAATTACACGGTCCCCTGCTTGTATACACGCTTTGTCCCTCAATATTTCCTTCGTTTAGGTACTACATTACACCAACACATGTAATTGAATGGAACACCAGTTGTGTTACATGTTACGCTACAAGATTAAAGATGATCGATTAATGAACAGAAAACCGCTTACCAGGAAACAGAAAGGAGAGACAAATTTATGTATCCATCCAATTATAATCGTCTGGTAGTTATATACTGCATATTATCTAAAAAGTAATAATAAATAACGGTGAAGTGAAAGTGATTTAACAACAGACAGTTAAACCACCACTCAGTTAAATTGAATTGATTTCATATATGCATCAATCCACTCCTTAATTCTGTACACCAGGATTTACTTGCCCGCATGAACGACACGTCATCAATCCCAGTACCAGTCATCACTCGTAACACCAAATATCACAGCAATTGTCCCAAGAATAGCCTTTGACACGAGAAAAGAAATTACACGTTATTTGCAATGAACTTTTGAGTGACTGTAAGTACACAAGAAGTAGGAATATCTTACAGCAATCAGGCACGCGATATATCCAGGTTTCTCACGATGATCATATCTAGCACATATTAGAATTAATGCTCCAATATACCAGGGGATCGCAGCCAGGAAGAAACCAATAATGAACCTTTATAAAGATTATGAAGCATGATCATAAGTCTGTTGATATAACTGATAAACTTTGAGAACAATGATGCGTGAAGATAAAAACTTACAAGAACCACCCTATACCAATACCACAACACGGAAGGCGCCTCTCTCTTACTGGTCTTCCTTCTGCAATTGCATAACCTAGAAGACCATACCGGCATGTAAAACTTATTACAAATCCAACATGTATAATTGCAATGGGGAAAAGGATTAAAGCTAGATGAAATTAGGGTAAAACACCATCTATGCCCAAAGATTCATTGTATGATTTTGTAATAGGTTAAAATACTATAAAAAACTCAACATACTTTCTTATTTTGCACGAATAAGTCCCTCAATCAATTTTGCTATATAGAAATTGCTTAAACTAAAGAATACATAAATTTATGGAATCAAGGATACACAGGGTTTACTAGCACAATCATTACTTATGTGGAGGCTATATATACGATTTTTGATAACGTGGATATTATATAGAATTTTTGCTCACTACCCGATCAACTTTTGACCACTTAAATACAAATTCATACCATAAATTCCATAATATCATGAATGATAACATTTTTGCATACTTGGAACAATGTTTAGCAAATTTTGAGGAATTTAAAGAGTAAACAAGCCCTTTCTTTAAAAGATTTCACAATTATACCCAAACTGGGTTGAGAGAATTTTTCGAACATATCTTTATTAATATTATCTTTTAATCCTATCCCTAAAGTTCTTAAACTTAATTACCATAGATCAATCATCATGTACAAAGCTTATGCCCTAGAAACATACATCTAACATACAAGCGGTGTCATAGAAATTCATGAACCAATAGTGATCTCAAAATTTTCTTATAAGAATTTAAGCATGCAGCCCGAGGGGTGTAAACGAGCCAAGCCCATTTAACTTACGCGAGCTCAAGCTTGAGCTCAGCTCATTTTGATCTCTATTGCTAAAGCTCAAGCTTGGCTCGGACTCGATTCGTTTATTACTTTATTAGTTAATCTATATGCATTTATAACTATTTTTTTATATATATTTTAGTTATGATTTATATATAACATGATATATATTATTCTTTTTATTTTTATTATGATTTTACAAAGGATACAAGGATGACGATTATTATATAAATATATTTATATATTAAAAAAAATACGGATAATAGGCTCGTTTAGGCTTGCGAGCCAGCTCAAGCTCGGGTTCATCAACTTAACAAGCTTACTTTTAGGCTCGGGCTCATTCCAGCTCAGCTAGATTCTAGGTTTTAGCGTGCCGATCAGATAACTCAACAGCACGGCCCTTAGCTAGTTTACACCCCTACACAGAGGGCTGGGCAATTCACTATAGCAAACATAGATACATGTATCTGAAAATAAAACCGAACAACTTACACTAATTTGCAGAAGAAACAGCATCAGATCACTTAAAACTACAATAAACCCTAAGGCCAAGGGGTGTGGTATACTGCCCCTGGCCACATCATCTTCGTTAGCGCCCTATGGCGCCCCACACCCATACCAAGCCCGCCAAAGAGGGGGAGCTATACACCCGTCGCTAGCCCAGTAACGAGCCAAAATGTGCGTTTTTCGAGATTTTTGGTCAAAATGACCGTTGGCAAACGGTCGATTTAATAAAAAAAAATTTAGTTTTAATTTTTAATTTTAACACTATAAATATACTACCTCCTTTACTCAAATATTCATCCATTCTCCATCTCAAAACATTACAAACTTTATCATATTCACACAATGTTTCCAAACAATCAAAACCCATGGGACAACAATCCGTTTTGGGGTAATTTAGCAAACAACGAGCAAGAAGAACGATACCGAATCGACCCGCGAAAGGGTGAGGTTGGGTATTATCCAATGCCACCTACCACCCCAACCTCCCCTCATCCGACCACGCCACCGATTCCTGGTTTTTTTGGATACTATTCCCCACCGCCATTTTTTCCCCAAAACATACCCCAAACCCAAAACGTACCCCAAACCCAAAACGTACCCCAAACCCAACCCACTTCCTCAAAAGATGGACGATCTAGAAGGCACCGTAAGAAGGGCGAGAACGAAGTACATGCTCCTAAGACGATTGAGAGGTGGGACGCCTACAGAAGAACTTGCATCGTCACAAGCATGGCTCGATGTGTCGGAGGATCCGATTGTTTGTAATTTTTCTCTCCATTAACTTTTTATTAATTTATTTTGTTACTAATTTTTTTTCAAATTATAGCAACCGACCAAAATATATCCGTATTTTGGAGTCGTGTACGTGAGAAGTTTTTCGCCGCAATGGGTTGTGGTGAATATCGTTCGGCCGACTCATTTTCGGGCAAGTGGACCGCAATGCGGACCACGATTAACAACTTCAAAAACAAATACACATATAACAGTCTCGTCAACAATCATACAAGAAGAAGCGGTTCAAGCAACGTGGACATTATGACCGCCGCCCACAACGAATATAGATTGTATCATGGGCATCCGTTTACGATGATACCTTCGTGGGAGCTTCTTCGCAAATCTCCCAAGTGGCATCTTGTACCACCGTTTGAACCAACGGCCCATAGGTCAAAACGGTCCAAATCAACAACGGCTAGCGAACCATCCGAGTCCGATGCTCGTGCTACTATTAACCTAAACGACGAGTTCGATGATTTCAATTTTGAAGAACCGCAAGAGATGCCACGACCGAAGGGTAGGGATAGAAGTAAGGCAGCTGCACGAGCAGTCGAGCACGAGACACATCTTCTTCAACGCCATTGGATGGCCCGTCAAGGTTGGACGAGTTCGACGATAGACTCAACCGGCTTCTCTCGATCAAGGAAAAGGAGCATGAACTTAGAATGGAGAAACAAATCCAGAAAGATATGAAGTTTCTCGAGAAAGACTTTTCCAACCTACCGGAGGGGGACCGAGTCATTTTAGAGGTTCGTAATGCAAAAATCTGAGCCAAAGCCCCCATATAAGGTGGCGCCTCATATAAAATATAATAAAAGAAAATAATTAGGTAACGATAATGGCGGCTTTAAACCATTGCATGCAAGTTAAAGAGAGGGGTTTAGAGCCCCCGTATGAGGTGGCGCCTAGGTGGATCGTGGCGTAATAAAGCCTCAAGGGACTTTAAACCACACCCCCTAGCCTAATTGCGAACCTACAACAGTTAAATCCTCCACCTCAACAGTTTGTTCATCCCATTGACCTCATCAACTAAATCAATCAATCAAATTCTAAACAGATCTATTCAACATCAACAACATATCAATCAATTCAAATATAAAGCACATAACTCCGATCAACAACCATACCTGGAACGGCCTGATAACCGTGAACGTAATGGCTAACTGACGGACCACCGGAGGCACCAGGCGGCGGAACCGGCTGAGGAAAACCGATCACCGGCGGCTGCGGCGGAGGATAGTTATGGACGCCTTGGAAAGTTCCGTACTGAAGTGGCGGTGCCGACGGTTGCTGAGTGTAATCCTTTGGTGGTTCACTCATGATTGTGTGTTTGTAGAGACGAATTTCTAGGGTTTTAGTAGATTCTGATCAGGTGATGCAAATATTACACAACAGATGATTGATGATAATCCAGCTTGGCTAATTAGATGATGACACGTGGATATTTACTGATTGTTGGGGCCCAGTTCTATTAGAGTAAAGGGTTTGGGGTCGTGGTCGAGACATAATTCGCCACGTAAGAACATGAATAGAAGGCGATACTACCCCCTCCCTAATCCATCATGGTTTGCATGGATTAAATCATAGCAACCACGATTCTCCTTTCTATTTTTTCAAGTAATCATTTCCTTTTTTCTTTAAACAAAAATAAATTAAAATAAATAAGTGGATAGTGGTTTGGGTCATGACCACACTCTTAGGATAATGGTTTTGGATTGCTGATTAGAGGTGAGTGACATGACACTAACGTGGAGGGTCATGGTGGTCATAAGGGTCATGACAACACCCTATAGCCTTAAGGGAAACCCCACTTGGGTGAATTACTACTTTACTAGAAAAAAATTGATGTCATTTTCTAATATGGCAAGAAAAGATGATACAAATCTAAAACAAAACTTTTGAGTTTGCATTTATAGTTAAATCTTCGAACTCATCTAGCTAAATGGGTTAGGTTTGTGTCAACCTGGTGAGTTAACCTGTTTAGCTCAATTATGTTTTATTTTTCCAAAATGTGTTTTATGTTATAAATTAAATTGGTGGGAGAGCTTGAACTCGAGCTCACTTAAAGTTTTATTTCTAAAGCTTGAAATCGACTAATTTGTGATTTATTATATAACTAGGTTAGAACCCCATGTATTACACGGGTTGAATAAATGTAATTTTATATTTTAAATAATAAAAAGTTATATCTTTATGAACCCCGTATATTATACGGGTTAAATAAATGTAATTTTATTTATCAAATAAAAAAATATATCTTTAAAAACCATGTGTATTACAGAGATTAAATAAATGTAATTTTGTATACTAAATACTAAAAATGACGTATCTTTAAAAAACCCGTGTATAATCGGGTTGAATAAATCTACCAAATAATAAAAGAATTACATCCTTAAAAACACCGTATATTACACGTGTTTAATAGATCTAAAAGAGAGTTGTATCTTTAAAAACTATATGTATTACACAGATTAAATAAATGTAATTTTGTATACTAAATACTAAAAAAAGATATATTTTTTATTATTTGATATATAAAATTATATTTATTCAACCCGTGTAATACAGAAAGTTCTAACCTAGTTATATATTATCTAATAATATATTAAAAGAAACTCATTTCTATGGTAACCATTTGTTTGTTTTTTTTTTCTATTACTTTCCTTTTAATATAATTTATTTTTCTTTATACATGTTTTCCGCTTGTAACATTAAGAAACAATATTTTATAAAAACTTTAAGTACGACGTACATATTATAATCTACGTAGTCCTATAAAACAATGTTTTTTTACCGTGTATAATCGGGTTGAATAAATCCACCAAATAATAAAAAAAAAAACTACATCCTTAAAACCCCTTATATTACACGTATTGAATAGATCTAAAAAGAGTTGTATATTTAAAAATCATGTGTATTACACATATTAAATAAATGTAATTTTGTATATTAAATACAAAAAACGACGTATCTTTAAAAAACCCATGTATAGTCGGGTTGAAAAACCTACCAAATAATAAAAAAAAAATATATATCCTTAAAAAACCTCGTGTATTACACGTGTTGAATAAATCTAAATTTACATAGCAAATGGTAAAGTTATATTTTTTTTAAAACTTCGTGTATTACAAGGGTTATATAAATGTAACTTTGAATAGTAAATAATAAAAAACTATTTTTAAAAATCTCGCGTTTTACACTAGTTGAATAAATATAATTTTGTATACCAAATAATAAAAAGTTATATTTTTAATAAATTAGGGTAATATTTAATATTAACTTATCATTTATATCTATTCTATACTATATAATAAAAGAAAACATTTATAAGACACTTGTTATCATATTAGGCCATGTCTTATGAATAATTATTATTTTAATTTAATTTCTTCTAATTAACTAGCGGTAAGACCCGTGTGCAAACATGGGTCGTTTCTTAGAAAACCATGCTTAACACATATTGATAGAACATATAGATACATGTATAGATACTGTAATTTTTCGTTTAGTTTTTGGTTTGATTAATATTAAAATTATACAAATCACTGTTCTATTTATAGTAGGGGTGGGGCTCGCAACACCCAAATAGATCTATCACTCATGTCCATCGGTCCTTATACGAGGATTAATGGTCTTAAGCGTTGTACCCACCACTCACATGATCTAACAGTTCATTCCTTAGCTAACCATACCATATGTAATCGTTTGTAAACAATTGTAACATGTATTTCACCCCCGAAGTTATAAAACTGAAAACAATTAAAAGAAAAGGGGACATGAACTCACAATATAGCGTCTCGTAACTCGGTATAACTCAAAACGTCTTCTCGGCCGCTCGACTACCTATACACGTGCTACGGTTTATTAGACGGATGGGCCGTGCCTTGACTTTTAGTCTTATTTGTTATGACTTAGCATCTTTGAGTTATATTTCTTGGTGTCATAAATATTATTCCAAAGTATATAATTATTTGTTAAAATAATAATATTTTAACTTAAATTATATTTATTAATTATTGGAATATTTGTTAAAATAGTATATTTCAACTTGGTACATCAAGTATTTATACATGTATATTTTTCCCCAAGGATGGGCATACTTATGCTCATATTCTTAGACTTGTGTATTTTTGCCAAGTATTGGTGGGTACTTATTATTCCAAAGTAAGGATGGGTACTTATGCTCCATTTTCACCCCAAAATAATATGTTCTAAATTTGTTTAAGAAAATATATATTTTCTTCAAAGATATTATATTTTCTAATTGTTCAAGAGAACATATATATTTTTCTTTACCCAAAAATAATATATTTTCTTCTTGACAAAAAATATGATATATTTTGTAATAATTATAAGAATCATATTTTTCGTTTCCTTGATTCCCAAAATACCGTTTAATTTATTTGTCAAAATATATATAAATTTAATTCCGGGATATTTTTGTAGTTATATTCCTTGTTCGGTGTGTTCCAATTTTTGTGTGTAGTTTGTATATTTATTTTCTTGGAATTTTGGTAATATTTTGTGTTATAATTTTTGATATTTTGGTGAGTTATATTATTTCAAGTCCTAAAATAATATAACTAATACACATAATATACAAGTAATCACACAAATTATGACATCTAAATATATATTTTCCTAAATACATATTTAGTCACTTTTAATTATCAAAAACCAACCTCCAATATTTGTAATTTTTGTAACAAAAATTATGGCAATTTTTATATGAAAACTCATGGTTAAAATACACTTGTAAACACTTGTTTAAAAATATTTTTCTAAGTGTTTAATTTCTAGAAAAATTTTGCCATAGTTTCTCCTTAAAATTGGAGGTTTCCATGCTTTCAAAGTGTTGGGATTGAACCCTACAGAGGAACAGTTGATTATAGCCAAAACTGGATCAGATCAGTGGATCCAGAATAAGCGAACGTTTGTATTTGATCTTTCTCCTTGACAGTGGCTCTAACATCTGATGGATTCAAGCACTGCCCTTCCTAACTACTGCTGACCCAAAAGACTGATGAAGACTAAGTGCTAATGCTCAATCAACTGTTATGTCTCAAGTATTGCTGAAGACCAAAGCACTGCTGGAGCCTAAGCAGTGGAATGAAGGATCAGTTGTTTTGTTTATGCTTTGTATATTGTAATCGGTTGCTTGTAATCAGTGGTTGAAATATGTCAGTAGTTTGAGTTTGCTAGGAGGTTAGATGTCACTTTCATGGTGACCTCAGCAAAGATGCCACAGTGGTTTGTTCGGTACTATAAATAGAACAGTACCCTGTACTGTTCTATTAGCTCTTTTCATCACAACTCATTCTGTACGAACATTCTCTGTGAGCTCAGGGTGAGGGGGAGATTGTATGCATTCATGCAAGTGTAATTGAAGTTTGTAATAAATACAATCATTCGATTCCATGTTAAACATGTTTGTTGAAAGCAATTCTCTCATTTGAATGTGTTGAAAGTTTGTTCCATCTTATTTCCGCTGCACTTTATCTTAATTCATTTTCATTACATTCAAACAAGCACAATCGTAAGAAACTCAGATCCTAACAATTGGTATCAGAGCTTGGACAATCAAACTTGATCTAACAATCATTTTGACGTAAAAGTTCGGCTCAAAATCGTTGATACTTATTAATTGTTCGTTTCATTGAAAAACAGAGTAAGGGTTAATCACGAGCAAAGTTGATTAATCAGTGCCTGTAAAACAACCAGGATGACGTCATAATCACAAGATATGAACAATAACATTGGTTCTCTCTTCAAACCACCTATGTTGAAGAGAAATGAATACAACATCTGGGAGCGAAGGATGGGTCACATCCTAGCTCAACAGAACACCGGATGTTGGAAATCGGTTATCTATGGACCACATGTTCCAATGGTGCCCAGTGCTGAGGATCTAAAGGTTTTTGTTCCTAAGAAATTAGAGAACTACACTGATCAGGATTTTCAAAAACTTGAACTAGATGTCAATGCATTCAGCATAGTTTCATCTGCACTACCTAATGAGATCTATGCTGGGCTGCTACACTGTAACAGTGCCAAAGAGTTGTAGGATGCACTTAAGGAACAGTTTGGGGGGGACTGAAGAAGTACTTGAAAATAACAGGGAAATTTTAAACCAACAGTATGAAACATTTTGTCACATTAAGGGTGAATCATTAACACAACAGTTTGAGCGTTTTAGCTGTCTCATGGGTGAACTAAAACTTGTTAAGGTTGAATTTACTAATGCAGCCCAAAATAGCAGGTTTCTTAGGTCACTTCCTAATAAATGGGACACAATTGCTTTTGTGACCAGAAATTCAGTTGGGTTCAAAGATCTGACCCTGACCCAACTTCATGGTAGACTCCTGACCTATGAAAGGGACTTAAACCAGAAAAAGAAGTTGCAAGAGTCTGGCAAAGTTGCAGATGACTACTCATTTGGCAACACAGCTCTTTAGGTCAGGAAGAGTCTGGCAGTAGTAAGGATCAGAGTTATGATCACTTTATTGACATAACTGCTGGTGGAAACTTCAACTCTGATCCTCACTCATCCAATTATGCTTTCACAGCAAATGGAGAAAGCCAGAACTCTGACAATCTATGCTTTGAACTCAATGCTCTTCAGCATTTTGATCCAACTGACTTAGAGGAAATGGACATATTACACCAGCTTGCACTGCTGAGTGTTAGAACCAGCAAGTTTTACAAAAGGACAGGGAGAAAATTCCCAGGGTTGCATGGGAATCTAAAAGTAAGGTTGGATAAGTCAAAAATCAAATGCTACAAGTGCAACAGGTTAGGTCATTTTGCTAGGGAATGCAGGAATCAAAACAGTGGACCAATTATCACATACCCTAGTCCAAGACCACAAAATAACCAAAGCACTGTGCAGTATTCCCAATATACCCCTGCTGCCCATGTAAACACTACCCATTATGCACATCCTGCAACCCCTGTTCCTGTGCATTATGTCCAAACCACTGTCCCACAAATTCAGTATGTCCAAGCTCCTGTCCCTCAGGTTCAAGTGCAACCAGTTGCACCTCAACAAGCTGCACCAACAGTGGTTCAACCAGATCAGCAAAGCTTTTTCACCCAAGGCTTTGTTGACTGGAGCAGCTTACCTGATGAGCTAGGTGATGAAAATTTTGCACTCTATGCTACTAATGATGCTTCTAATGATGAATACTGTTTTATAGCATTAGAGTCAATACCAGAAGGGCAGGAAACTGAAGAAGGACAGTCAAATGCTGAAACACTGGATGAAATTGCTGAAGCAGTGGTTACTGCTGTTGCTGGTGAAATACTGTTGGGAGAAAATTCAGAACCCCTGTTGGAACCACTGTCTGACCCCTGGTATGAAGAAGAAGAAAAGAAGAAAGAAGGTGAAATAGAAGAGAAAACTCAAGTAGAAAGTTATCATACATGTGATTATGCCATGATGGCTGCAGCTAAGGTATCACCTTAGTTTCTTAAAAATATGTGTTTAGACAAATGCATCATAGCATTTGCTAACATTAAAGAGGTGAATGAAAACCTTAGGGATAGAGTGTTAAATGATGAAGTACAATTTGAAAAGTCTTTAAAAGAACTAAAAATCAAATTGGCTGAAAAGGATAATGAAATCTACAGTCTCAAACAAGAGCATAGCATAACCAAGGACCAACTCCAAACAATGATAGAAAAATATCAAGTTTGCAAAAAGGAGTTGGAAGCCACCCAAATCACTTGTGAAAAATGGGTGGAATCCTGCAAAGGTTATGAGATCATGCTTGAAAAACAGCTTGAAAGTAATGTAAAATTTAGCATAGGGTTTAGAAAAAATGACCAAGTTGAAAACATTGCTGCAAATCAAGCTAGTTCTGTTGAAATTATACCAACCAACAAGAATGGTCAAGAAGATAAAATAACTGACAAACTTAGTAACAAAATCACTTTGGAAAGACCTGTGGGGTCCTCAACTTTTGAGGAAATTGAGAAATACCAATTCAAACCCACATGGTCTGGTGAGTGTGACATTCTTGAAAATTTCAAACCCATGGACTTTACTACTGTGGATGGTGTCAAAGCTCCTAAGGCAAAGGTCATTCCTCTTAAGGACATCCCAACAGTAGTTCAAAACTCTGTTGCAAAGGAGTCTGAAAAGAAGAAAAGAAAAGAAAAGGTTAAAAACTTATTTTGTGATTTCTGTGAGAAGAAAAATCATTTGACCAAAGATTGTTTTCATCTAAAAGCGTATGATATTAACAAAACAAGCATAATTGTGCCTTCTCAGAGTTGCACCATCTGTGGTAAAACAAACCATCTCACTCAGGGATGTGTGTATCTCACATCCTTTGATGTAAAAAAGAATGAATACACTTCAAAAACATCCATGAGTTCATCAAAACCACTAATCAAGAATCAACCACTGTTTGTGCCAGTTCAAACAGCTGTTACAAAACAGTTGAACCAAACCTCTGTTAAAAGAGATGTTCAGGTGACTGATGCACCCACTGCTAACCAATACCGAAGAGGTAAAGGTCAACCACCATACCCAAGGGTCCCACATGTTTATGAAGCTTACAAAAGGCCTTCTAAACCAAGAGTGAACAGGCATCCCTTTGGGTATCAACAGCTGATAGGACAGGACCCCCAACAGTGGTTAGAGAAAAACAGTTCCAAAGCCTTATTGGCTTTGGAGACCCTCATGAACTAAACGAGTCTATCAGAAGAGTTCTAATCCATATCAAAGGCGGAATTCAATGATACAGACTTGATTACAGCTTGATTCACTCTTTAATTGTCTTGTTTATAGATTTGAAAGCGTTACAGGTCAAACGACACTTCAGCAGCACTTCAGCTCTGGAATCCGGAACTGTTACAAATGAAACGAAATGGCACATATATATAGGCAGTGCCATTCCGCACGAAACGGCTCACACGAAATGGCTTGTTCCATTTCGTACGAAATGGACGAGTTCAATTTCATGCGAAATGGTCACCTTTAACTTGTTTCTCGTTTTTTGTGCCCTGATCTATCATTCTAATTACAAGACTCGATACAAGACGAAGTTGACAGACATATGCACCAACAGACTCCCCCTTGGATGTTGACGAAGTCTTCAGTGTCGAGTCTTCTCAATGACATGTCTTCAGCCTTGATCAGTCGTGCTCTCTTCCAAAGTATCTGACAAAGTAAGCATCCTTCAATCTCTTTCTCTTCTCGAATCTCAATCCAGGTTCTATCTTCTCTTGATCAGATCTCTTGATTCCTTAAGATCTTTAGTTTCAGCAGTTTGCGAGAACCTCAGAATCGAACTTGGCTTTACTAACTTCAGACTCCCCTTTGCTAGCAGACTCCCCCTTAAGTTGATCCGGGATCGTAATCTGTCATAGCATTTCCACAGGTTCAAGTCATCTCCTGGTTCTCTGTAGCAACAAGATCAGGAACCTGGCTAACCTGCACAGACTCTACCTCAAAATAAATTTCACAAATTTAACAATTTGACAAATTTATATATCACTTGCAGGTATCGATCAGAATGATTAATCATTTTAAAATCTTTGATGACCACTTGAAAAAATATCATTTCTCTATTTCTTCAAACAAACTTTCCTAAACCTGCTGTTCATCATGTATAGCACTTGGAATTTTGAAAATCAGCTTTTCATCATCAGTTGTCGAAAATCTTTTTGTATTTTCAAAGTTTATGCTAAAACACACTGAAAATCTTTTTGGATTTTTGTTTTTAAAGAAATGTAGTAAAAAAATATTTACAGATAATATTTTTGCGAGTTTGTGTAAGAGGATCATATCAGTTTATGAGACAAATCACTAACACCGTTAAGCTTTAAACATTTTAAGTTCTAAACGATTCACGTAGATTGTCAGTATACTGATCCACTTAAATTTTCACACAAAGTTCAACAGTTTCGAGATACGAGATTAGTGTTTTATGGACTTAAACTTTATTCGCGTGTCCCACCTCAGAATATACTCCCGTATCTAGACTCCTATATTCAGTCTTACAGGTGAATGTACACTAATGATATCTGTAAGAGTTAAATGCGAGACCATGAGAGCTCAGGCTATTGCTTCCGCAAAATCAGAGAGATGATGATTCGACTTTCGGTGGGTTCCCTTTAGAGAATCTTTTCTTCAACTGCAATTGATTTGTATCTTTCGATATTTTATCAATTTTTATGCAGAGGGTGGCCTTTATGATTAAAGCAATGCAAAGTATTATACGAGGACTAGGCTATTGCTCCCGCAAAATCAGAAGTCCTGGTATAATACCCCAGATATCACCACGCACAAAGACCTAGTATGTCAGAAATAGAAAGCCCTTCAAACAAGATTTCAGGGGTTACCTATATATCCGAGAGATGTTCCCCACGAAATAAGCAAGTTTGAAATTTAGGTTTATATCTCGAACACAAACTACTAAGCGTGCGAAAACCTACTAGCACATCATCAGTGAGACCGTTTATCACATTTTTACTTTCCAATTCTTTAGCATGCTGTGAATGTCCACTGATATACTATCATTTTCTCTTTATTACAACAAAACTCATTTTGAAATTTTTCAATGTTTTTGGCTTTTATAGATTTTATCATGTTTTTGGATTTTTCAAATTTCGAAATTTCTAAAATTTTCTACTCCCCCTAAAATCAAAAATATGTTTCAATTTTTTATTTTTAAGAAAAATTTGAAAACAAACTGTACAAGTAAAGTGACAAACTGATTCGAATTGCTTCAAATCGCCATCCACTTGGCATAAACAATCAGAACTCCCCCTGACAACAAACTATTTTCCCATTAAGATTTTAAAACATTTAAGTTTGTTTTAATCAAAATGGTTTTTCCGGAAAATTAGTTTTGTTGAAACCACATGTAAGATCGGGGTTATGATCATCACTTTGCTTTCTCAACCACTTGAATGAAAGTTAAATCAAGTTCAACTTAATGACCTTCATTAACCACTTGTAGGTGAAAACCTCTTTTTCAACCACTTGTAGGTTCTTATCAATCAAAACCACTTGTAATTTGAAATATGACAATTTTGATATTTTTGAGAAAGATGCCGATTCATGCTCCACGATTACCAACTTGGAAGCTCCAGCAAATCGGGATTTTTAAGTAGTAAATGCTGTCACCCAAGCCTGACCAGGCTTGGGTGATTGTGAATCATCTTTAACTCCCCATCTTTTTTATTTATAAAACTCTTTTGCACCTTTCACTTTCCCGTCAACCATCTTCCCAAAAATATATTTCACGTTTCCATTAAACGCTTTTTCATCATCAAATTCTTTCTTACCAGAGAAGAATTGATCTGAAATCTCAATCTTTCCAACTTTGGATTTCAGGTTTTCTCTTGTCAATGACGGAAAGTTTTCTTCGTTCATTTCTGGAACGGAATGCTCATCATTTTTCTCAACAAATGACTCCTCTGACTTTGACGAGTCAGATTCATTGTCAGAACTACTCTCTGATTTAACAACCCATTTTTGTTTGTTCAAATCATCTTTTCTTTTGTAAAAACGTTTCAAACTTTCACTAATTTCAAAAGTCAAATCTTTGAACTTTTTAAAACTTTATGTTGGTTGTTTCTTTTCATCAACACATTTCCTTTTCAACTTTGAGTTAGAAGAAACTCCCTGTTTTATGTTGTAGGACTTTGGACAGTTCCAAGCTATGTGTCCAACTTCTTGACATTTGAAACATGTTCTTCTTTCAGCCCTTCGTTCGGATTCTTTCAACATAGTCTTCTTTCTTTCAGCGAGAAACTCTTTGTTTGTCTGTCTCCAGAATGGTTTCTTCTCTTTCTACTGAACTTGTACCTGAAACAAATTTAGTTTTTGGTTTATAAGTTTTCTCATTTTTATAATTTTCTGGGGGAATGAAACCTAATCCCTGCTTTTTGAAATTACCGTTATGGTTTGGTTTCTTTCGATAACCTGAACCAGAACTGTAACCTTTCTTCTTGTTCAATCTCTGTTGAACTCTTGAAGTGTATTTTTTAGGTTTTTCAGCAAGATTTAAATATTTTATTTCAGAAATATTAAGTTCCGTTAATTTGAAAACCAGTTTGATCATTTCAGTTTTGACACTTCTTATTGGAAATTCTTCATCAGAAAATAATTTGTCAGAATCTTTCAAAGTATATGCTACTTTGAATGTTTCATCATTCAAATTATTTTTCGACATCAGAAATTCTTTATTGTAAACCCGTTTGACCGGTGAACTCGGACTCTTGTCTGATGAACTCGAACTTTCAGATTTAGACTCCGACTTTGACTCTTCATCCATATCCAACACCTGATCGACCACTTTCTTTAATAACTCAGACTCATGATCAGTGTCAGAAGCTGTGAATGTGACGTCAATTCTGGTAACTCATCAATGGTTTCAAATTTTAACTTTATGTTGAGTGCTTTTTTTAATCGTTCCTCATTTGGCTTTCTGGGAGAATAACTTTCCCATATCGGAGGCGGACACTTGTTATACTTGACACTTTGTTTCTTACCAGTATCCTCTTCCGTCTTTTTATCTTGAAAAGCTTCAAGACCTGCAACAGTAGGATAAACTCTGTCAATCAAATAATCACAAGCTTTATAACTCATCAGCAATCGTTTGATTCTCTCATTTTCAATCTTTTCGAGTTCCAAATCCTGCTTCAGCTTTGCACAATCTTCAATATACTCATTGATGACCTTCTGCTTGGTCATTAATGTTGAACTCATCATTGTCTGAGCAGCTCCCATTTCTAGGTTTGTTTTGTTCAAACTATCAACCGTTCTGTTCAGCACATCATATGATTCTTTTACATACTTCACATCAAACAACAGTTTTTCTTTTAACTCTTCTAGTTCACGATACTTCTTGTCTTTCTCTTGACAATCTTTGCATGGTTTCAAGCATTTCAGACAAGGTTTAGTGACCTCAACAATCTTCTCAACTTCAACTATCTTTTCAACTATTTTCTCCACTTCCACAATTTTCTCCACCACCTTCTCAATCATTGGTTCTTCATCAAATTCTACTTTTACCTCACACCTTCATCTTCGATCTTTTCTGTCGAGTTTTCTTCAGCTTTTGCTTTTTCAGCTTCCAATTTTGCCTTTTCTTCAACAATTCTTCTTGCTTCCAAATCTCTCTTCTGTCTAGCAGCCTTTTTCTCATTCAACATCTCGATCTTATCTGCAAAAAAACAAATTAAAACTATAAGTATCCAGACCTTTTTCTAGCTTTATTGATATACTCTTCTTCGTCATCTGTGTCTGCATCACGTCCTAATTCCTTAAAAATCGGTATTCTTTTCGGCTTAGATTTGACTGCTTCTTCTTCCAAAATTTGAGCGACAAAAGCTGATTTTTCTAAATATTCTTTATCTGGAATGTATTTATCCCAGCTAAATCCCTCTGCCAATCTTTCATCATCTTGATTTACAAGATAAGCTTTCTTCTTTCCATCTTCAATAGCTCGGGATGATGACGATTGTTGAGCAATCTGATGATAAATTGATTTTCGATGATAATCGTTGTTTCCAAACGGATTTTGTCTTCCGGTTGCTTCTTTGTTTGTACACTCTCGTTTAAAATGCCCCTTTTCTCTGCAACGAAAACAAGTAACCTTTGATTTGTCAAATCCTAACGGAGATGTGGCAACATCACGAAGATCATCTCTACCGGTGATTTGTGTAAATTTTTCTGCTCTTCTTACAGCACTGGCTAAACACCACTTGATGCCCATCAACTCAAGTTCTTCAGCTTCAATCTGATCATAATCCTCTTTGGTGAGCATCGGATTTCCAATTCGTCCAGCAACTAAGCTTTCATACGACTCTAACATAGTAACAAGTGATGCCATGTGTTGCTTAGCTATTTCTAGAGAGAGATTTTGACCATTTTGTATATTCAATGTAACATTACATTGCAGATTTGTTGAATTCTGTTGTCAAGAACTTGGTGTTGAAAAATTTGGATCAAAACTTGAATAAGACGAAGAGTATCCACCACTCTGAGTTGTGGTGCTAACATTTGTTCCAGAAGAACCATCAGCACTGAAAGCAGTCTTAATCTTCGGACTTGGAATAGTTTCAAATTTGCTTCCTCTGTAGTATAGACTAACATCCTGTTGAGCATTTGGATTATTCATGATAGCAGTTTTCTGAACATCCAATTCATGTTCTTCAATTTTCTGAATGAACTTACTCAAATTCATATTTTCATATTTTCTCATATGTTTCAAAATCAACAAATATGTTCCCCATTTATTCTGCGGTAATGCATCAGCAAGCTTATCAACCCATTCATCGTCGTCTTTCTTGATTTCCAATCTTCTCATTTCCTGAACAAGATGATAATATCTATCGATAGTTGTTTTGGTTGTTTCACCTTCAAAAGCTACAAACATATCAAATGATTTCTTTAGTAATGCACGTTTATTTTTTATCATATCAGCACTTCCTTTAAACTTTTGAATCAATGCCAACCAAATTGATCTAGCAGTGTCTGTTGAAGCAAAACAAAGATATCTTCTTTTACTGCTTGTTGAAGAATACTAATCATCAATTTCTCACTGGTGTATTTTAACTTCTCAGCCGCTGAAAAATCACTTAAAGATTTTTCATTTCCACGGTCATCTATTGGTTTTTCGTAATCTTTGTCCAATGCACACCATGCATCAAACTTATAAGCTTGCACCCATGTTTCAAAACGGTTTTGCCATCCTTTAAAATCCTCGATGTACATAAGCTTTGGAGGTTTTTGAGACGTTCCCGTTTCATTTTCAATTTCAAGAGTTTCGGTAACTGTGATTGGAGCAGCTGGAGTAGTAGCAAACGCGTTGTAAAACTCTTCTTCCATGTTTCGATGTTGAAAATTCACAAAATCACAATGTTCAAGCGAAATGCAGGTTCAAACGAAATGGATACTTTGATGCGAAATCCTTTTGGTGAGAAATGAACCCTGGTACGAAATGGAAATCTATTTCGTGCGAAATGGAGCACTAATAATCAATTCGTACGAAATGAAAGTCTAATGGACCATTTCGTGCGAAATGGAAGTTCTTTTCAAGCGGAATGGTTACTTTCAAGCGGAATGGGTCCAATCCGTGCGAAATGAAGGTCTCAAGGTGCAATTCGTGCGAAATGGGGGTCACAAAGTTCAAATCGTGCGAAATGGATGATCTGATTCAAACGAAATGGACCATTTCGTACGAAATGCTGCTGATGTCACTCTATCGAGCAGATTTTTGTCAAATTGATCAACTTTTAGTCCGATTTTAGGTCTGATTCTTTCAAGGATTGTTTAAAACAGTATTATGCGTGTTATATGTGAAATTCAATCCATTTTAACCGTGAAATTTTGTTAATTTTGAAAAAGAAGGTGTAGAAGTCAGAATTTTTGATGAAAACAAGCTGAATCGGTATGAACTCTTCCTCCTGAGATCTGATACCACTTGTAGGATCGAGATTCGATCTAAACGAGTCTATCAGAAGAGTTCTAATCCATATCAAAGGCGGAATTCAATGATACAGAGTTGATTACATCTTAATTCACTCTTTAGTTGTCTTGTTTATAGATTTGAAAGCATTACAGGTCAAACGACACTTCAGCAGCACTTCGGCTCTGGAATCCGGAACTGTTACAAATGAAACGAAATGGCACATATATATAGGCAGTGCCATTCCGCATGAAACAGCTCACACGAAATGGCTTGTTCCATTTCGTACGAAATGGACAAGTTCCATTTCGTGCGAAATGGTCACCTTTAACTTGTTTCTCGTTTTTCGTGCCCTGATCTATCATTCTAATTACAAGACTCGATACAAGACGAAGTCGACAGACATATGCTCCAACACTGTCAAGACTAACAGTGCTGGTCCATCTCAAACTCCTCTATCAGACAATGGGTATGAAGTGATCCTTCCACTACAAACCTTCAAATCCATTGCAAGAGCAGCAGATGTTCAAAACAGTTGTCAAAGCTCAACCACTGCTACCTCAACAGTTGTTGACCAAAGTAGCCCATTAACCCCTGCTTCCACATCATCAAACACTGTTGATAAAAGCCATCAAACAGTGGATAAAAGTCAACATGTTTTCACACCAATTCCACCTATTCCTCCACCTCCATTCCAAGACACTGTTGGATCATCAAAGTCACCAACAGTTGTTAGCTCAGATGATTCATATCTGCAGCCCTCACCTTTAAATGCCATTGTTCCATACAAAGGATATTTAATCTTCTTGAAGTCTCATCCACCTGACCAAATCATTGGCAACATCAGTGAAGGGGTGCTAACAAGAAGCCGATCCCAAAACATCTGTCTTTTTGCTGGTTTTCTATTACTCCATCAGCCAGTCAAGTACCAAGAGGCACTAAAAGACAACAGCTGGGTAGAAGCCATGCAAGAGGAGCTCCAACAGTTTAGAAGACAACAAGTTTGGGAGCTTGTTCCACTGCCAGAGGGTGTGAGTCCTATTAGCACAAAGTAGGTCTTCAAAAATAAAACTGATGAAAGGGGTATTGTTGTCAAGAATAAAGCAAGGCTCGTGGTTCAAGGGTTCAGACAGGAAGAGGGCATTGATTATGATGAAACTTTTGCCCCTGTAGCAAGATTGGAAGCTATCAGATTATTCCGGGCCTTTGTTGTCAACCACAACATAAAGGTGTTTCAAATGGACATTAAATGTGCATTCCTCTATGGTAAAATTCAAGAAGAGGTATATGTTTGTCAACCTCCAGGTTTTGAGGATCCATTTAATCCAAATCATATTTACAAGCTAAATAAAGCTTTGTATGGCTTGAAACAAGCACCTAGAGCCTGGTATGAAACTCTTTCCACCTTTCTTCTTTCCATTGGGTTCACAAGAGGTAAAATTGATAAAACATTGTTTTTAAAATGGAGAGGGAAAGACTTGATGATTGTCCAGATTTATGTGGATGACATCATTTTTGGAAGCACATGTTCTAAAATGTGTGAAGAGTTCAGACAACTCATGACAGCTGAGTTTGAGATGAGTGCAATGGGTGAACTCCAGTGCTTTCTTGGTCTCCAAGTAAGGCAACTGCAAAATGGTACTTTCATCCATTAACGAAAATATGCCAAAGAACTTTTAAAGAAATTTGAGATGGATGATTGTAAGCCATGTTGTACACCCATTGCAATCACAAAAATAGTCATGTCTGATGAAAATGATGATTTGGTTGATCAAACTCTTTATAGAAGCATGATTGGGTCTTTATTGTACCTAACTGCATCTAGGCCAGACATTATGTTTGCAACATGTGTTTGTGCAAGATCCCAATCAGCCCCTAGAAAGTCAAACCTTATTGCTGTAAAAAGGATATTCAGATACCTAAAAGGTGCTCCCACACTTGGTATCTGGTATCCAGCTGATGGAAATATCAAGCTTTCAGGTTTCTCAGATAGTGACTTTGCTGGATGTAATACAACAAGGAAGTCCACTTCAGGAGGGTGCCAATTCCTAGGCAGTTGCTTAGTGTCTTGGCAAAGCAAAAAGCAAGCAGTGGTTTCAACATCCACTGCTGAGGCAGAATATATAGCTGTTGCAAGCTGTACAGCCCAACTGTTATGGCTTCAAAATCAATTGCTGGATTTTGGTATCACTGCCTTAAAGACACCTCTCATGTTGGATAGTCAGGCAGCAGAAAATATCATCAAAAATCCAGTTTCCCATTCAACCACCAAACACATTGATATCAGACATCACTTTATGAGGGATTGCTATGAAAAAGGTTTGATTTCTCTGCACCATGTTCCAACTAAAGATCAGCTGGCAGATGTGCTAACAAAAGCATTAGACACATCCACCTTTGAAAGCTTGATCTCTAGGATTTGCATGCTAAACATGGACTAACAGGCAAAATCCTGTTTTTCTATGAATAAAAGCATTAAAATGTTTTCAGAAAATCAAAATTCCATCCTTAAAAATAGTTAAAAATGGACTAACAGGCAAAATCCTGTTTTTCTATGAATAAAAGCATTAAAATGTTTTGAGAAAATCAAAATTCCATCCTTAAAATGTTTTCATTAATCCTTAAAAGTCTGCCATAACCACTGTTTTGGTTCAAACATCTGTTCTGATGATTATTGTCCACTGCTGAAAGTCAACCTCTGTTTCCTCATTTCCTTGTTAACCACTGTTGTTTAAAATCAGTGTTTTAACCCACTTATGGCTATCCACTGATAGTTAAAAATCAGCCATTGTTTTCATTTTACCACTGAAAACCGCTGATACTTGATCCATCAGTGGTTTCCTAAACAACTGTCTTCCATTCTCATCAGAGGTTGGCACGTGGTCAGTACTTATCCGTCAGATCATTTGTAACCGCTGCCACGTCAGCATTCACTTTTCCACTTTATAAAACCCTAATCAAAACCCCAAACAGGGTTTTCACTGTCGAATCGCTTCAAAATTCCTTTCTCAAAGCAGTTAGCATCCATTTCTCTCAAATCCTTCATCGTCTTCTTCCTCTCGCAATCACACTCATATCGCCGTGGCTCTTCCATACAAAACTCATCATAACTACCTGTGCATACTTGAAAAACCAAGTGGCAGCACAACCTTCAACTCCGTCATTGATGCTCTTTCAACCACAAAGTACAAAACTTTGTTGACTTGTAATGCTCCTATCTTCCTGGAAACTCAACGAGAATTCTGGAAAAATGCTAAACTTGATGTTAAGGACAAAAAGCCCTTAGCAATAAATTCTTCAATCCGGGGTATTGTTGTTACCATCACACCTCAAACTCTGTCAGAGGTCTTTGAACTCAATGATATTCAAGGTAAAAACTCTTTTCTAAAAACAGAGTATCAAACTGATTTTCTTGAGAGAGGGTATGAAGAGGAAATGAAAAATGACACTTTACAAAAAAGGCAGTTTTCCTCCTGCCATGAGGTTTTTGTTCCATACCCTCCTCATGTGTGTGTCAAATAAAACAACTGCTTTCAATGAGATACCATCGAAAATTCAATATCTGGGTTATGCAATTATGAATGAAAAAATTTTTAACTACTCCCAGGAAATTTTCAATGACATGGTTAAAAATATTAATAATATTAAAGATAATAAGAAACCATTTCTCTTGTTTCCAAGGTTTCTAAGTTTTTATTTACAAAAGAAATTTTCCAAGGATAATTCACATATGCTAATCCAAGGAAATCCATGTCAAATAAACAGCCTTTCTTCTGAAACTTTTACTAGGCTGTCAAAACCTTCCAAAACCCAAACAGAGGAGCCTGAGCAGAATTTAGCAGCAACAACTGCTCCTCAAGTCCCTGTTGTTGAGACCACTGCTCAAGGTGATCACAGCAGCAAAACCACTGCTGTGAAACCCACACCTAAAACCACCAAAAGACCCAAAAAGAAAAATATTCAAAAGCCCCCTAAACCCATAAAAAAGGAAACTCTGGAAGATGAGATCCCAGAGATTATACCTGTGACAACACAAAAGTCACCAATAACCACTGCTGCTACTTCCTCACAGCAGTTGGATGAAAGATCTCAACCTGAGCCTCAAACTCCTCTTGCTTCTTCTCAAAAAGATCAGGTTGTATCAACAGGGACACCACATTATGATGCTCTGGAATCACTTGATTCCATCATCCACAGCCCAGCTCTCGGGGCAAATTCTCTTTCCACACCCATACTCACTGCCCAACTTCCACCATCCATGCTACCTTTGTTGGATACACTTGATATAGCTCAGACAGAAATCAGTTCTTCTCAACCACCTATCACTGAGAATATGCCTCAACATGTGACTGAGTCTGAGCTCCCTATCTCTGCTAACCCACCAACAACTGAGGAGGTTATACTGCAGGAAGTACAAGTACTCCCTGTCAGTAGTTCAAGTGAAGCAGCTACTACAAGTGTTGAACCCACTGGGTTACACTTGGATAGTAGTTTCATCAATAAGACTTCCTTGAAGGCAATTTCTTCTTTGGGAACCATAATGCCCACTGGTGAGTTTCCAATATTCACTGGTGCGCTTAGAATGGTAACCTCTTTTGAAGAAAGAAGACCCCAGTACCAAGAAAAAGGGGCATCAGTAGATGACTTTTGGGAAACTTTCCCTAAGTCAACTGCTGATACAACCACTGCCAGTGGGAAATCAGATGATCCCATTAAGTTGGGTGATGGTTTAAAATACAGAGAATTGACGGAGAGGGTTGACAAGATTGACACATCTGTTGCAGAAATTAAAACTATGCTGCAACAGTTGTTACAAGCACAAAAGGCAACACCCACTGCTACACCATCTGCAGCATCTGCTCCATCATCTGCTCCTACTCCCACTGAGCTTTGGAAACTATTTCAACCTCTGCTTCACAAACAAAGAGAATATGCTGATCAACAACACGAAGTTCAAATTCAAAAGATAAAAAATTTGATGGAAGCTAGGTTCAAGGATACACAAGCAGACATCAAGGCAATTAAGGCCCATTTACTACAAACCACTGGCACTGCTCCTCCTTCAATCATTTTTGTTGACAATCCTCCTAATGATGCCAAAAAGGGGGAGAAAAAGAAGAAGGGATATGAAGATGGCCTATACATTGAACCAGATCGTTTGTCTAAATCGGCTATGGAAATCCCAAGGCTAGATGGTTCAAAAAAGGGTGATGTAACCCAAAATGCACTTGCTGATGAAAAAGCAAAGCAGAAAAGGGATAGGGAAACAAAGGGATCTAAAAGGTTTGAGAAGGAGAAGAAAGTTATGATGGAAAGGGAAGAGCAGGGTACTTCTGAGCCTAAAGAAGAGGAAGTTGTTCCTAAGCCAAAAAGAAGACAGCCTACTAGAAAAGTAAGGCAACCCAAATCCACACCTTCCAAAACCGTTAAACAAACTCCCCAAATCCCCAAAAATTCCTCTTATCAAACCTCCAAACCAACAGATGTTGAGACACCTGTTGTATCAACAGTTGTTGGTACTTCAGTGGTTTCAACAGATATTACCCCAACAACTGCCATTACTACCACTTCAACACACATTTAATCCACTGCCTTACCAAAAATCACATCACCACCACAAAAACCACCTGCCAAAAAGCAGAAGACATCAGATGACACATCATCTGTTGTAATGACAACAGTCGTTGAAACACTAGTTGTTTCAACAGCTGTTTGTCAGCCACCTACCACTTCAATCACTACCACTCAATCCACAAATCCACCACAAACCTCTCCAAAACCCAAAAGGAGAAGGATAATACTGGATGATGACTCTTCACCACCTCCAACATCTTCACAACCACTGACCCTTGCTACCTTTCCAAACCCTGTTCCACTCTCTTCAGTACAAGCTCTAATTCCAAATACTGCCGTTGTTCCTGCAGGAGTACAGTATCCATTAGATCTTCCAGCAGTTAGAAAGGAGATAAAATCCTTCTACTCTGAAGATGACCCTACAAAAAGGAATCTGCCATCTCTTCTAGGTTATCCTAGGCCTAATAACATAGAAGAATATTTGAAGTTAAAGGCTCAACAAGCAGAGGATATCTCTAAAAGAAATACAGAGGGAAAATCTGACAAAGAGATTCAAAGATACTTTCAATACCTGCTCACTCAAGTCAGAACTTTGGAGCAGTTTTCAAAAGATCTTTGTCAGAAACTATCAGAAAGAAATGATGAAAGCCTGAGAAAAGATGATGATATCAAAGCCATGACAGAGGTGGTCTCGGACATGAAAGGGTGTATGAAGGATCTAATGTTGCGGTATGTACCGCGGGTCAGGGATATTCCGTTGTACCAAGGGATGTCTTTTGATCCGACTTCATTGATCACATCATGGCTTTCAAGAAATACAAGGCAGAGAAATATCAATACAAAGAATGGACCATTAGTGAGCTTAAAGAGGAGTTAGAAAGAGTGCAAAAGATGAACAAAGACAAAATAAAACACACTCCTCCTGTTTGGTCCAAGTACAAGAAAAATGTACCAGAAAGGGCTTTAAAGTTGAAGATAATGAAAGAAGAGCTTACTGATTATGGGTCAAGGAATCAGGTTAGCAGGTGGAAAGAAGAAAAAGTGATAGATACCTACAAAAGGTTGGAAGAGTTGAGAAAGAAAGATCTCACTGCTCCTTAAAAACCTATTTATCCTGAAGCAGTGGTTCCAGTTAGACAACAAAAACTGCCTATCAAAAGATCCACTGCTCCACCTGCTGCCCTCCTTTATAAAAAAAGGAAACAAAAGCAGATGGATGCAGAAACAGAAGCAGATAAAGCACAAGGGGATTACATTATAAAAATGGTCCTTCAATAGATGATAGCAGAAAATCCTGAATTGGTAAAAGCTACAAACACTGCCTAAAGTGTCATTACCAGGCCTCCATCTCCAAACTCATCAATAATAAAAACTTTCCCAAGAAACTCATTGGATTCAAAAATACTAAAGTGGAAATCTGATAAACAGACCCACGTATTGACTCTGATCAAATCCAAAGGTGAGGTGAAGCATATATCAAAGGAACAAGCACTTGGCCTGGGTGTTGAAGATCTTCAGGATCTACTTGAGCTTCCACTGTGCAGGGATGAGGATGATACAAGTTCCATGGACTTTGAATTACAATTCAAAGGACAATTCAGGGAATATTTGATGAGGCAATAAAAATCCAAGAATAATGAAGAGTTTTGGCATCATCTGTTCCAGGGGGAGATTGTTGGGATTGAACCCTACAGAGGAACAGTTGATTAAAGCCAAAACTGGATCAGATCAGTGGATCCAGAATAAGCAGATGTTTGTATTTGATCTTTCCCCTTGAAAGTGGCTCTAACATCTGATGGATTCAAGCACTGCCCTTCCTAACTACTGCTGACCCAAAAGACTGATGAAGACTAAGTGCCGATGCTCAATCAACTGTTATGTCTCAAGTACTGCTGAAGACCAAAGCACTGCTGGAGCCTAAGCAGTGGAATGAAGGATCAGTTGTTTTGTTTATATTTTGTATATTGTAATCAGTTGTTTGTAATCAGTAGTTGAAATAGGTCAGTAGTTTGAGTTTGTTAGGAGGTTAGATGTCACTTTCATGGTGACGTCACAAAAGATGCCACAGTGGTTTGTTCGGTACTATAAATAGAACAGTACCATGTACTGTTCTATTAGCTCTTTTCATCACAACTCATTCTATACGAACATTCTCTGTGAGCTCAGGCTGAAGGGGAGATTTTATGCATTCATGCAAGTGTAATTGAAGTTTGTAATAAATACAATCATTCAATTCTATGTTAAACATGTTTGTTTAAAGCAATTCTCTCATTTGATTGTGTTGAAAGTTTGTTCCATCTTATTTCCGCTGCACTTTATCTTAATTCATTTTCATTACATTCAAACAAGCACAATCATAAGAAACTCAGATCCTAACACAAAGCATATCATTTTCTTTTAAAAATCATCACAAATCAACAACAAATCAAACAATACTTACCACAAGCCAAAATCATGCCACTTACACTACTTCATGAACTTGAAGATTTATAAAAATTTGTAGTAACTTAGTATGGCGTTAAGTAAGCTTAGTTACCCTTTTAAAGTGTGGTTATTTATTTATAAATAACATTCTTGCAAACTTTAGACTTTCACAACTTGTAATTTGATTTTCTAAAAATATTTCTTCTTGAATTTTTCTTGTTAATAACATGTTTCTATACTTGATTTAACACTAAAAATGTGATTAATTTCTTTACAAACACCATGGTTATGTAAATCTTGTAATTTAACTTGGTTTCTTGAGAAAACTAGTTTTGAAATCATTCATTTACGAGATTTATATTATACTTTGATCATCATCATTCAAGAAAACATCTTCATATTTCAAGTCCATGTTTACATAAAGTATGATCATCTTGGTTTTTCACAAGATCATCCACTCACTTGCTAGATCATGTGTTTAATCACAATCTAGCAAGTTTCATATGATGTTTAACATCATAAACACAAATAACCAACAATCAAAAAGCATACATACACTTTAACAACATAGATCATTATGATTTTGAGCTTTTTGTAAGAGATTATGTTCTTGATCTTTGATGTTCTTCATGATTAGTTACTTATATCATCCTTTAACCAACATAATAAGAAGTAAAATGAGATTAGAAGAGTCTTACTACTAGCACAAGGCTAGGGAAGAGATTCAAGATGAAGATGATGATAAACTTGGTGGTTAAAAGCATTTGAGAGAGGTCCTTCACCTTCCAATGGCACCAAGCTCCTTAATCAAGCTTCTTATACCTTTGTATCACTAGAGAATGGATGAACAAGAGTTGAAGGTGATGGTAGTGTTGTGGTGGTTCTCGGTCATGACCAAGAGAGGGAGAAGAGAGAGTTTGAGTGTGGTGATGTTTGTGAGAAATGAATTGAATAAGGGACTTGTGGGTTTATATTATAACCTTCCAACATGACTTAATCCAAAATGTATTGTGTTGCAAAAGAAATAGACATGATCTAATAAAATATGCAAAGAAAATCAAGGGTGGGGGCCACCCTTAAACCGTAAACATGAGGGGGTATGGTTAGTTTGTAATGGATAGTTAGGGAACTAGTTAGATTCTAAGTGATTAAGTTAGTGTTATTTGTATGTTATATGATTATAAGGTGTGTTATGATGTTCGGGGACCATAACTAGCTCGAAAGTGATAAAACAATGCTTCTAGTGAAAATTTGGTGTTTCGGGTAGTGTCCGGTTGTTCAGTTGGTTACCGGTTCATTAAGGTTCTAAATTACGCAGTTTAGTATGCTTTATGTTTCCTTTTATGACAGTTTTGATTCCCGACACTTAGGAAAGTATTCTAGATCATTAAACCATAATTTTGCATAATATTAAGTTGTTTAAAAGCTGAATTTTGCTGAATTCTGCAGTTTATGTGAGTTTTAGGCACTTTCTGGCACTTAAACTATCACTAGGAAGGTAGTTTTATGACCCTTACTTTCCTACACACTATACTAGTGTAACTCTTGGTTTCTAGCTCATTCTCTGCTTTAACATTGTGTCAGTCTGAGTACTGAACTCTCGTCAGTACTTCTGATTTGTCTGATAATTGTGCTAACTTTGTTTCGTGCATCATTTGAATCATAAAGTGTTGCATGCAATAATGATATGGCATCATGCAATATGTGATGCACAGGTATGTATTATGACAATAATTAGAAAGCATTCATGTCATTAATTTAAATCAGCACAGTCATTAAGTCATAAGTTACTGTTTAATTATTGTACAGATATATGGAAATTTGGCAATTGTCACATTCTCCCCCTGTTAAGAAAATTTCGTCCCGAAATTTTAAGCTGCGCTATTGGTTGCAGGGGAGTTAGGGAACAAATGCGGATACTTTGTTTTCATATGATATTCACGCTCCCAAGTAAACTCTGGGCCGTGACGCGAGTTCCAACGAACCTTGACGAGCTTAACACTACTCCTCCGAGTCTTGTTGACTATCCAATCTGTAACCTCAATGGGTTCTTCATTAAAGTGGAGAGTGTCTTCTAAATGCACTTCATCTGCAGGGATGATAATTGTCTCTTGAGTTGGACTTTTCTTCAGATTAGATACATGGAATGTATGATCAACACCGTTTAGTTCCGCTGGTAGCTCTAACTTGTATGCAACGGTACCAACCCTTTCCAATATCCTGAATGGCCCAATATAACGTGGTTTTAACTTGCCACGTTTCCCAAAACGCGCTACACCTTTCCAATGTGAGACTTTTAACAAAACCATATCTCTTACTTCGAATTGCAAGGGTTTTCGTCTTTGATCCGCGTAACTCTTTTGTCGATCATGAGCCGCCTTGATGCGTTCTCGGATCTGCATGATCTTATCAGTTGTTTCCTGGACCAGTTCGGGGCCAACCATCTGTCTATCACCAGCATCTGCCCAACACAACGGTGAACGGCACTTACGCCCATAGAGAGCTTCGAACGGTGCAGCTTGAATACTCGTGTGGTAGCTGTTGTTATAGGAAAACTCAACCAGAGGTATATGAGTATCCCAACTGCCACCCAAGAATAGTCCTTTCGCTCTGTCCGTCAGTCTGCGGGTGAAAAGTTGTACTCAGATTCAACTGAGAACCAAAAGCTTCTTGAAAGGATTACCAAATCCTTGATACAAACCGTCCATCTCTATCTGATATTATCGAGATAGGCACTCCATGACGTGCTACTATCTCCCTGAGATAAAGCTCAGCTAGCTTCCCTGTGCTATCTTTCTCTCGAATCGGTAAGAAGTGCGCAGACTTGGTCAATCGGTCCACTATTACCCATATCATATCATGTCCTCCAGGGGTTCTGGGTAACTTTGTTATGAAGTCCATAGAAATCTGTTCCCACTTCCACATGGGTATTTCCGGCTGTTGCAGAAGACCAGAGGGTTTCTGATACTCGGCCTTTACCTTGGCACAAGTTAGGCACTTTCCAACGTAGATGGCAACGTCACTCTTGAGTCTTGGCCACCAATAATAATCCTTCAGATCATGGTACATCTTGTCCGATCCTGGATGGATCGAGTACCTCGATTTATGAGCTTCATCAAAAATAACTTCTCTAATACCACCACAAAGCAGAACCCAAGTACGTCCCATGAAATACAAGGTTCCTTCCTCGTTAGGCATCAACTTTTTCTCCATTCCTCAGAGATATTCCACCTTAAGATTTTCTTTCTTAAGAGCTTCTTTTTGCGCGACACGAATACGCAAAGTGAGATCCGTCTGAATAATCATCTCTAAAGCCCGAACCCTTATGGGCTTGATCCTTTCCTTTCAACTTAAGGCATCTGCTACCACATTTGCCTTTCCAGGATGATACTTGATCTCGCAGTCATAGTCATTTAGCAACTCAACACAACGTCGCTGTCTCATGTTAAGCTCTTTCTGATCAAATATGTGCTGCAGGCTCTTGTGATCCGTGAAAATAGTACATCGAGTACCATACAGATAATATCGCCAGATCTTCAATGCAAATACCACTGCACCTAGCTCCAAATCGTGCGTGGTGTAGTTCTTCTCATGGACCTTCAATTGGCATGAAGCATAAGCGATAACCTTTTGGCGTTGCATTAGCACACAACCTAATCCCTGATGCGAAGCATCGCAATATACCACGAAGTCTTCGGTGCCTTCGGGTAGGGATAGTATAGGTGCATCGCATAGCTTGTTCTTGAGCAGCTGAAAGGCTTCTTCTTGATTATCTCCCTATTCGTACTTCACGTCCTTTTGAGTGAGGGAGGTCAATGGTTGAGCTATCTTGGAGAAATTCTCAATGAACCTGCGATAATACCCTGCTAAACCCAAAAATTATCAGATCTCGGTCGGCGTCTTCCGAGTTTCCCAGTTCTTGATTGCCTCGATCTTTGTGGGATCCATATGAATACCATTCTCGTTTACCACATGACCGAGGAACTGTACTTCGCGTATCCAAAACTCGAACTTCGAGAACTTAGCGTAGAACTTTTCCTTCTTTAGTAGCTCTAGGATGGCTCTGAGGTGTTGCTCATGACCTTCCTTTGTCCGTGAATAAATCAAAATATCATCGATAAATATGATCACGAATTTATCAAGATATGGCTTGCACACCCGATTCATCAAATCCATAAATACTGCCGGTGCATTGGTCAACCCAAACGGCATCACTAGAAACTCGTAATGTCCATAACGAGTTCTGAAGGCAGTCTTCGGTATACTTTCCTCTTGAATCCGCAACTGGTGATAACCCGATCGAAGATCAATCTTAGAATAGTAGCTTGATCCTTGCAGTTGGTTGAATAAATCATCAATCCTCGGCAAGGGATACCGATTCTTGATGGTTAACTTGCTCAGCTCCCGGTAGTCGATGAGCATTCGAAAGCTACCATCCTTCTTCTTGACAATCAGTACTGGAGCTCCCCAGGGCGAGAAGCTCGGCCTTATGAATCCCTTGTCCAATAGCTCCTGAAGCTGCGTGGATAACTCTTGCATCTCTGAAGGCGCAAGTCGATAAGGTGCCTTGGCTACAGGCGCGGTGCCTGGAACCAAGTCGATGTGGAATTCGACTTGTCGTTGAGGAGGTAATCCTGGAAAGTCTTTGGGGAAGACCTCAGGATATTCCCTTACCACAGGGATATCTTCGAGCTTCGGCTCTTCGGCTTCCCTATCCACAACATGAGCTAAGAAGGCAACACATCCTTTACGCAGACACTTCCGCGCTTTCAAACAACTAATGATCCGCAAAGGCGATCATGCCTCTCTCCGTGAATCACGATCGTCTCTTCATTCGCCATCGGAATGCGAATTATCTTTTCATGGCACACAATCTCTGTGTGGTTGCTAGACAACCATTCCATCCCAACTACAACATCGAAGCTTCCCAAATCAACTGGTAGAAGATCTATCAGAAACTCACGCTCTCCAAGCTCTATAACACAACCTCTAATCACCTCGTTGCTTCTACTAGGTTTCCATTAGCCAGTTATATCGAGTACGGAACATCTAACTTACTTGCAACTAGGCCAGGTATATTCTTAAAATCTAGAGATACGAAGCTATAATCGGCACCAGTATCAAACAACACAGATGCATAACGTTGATTTATAGGGAACGTACCAGTAACCACGTTTGGATCCTGGCGTGCTTCCCTAGCTCCAATAGTGAACACGCTTCCACGTGCCTGATTATTCTTGGGGCAATCCCGCTTAAAATGCCCCATTTCACCACAACCAAAACAACCTTGACCACGTCCATTGCCATTACCACCCTGGTTGTTGTTGTTATTGTGCCCACCACGGTTCCCATTCCCTACCTGATTCCCGTTTCCACCACGGTTCTGATTACCATTCTGATTTCCATTACCACCACGATTGCCGTTACTATTACCATTTCCGCCTTATCCTCCATTTCCACGACCCGCTCCATACCAGCACGTTTCGCTAGAATGCCCAATCTTTCCACAGATACCACACTTCCTATACCTACACTGGCCGGCATGATGAAATTGGAAAATGTCACACTTTGGTAAGGTACCCATGTACCCTCTTCCTTTGTTTTCAACATTTGTAGCGCCAGTCTGTGCTTCAGCTGGCGGATTAGCGTCTCTATGTTTGTTGGCATTATTGTTGTTATTATTCGCCCGAGTACCCTTCTTGAAATTAGTAAACTTTCTTTTATTATCCCCAGACGACTCCACGTGAGTCTCTTTCTTCTTTGTTTCAGAAATTGAAAACTTTCCCAATCTAACTGCTCCTTCAGTGAGCGCCACACTCAAGTCGATAGCCTCGGTAATTGTTGGAGGCTTGGACGCTATCACCATGCTTAGAATCTGAGGGGCCAATCCCCAGATGAAACGTTCTATCCTCTTAAACTCGGGTTCCACCAAATAAGGGACAACTCTAGACAAATCATGAAATCTCTGCACATACTCAGCCACCTTTGGACCTTCCATTTTCAAGTTCCAGAATTCAGTTTCCAACTTCTGGATTTCTGCTCGAGAACAATACTTTTTACGCATCAACTCTTTCAATTCATTCCACGTCAAAGCATACGCAGCCGCCTCACCCAACGTCTGAACCTGAAGGTTCCACCACGACAGAGCCCCGTCTAGGAACAGTCCAGAAATGTACGTGACTTGATGCTCTAGTGCACATTTACTCATTCTCAAAACAGAATCCGTCTTTTCCACCCATCATACGAAGGCGACGGCACCCCCAGTGCCATCGAAATTCAGGGGCTTGCAGTCCAAAAACGGCTTATAGGTACAACCTGTACACAAGCAACATCATCCACAGAAAGCATTAGCAAAGCACACCTGGATATGTCCAAATGTATTGTAATGTGTCTTAGGTGACTAAACATTACCGTTGGGTGCGTTATTCCCTGAGGTACCTCCGATGTGTTCGGAGCGAAGGGCCTCGTGCTGTGCGATGGCATGTGAGATACGCTCTTGTAATTCCGCCTCTGCCGTGGGCAGAGGGTTGTTGGTATCAGTATTCCTTCGCAGCGGCATTCTTCTTCTAAGAAGAAGATCGGATATGTCAGGTCTTATTCGTTAAATAAATAATCAGTTGTCTAGAGGTCGTATGTACATATATATAAACAATCATCATATCAAGCAATCATGCAACAACACAATCATAGCAGGAACATGTAACCCAACAAAGTGTTTAGTGAGAACATGATGATTAAGCTTCCATTAATTACCAACCATAGCCACATTGTTTACAAAGTGTATCACATCAAAAGAGACATAGGGTTACACTACCCTTGTCCAATGAGTCTACCAATTATACAAAAATCATATAGTCAAAAAGTGGTCTTCAAAGTCTTCACAATCTCGGCTCAATTGTAGTGCTCTCACTAAAAGTAATGCATCTGCACAAAACCAAAAACCTACTATGCTGATGGTGGAGGAGGAGGAGGGAAGAAAAGCAAACTGCGAACATGTACAAGCTCCTCCTCGAGCTCATACACACGGCGAAGCAAATAACTAATCTGCTGCTCGACAGTAAGGAAGCGGGCATCAAAACCCGAAAAAGGAGCAGGAGCAGTAGGCGGATGTGCAAAAGGCGATGACGATGAATGTGGAGGGACAAAAGTAGACTGACAGGGACAAGGAGGAGGGCATGGAGGAGTCAGCTCGAGCTCTAGAACTCTGTGACTCAAGATCTCAAACTGTAACTACAGCGACAAAAGCAACTCATCCTGTGTGTAGCCTCCATAATGTGAGGGATGATAGGGGTTGGAGATCGGCATAGTATATGGCGGAAACCATCGGAATGGCTTGTCAAGCGGTGTAGATGTAAAGGGAGTGAAAGATGTAGTCGGTGGGATCGGAGGGAAAGCTGCTGAAGCATATGGGTCATATCTCGGGGGCTGGCTCGAAGTACCCTCCCCTGGTCGGGGTGCAGGGATGTCCTGGAGGAAAACAATCGGTAGATCAGTGCGGTGAACATCTGACTCAACAGGAGGTAGGGGAGCAACATGTGGGAGATCAATAGGCTCTGGAACAAGAGGTGCGATATCTGGTAATCCAAACGGGACATGGTCAGGATCAGGAATCGGCTCAGGATCAGTAGGTGCAATATCAGGCAGGCCAAAAGGAACAGGATCCGGCTCGGGGACATGCTCTGGGTCGTGTGGAGGTGCAGCCGACATCGTTGTGTCGTCATCAGAATCGGTGGCATAAAACTGCAGTCCGGCCGCCCGTAAAGCTGAAGAAGTCACAGACTCAAAGGAGTCTGAAACTAAATGTAAACTGGAGTCGGAGGATAACTCGATAACTGGAATAGCAGGAGGTGGTACAACAACAACATCATCATCAATCTCACCGTCGCCCTGAGCGTTAGCTGGGGGACCATCCACAAATAAATCGACATCATCATCAAACAAGTCATCGAAGGGCCAATCCTCGGGAGGAATGACCACAAGGGGAACGGCGTCGAGGATCAGTGCCACAATGTGCTCACCATCGGGATGTCCGATGATGAGATGGTCATGGACAGGAGCAGGAATATCAAAAGGATCCTCAATGGGAACACCATCAGCTATAGGTAAATCATCGCCAAAATCCGGTAATGTGAATGGCTGGAAGTCTTCCTCATCCTCGGACAGTATCTCGGGATCACTCTCAGTGTCCGATGTGAATATCTCTGGCTCAGGCATGACCTTATCGTCTGAAACGACGGCCATCGGGTCATGGGCGTCAGATAACCCACTCTCTGAGGATGACATGTGTGCCTGTAACATAATAATCATAACACGTGCACATATATTAACTGCTAACACTCAGTTTATGCAAACAAAAACAATCATCTCTTAATCATGTATTCACATTATCCTTCATGAAACTTTTCTATCTTTCCTAGTCTACCCCATGCAGACTAACCACCACTATGACCTTGCAATCATGTTTCTTGTCTTTCCTTTGTAAAACGTTTGTTCCATGGATCTTGGCATTTTGTGTTTGCAATGAAAAATATTTTGTGAAAATATTTTTGTGAGAGAGCCCTAATGATTGTAGTCTAGACTCGAGAAGGAATCCTAGTTCGCTATAATCGAAGCTCTGATACCAAACTGTCACACCCTGACTTTTGCGGAAGCGTGATTACGTGTGACTTGCTTAATATCATTGCATTCAACCATAACAAACAACTATATGATAGAAACCATGATGTTCATCCATTTAATAGTTTCAAAATAATACAACCGTCATTGTTTAACACCAAACCAAGACTTCATGTTTAAAATACAAAACAACCAAAGTTTAAGTTCCGTAATGGATTTCACAAAAGACACTATTAAAACTAGGATTTGAACCATGTATCCTACCAAAGATAAAATACACGATTCAAACCCTTTAACACTAGATGACATCATTTATTGAGGACACAACTTGAAAATCCTTGAACGCCCGCCAGATCCATAATCAGTTCCCTGAAATACATGTAGTTTGAAACATCAACAAAAGTTGAGAGAGTTCATGTGTTTTGTATGTGAGCTCGTAATAAACTTGTAATCATTGTAAGTATGTATTTGTAAACCCGGTATGAAAGCGTCTATGAACAGATCAACTAATGATTTGCAATGTGCAATGGTGCAGGAAGGCTCAAACCTAGCAGATTTTGTACCGGGCTTCCGGCTGGAAGATATAGTCACCACCTTCGGCCACATCCGGACCAGAGGGTGGGGCTCGCAACAC